>CAJVGC010000432.1:16823466-16887163 GCA_910822075.1 Senecio squalidus | reverse complement strand
TTCAGAAATGAAGGGGGTCGTATGGAGAAATGAGGGGGTAGGTTTCTTGTCAAGTGCTTCAACACTACAAGAAACGGGAGCTACGGCGACGACAACAAATCGTGCCTAAAGGAGAAAAAAATCGTGCCTAAAGGGTCGTCGCCAAAGCTTCGTGGCGAAAGGTGTTTGGCGACGATTTCACGCAACCTATAGCGACGATGGCGGGACCCACTTTGACCTTTTCAAACCCGATTTTTTAATTAATTATTTAATTAATTAATTAGTTAAATAATTAATTATTTAATTAATTAATTAAATAATTAATTAATTAATTATTATTTTTTATTTATTTAATTAATTATTTTTATTTTTTATTTATTTAATACGGTATTAGTTATTTAATTAATTAATAATATTTAAATTGGGCTGTAGCGACGACATTTCGAAGCTTTTGGCGACGATTTGTCGTCGCCAAAGGACCCTGCAGAAAAAAAAAACAGTAGCTGATTTACAGCTTATTTTCCGGCTTCCTGCTTATTTCGATCAAAACAGCTTATTCCAAACAGCTTATTCCCAACAAAAATTAAAAAACAAAAGAATAAACAAATAATCTAAATTATAATAAACTTCAAATCCGCTTACAAACCGTCGATATTAAATATTGTTACAAACCGCTTACAAATTGTTCCAAACCGTCAACAAGTACAAACATTCAACAAATATTTGATTTTAACAAAAACACTAAACATCAACTATCATCGTCATCATCCTCCTCCTCGTTCTCCTCATTCTCCTCCTCGTTTTGACTAGGCATTGGAAGGTTGGGAATAATAATGTTCGGGTTGGCGGCTTGTAGTGATTGCAAGTATCGTTGGAAATTATCCGTTGTCATCACATTCGAAGACGAAGTCATCAAAGATCCTTCTCACGTGATAGAGATCGGTAATTTTCTTCCCCGACCTCGTTGGTGACCGCTTCGAGTTCCCAATACTTCATCCAATATTTCTCCTTCACTTGCGGAGGGGGAGCTCGTCCTCAATTCCGTCATTTTTCGCTTCAAAATAAACCAAATAAGAATAATTATAAGTTAGTTGTATTTGGTTGGTAATATATTACCCATTTCGCCCACCTTGACCCATTTGACTCAAATGACCAATTTTAACCATGTTTATTCTCATTTTACCAATTTCGTCCACATTGACCCGTTATATATTTAGCCCATTTTGTCCACTTTGACCCATTTTACCCATCTTCGCCCACATTGACCCGTTATATACATCTAACACATTTTGTCCACATTGACCCATTTTACCCATCTTCCCCCACTTTGACCCCTTTTATCCATTTAACCCATTTTGCCCACTTTGACCCATTTTACCCTTTTACCCTAATTACTTACGAAAGCTTCATCCGAGACCCAAGAGCCATCTTTATTCGTATGATGATCTCGATAATCATCGAGAAGACTTGGATATTTGTGTTCCGGGTCATCCAATTGCTTCAAACAAATGAAATAAATTAGTATAATATCAAATCAAACACAAATTATATGAATAATATTAAAACTAAGAATTAAAAAGTTACTTACCTTTAAGTCCCTCCTTAATGCATAGGATTGACTTCCATGTTTACTCGCAAACTTTAGTTTGCTCCTGTTTTGCGAGTTTTTCTGTGAACGACCTATGAACTTCGGGTCTGTCATCCGGTTCATAAATGGAAGCCAAATATCATTGTAATCAACTCCTGGTGGGGGATTTTCCCTAAGAAAATCAATGTTGTCGTACCCACCTCGTCCAACAAAATGATCTTTCTTGAAATCATTTTTAGCATCCTTATACCGCTCTTTACATGTCCAATCCAACCCGGCTCTAGCCCAAACCTCCCTCTGACCACCATCAAACCAATCACGAATATCGAAGTATTTCTACAATTCAAAAAATAATAGTTAGAATGTATAGATTTAATAAATATTCGAAAATGTAATAAAAACCAAAACAAACATGTACTTCGGGCATAATCAACTTCTTAGAATCCATTGGCACCTTTGCCCAGCTCTCGTAATGTTTCGGGAAGGTAGGGTCGTTCACAACGGTACCAATCAAAGAAATAAACTTCTGGCCGTATCGCCCAATGGGCTTAGAAGTCTTTAAGTCTCTCGTATCAAAGTCGATCGGCAAAGGCCTTTTATTATTTTTTTTTCCACAAATCACGCAACTCTTTGTTTGATGTTTTTCCACGGTGCCTCTTTATAGGATCTGAAAAATTCAAATGAACAAATTAAACAAACATAATAAAACCAACAAGTAATATTCTTACCAATATGACCCCTAGGGGGATCCCAATGGCCACCGGGTGGATCACCTCCAGCATCTCCTCCGTGAGCTACACTAGTCATCTGTATAATAAACATAACAATGATATGTGTAGTAAGTAACAACTATATAAATTAACCAACATATAAAAAAACATAATTAAACACGGCAAGAACAATAACAATTTCATTTCATTTCAAGTCTTTTACATATTAAATATAACAATTACAAATCAATCTGCCTCATCGCTAGAATAAACAATATTTGGTTCGCATTCATTATCAGAATCGACATATTCGGGTTCTGAATCATCATTAACAATAGCATCAAAATCATCGTCATCAATAAAATCATCGTTATGGGTTGTTGTAGAAATAATTTCAATTGTCGATGATTGACCAACTCTACTCAAGTTCGTGTAAGTCAAACTTTCCAAATTAGCATCCAATGGAAAATCTGATGAATTGATGTCATGTATAACATCCTCCTCGATGATGTCTTCCCAAATTTTTCGATGATTCACCTCTTGTACTACCTTCCAATTTTGGTTTTTTGAGGGGTCTTGGAGGTAAAAGACTTGTTTTGCTTGTGTTGCAAGAATGTGTTGGTCATTTTTACACCATTCGTGACTTGACAAATACTTTTTATGTTATTCTTTTTAATAGAACGTTCGGTACGACCGATGTTAACAGTATTGAACCATTTACATTTGAATAACACAGCGTTAAATGCACATTTATAATTTAGCTCCACAATATCTTCTAAGACACCATAATAGATAACGCCATCATCCCCAGGTGTTGAAACTCCGCTATTTTGAGTTGTACGACGTTTATCTCGACTATGAACCACAAACCTCACACTGTTAACTATACAAGCGGTGTAAGAGTTTGCATAAGTTAACGGTCCACTTGCCAAAGATAGTAATTCATCGCTATACCGAGATGGGTCATCTAGATTACGTATCTATGAATAAAGAGAAAAATTAGAAAATGTTTAAAATAGAAAATTATAACAAGTTAATATAAACAATGAGTTTACCTTATGATTAAACCAGCCAGGAAATTCAGTTTTTGCATCTTTCCCGGGATGTTTAGTTTCAAACTCACTATAAATGATCAACATATTAATTAGTAGATCAAATAAAGAGAAAATTAACTTATAGAAAGATTAGCCATAATAAAAACACTTACTTCTTGTATTCGTCGATGTCAGAACAGTTGTTAAATACATACCATTGTAGACTCTTCTGAAGTTCCGGATCCAACGTTGTATTCACACTTTTATTGGTCGGTCTAAATACTGATTGGAACACATGAATCTTACATGGTTGAGCTGGAGTGTCCTCATTCCTCTCCGGACGATTAAATTTCGTAGTCACACCCCGCAAATACATTGAACAGAATGTTAAGGCTTCGTCTGCAACGTATCCCTCAGCTATAGAACCTTCAGGCCTAGCTTTATTTCTAACATAATTTTTTAGCTTCTTCATGTATCTTTCAAATGGATACATCCACCTAGTGTAAACGGGCCCACCTTGAATAGCTTCTCCCGGTAGATGCATAACCAAATGAATCATGATGTCAAAAAAAGCTGGAGAAAATATTTGCTCGAAAATACATAAAAGTTTGATCAACTGGTCTTGAGCTTTCAACATGTCGGGAACAGTCAAAGTTCTAGCACAAATCTGCTTAAAGAATGCGCAGAGCTCGACTATTGGTGTTGAAATACTTTCATCCAAGTACCCTCTCACTCCAACCGGTAACAATCGTTGCATCATTATATGACAATCATGAGACTTCATGCCCGTTATGTTGTTATCATTATCGGTGACTTTCCGCTTAAAGTTTGATCCAAATCCATCGGGTAGTTTGACTTCTTTGATAAACCGACAAAAACGTTGCCTGTCTTCATTTGTGAACGAGTATTTTGGATGAGGTTTTGATAACTTCCTGTCTCTTTTAGCATTCTCCTTAAGCCACAACTCATCTCGAATCCCCAAATTTTCCAAGTCCTTTCTTGCATTATGAGTGTCTTTGGATTTGTCATTCATTAATAAAGTACCCAACAGACTCTCACATACATTCTTTTCGATATGCATGACATCAAGGTTGTGTGGAAGTTGAAGAAATTGAAAATATTCAAGCTCACGAAAAATAGAAATTTTGCTCCAATTGTGTTCTAACTTATCATCACGTTTTCTTTTTACACCCGAGTTACTAGAATGTTTCCCAGGAATACGATTAGGTAATTGAGCAAGTTGGCGTAAGACTGCTTCGTGGTTAAATGTTCGAGGAGGTTTTGTTCGATCAGTCTTATTATTGAATTTTTTGCTCTTTCTCCAAGGATGGTTTGAGGGTAGAAATCTTCTATGACCTACATAAGCAGTTTTACCGATGACACGAGTGGATGGAGTGTCCTCGTTACATGAAGGACATGCTTTGTATCCTTGTCCAGTCCAACCAGACAAACTACTACGAGCAGGAAAATCATTGATGGTCCACATTAGATTTGCTTTCATTATGAAAAAGGTGTTCGTTACAGCGTCTTTTGTACGAACTCCTTGAGACCATAGCGTCTTTAATTCATCAACCAATGGCCTCAAGTAAACATCAATGTCCTTCCCCGGTGATTTAGGACCTGGAATTAACAACATTAACATGAGAGAAGATTCCTTCATACATAACCATGGGGGGGGGGGGGGGGGGGGGGGGGGGGGGGGGGGGGGGTATTGTATGTTGTCAATATGACAGGCCACATGCTGTAAGACAAACTCATGTTGCCATACGGATTGAAACCATCAGCAGCCAACCCTAAACGGACGTTTCTTGGTTCCGCTGCAAAATCTGGATATCTTTCATCAAAACTTTTCCATGCTTCACCATCTACCGGATGACGCATCGTACCCTCTTCCCTAGATTTTCCAGTAGCATGCCACGTCATAGACTTAGCGGTGTGTCTGGAACCGTACATACGTTTTAGTCTTGGAGTCAAAGGGAAATAACGCAAAATCTTGTTGGCAACTTTCTTCCCCGTCGTGTCTTTGTTTTTCCATCTACTTTCACCACATATTGGACACACTTGCAAGTCAAAGTTCTCATCCCAAAACAAACAACAATCATTCTTACAAGCATGTATGGATTCATATCCTAACCCGATCGCTTTCATCAACCTCTTAGCTTCATAATGTGACGACAGAATCTTGTTATCTTTTGGAAATGATGTTTTGAGTAATTCCAACAATTGGTCAAATGAACTATCTGTCCATTTATTCATGACCTTCATGTGCAATATCTTAGCCAAAAAGTCTAATGAAGACATCCAAGTACAACCAGGGTATAGCTCGGTTTCAGCAAACGCTAATAATTTATCAAGATCGTTATTTGTATCACTCGTATCGTCAGTAGGATCATTACTTGTGTCATTGGTGTCGGTGTCGTGTTCATTGGGAGTATTCTCTTGACGAACATCGTTCAATACATCTACCATTTGGGGAGGTGAGTCGTGTATAATATACGGATCATTACTTGTGTTATTGGTATGTATTTGTTCACCGTGATGGTTCCACGTCACATAAGACTCGTCAAACCCATATCTTTCTATATGACAATCAACTAGTCTAGGGGTACCCCATCTTGTATTACCACAGTTGTCACATGGGCAAAGACATTCACCTTCATGATTCAAGTGGTTCTTACACCTTTCGATAAACGCGTCAAGACCGGTTCTAAATTCGGGGGAAATACGATTTCTAATATAAATCCAACTCTTATCAATAGTCATTTCTGAGGATGTAAGATTTGTTCAAATTTGTAGTGAGAACTATATACTATTTTTTATATAATTTAATCAAGTTATCAAAAACATCACTACGATTTCTACAAAGCCGGGTAGTCCAACTATGGAAGGCAACCTAACCCACTCTTTGAATGTTTTGTCTCATATATAGATGTGTATAATTGATATACTATTTAAGAAAAATTCGGCAGCATTTCTCCTTAACTCCCCAAACATGTGTATTGAACACATATTCGTAGGAGTAAAGGAGAAATGATAACCAAATTTTTCTTAAATAGTATATCAATTATACACATCTATATCCTAAATGAGACAAAACATTCAAAAAGCAGTCCCAAAATGGGGACTTTCCGAAATTAATTTCTAATAAATTAATTTCGGACGGGTATTCTACGGGATCGATTAATTTCAGACCTAAGGTATCACTACTCCGAAATTAATCACTAAACCTACATTATACAAACTTATATACATACAAACCATACAATTCTACACATTTAAATCATACAATTTTATACATACAAATCATACAATTCTACACTTTATACAAATCATACAACTTCATACAATTTTATACATACAATTCTACACTTAATTCATACAACTTCTACACTTAATTCATACAACTTTATACATACAAATCATACAATTCTACACTTAACCCACTTTGCCCACTTTGACCCATTTCATAAAAATCATACAAACTTATATACATATTCTAACTATACAAATTCTTATTAACAAAAATAAAACCCAAATTAATTTTGATACTAACCTTTTAATAGAGATGCTCAATAAAATCAATAACCGGATATAGTGATGAAAAATATCTAACAAAACAATTCCCAAATTAATAATCTAACAAATTACAAATTGAAAAAATTAATTAAGTTTATGAAAAAGAAAAAGAAAAAGAAACAAACCTAGATGGTGGTGGAGGAATGGAGGAATTGGTGGTGATGGTGGTGGGTGGTGGCGGTTTGGTGGTGCCGTTTGGTGGTGGGTGCCGGCGGTTTGGTGGTGGTTGGTGGCGGGCGGTGGCAATTTGGTGGTGGTAGTGGAATGTTGGAGTGATAATAACGGTGGAGGGAACCTAAATTCAACAACAATGGCGATTTTGAAGCTAAGAAATCGGGTGGTGGTGATTTTGTGTTTTGGTGTAAATGAAAGAGATAAGAATCTGCAATTATTGACAAGGCTTTTTGGTCGTCGCTGTAGCCCTATGGCGACGACTTATCGTCGCTGTAGGTTGACCCGGGAAACTCCAAAAGTTTGGCGGGCTTGCCCAAATAGGCTGACTTTTGTTGACCCGGCCTTTAGGGACGATTTGTCGTCGCCAAAGGCCCTTCAAAAAAAAAAAAAAAAAAAATTTAATTTAGTTATTATGTAATTATATTAGTAACGAAAACGTTTAAATAATATTAGTAATGATATTATATTAGGTATAAGTTAAATATTTAAATTATATTAGGTATAAGTTATTAAACTGTGGAAATACGATATCGACTTGTTTTACCGTTGTCGATGATCAATGGTGTAGTCGATTGAATACCTCTACGTGTGATAGTATACATTGACATTGTTACAAGTTATGTAATGATCGATTAAATCATTGATAATTGGATGTCATGTATGGTGTACGTAGTCGATGAATGTTGTTCGGGTTAATTAGCTCTAATTATCGATGAATGGTGTTCTAATAGTCGATGAATGTTCGATAGATGAATGGTCTATACAACTTTGCCTTACTCATGTTACCTTTAATAGTCGATAAAATGGTGAGGTTAGGATTATTTAAGGGTTACGATGGTTTAGGTTTGTAGGGTTACGATGGTTTAGGTTTCTAGGGTTACGATGGTTTAGGGATATGAGTTTAGGATTTAAGGTCTAGCATTACGTGGTTATGATGTTGTAATAGTCGATGAATGATCGATAGATGAATTGTCTATACAACTTTGGCTTAACTCATGTTACCTTTAATAGTCGATAGTCGTCGATGAATGTACGTTGTTCGGGTTTACCGTTACGATGGTTTAGGGATATGATCGAGTTTAGGATTTAAGGTCTAGCATTAGGTGCTTATGGTTTAAAGTTATAGTTATACCACAACATGTCGTATTACAACTTTTCGTTATAACGGTAAACGATTATTAATCGTATTAATTATATAATTACGATATTAGATTTTTAAAAATATGTATATACATTTATTTTAATTATATTAACATTAATAATATAATTACTTTTAATTTCTTATTATCAACTAATTTTATTTTAAACAAAAATTATTATTTAAAATTAACATTATATATTATTTAATTTGATATATTATATTTTCATTTTTTAAATATTATTTAATTAAAAAAAAATTATATATATTAACATTATATAATTTTAATATATTTACATTATATATTATTTAAATTAATTAATATATTTAATAAACATTTAATTATTTATTAAATAATTAATTAATTTAGTTAGGCCTATAGTGTGACGACCGTCTAAATTTCAGGTGATTCTCAGTTACTTATTCGGTTCGTATCTGTAGTTACTCTTTTATCGTGTTCATATTGTTCGGGTTCTTAAATTGTCGTGTCTTTTATTGTCGGAACCAATGTCGGAATCAAACTATAAATCCTAACACCAAATAAACAATACAAGAACTTGACTAAGTTCATAACGGAAACTAAAAAGATTCTAGTCCTTAACTAATTAACGGAAAACTTAAAACGTCAAAAAGCTGGACTTTGCAATCCAGCCGGCGGCTGAATATATTCAGCCGGCGGCTGAATCTCGCTGTCCAGATGGACGATGACTCATTTTTGCATGTCTTTTGATTGGGCAACGAATTTTACTCGGGATTGGACCATATTTACTGGTTGGGACAGTTTCCTAGGCCAGTAAACAACATTTTGTTTCATTTCCATTTTCAAATTCATTTCAAACAAACACACATTACTATCTCTCTCATTTTCTCTCTATTCTCTCAAGAACACAACACAAAATCCAGAAACTTTGCACCATAAATCAGTCCATAAACACACAAATATCAACCATCTAATCCATCAAAAACGTTCTAGGAGTTAAGGGTGTCAAAAGGAAAGGTTTAAATCGGGTTTCCAAGAAGTTTTTGAAGCTAAAACTCATCCAAACCGTCACTTTACTTGCTCCCTCGGTAAAACACTTCCTTCTTACTGTTTTTATATATATATATTCAGTTGCATGTAAGATCTAAAACCTGGAAATAAGTTTTCATAAACATGCAAAACGTTTTCTTCCTTAAAAACAAGTTTTTATGAAAGATCTACATTTTTAACCTATGAATCCAAAAGAAACTGAGATTTTACTTTGAAAATACACATGTTTGAGTTATACCTGCTTGCATGTTAAATCTACCCGTTCAACAAGCTTAAAAACGAAAAATAACGTAATAATGAAGCTGGCCGAAGCCTTTTGGCCGGCGGCTGAAGGATTCCAGCCGACGGATAAAGTTCAGCCGGCGGCTGATTTCCTCCAGCCGCCGCCTGAATATTGTTGTTCGTTACTTTTGTCGTTTTAAAGGCCGTAAACATGAATATAAGCTAAAATAAATCATCACAGAATATATACATATTAATAAGCTACTGTTTTGACATATAAGTTGGTTGGAAAAGCTTTTGGACTTGAAACTTGTGTATTATTGATTTAAATCGTTATATTGTACATTTTAAAGCGGGAAAGTGTTTTGAGAATGGACATAATTTTTATTGCGCGGAAGCGCTGCCCAAATTTCACCGTAAACATATCTCAAATTCAGTAACTTAACATTTCGGGACTTATATATTTTGACTTGGAACTTTGACACTTTTGAACATAATTGGACTTATCGGACTATAAAACGTACACGAACACATGAACCTTATAAACTTTCCGTAATAATCTTTTTGGGACAGAATCTAAGTATAAAACAATTGAGATCTAAAATGTTAAATGGAAACTTAACATAACTCAATTATACTAATAAAACTTGTACAACTTTCCGGTGTTCTAGGTCGTTTGTGATTCCCGACGCGTTCCACTTCTTTTGTGCTAGTTCATACCTCTTATCTCTGCAAACCGTGAGTTACAACCCCACTTTGTTTTACTTTGTACTTTTAAACATTATTTGGGGGAAACATAAGATACATGTTTTGTAACTTTGACACTATTTGCGACTTTATTGAAACTTTTGGAAACTTGTACGTAACTTTGGAAACTTGATACATTTTAAACTCGTGAAACTCGTAAACTTTGGAAACTTGTACAAAAACTTTGTTGAACTCTTATGAAACTTTGAACTTTGGGAAACTTGGAACTTGGGAACTATTATGCGTATATGTGTTGATGCCTTAGCGGGATAACTAAATTTAGGATACTTGTTAGCGACCAATCCTTGATGAAAATATAAGCCCGTAAGAACTTATTACTACTTTTGGAAACTTTGTTCATTTGCCCGTTTTGGTTCAGGAACTTTTATATACACTATTAGCGACAGCCGTTAGTCATATGGGTATCGATACTTAGGAGCGGTCACTCCTTACTAAGGGTTAGCGTCCCAAGTACATATTACTAAGATTCTTTAGCAACTTATTCAAACATTTTTGGGTTAGATCAGGACCACACAATCGGTTTAGTGTATACTTACTACTTATATTATGCCAAGTGATTGACACGAGTTACAATTTAGTTAAACACATACTCCCTACGCATACACCTTTTTAGCGCTTGGATTCCGCTGCAACTTTAATTATACGAGTTTTAATTATTTAATTTACTTGTGTACGTTCAAACCATCGCTATTTTCGTTTATGTTCAAACGTCGCTCTGTTCCTTTTACTTATGACGTCATCATTTATTTTGCAACTTACTATTTTTGGAAACTTTATCGAAACTCTAAACTGTAACTCACTCACTACTTTATGTAGTTGACACTTTATCTTATGTTTCAGGAAATTAATGTAAGTATACGGAATGCAAGGCAAAGGAGGGTCAATATGGTTACGTGAGGCGCTAAATGGGAAAAGACCTTTTCTATTTTGGGAATTTTATTTTGGAAACATTGTACTTGTACTTATTTAAAACCTATGAACTGCTTGGTTGTTGAAACTTGAACTATTTTTATTTAATTGAAATGACTTGAATCGTTTATATTTGCTTATGACCGTGTAATGATATTCCAGCTCTCACATTCCGTGTTTCCGCTATAGCGGGGTGTGACATATAGCGACGACAAATCGTCGCCGTAGGCCTAACTAAATTAATTAATTATTTTAATAAACATTTAATTATTTATAAAATAATTAATTAATTTAGTTAGGCCTACGGCGACGATTTGTCGTCGCTATAGGCCTAACTAAATTAATTAATTATTTTAATATTTTATAAATTATTTAAATAACCATCTAATTATTTATTAATTTAATAAATATGTCAGAGGGCTATGGCGACGACAAATCGTCGTCGTAGCTTTTGGCGGGATTTGGCGGGAATTATTAATGATTTTAGTTATTTATTTAATATATTGTCGTCGCTAAAGGAGAAAATCGTCGCCAAAGGCTAAAGTCTGACAAAGTCAAAAAGTTGGAATTTTTTGTCGTTTAGCGGGCCTATAGCGACGACATTAAATCGTCGCCGTAGGTATCGTCGCCAAAGTCCTCGATTCTTGTAGTGCAAGCTTGCATCTAGGTTCGCCATGCATCCCTTCTTGTATAAACGACCCAAAATGAAGGTAGGTGATTTTCAAAAACGACTTGGGTAATAAAGAAGTGAAAGCTGAGAACATAACTTAGTATTCTTGCAATTGTATTTGAACCCCCACCCTTTTACAAATACGTTCATATCTTATGTTGTCATTATCAAGTAACAACAATGAATAATTAGATCTACATTTTGTTAGATAATGTATTTTTCTTTGTCATGCTTGTGTTTAACAAGTACATGCGGATCACTAGTTTATCCCTAACTTTTTTTTTTCTGTAATGACTCTTTGAGCCGATAAATGTCCCAAAAATGATTCAAACTTGGTACCTCCCATATTTGGTGAAAGTTTTATCCAATTTCAAATTGTCACAAGGGCAACTCTTTGAGGACAGTTTATCACTAATTTGAGGATTTATATGTGACAACCACGTATTTTGAAGTACCTTTTCGTTGGGCCTTCTGTCGATTATTTTCTTGATGTTTGTTTTGACCCTATTATTGTTGTTATTTATGTTTTTCACACGTTATTTGTTTAGTCGGGATTTATATTATTGTTTCGTCCTTCGTGACGGAAACGTTTAGTACCTAAGTGCCTAGTTGTTTAGTATGCTCGTACGATAAGTATGGGTGATTTTTACCTTTGATTATTCGATTAAAATTAACGTTAAAAAAAAAATTAGAAAGTTAGTCCTTTTACGAGAACTAACGTTAAAATATATATAACAAAGTTAGGCCTTTAACGGGGTTAACGTTAAATTTATTACAAATTACGTCCTTTTAACGGAAAGTTAACGAAAGTTAACTTTTGGTCAATAACGGACTGTGGGGCACTTACTTGATCCGTGCGACGCAATGAGTGGTTTCGGACACCAAAAGTTTAAAACGACTTGTTCACTTTTCTTGATATTCCACAACTTTCAACCGCGTGATTTCTTGGCTGGAACTTCCCAATAAGGCTAGGATTGAGCAAAATGTGGATCTAACACCATCTTGCTTCATCTCTCATCCCTTTTTACATCCCTAACATCTTCCATCCATTTGACCTTTCATTTCATCTCTCTCTAACTCATTCTCTCCCCCTTCTCTCTAAAATTCCAGAAAGTTGAGAGTAATAAACACAACATTTGAGTGAGATTTTGCAACACAAAGAGTCCTACATCCTATAAATCATCTTCTTTTGAATTCCTTCCATTTTGGTAAGCATTCTTCAAACCAAATCCCATCTTTTCCATCTCTTCTTTTCTTCTTGTTTATAAAAAGAATACTAACATAAATTTCACATATTCTTGCAAGGATTCATCTACCATCTTCATATTCCATTTTCGGTTTTGTTTCACCTTGAAGATTGGTAAGCAAAAACTTTCCATAAACCTCATTTTAATCCTTATTTCTTTGAGTTCTTATTCTAACAAGTGGTAATTTGTGTTTGGAGCTTTGATTTCAACACCGCCACTTTTGGGAGCTCATTTCCGAGAGATTTCGAGGCTATTCCGACTGTTTTAGTTGATTTTGCGGAGGTCTTCGGTACTCTCTAAAATTTCCTAATTTCTCCTTTTCGTTTTCTTAATTTCCACTAAATTTCACCCAAGTAACTTATATAAAAAGTGAAAATGGTTAAAATGGAAGAAAACATAAAATGTGACATATTATACATATTAATGACATATTAATAGGTTATTAGTTATCATAACATAAAAATGGTAAATTATGAACTTATATGTAAAAATCGGATAATTGTCATATAGGAACTATTAGTAAATTCCTACCGGAAAATGATTATCTATTACTCTTGGACTTTTTGTACTAATTTGACTAATTATACATATAAATATTATATACACCCTAATTAGTATTACTAAGTATTATTATTGTAAAAACTTGCATCAATGTATAAATAACTTATATAAACATTTATATATGTAAATAACACTCTGGACATATTCATATAAAACTAAATTTAACGTAAAGATACTAAAACGTAAAAAGTATAAAAATTCGTTTTTGCCTCTTTTGCCTCACTACGCCGCAGTAGTAACCTACTGCGCCGCAGCGGGCTTCGGTCACAAATGAGATGTGTCGCATCTTGTTACCAGTGCGCCGCAGTAGCCCTCGGAACATAACACGTAGCGTAATTTGAACGAACATAAGTATATACACATATATTAATATACATAAAGTAGTATATATTAACAAACATACGATTTTGGCCTCAAAACGTAATCGCAATCATAAACATAATATATATATATATATATATATATATATATATATATATATATATATATATATATATATATATATATATATATATATATATATATGTATATATATATATATATATATATATATATAAATCGTTAAATGCATATATTTTTGATAAAATATACTTTCTCTAGAAAAGCGATAGTAATCACAAACTTTTTATAACAAATTATAAAGACTCTTTTTAAACACTTTATAAAATGGTTTTCAACTTAAAATACTCGAAATGTTTTAATATAATTTAAAAAGGTCAATTTCTTCAAACGTTGACTTTTTAGTCGACTTTGACTCCTTATCGTAAATTGTTAACTTTGACTAAAGTCAACCCTCTCTAAACTTTCAACTTGATGAACGTTGACTAAACCATGTTGGTCAATGTCCATCCTTCGATCGATATTATTGACTTGATTAAACGATATTTTCTAGTAGTCATTATTGACTCGAAATATCCTTATCTTTTTATTTGTCGTTATTGACTCAAATTATCGATATCTTCTAGTAGTCATTATTGGCTCGAAATATCATTATCTTTTACTAGTCATTACTGACTCGAAATATCATTATCCTTTACCCGTCATTTTAACACAAAATATCATTATCTTTTACCAGTCATTTTGACACAAAATATCGGTATCTTTTACTCGTCACTTTGACTCGGAATATTATATGTTGATATTCTTTTAATATACTACATAATATAACGTTAATCATTAAAGGCCAAACCCTACTAGACTTATAGATATACTTAGAATTTCGATGTCTTTTATGCTAGGGTACTTAGGCGGTGGAGCGTTACTCTCCTGATTTTTTCTACCCAACGTATTTATAGCTGATTCGTGAGTAATTCGTTGCCCTTTTTACCGCTTTTAAACTTGGGCATGATTAGCGTTATTTGAACTTAAAATATATCTTGATTATGCGAATGTAGATTATGATGCCTTTAGATTTAGTGTTACTTTACTTATATGGCCTTAGTGGTAGTATAAGTCCCTCGGTTAAACGTCTGTTAACTTTATTTTGAGCCACCGGTACGTATATATAGATCTATATGGGTTTTACAAACCCTCATCGTTGATATGAGATTATGTCGGTGTGTTATCCCTATGAGTCGATGTTATGACCGCATACTTTTCAAGATTATACCTTAGTTTGACACATTAAGGATAGGGGTTAATGTTGCCTTTAAATGTAAGGTTCAGGTGTAGTTGATTATCTAAGGTTATGCACATATCCTACTTTGTTTATAATTCAAGATATAATATTTTACTATTGGTCTTATATTTTTCAAATGAGTCAAAACCTTCGAAATTTAATGTTTTTATAAAAAAATGCGAATAACCCACCAACTTTATGTTGACGTTCTATTTTTAACGCTTTTCAGGAGATTGAGATTTGCATCGATTGTGGAGTTACATTATTGCCTTTGGATTTTTTGTGGACTTTCGAAGAGACATAGCTAGACGTAGTTTAGTTTCTATTTAGACCACAAACTTATTTTTATGTTATTTTTAATTTGTATTGTTGTAACTCCTATTAATGTAAACTTAATGTTGTAGTTTTATTCGATGAAATTCTTAATTTTCTGATACCTATAATATTGTACACCTCGGATTTCCGTCTAAACGGAGTGTGACACTATAAATCTACAGTTTACCCCCATAGTTATTTTGCAGTTTTAGATCTAGTTTTGAACCTACATGAAGCTCTCTCTGATATTTTACGAGGGTTGGGTGTTAGATAGTAAATGTATATAGTTTTATTCCATTTATGTTTATTTATGTTTAGTTTCCTATTATACATAGTGTATAGTATATTCTCTATGGTATATTCTTATAATTTTTACATCTTTGTAAACATTTATATTGGTGATTAGTGTAATACAAACTCTAGGGGAATTCCATACTTAACATGTAACAAAATGAATATCGGTCCATGGGTCTCGTTGGGTTTTTCCAAGACCAGACAGGACAAGAAAACCATATTTGTAAAATTGTTAGTCGTAAGACAAACCGAATAAAACAGTTTAAGGCTCAAGTCGGTACCCGAAATATGGAGTCACTACCAAATTTACATATTAAGTAATAGTGCATGAACAAAATATGGTTGGACTAAATTAATTAAACAACCTAGTTCAATTTTGTATAGATTCTTAAATTATTTGGGTGTGGTTTATAATAAATCTAGGACATATTTAGACATCTAAAGTCAAATGTATATGATTCACCAAAGTACGATATTATGACATATTAGGAGAGGCCATACCTTTTTCTACCTTTAATAGCTGTTTTAGTTGTAATCTATATGGTGGGTGGGTACACACCGCTTTTTTCAAACAACCAAAAGTATCGAGGCATCATGCGGTGAACGTATTAAGGCCACATCATATTTGTGGCTCAAAAAACTCAAACACTCACACTCATGGACTCCACCACCCTCTTTCAACATCTTCTTAAAGTTCATCTTATTCTTTTCATTATCTCCTTAATAATACTTATACAATAACATTTAAAGATACAAAAAGTGTAAATAATAATTGTTACATATTATTTCAGCCCGCTTATAAAAGACTCCCTTTGGTTGTTGCATATACTTCTACCATCTCTCAACACCATACACACTACTAAATCTTTTCTAAGCCGGAAAACTCATAGTAAATTCAAATTGATGAAAACTACCATTACTAAACTGTTCGGGAAGACGATAACGTGTTATGATAGCCCTGAGATTACTAATAGCGCTGAAGATGTAGAGCAAGAGTGCTCTAGAAAGCTTGAAACAGACGATGCAAAAAATTCACAACTGAAAAAGCCAGACACGATACTCCCATGTCCTCGTTGTAAAAGTATGGACACAAAGTTTTGTTACTACAATAATTATAACGTGAAGCAGCCGCGCCATTTTTGCAAGAGCTGCCAACGCTACTGGACTGCAGGTGGCACGATGAGGACCATGCCCGTTGGAGCAGGTCGAAGGAGAAACAAGAATCCAGTGTCTCATTGTCGTTTTGAAACTATTATCTCTGCTTCTCAGAATGAAATTCCTCCCAAGTTCCTTTCATTTGGTTTGAATTTCGCACATGCTGACAAAGAGAATGGAGATGAATGCTCGAGTGGATCCACCGTGACGACTTCTAATTCAGTAACCGAGAAAACTCAAGATACAAATGGATTCCAACCTCATGTACCTTGTATTCCATCAGGTGTTTCTTGGTCTTTCAATCCTTGGAATCCAGCCATGCCGATTCCATCTGTTTATCCTGCAGGATACTCTCCAATGCCGATGCCAATCTACCCTTCACCCTACTGGAATTATATTCCCAGCTGGGTACCCTTACCATCACCTACGCAAAACGATATAAACTCATCTTTGTTGGGAAAACATCCAAGAGAGCCCGAAATCATAAAATCAAATGGTTTTGAAGAGCCAAAGAAACAAAAGCATTCAGTTTTGATTCCAAAGACTCTTAGAATTGGTGATCCTGATGAAGCTGCCATGAGTTCAATATGGTCAACACTTGGAATCAATAACGAAAACATCAGCACAAGAGGGCTTTTTAATGACTTTCGAACAAAGGGTGAAGAAAATAAGAGACACCTAGTCGATACAAGTTCTCCAGTTTTACAGGCAAATCCTGCTGCTTTTTCTAGATCATTAAGCTTTCAAGAAAGAGCCTAAACGTAATGACTTCTTTTGAGCCAAAACACTCGATTCTGCAGAGTTACGTAGAGCCTAAATAGATTTGATTTCTCTGTTTTCAACTTACATAAGATAGGCGTTTTTGTTTACTTAACACGGAATTTATTGTATAGTATGTATTTAGTTATCTTGATTTATTCATAAGAGGTGACAGGTTTTCCAACTTGTATGTTAATATGAATTACATAAATGAAAATTTCTGTCCTAAGATGATCTTCTTTTCATTATGCAACACCAACTTAAGAAAAAACATATATTGAACATCAGTTAGAATCTTGAATTGTATTTCAACGTAATCTAAGGAAAGTGTCCGATACCCATTGTGTGTATCTCATTCATCATACATAAATTTTAGTGCCCAACTCAACGGAGAAACAGGAGAATCATATGCGACTTCAGATTCCAATAACGATAAAGTGATCAAGCTGATATGACCTACTTGTGTTATCAAAATTAAGTTCTTTCTCGATGCAGTGTGGGTATATGAGATATGTTCCGAATATACAGTAAGTTATCAATTGTTGTTTCTTTTGTCTGTCATGTAGTAAACAGTCTGAATGAGAGTAACTTACCGTTTTAATCCTCTATCTCGTATAAGTAATGAACCTAACGTGATTGTTTGATAAGTATTATGATTTAAAGTAGCTAAAAATTGTAGAATATATCGTAGTTTGGAAGGAATAAAACATGGCACCACAAGAATAGTAAACAAGCAGTATATACAACTTAAAATACAGACACTTTTAGGATTCTATTACCATATCTATTATCTGCTTTACGATCCAGTAAGTTCAGGCCATTAGATTAATTCCATTCCTAAGGAAATACATTGAGTTGCCGACTTCTGATAGGGAGATGACTTATAAATCTACGAAAAGAGAAAACGTATATAATCTGTTAATATATACCCTGAGAAGTCTTGGTGGGCATGTCAAAATCAGAAGAAATGTGTTTTCCATGAAAACTTGCCTTCCAAAAACATAAAGATATTTTCATGTGCTCAACAATCTAGAGCCACATCTTGCGTATAGCGTGAGTTGTTCCGTGGACCCAAAATGCACGTAATGCCGTAAATCTATTAAATTTGAAAAGGGACATATGTTTCCTTTATTTTCCTTTTTCCACTCATTTTTCGTCCCTTTTTCTCTTTGCCTTACATTTGTTCACCAGTTTCTGTTTTTATTCATTTGTAGACACGCAAAGTTCGCACTTTAAGTTTTCTGTCGATAGATGAATTCCAGCCGCTCGTTAGGAAAATATCTTTCGGATGGATTTTTGTTGTCATGTGGATATGCCTTATTGGAAAAGCAGGTCCATGACCCTTTATGAAGGCATATATCAACCAAGGATAGCCATAGATAATGTAGAAAAACCCATCTTTAATTAAAAAGATCTTATCTACAAACTTAAAAGTTTCTAGCTAGGAATGCCCCGAAAGATGTACTAAGATCTCTTAAAAAGCTTGTAGTGCCATACTGTTATGTTTCTGCAAGTACCAAGTAATTAAAGTCAATACTCAACTTTCAATCCATTAAGTTCACAAATTTCACGTTTGATTAACTAACTTCTTAATTATTATGTGTGTGTGTGTGTGCGCGCACGCTTGTTTCCGTTAATAATACGACATATCACAGGTTAAACAGTAGAGAGAACATATAAAAATTCATCATAATTCTCCGTAAAATCGTTGATGCAGAGTCGTTTGATGTCATAAATCTTTAGAATAATTCTGTAGTTTTGCACCTTTAGTAGCTAAC
Organism: Senecio squalidus; assembly: GCA_910822075.1. Taxonomy (NCBI): domain Eukaryota; kingdom Viridiplantae; phylum Streptophyta; class Magnoliopsida; order Asterales; family Asteraceae; genus Senecio; species Senecio squalidus. The sequence continues at coordinate 16,867,638 of CAJVGC010000432.1, read as the reverse complement.
TCTTGACGTGAGTCAATTGAACATGTATATATTTTGTAGAGGTGATTCCATTACTTATAAACAGGTCAATTTGGAGTGAGGCATTATTCAAATATTTAGATTATTATTTTTGTAACAAGTTATTTTTCCTGAAATCAAGAACGAAAATTAAAAATTGACAAAATTGTTTTTGCAGAACCTTAATTATATGTGTTGACCGTTCCAAATTACCTTCAATAAACCGAAACCGATTAAAAACTGAACCGATTATGGATTTGTTTTTAGGTTCAGTTCGGTTTTTAACCGAACTAGAATTCGGTTCTTAGTTTTAGAAATTTGAATTTGGTTTTAACCAAAAATCGAATATATATTTAATAGTTATAAAAAAAATTATAATATTTCTAATTTATTAATTATAGTCTATTACAAAATACTCGAAAAGACGAAAACCTCCAACTCTTATTCTTCTCTTTTCAAATATGTTCGGACTCTAAATTTAATCAATCGTGTGATCATTTCTTTGATTAGAAAAACAAATTCATTACTTAATATTAAGTTATTAGTTATTCTAATCTACTTTTGTAACCCACATGTGTTTTTCTATTCTTCTCTGTTTAATTTGACTTTTATAATTAATGACTAGTATCAAACCCGCGCGATGCAGCGGTGACGAAAAGTTGTAGTGCGATAGTGATTTCTTGCAGTTTCCAATTCGACTCGTGATTTATGTCTTAAGAGCAATGGTTTATGGGGCGGCCTTTGGAGCCAAAACAAATTATACGGTAACGATTTTCGGCTCACCTTTCGGGAGGGAAAAGAATTATTGATATGGCAATGAGTTTTGATAATTTCTTATTCGTTACTTCCGGCTTTATATTAAGTATAATACTTTCTTATTTTGTTGTTCGTGTTATATTATGAATTTTAAGGTAAAAATTTTAAGTTTGGCAATTTGAGGCATAAAAAGAGTTGTTGTAATTGTTTCTCGTTCAACCATTTCCTATACTAAGTTTGGCAATATGGGGTAACATTATCTATTTTGACCATTAATAAAATTACACATTCTATTAGTTTATCCTTCGACAATTCGGAAATTTTTTATCTTTAGCCATTCAACCTATTTGGGTAATTCGACTTATTCTACGCTATTAGCCCATTTGGTAAAATCATACGTGTAGAACAAAATAAAAAATAGAGATATTTACAAATATGTTTCTTACGATTTGACAAATAAGACATGTTTAATCCTCTTGATTTTAAAAGTACACCACACACTCTTTACTTGTAGACATTATACACTCGCAATCTTTTAGTCCATTAGGATTAACTTATTTCAGTTAGTTATATCAAATGACCATTTTACCATGCTTGTATTCAAGTGTTCACGTTTTATGTTCACTATCTCAAATATTTATTTAAGATTGATAGGTTTTGAATTGTTATATGCTTTATAAAGATAATTGAGATGTCTATTTATCTATGCATTTTTTAATATGTATCAAGCATAATACAAAATCCGTTTTATAATATAAGTTTCTTGGTAGTTTGAAACATAAATGTTAAATATTTACAAATACTTTACTATACAACATAAATAAAATATAAACATATTGTTATCATTTTATAATGTATTTGTATTTGTATTTCTATTGTATATCTACGTTTTAAATTTTTCACAAAAAACTATATAATTATCACAGATGATTATCAACTAAACCGTATAATCAACATTAATATTTATTAAAGAATTCAAACTTAAAAAAAAAAAAGCCAAAAACTTGTTTAATATCTCTTAACAAACATTTAAACATAATCTGACTACAAAAGCAACATAAACAACCATCATAACAATTTCTAGGAAAATAAATATAACAAATTTTGCAAATATTACAAATTACAAACAATTTATCTTTGAAACAATGTGGCAAAAATATTATTAGTAGTTGTTCGGATTTTAATACAGTTTTTTGGAAATTTAAAATGTTAAAACATTTTACTTCTTAGTGTTATCCCGTCCAATCTAACTTGTTCATATACTTGGAAAAAAAAATCAAATACCAAAATATTAATTATGGGTTCAAATATTAAATTTTTTTTATTTATAAAATGAATATTTTAAATATATTTCTCTAAAAGTTAATTTACTTAAATTATAGAATTCAAAAAAACCCTTAAGTGCATTAATATGTAATAAATCATAAACATATTGAATTTAATGAGCAAAAGGTAAATAATTAATTCAAATTAATTATTATTTCTATGTGTTTGAATTGAGCAAGGGTAAATAAGTAATTTAAATTACTTAAATTTTAAGAGATTAAGAGTATGAGAAGATTCTTTATAATATAGTTAAAGATTAAAGTTATCTCATTCACAAATAACTTAAATCATATATGACATATTACAAACTAACAGAAAAATAGTTTTTTTTCCGTGCAATTCGGTGTTTTCAGTTAAATCTGAAAATCGAACCGAAACCAAATTCGGTTTATGGTTTGATTCGATTAGGTTTTTCCATATAAATTCGGTTCTCCGTTTGATTTTTGGTTTTCAATTTAAAAAGAACAAAAAACAAAAAAGAATAACTCAAATAAAACCGAGAACAAACTGGGGTGAGCCATCCGCCTCAACTTATGTGTACCTTCTCAAACCTGCTTTTTCTTCGTTTACTCATTTTCTTTTACAAGGCCATTCTTAACAAACACTATTTCAGAGTTGTTTGTTTTTCTTGTGTGTGTGTTTTTTTTTTATAAAAGGAACAACATGTGATTCTCCAAGAAAGTTCATGGAGTCAAAACTGCCTTCCAATTCATTATCTATTACACCGTCCATTGACGGATTTAAATCTAGTGACTTTTCGTTTAACTTGACCTTTTATAAAACAAGAAATCCTATCATTTGTAAGAAGTTGCTCTAGATCAGAGTATATAATCATTGCAAGAAATTACCTATTTAGAAATGATATATTTATAAAAAGTTTAAAAAAAAAGTTATATAAAATGACATGGTTGATGAGGTTAGTAGGGATTACCCTATTTATATAGCCCGCTGCTACAAGCAAGCCCATTGAGCAAGATATGATCGCCTGTATGCCATCGCCTGACAGGCTGTCATCACCTGTCAGTCGCCTGACAGGCTGTCATCGCCTGACAGGCTGTCATCGCCTGTCAGGTGTTCGACATATGTCATCACTTGCCAAGTACCGCCTGTCAGGTTGTCTTAGGTTGTCTGTCATCGCCTGTCAGGTGGTCGACATATGTCATCACTTGCCAAGTACCGCCTGTCAGGTTGTCTTAGGTTGTCAACGCTTGTCGTACCATATTTGAAGGTGCTTGCCCTTGTCTTGGACCACAGTCATAATGACGCTTGACAACCACTTTACTACTGTCGTAATAGTGAGACGTCGCATCTTAACAATAATAAAGATAGAAGACGATTCATATACCACTGATTGATTATTAAGGCAGTTTAAGTATTCATGATCGTCATTAATTGATGGACGTTCCCTATACTTGAAACTGGCCATATAAATACATAGTCTAAATCATTGTCGACATCATCTTATCTCACTTCAACACACACACAAAAGCTTAAACAGAGTTCATATACTCTTGCTTCCACCCTCAACCTTGATCACCCTAGGTTTGTCCAGAACTTGTTGGGTTTGCACTGTGATCATCACAAGGAGATCGAAGGTTGACTTCACATCAACCGTATTCCTTGTGTTTGACAACCTCTGCTCGAACATTGGCGCCATCCGTGGGACCCGTTTTTTAAACGGCGTTTCATTTTTCCAAATTTTTTTTCTTTTTTATCAGTAATCAACCGTTTCCATGGAGGCAACACATCCATCGCAGATCACTTCTTCAGTGCCAGAAATCACCACTACTGTGACTACCACTGCACTAGAAGCGGTGATAACTTCACCTATTCATACCACAGTGCCAGAATCATATGTGGATTATGAGTGGACAGTGTCGGACCTACGGTCGACACGAGGGTATCCCTCTTTAACCAGTCCCCTTTTTTCCACAAGGCTGGCGGGTACAAGTAGGTTTACTTCACCACCGCCAGTGACAGCCATCCCTCCGTTTCAGCCTCTTTTATCCCATGGGACAAGCTCTCAGGAGGATGGCACGGATCAGGTCAGACAACCTGTTTCAAGCTTTCCCCACACCGCTACTCACGGGGTTCCGGAGGATCCAATTGTGGAGTTGCTTCGAAGGTTGGCTCAGAGTACTCAACCACCACCACCTGCTTCGTCAGATCTGTTGTCACAATTAGTGGAGGCATTGCGCCCAATGCCTCAGCCATCGCCCGTACGACCAGTGGATCCGTTGTCACAACTCCTGGAGCGGCTAAGGCAACCAAGCACACACACCCCGCCAACACCTCTACCACATGACACATCTAACGACATGCTCAGAGTGTTGCAAACCTTAGTGACAGCAGCAGTTCCACCCCGTGCAGCCACTATGCCTTTGTCAGTGGTTACTTCAAAGTTATGTGACTGGGTTGCCAGATTCCCACTCCCAGATAAGCAAAAAGTCTCGTCCGTTGTTGGTACTTACGACGGTACTCGAGATCCAGACGACCACCTTGCTCTGTTTGAACAAGCTATTATGACGGAGAAATGGTTAGACCCAGTCGCTTGCCACATGTTCCCTGGAACATTACAAGGTTTCGCTCATGATTGGTTTGCTGACTTGCCTGAGAGGAGTATTCAAGATTTCGCAGATCTAAAAGCCAAGTTTGTGACTCAATTTGTACAACAAAAGAAGCAACATAGAACTCATATAGAGGCTCATTTGATACGACAAAAAGAAGGAGAGGGGTTGCGTGACTTTATCCAGCGATACACACAAGAATGCCAGAAGATCGCCATGTTACCAGAGAGTCAACAAATTTCTGGCTTTACTCTTTCCCTGCTTCCAGGACAACTGCAAGAAAAGTTAATCAAGAGAACTCCAATTACTTTCAAAGAAGCCACGGACAGGGCATATGACTATCTAAGGTCAAAGGAAACTGTCTCCCTGACCAGAAAGGTAGGCGGCGAGTCATGGACCGACACTCGACAAGATGAAAGGAGCAACAGGAGGTTTGGCCCATACGATAAACATGCGTCTGAGCCTGCTCTTAGCAAAACACCAAAGGAAATCTTGATAACAGAGCAGGTGTGCGCTACCTTCGCACCTCCCCCCCAGATGGAGCATAGGTCAGGTACGAAAAACATGAATAAATACTGTGATTTCCATGAAGACCATGGACACGACACAAATGTATGTAGAGAGCTCAAAAGGGAAATCAGACGGGCTTTGGAAGAAGGCAAGCTAGAACACCTTGTCCCTGGCGCTAAGCAGCAAGCAAATAAAATTCCACCTAAGAAGAGTTACGCCTGGCAAAAGAAGGGGGAAGACACAGAACACCCCGGACCACCTGATGGCCATGTCTTCATGATACATGAGGGAGCCAATATGAACTAACCTATCCAGGTGCAAAAGTCTTTACTGTCATTTTTTTTCCTTTATGTTTTCAATAAATGTTTCCAAGCACATGGAATGTCATGGTCATGTATGAAACTGGCAATAATAACATTTGGTCTGATCTTGTATCCCAATATTATCGCACAATATCATTTTTCTATGGTACTTGCATAAACAAATAAATATTGAAGTAAGGATTCAATACAAAAAGCATAAGGCCACAATAGACATCTCAGTCTAAAGCCAACCATGCACTTTAATTACGTACAATGTTACAACTTGAACACGCATGCGCACGTACACAACTAAGAACATAGTTCAATACAACATGTATGAAGCCAAGAAAGACAACTTTGTCTGGCCAAATAACATAAAATCATATTCGTCTTTTAATCTACTTGATAAACGATAAGCACTTCTCACTGGGAAGCGACAATCCTCGCGAGTAAACAAAGTAAAGGTTAACCAACAAAAGTGTCATTGACACAGTGTCACAGGCACAATATGAAGCATACATCAAAGATACCAAAATCTACCTATGTCATTGGCATGCAAAGGAACCATGGCCCTAAAGAAAGTGTCATACCCACAACCAAATATACACACTGTCATGCACACCCAACACGGTGTCATGGACACAACATCCATAATAAAAGGATAAAAAACAAAAATGTGTTATTGGCTTGATCATCCAATAAAACATTATTTTTAAAAGCTAGACAATGTCACACAAAGCAAGGCTAGGCCTAGACAACGCCATGCCAAATCACAACAACGACAAATACAATATAAATAACAAAGTATATAAGCTATTACTACCTACAGGTGTAAACAAAGCAAATCAATAGACAAGCAAACACGCTAGGCTTTAACATACCGCCGGTAGCCGAACCCTTTAAATACCGTCGGATAAAATAAAAATGATAGTAATGAGATGATGGGTTGATTTGGTTATGGTCCCATGTTTAGACAAATTGAGTTTTACATCTTTTGTTTCATAAAATTAAATACTCATTTGATTTCATGAAAACAACGGCAGCAACTTCATCATCCCCATAATACCCCTCATCCACAATATTCTAAATACCGCCTGTCGCCACCGCCATACAGTCGGTCGAAACATCGCCGGTCCACAACCGGATCACCGCCGCCGGTCCTATGTGCCGGTACAGGATACTACCGCCGGTCCGTGGGGCTACGGTTCTAGGTGGCCGGTCCATTATGGTGTGGACCGCCGGTACATGGTGTCAAAATTTGGTAATTCGTTATCACTTTCGAATCATTTTCTCGAGTCATCTATGTATTTATTAGTTATGTACCAATCATATCTTCACCAAACATAAGTCATTTTAATTTGTGATCAAAGAAGCTTTACAGGGAGTTATTTTCTTGTGTTTACCCTTCTGTTGAAGTAAAAATCCACGGGGATTTATACCACGAACAATCTTCGAAAGATGTATCTTCTAGCCAGAAATCTGCACAAGAAATAAACGTCTAAGGCTTATCGGGAGGTGTCCCCGATAAGGCTCGGGGGTGAGAGTCAGAACTCATCACTAGCATTTAAGGTTTATAAGCTATAAATGATTAATGTGTTCCAGAAAGTGAAAGAATGATCAAGAACATTAAAGGAGAATGTTCTTGATTTAGTGTGTGTAAGGTTCAGCCCCTTTCCTAGAATGGGTCTGACTCTTTTTATACTACCTGGTGCATCGGTCTATTATCCCTTGGATAATAGACTGATGCTTCTTTCGGCGTACTATATTCCTCTCCTTGATAAATCTGGTCCACAGGTGGCGTCTTCGGCACCACCCTAATACCCAGCAGGTGGTCGACAACCCCCAGTACTTTTCCTGCTGTACCACGTGGTACAGTTCTTTTGGCCGTTCTGTCATATGCTTTATGTCAGGTGGACACGTGATACGATTGGCGCTTCTCGTACTGGCGGTTTGATGACGTCAGCTTGGCCTACTGCTCGTGGCTTCGGTCTGACGCTCCGTTGAACTTGTCGGAGCTAGTCTTACCGAAGCATTAGGGCGAGAAGTTGCCTTTTTGGAGTATATTTATATATACCCCAACACGCCCCCCCCCCCCCCCCCCCAGTCTAGTATGACGGAGCCCTAGCACCGTTATACTAGACTCTTCTAATTTCCTCTGTAACCGTTGCTCTGTCTCATGGTGACTTATCATTTTTGTGAAGGGTCAAACGCCGTCTTGTCATTGCCATTAATGTAGCCGTTGCACGCTGCATTGATAACCCCAAAGGGCAATCGTGCTTGTGTCAGTTATTATTACCAAGTCACTTCTCCCATAAATGCCGCCGTTTCGTTCTCCTTCACGCGCCTGTCTCTAGACATTCTTTTGACCCTCACGCGCTTTTCTGACAGTTTCAGACGTTCCTTGATTTTCGGGATTCGTGCCTATCGTGCGCCGCTACGGTTATCCTACACTCCTCTTGATTTTTCTTATTTAAACCAAAATCCTTTTCGTTGTTTTCTTTTACCCTTTTCTTAATTCTTCTTCTTCCTTTCTTTTTTCTTGCCCAGAATTCCCAATTCTTAACTGTTTATTCTTCCTTTTTCACTATTGCTCGTTGTTTTGCCTATACTCCACCCAATACAATGGGTAAGTCTGATCTTTCCACTTCTTATTGCACTCTTGATCAGAAAGAGTTCCAGAAGTTTTCTGCGCTATATGAGTTACCTGCCAACTGGCGTGCCAGGGGGCCTCATGTCAAGGACACGGTGTTGGATTGTCCTTCGGGGTTCATCGCCATGTATTGTAAGTGTTTTGAATTCTCGAACCTCCGTCTGCCTTTCACTGAGTTCTTTCTTTCAGTGATTGAGTTTTACCAGATCACTCCCATCCAGATGAATCCCCTGGGCATTCTCAGGATTATGTCTTTTGAGATCCTGTGTCGGGCGCTGGGTTTCAACGCCACTCTTAATCTGTGGCGCCAGTTTTACAAATTGGCTCGTAATGGTGACTGGTTTATGGTTGAACGCCGGGCAAAGAGGGATTGTTTTTCCTTTGTTCCTACCGGGCTTAAGAGGTGGAAAGAGTCCTTCTTCTGGGTGGACGCTTCTGTTGCTCCTATTGCCAAACCTTGGCGATCCGTTACTGCAGGAGGTTTCAAGGATGAAGCTCCTGCCCTTACTGACGCAGAGTGGGGCCAGATAGAGCTTATCTTGGAGAATCCTCTCTACGTTCGCTCCTATCCTACTGAGGTGCTGATATAGGCCGGTGTGTGTCGGAACTGGGTTCCTTATAATCTCAAACCTTCCATCGCTATTGGGAGCCGATGTGAGTCTCCTGTCTTTTCCTTTGTTTTTCTTTCTTTATTTCCGTTATTTACATGTGTTTTTTACTTTATTAGCTTTGACGCTGCTGGAGTACCTACAACTCGATAGCCTGGAGGGTGTTCACTTCCCTCGGGTTGTGCTGGCGGTCGAGGAGAAATGGATAGTCGAGCGGGTAGGCGGCCGGTTCGTAGAGCCTTCGGCTACTCTACGCTCGCTGCTTCCTGCCGCTCCGGCGGCGGTGACTGAGGAGGCATTAGCTGAGGCCTCCATTCCCAAGAAAAGAAAGAGGGTTCGGACTGAAGCCTCCAGCAGTAAGTCCCATCGGCATAAGAAGGCTGCCAGAAAAGGTACACATATTGACCTTACTTCCGAAGAGGAGGAGGAGTGGTCAGGGTCTGGTCGTGTTGTTTATCCCTTTTTTCCGGCCTCACCCTGCCCTTCCTTTCCTTCGGTTATAGTGTTATCCTCCTCTTCTTCTGAGTCTATTCATCAGTCTGATTTTTGGTGCTCCGCAGAGTCTGTTACTGTCCCTCCTGCAGACCCTACTCCTCAAAATTTGAAGGAGGTGGATGGAGCACGTCAGGCTGCTTCCCCTTCTGCTCCTCCCTCCGGTAAGGGTTTTCCCTTGGTTTTCCATTGCGCCTGCGCCCTGGTTCCTTACTTATTTTGTTATTTTAATTGATCCTTGTAGGTGAAAGACCTGCTGGTCCGGAGGAGACGACCCCTCCGGTGGTGACTGAACCAGAAGTCACAATGCATGAACCCACTGGGTCGGAGGAGACGGTCGCTCCGATAGTGACTGAACCAGAGGTTGCAGCGCAGAGGCCCTCCGGACAGGAGGAGATTACTAGTCCTGTAATGGCTGAACCGGAGGTCATAGTGCTGAGGTCTGCCGAACCGGAGGTTACGGTACAGGATCAGGAGGTTTCGGAAGGTAGTGGTGGTGGTGACAGAAGCTGTTACAAATGTGGTGAGAGTGGCCACATATCTGAGGAATGCCCCCAGGGTGATAGGGATGATCATTTCGAGGAGGTTACTCTTCTTTCTCCTAGGGACTCCGATCCCTCAGCATCTGAAGATGTTGAGGATCGCTATGTCCCGGCCTGGGACGCCGTTCCCAGCAGCAGCATGCAAGATATAGAGATCTGCCGGAGCATGCTCGATCATTTTGCAACTCCGGCGGAGTCAAAGCGCTGGGAGAAGAAGTCCGATGAGGTGGTGATGGCTAGGATGGATTTGATGCTGACTCAGTTGACCGTAGGGGGTACTGTACTGAGGACCCGCTACGGTAAACTTCTGAAGAAGCATACAAAGCTTCAGAAGAGTCTTGCCAAGCGAAATGTTGAGGTGAAGGAGAAAGGTGCGGTAATTGGCTCCTTGGAGCGGACTGGCACCTCTTTGTCTCGCAAAGCAAATTTTTACCAACGCCAACGGAGGAAAGCTTTCAGGCACTGCAGGAAATTGAAAGTGCAGCTAGCTGATGCCCTTGCTGAATTGGACAGGGTGAAGGAAGAAAACTCTTCTTTGGCCGAAGCGGCTAGAACCCCTGTCGTGGCCCCAGATATGAAGACGATAAGCCTGTCCGAATGGGACCTGATGGTGGGGGAAATGAGGAGGATGGAGAAGGTTGAGGAGACTCTTAGGTCTCGACTGCAGCATGGCGAAGCAGATGTAAAGAGGACCATTGATTCGCTGCAGGACGAGCTTGAGCAAGTTAAGGAGACCAACAATGCTCTCCGGTCTGATAAGGAAAAGCTGCAAGATGAGCTGGCGAAAGTTAAGGAGGACCACAATGCTGTCTTATCTGACAGGGAAAGGCTGCAGGCTAAGGTGGACTGGGTGATGGGTGATGGGATGCAGGGCTTCGTTAACAAGCTTCATTCTAGCCACGAGTTCTCTGCCCCTTATGGTCACGCCACTGTTTGTGCCCTTGCTTCGGGCTTTGTTGACGGGGTAAGGAAGGGATACCGCTATCACCAGCTCAGTGCGCCTATGACAACGATTCCATCCTTTGATCCCCAAGCCGATCAAAAATATGAAGAAGCAATGGCAGCCCTGCCTCAGTTGTCCTTTCCTTAACTTGATCTTCTCCGAGCTAGCTCACATCTGTCTATCGAAGAACTTCAAGCCTTGGATCCAGCTCCTGCTCCGGCCCTAGATTGCTAGGGCTTAAATGTGTGCGTTTTTGTAATGGCTTCGGCCAGTGTGTAACTATCATGGCTTCGGCCATTTTGAACTAATGATAACTTGGTTTCTTGCATTATGGCGTGTTCGTTTTACTTTGTCTCTAAGTTGAAATATTTATTTTGAGAAGCGTCCTTCATCATAATAATTATTTTCTTAGGATGTGTCTTAAACGAATGTCGTGTGTTATATTATGCCGTAACATATTTTTCATTGGTACTGAGTTAATTAGAGAGGTTACTCGACCCTTTCGATACTGGGATATTCTCAGACCAGCCCGGAGTGATTTTTTTACATAGGCTGCTCAAACCTGTCTATGTTAGGATTGGAGTATCAGACTAACATGGAGTTTATTAGAGAGTGTACTCTCCCCTTTGCCTCTAAGAGCATGGTGCTCTTAGGAATTTATTTATCATTAGCTACTTGCTATCATAATTTAATCAATGGTCTTAGAAATTTGCCATGTGTTGAGAAAATTGTTACTCCCTAAAGTGGGTAGCAACTATAGCTGGTAAATTATAAATGATAATCGGGCACTGCCGTTACATGCTTTCATAGGAAAGTTTACAGGCGATTGAATTCGTTTATACGTAGCATCGTCGAAGGAGGTTTCCATGCCAAGTCCTTGGGACTGCGTCCCCTTCGACCGTTTTCAGCTTGTATGCTCCGTTCTCGTAGGCTTCGGCTACTTGGTAAGGGCCTTCCCAGTTAGGTCCTAGCTTGCCCTGGTTTTCAATCCTACTAGCTTCGTTGCTTCGGAGTACATAATCCCCTGGTTTGAATGTGGTGGGCCTTACCCTCTGGTTGTAATATCCCTCCACTTGTCTTTTGTACCTTTCTTCATTAATGGCCGCTATTTCCCTTCTCTCCTCCAGGAGGTTTAAATGAAGGCGAAGGTCTTCGGAATTGGCCTCCGTGTTTTGCACTCTACGGGTAGGCATACCAATTTCCGCGGGGATAACCGCTTCAGTCCCGTAAGTCAGGCTGAAAGGGGTTTCGCCGTTGCTTGTTTTGACCATGGTTCGGTGAGCCCATAGGACATGTACCAAATGATCTAACCAGCTGCCTCCTTCCTTATCCAGACGAGTTTTGATCCCTTCCACTATGCTTCTGTTAGCGCGCTCTACTTGGCCATTGGCTTGTGGGTGGGCAACGGATGTAAACTTCTGCTGGATCTTCATTTCTTTGCACCATGACTTAAGTGGATTGTCACCGAACTGCTTCCCATTGTCTGATATTAAGATCCCTGGTAAACCGAACCTGCACACTATGTTTTCAAAAACAAATTTTTTAATTTGAGGTCCGGTAATTGATGCTAATGGCTTTGCTTCCACCCATTTGGTGAAGTAGTCTACTGCTACCAACAGAAATTTTACTCCTCCGGTGGCTACCGGAAAGGGGCCCACTATGTCAATACCCCATTGTTGAAACGGCCATGCTGAGGTTACAGAAACTAGGGAGTGTTTAGGCAATTTAGGCACCGGTGAGTATCGCTGGCAACTGATACATCTCTGGATCTCATCAGTTGCATCCTGATACATCGAGGGCCAATAATACCCTAGGTTCATAATCTTTGCTACCGTGGCTCTTGGCCCAGAGTGCATTCCACATGCCCCGTTGTGCACCTCTCTGATGACGTAGTTGGCCTGCGTTGGACCGACACACCTAAGTAGCGGCATCAAATACGATTTCTTGTAAAGGGTTTCTCCGTCGAGGAAATACATAGGCCTTTTAGCCCTGATTTTCCTGGCTTCGGTTTGATCGTTTGGCAGAGAACCATCCTTCAGAAATCGCACGATGGGTGTCATCCAGCAAGGCCCTTCTTCTTCCACGATAGCATGTATTTCCTTGGCGTCAATCGACTTCTCTTTTAGCGTTTCGACCAACACGCTCTTTGATGTGTGAGGAAAGGTCAAGTTTGTTAATGAGGCCAGCTTGCTTGCTGCATCGGCCTTCACATTTTCTTCTCGCGGTACCTGCTTTATACTGAAGCTCCGGAAGCTTACCTTTAACTTGTCCACCAATCCCTTATATTTAACCAAGGATTCCCCTTTTGTCTCAAAGTCTCCATTTACTTGGTTCGCTACCAGGGAAGAATCTACGCTTACCTCCAAATGTTTTACCTTCATTTTGGCTGCTATCCTGAGCCCGGCCAGGAGTGCCTCATATTCCGATTCGTTATTGGTGCTGGGAAAACTGAATTTGAGGGCGTAAGTGAATTCTGCCCCGTCGGGGTTGATTAAAAGAACCCCTGCCCCTGCTCCGGTTGAGTTACACGCTCCGTCTGTGAACAAGGTCCATATTTCCTTTGTCTCCCCGGGATTCCCTTGGTCCTCCTGTTCCGGTTCTTTTGTCCTTTCCTGACTTTGTTGGGTAGGCGGCGGTGGCAACGGTATTTCTGCTGAGAAATCCGCCAAGATTTGCCCTTTCATCGCCTGCCTTAGCCGATATTCGATGGCGAATGCCCCTAACTCTATTGCCCATTTGGCCAGGCGTCCCGAACGCTCTGGAGTTGCCAGGATGTCCTTGATTGGTAATTCGGTTAGGACTACGATATGGTAAGATTGGAAGTATCTTCTGAGCCTTCTTGCCGCGTGTATCAAGGAGAGTGCTAGTTTCTCCATTGGCGGATAATTTAGCTCCGCCCCTTGTAAGGCTCTACTGACAAAGTACACGGGCTTCTGCTTTCTTTCAAGTTCAGTGACTAAGACCGCACTAACGGTTTCTAGCGATGCTGCCAAATAGACCAGGATTTCTTGTCCAGGCGCCGGAGCAACTAGCGTGGCAGCTGTTGTAAGTATCCCTTTATGTTAACGAATGCTTCCTCAGCTTCCGCAGTCCATTCAAAATCTTTCACATTCACGCATTTCTTTAGGGTTTTGAAGAAAGGAAGTGACTTCTCCGCTGACCTCGAGAGGTACCGGTTGAGGGCCGCCAGCTTCCCATTTAAGCTTTGTACTTCACCCAGACTTCTGGGGGATTTCATTTCTGCTACTGCTCGCACTTGCTCCGGGCAAGCTTTAATTCCTTTCTCCGTTATGACATGTCCTAAGAACTTTCCCTCTTCTACTCCGAAGGTGCACTTTTTTGGGTTTAGCTTCATGTTGATGCTTCTGAGGTTCTTGAATGTTTCGGCAATATCATACATCATCTCCTCCTCTCGATTACTTTTGATTACCAAATCGTCGACGTAAGCCTCCAAGTTTTTTCCTATCTGGCTCCGGAACGTCCGGTCAATAAGCCTCTGATAGGTGGCTCCGGCGTTCTTCAATCCAAATGGCATTTTTTGGTAGCAAAAAATTCCGAAGTCTGTGTAGAATGCAGTCTTGTCTTCATCCTCCTTTGCCATCTGGATTTAATGGTACCCTTGATATGCGTCAAGGAAGCATTTGTACTTGAATCCCATCAGTGAGTCTATCTTCCAATCGATTTCTGGCAACGGGTAATTATCTTTAGGACACGCCTTGTTTATGTCCTTGAAGTCGATACACATTCTCCAAGACTTATCGCTCTTTGCCACCATGACTGGATTTGCAACCCACGTTTGATATCTTGTTTCCCTGAGTATGTCTGCTTTGACCAATTTGGTCACTTCTTCTCTAACGACCTTTGTCATAGCCGGAGCCATTCCCCTCTTCTTCTGCTTAACAGGTTCTACGCTGGGGTATGCCTTGAGTCTGTGCTCAGCTATACTTCTTGGCACGCCTGTCATATCCGCAGGCTGCCACGCGAAAACATCTAAACTGTTACTGAGTAGGGTGGACAATTGTTCTTTACATTTCTGTGACAAGGAAGATCCTATGGCAACGGTTTGCTCTGGGAATTTGGGATTTATAACCAATTTTTCCTCAGGATCATCTGTTCCTTTCTTTGGGCCCAGCAATGGCCGGACCTCGTGGCATTCCTCTCTTCTTTTCTTATCAGATCTTACGGTGGCTACTCCATGTGGGGTTGGGAATTTTAATGATGAATGGAGCGGTGAAGGAACCGCTCCCAACAAGAATAGTCCAGGTCTTCCCAGGATGACATCATATGTTGACGGAGCCCGCACTACTAAGAAGGTCATCAATTCCGTTCTCATCCTGGGGTATTGCCCCAGGGTGAGGGGCAAATCTATCTCCCCTATCGGACATGATACCTCTCCCGTAAAGCTCTGAAGGTGCGTCCTCGTCTTTCGGAGCTCCGCCTATACCCCGAGCTTGAGCTTGCGAAAATAGTGTTCATATATTACTTCCGTTGAGCTACCTGTGTCCACATAGATCCTCTGCACCGGGTAATTGCCGAACCTTCCCTCTATAACAATTGGATCTTGCGAAGGGAAGTATTCGCTTAAGGGTGGGAAGGCTATCGGTTGGTTCATCCAGTTGAAAACCTCCGGCCTTCTTCTTCTCCGTTCATCTAACTCTCCGCGAGTTTCAACATTTCGATAATTGACCATGTGAATCTCCCTGGTCTTTCCTTTCTGCCCGCTTCGATTATCTTGCCGAGCATTCCTTCCTCCTTGCTTGGCCCCTGACCGTATTTCCGTCAAGAGGTGGCGCAGTTGTCCGGAGCGTACTGCTTCCTCTATATGCTTCTTAAGTTGATAACAATCGTTGGTGTTATGACCGTTGCCTTGATGAAACTCGCAGTATCTATCAGCGTTCTTCTTTTCCGGGTTTCCTGTCATGGGCGGGGGTATAGGGAACTTCTGACAGATGGGTTCGGTAGAGTATATCTCACAGGGAGTTTTGGATAGGAGCTGGAATATATTCTTGGGCCTGCCATCTGGTGAGTACGGGTGTACGTGTGGAGTAAAGGTCCTCGGCTTCGGAGGAGACCTCTCATTTCGTGAAGCCGGGATATCTCGTCTGTTCCCACTTTTCCAACTGTTCCGTCTATCTTCCCGGATTACCCTTCGTGAGCTTCCTTCCTCTGTTAGAGAAGCCGCCTCCTTCCCCCTGATGAAGTCTTGAACCCTCTCCATCATTTCTTCCACCGTTCTGGGGATTTGGTTATTCAGTCTCTCGATGAGCTGCTTGTTTCGGATGGCGTGCATGAAGCCTGACACCCTCATTCCTTCAGTTGCTCCTTTGATCTGCAGACTTTCTCTATTAAATCTCTCCATGAACCTCCGGAGAGTCTCATCCTCCCTCTGTTTAATGTTGTGTATCTCTACGGGATCTTTCTCATACCTTTTCTGTTGCATGAAGTTAACCCTGAACTTCTGCTGCAGGTCCTCAAAACCACTGACGCTCGCTGGAAGAAGGCTGTCGAACCACAGCCTGGTTGCTCCTATTAATGTTTGCACGAACATGTGGCACCATACTGGCATGGACCACTGTTCTACCTCAGCCGCCCCAGCAAAGATGCTAAGGTGGTCATCAGGGTCCTGGGTCCCGTCATACATCTTCACATTGGATGACATTTTAATTTTAGGAGGAAACTTGAATTCTGCGATTCGTTTTACAAACTTCGCCTCCTTCTGCCGATGATACGGTCTAGCCAAATCTTCGGCCTCATATCTTTCAGCCAAAGTTTGGGCGTGTTCCGGAGGTAACGCCCAAATACTAGGATTATACTCCGCCGAAGCTAGATATCCTGATGAGAAAGATGGAATTCCAGCCCCCTGTGTGTATCGTGGCGCCGAGATACCCGGAGGTAGATCGAAAAACACTCTAGGAGGTGGTAGTGTAGATTGCAAAGGCATATAGCCTGCCTGCGGCGGTGGGAGTACGGTGTTCCCTCTCTGGCTTAACCCTATGCCTGGTGTTTGGGCGAAGACTGCCTGATCTGTTCTTCCAAAGAGATTCCGCCCCTGCAACGGACTTACATGCTCTTCTCTCCGCTCCCCTTGACTTGTTCTTATTGGGGATGGGGTAGTTGACCCGTTGGTCACGCTAGTCTCGTTGACATCTCCATACGAGAGCTCAATGTCTACCCCTCGCTGTCTTTCCCTTTGCACATACGTGTTCATCAGCCCTCGCAGGCGTCCGAAATTGCTGATAACGAATTCTGGGGTGATTTCATTACCGCCGCTCTGGGGAGCTGCTTCGTATCTTGTGGTGTTCAGTACATGTGGTGATAAAGGTGGCATTGAAAGGTGTGGTATCGATTGATATGGTGTGGAATGATGTGGTTGAGATATGGGTGGCTCTATAACGTTGGTTGATGGCTGAACAGTAGGCACAAGGGTAGATATCCCCGACGACAGTGGGGTATCCATGTGTCTGTGTTCTCGCTCCAACTATCGTTGAATAAAGGTCCCACGGATGGCGCCAAATGTTGAAGTAAAAGTCCACGGGGATTTATACCACGAACAATCTTCGAAAGATGTATCTTCTAGCCAGAAATCTGCACAAGAAATAAACGTCTAAGGCTTATCGGGGAGGTGTCCCCGATAAGGCTCGGGCGTGAGAGTCAGAACTCATCACTAGCATTTAAGGTTTATAAGCTATAAATGATTAATGTGTTCCAGAAAGTGAAAGAATGATCAAGAACATTAAAGGAGAATGTTCTTGATTTAGTGTGTGTAAGGTTCAGCCCCTTTCCTAGAATGGGTCTGACTCTTTTTATACTACCTGGTGCATCGGTCTATTATCCCTTGGATAATAGACTGATGCTTCTTTCGGCGTACTATATTCCTCTCCTTGATAAATCTGGTCCACAGGTGGCGTCTTCGGCACCACCCTAATACCCAGCAGGTGGTCGACAAGCCCCCAGTACTTTTCCTGCTGTACCACGTGGTACAGTTCTTTTGGCCGTTCTGTCAGATGCTTTATGTCAGGTGGACACGTGATACGATTGGCGCTTCTCGTACTGGCGGTTTGATGACGTCAGCTTGGCCTACTGCTCGTGGCTTCGGTCTGACGCTCCGTTGAACTTGCCGGAGCTAGTCTTACCGAAGCATTAGGGCGAGAAGTTGCATTTTTGGAGTATATTTATATATACTCCAACACCTTCATATCTCTAAATATATCTTCACAAAGAAGAAGAAAATGCTTCATAGTCTTAAGATGTGTAATCTGCATGATGATGAATATGAATAACATAGTCATCATTATAAACATGTTTTCGATCATGCTTGTATATATTGTGATTCCCATCACACTAATGATAATGCCATTTATGGCGATGGTGATGATGACGATGATGATGATGGAGACTATGACTATGCTCCAGCTGCATCCATGGAAGACAAGGGACCGCCGGTACCCGGCTAGGCTTACCCCCGGTACCTGTTGTGGCGATTGACCGATGCTTACCACCAAAGCTTACCGCCGGTCATGGCATATTGTCTTGGCTTTTTGAAAATATACAGCAAGTGATAATTTTCAAATTATTAATATACTTCAGATCAAATAATTTAAATGGTGTTATTTAATTATTATATATTTGAAATCGCATGAGTGGATGCAAACAGGCAACTTTTTAATTTGGAAAGGCTGCAGGTTTGGATGGCTAAATAATAATATAGTATAATGTTTTGTTACCTATCCATGATGTATCAAGCTTACTGCCGGTACCTTGGATGTCCAAATAATAACACTATAGTATAATGTTTTGTTATCTATCCATGATCTATCAAGCTTACCGCCGGTACCTGGCTTCCGCCGGTCTCAAAAAAAAAAAAAAAAGGAACGCAGACTTACGCGAGTAATGACTAGTTACGACTTGAAAACTGTTGTTTTGACAAATCCTAACTCGGGGGCATGATGAGGTTAGTAGGGATTACCCTATTTATATAGCCCGCTGCTACAAGCAAGCCCATTGAGCAAGATATGATTGCCTGTATGCCATCGCCTGACAGTCTGTCATCATCTGTCAATCGCCTGACAGGCTGTCATCACCTGTCAGTCGCCTGACAGGCTGTCATCGCCTGTCAGGTGGTCGACATATGTCATCACTTGCCAAGTACCGCCTGTCAGGTTGTCTTAGGTTGTCAACGCTTGTCGTACCATATTTGAAGGTGCTTGCCCTTGTCTTGGATCACAGTCATAATGACGCTTGACAACCACTTTACTACTACCGTAATAGTGAGACGTCGCATCTTAACAATAATAAAGATAGAAGATGATTCATATACCACTGATTGATTATTAAGGCAGTTTAAGTATTCATGATCGTCATTAATTGATGGACGTTCCCTATACTTGAAACTGGCCATATAAATACATAGTCTAAATCATTGTCGACATCATCTTATCTCACTTCAACACACACACAAAAGCTTAAACAGAGTTCATATACTCTTGCTTCCACCCTCAACCTTGATCACCCTAGGTTTGTCCAGAACTTGTTGGGTTTGCACTGTGATCATCACAGGAGATCGAAGGTTGACTTCACATCAACCGTATTCCTTGTGTTTGACAACCTCTGCTCGAACAATGGTCATAATATGAACCGATGAAAAAAGAGGAGAGAGAATTAGTAATTAAAGATGATTGGTTTTAATGATGTTAAATCTCATTTTGTAAACCTCTTTTTGTAAACGGTTTGTAAGCGTAACATTCCTCTTACCTATTAGTAAAGAAGATGATTATTACCGGGAAGACCCAGTTTTCTCCGTCAATTATTATATCATTTTTAAAGAATTATTATACATTCATATGTATGGTGTGATCTATCATGACAATGATTGAAAAAGACTTTATTTCTTAAATTCTCCATGGAACTTACCAAGAACCTCTATTGGCAAATTCATTCCATTGAAACAGAACAATAAAGGTCAATTCCTATCAATTGTTTTATGATATTTTCCAACCAAGTCAGGCGGTGTGCATTTTCCTTAAATCATATTTTTCATTTTTCAGGGTCATTGTTTACAGTAATTAAGTCTACAAATAGCACGAGTTATCGATTCAGAAATATAAATTATAAACAACTCTCTCTGTTTTGCATTTTGATCCTAAGAAAAGAAAGACCGAGCTAACATCAGTAGCAATCACAACAGGAGCTATCATCTTCATGGAGCTCAGACTTGTTTTGTTAACATCACTCAAATATGTTATTGTTTTATACATGTTTGTAGAGTGGGTAGTACTATTACATGATTGTTATTCTCAATGGGTGCAACCCATGAGGCGGTTTTTCTTCTCTACGCAAACCACTACTTGTGCACGAAAACAAACTGCCGCGGCTCAAACATGTCACACAACTAAGGCTGGCCATGTTGAAAATGGTGTCAAGAAGTCATTAGGAGTTGATCTAAGGATAATTATGGAAAGATTAGGAATGGTATGGGATGGTAATGAAAAGAGACAAATTATTGGCTCGGATGAGATATTAGATTTGTTTAATGAGGATGAGCCGAGTTTGGACGAAGTTAAAGAAGCATTTAGTGTGTTTGATAAAAACAAAGACGGGTACATTGATGCAAACGAGTTGCAATATGCACTTTCGGAGATGGGGCATTCACATATATCAGAAAGCAATTGTAGAGTAATGATTGATAGATATGATGTTGATAAAGACGAGAAGATTAGTTTCAGAGAGTTTTTGAAGCTCATGGAAGACTGCTTTTGATGATTTTCCGTGGTCTTACTACACGGATTATCCGGGGAAAGAGATCTAAAAGTAGGCTTTTAACTCTGTTGTTCGTGTTTTAATCAAGTATTACTCAAGCCTTTGTATATTGAATGTATTGTACTATTCGAAAATGAGATATACTATATATATGTTTTTAAGTTGTTTTGGTGGAGGAACTATATGACTAATATAAAAAAAAAGGAATAAAAATGGAAAATGCTTTCATTGAGAGTTGAACTCAAGACCTCCCGCTTACTAAACGGGTGCTCTAACCAACTGAGCTATGAAAGCACTATTTTAAAAGTTAAATTTTATATACTTGATCCAAATTTGTTCCTTTTTTGTGACTAAAATATCAAAAAGGATTTATTCGATTCTTAGATAAATAAAGCAAGTAATCAGCAACTGCGGCGACTATCGAACTCCAAGGTAATAATTTTAATAATAAATTTACTGAATAAAGTTTGATTGTTTGTTTAACAGATATGAATCCCTTTCGCAAAAAACCTAGACTTTGATTGGTTTTTTTTTTTTTTTTTTTTTTTATCACTTTCTGTTTGGGTGTTTCCTTGACTTATTAGGGTTTAACTGTAGCAATAAGCTGTTTTGACAAAGGTTTGCTTTATCTTATTATTGTATTAGGGTTTAACTGTAGCAATAAGTTGTTTTGACAAAGGTTTGCTTTATCTTATTATTGTATTATGACATAATAAACAGTAATAAGCCCATAAATGGTTACTGAAATGTCAATCAGCCATAAAACAACCCACCCACAAAAAAACCCTAGCTTCTAAACTTGATAATTTATGGTCTCAAAATTTAAAGGTGATGATGGTTGTATCTATCCCGGAGTTATTGATTATAGATAGCTATTGATTCCTGAGTTATGTGGTATCAAAAATGCTAATACAGGAGTAATTGTATCATACAATCCGGAGTACATTTCTATGCAAAGATACTAGTCCTTGGCGTTTTGTCTGTTATTATTAAAGTTTAGGTACACACAGTGTAATCCAAGCCAACCACAAGGATTATCTCTTTAATTCACTACCTTTATTATTGATTTATCGTTATAGTGTAGCTTTTCAAATGATATATGACGTTAATTATTTTTAGAAATAATAGACAAAACTGTTATTTATTCTTATCTAATCTTTACGTTTTTATGTCGAAGGATTGACAATGGGAAAGGACGCAAAGGGCGGAAAGGGTAAAGGAAAACAGGCAGGTGGCAGTGAGGATGCTGCTGCTGCAAAAGGGAAAGGGAAAAGTGGAAAGGCTGCTGATGGCCTTGGCACCTGCACATATGTAAAAGGTCTCACTTACATTTAACTGCTTAGGTTAAAAATATGTCTAATGTTGGTCTTTTAGATCTAACGGGTAATTTTGTTCTGAAATGATTCAGCAAGACACATCCTATGTGAAAAGCAAGGTAAGATCAATGAAGCATACAAGAAGCTGCAAGATGGGTGGCTTAGCAATGGAGATAAGGTTCCGCCAGCCGAGTTTGCAAAGGTACTCTTTTCATTTGTCGAGTATCTTTCTGTTATACGTTTACAAATCCTCTTTCCCTTGTCATTATTAATGCTAGAGCAACATGAGTAGTAGTATTTCATGTGTTTTACATGATTAAGACTAACAGCACTTATAATAGAGTCTACTTAAAGATAACACGAAAGCAACATAGTGTTAACCACAAAAACAGTTTTTCAGAGAGATAAAGCTCTCAAGTTATAAAAAGAATTTAATATCGGAAAACTAAAGTACTATGCCCATGCGAGATGAGATGACTCAACAACTACTTCTTTCGTTGACTAAACAAATAAGCACATTTTTCCCAAATTCTAGAATCAAAGGCTGTCCTGCATTCTCGCAAGCCTTAACTTTCATCTCAATGCTTGATAATTTTCTTATAATTTCAAATTGTGTTCTTCTTTGCACATTTATGTTTTGCAGATAGCAGCTGAATATTCAGAATGTCCATCAGGAAAGAAAGGTGGAGACCTTGGATGGTTTCCTCGTGGGAAGATGGCTGGACCATTTCAAGATGTTGCTTTTAACACAGTTGTTGGAGCTACCAGTCCACCATTTAAATCAACGTGAGTCTATTTCGTTTTATGTCCTTTGTTTTCAGCCACCAAAACCCCTCATTTTTTTTTATCTTTTATCTCAATCTTATCAGACCTGGTGGTCATTGTGACCCTTTTACCTATGAATGGGTCGATTTGGGATATGGTTTAAATCTTACGTGTCAACTAGTACAAATGAACTTGAAAGGAAGTGGGTCAAATGGGCTTAAAGTGTACTTTTAAATGCATAAACCTCCAATAATGTTTATTGAAATAATATTGGTAAACACGAACAAAAGTTATGTGTTTAGATAAAAAAAACTCGTTACTTTATGAGTTCCCTTTTATTTGAATATAAGCAACCCGATTGAATATAAGCAACCCGTTTATGGTGTTTACTTGTTTAACAATTCAGGCACGGGTATCACATCATCCTGTCCGAAGGTCGGAAGAATTAGGAGATCATAAGCAGCTTCATATGGTTGGTGTGACGAATTAAATAAAGCTGAACCTGGTGTATCAACTTTTACTGTATTTTGTCTCATGAACATAGATCAGATTATGCACATTTTGCTGCAAGAATGTCTTTATTTGGTCTATGCTCCTGTGAACTTGACTTTTGTTGCTTTTTTATCTTTTGCTTATGAGGTCCTAACTGTGATTCTTCAAGAAATTCTGATTGGTACCAATGGTTTCTGATGTATCAGTTAACCCATACAGTTTGGTTGAAACCCGTAAACGGATCAACTGCGTATAAAATTTCAGCAACAAGTCTTTCATATTTTCTTTGAAGTAGTTGGTTTGAAAAAAAAGCATGACATTCGGATCTTGTCGTAGTAAAAATTATGCATTATACTTGCTACTTACTAGGTAATGTAACCGTGCGGTATATAGGCTTACAAACGTTTTAACTTTATGGATAAGGGTGTGTTTGGTTAGAGGTCATAGGGAGTAAAGAATACCTAATGGAATGAAATGTATAAACTAATCTAGAATATATGTATAGGTTGGCACATGAAAAACAGAATATTTGATGCATGAAGATCAACTACGGTTCACCATTTTTCAGAAACTATTTATACTCTTTAAAACACAAAATATTATAGGAGGTATAATTTATATAGACCCGGAAAAAAAAATCAAAAACTGATGGTTTTTTATTTTTCCATATCTGACAAATATTAATATTTGTAAGGTACAATCACATATGATTTGAACGTTAAATATGAATTTCAAAACATATATTTGTTATATTATATACATTCAACTAGAATAAAAAAAAAAAAAAATATGTCAAACTACTAAAATCACATGTGATAAAATCGTGATTTTAAAATATAAAATTTTAAAACCCATCAAAAAAACCTGGAAATTTTTTTCCTCAAAAGTATATCTAGTGGATACTCTATAGAAAGGTAATTTAATCCTCGTTATAATAGTGTAATTTAATGCAACGTCAAAACTACATCAAATAAAGTAAGATATAAGAATAAACTGACAAAAGCAAGAAATACACTAGAAAAGGGAGTATAATGCATAAAGTTGATGGGTACCATTGTTAGGATATTTACCGGGGAATGCTTCCTTTGCTGGGTAGGGGGTCCGGTCACAAAGTGGCCCGTGTCAATGGTATACGCCTTTACCATTTTTTTTTCACTAGAAAAGGAAGAGAGGAAAAACCATTACCTTGGCTCCCAATAGCGATGGAGGGTTTCTGGTTGTATGGGATCCAATTTCGGCATACACCAGCAAGTATCAGCACCTTGGTGGGGTAGGAGCGAACATAAATAGGGTTCGCCAAGATAAGCTCTATCTGCTCCTTTTCTACCGGGGTAGAAGGTGGAGCCTCATCCTTGAAGCCTCTAACAGATCGCCACGACTTGGCAATATGTCACACCCCCAAATCTCATGTTCCCGAGACTCGAGGTGTTGACTTCATGGGTCCCAGATATCAATGATATATAAGCGAACGACCTCTATATGAGTCGTTTTAGAAAGAGACATACATTCATTGATATTAAAAGTCAGAGTTTTACATGATTAAGGAAAAGTGTTACCAGAGTTCACAAAATAAAGATTTAAATTACATAACTTAAAGGAAAATAAGTAATGCAAGGAAAATCTCTCAAAAACGTGAGTTTGAAATATGCAACTATGTCATATCCCAAAATCCCTCCGTCGAAAGCCCTTTCGACTAAGCACCTGAGACATACATGCTAAAGTCAACATAAAGTTGGTGAATTTATAGGTTTAGTTTAGTAATAAAGGGGACCAAAAGATTTCCGTTTAAGTAAAGTCTTACAGTTGCACCTAAGCTCATGACATCGAAGCGTAACAAAGTTCCTTACCCCATAAGTATTCCTATGTTATAGCCAAATAACATATATAGTTTCAAAAGTAAAGTACCCTACTCGAGTCCACGAGTTAGTTGTGGTAGACGTGGGTTACATCGTCTATCCGTTGGGTGAGGGTTGTCAAACCCTAATAGATCTATCCAATATCATCGCGCTTAAGTCCTTAACTAACGATTCACGATAGGGGAATTTCCGTTGGCTTAGTGGTAACTTAGGCAACTAGTAAAGGTTTTAAGTATTTGTGTCCATAAGTAAAAGAGCATGTATTCTCACCCCAAGTATGCTATAAAAACAAGTAAAAAGTGGGGCTATGAACCCACCTTAAGTCCATGAGCATATATAAAGGTATGTAAGCTAACGTATCTGCAATGCTCGAGTCACTCGAGTATCCGAGTAGGTCTAGCCTTGACCTAGATTTTTTTGAAATTACGTTTCATAATTCTATTCCAATGCACATGAAAGGGGAAGGTTTTGTTCGGTTTGAGACTTAATAGTAATATAGTAACACC
Organism: Senecio squalidus; assembly: GCA_910822075.1. Taxonomy (NCBI): domain Eukaryota; kingdom Viridiplantae; phylum Streptophyta; class Magnoliopsida; order Asterales; family Asteraceae; genus Senecio; species Senecio squalidus. Next base: position 16,842,254 of record CAJVGC010000432.1, on the reverse strand, counting down.
GTTCGGGCCATTATATAACAAAGATCATTCTATGATCTCATGCGGAGCTAGGACACTTTAAATCGTAAATCCAACAACTCAGCACTACGAAATATCGAGATGAATTCATTGTATACAAAGCTCCCTAGTAATATGTTATCATTATACTATCAAGTTTATTCAAAAAGTTAGTTTTTATGAAAAACTCAACATGTTCTTTAAGGTTTATAGCTACTTTAAGGAGTCATAACTTGTTCGTTTCTTGACCGATTTTTATGAATCTTATACTGAAACAACCTTATTTGAGTTACCTTTCAAATCCTTGGTATCATATTTGTACCCAATTTCTAATGTTCGTTATTCAGTAAAAGGTCAGAGTAGGTTTTAGGGTTTTTCTCAAAATCTATGCTAACTTTAAGTTAGCATATCTCACTCAATTTTTATCCGTTTTAAATGTATCTTATATCGAAATGACCGTGTTTGAGTTATATTTAAGATGGAAGTGGTCTCACCCTCTGGTTCTAAATCGTTTATTACAGTTTAATAAAAAGGTGGTCGGGTATTCAGAAAGTGTTTTGTTTTGAGTATGGTTTTGTATATAATACCTTTTAAATACTTAGTCATATCCAAAAATAACGATTTTTATGTCGAAATATTCATGAAAAACAGAGGTGTTTTTATGGTTAAAATGGTTTATCCAAAACATTTAGGTAAAATGATTAAAAGTGTCAACAAGTTGATGAAATTTTCCGGTTAACAAAATAACTTAACCTTTCTTTTATTTCACCATATTTTTGTATAATAAACATAAGTTTTATGAAATGAGACTATGAAAATATGATGCATGAGGATGGTTTTTATTTTAGAACATACCTAAGAGTATATGAATGCAAGACTTGATGTTTCTTCCTGATGATCAAAGTATGAGATTTGGAGTTTTGATGTGTGGAATGTGTGTTGGTGATTTCTTCTTGCTTTCTTGCCTTGCCCGATTATATCAAGAGAACAGGGAGGTGGTTTTTGATTTTGTGCAAGGAAAATTGAGTGCAATGACCTTCTATTTATAGATTTAACTCAAGTAAGTTGTTGTTTCAACCCTAGTTTGATGTCATTGATTGGTATGACGGTGATAGTGTTGTAAGGATAAGGGGTTGTAAGGGGGTGGTTATGTAAGTGATTGGTATGTAAGTAACTAATATTAGTCAAACAAACAAATGTAAGAATAAAATCAATGGGAATCCCATGTGGGATCACCCTTGGTTCGACCAAGGGAAAGTGGAAAGAGGGGGGGGGGGGGGGGGGGGGGGGGGGGGGGGGTTGTGTAGTTTTTCATAGTCCATGGTGTTTATGCATGTTTTGATGTCTAGTGGGTGATTCATGTAAGTTTGGTAACTGTTAGGAATAGAATATTCATAACATTGTATTTATAGTTGTTATTAGGGGCTTAATTGTAATATGTGAGAAGTCTTTGTAAAGTCTCCACACTCCTATTTATAGGAGTGTGGGGTGTGAGTAATAAAAGAGATTGGGCTTAATAGATAAATCTACTTTCTCTCTCTAGATTGTGTTTCTTTCTCTAGACTGATCAGAACCTACAATTGGTATCAGAGCGGGGTGCTCGAAAACACTTAGTTCGACTAGGATCATTCGAATAGCCCAATTCGACCAGATTTTTCACATACACGAATAGGAATTCGACTAGGATCCATTCGAATAGCTCAATTCGACCAGAATTTTCACTTGTTCGACCAGGAATTCGACTAGGATCCATTCGAATAGGTCAGTTCGAATAGCTTTTTAACTAGCACGAACTCCTTTACACGAATAGCTTTTGCACGTACACGAACTTGTTCACACGAATAGGTTTTGAAGAACAAGGTGATTTACACGAATACGTCAAAGGTTGGATTATTGAAAATTTTCTAAGTGTTGATTCGAACTGTTTTTCAACATACACGAATGATGTTACACGAATGGATTTTGTTCTTACAAGAATAGGTTGGTTCGAATGAGTTTTGTGCATACACGACTAGGATAGTTCGACCAGCATTTCTACATACACGAATATGAGACATTCGATCAGTATTTCACCTTACACGAATAGGATTGATTCGACTAAGTCATTCGAATTAGGAGAGGTGTTTACAACGAGCACAAAACATCATGATCAGTTTTTGAAAACAAGGATTCCGAGACTTCCATATTGAAAAAAAGGGTACTTTTTACCTCGAGAAAAACTGAAGTTTCGCGATTCCACGTTTTCACGTTAGTGACGAAATCTAAAAATTAGAACTTTTTTAAATAGAGCTATTTTTATTTTTCCCGACAGTTTCGGATACCGGTTAAGCTTACGCGACGAATTTTGACGAGATTCAAGCATCGGAAAAATACGAGATTTATATTTCCGGAATCGAAATTGAAAAGCGAATTCAACGGTGTTATTGTACTCGATTGGTTCAACAATTTTCGGGAAAAAGATTGGAGAAGCATGAGATACCACGGGTGAAGATTATCCGAATTTTTCCTCAAATTTTCAGAATTGAGAAATTTTCTACCACCTTTTGAGGGATTTTCGCCATCAAATTTGCAACATGAGGAAATATTTTTTAGGAAATATTGTGGATCTCATAATTGACAACGATGATTGGCTTACATTTTATTATCCTCCGGACCAAGCTTGGACAAAACTAGAGGAGCTAGAGAAATATTTTGAAGAAAGAGGGAACACATTGTCTCCTAATGATTGGAACGGTCATGAAAGATTGGATCGAAAGCGCAATGTTGCTACACGTGCACGAGAATTTTTATCGACGTTATCACATGTTAACGTTGCAGAGGTACATTCTTTATCTCGGTCTACCATTGATAATAAGATCATTGAGTTGGAAAAGAAGTTGCAAACTAACACCGAATTGTTTTTAAGGTTTTCAAACGAAAAATCTAATCTTTTAAATGAGAATTCTAAGCTTTCAAATGAAATTCAAGTTTTGACATCTCAAATTCAAGCTTTAAATCTTACCAATTCCAAACTCGAAGAGTTTCAAGAGTTAGCAACTTCTTGGAAGGGGAAATATGATCAAAGTGTGATTCGACTTCAAAATCTTAGAAATGTACTTAATGAAAAATTGGAGTTAATCAATACACTTCAAAAACAATCAAAAACCATTACGTTTGATGAGAGGAAATACAATTAAAGTGTTTTATTGGAATTTAAGAAAGAACGAATGAATGAAAGACTTAAAAGAATGGAGCTAATCAACGAGTTAAATACTCAAAGAAATGAGACACAAAGTGCTAACGATAATATTATGCTTTTAAGAAAACAAATTGAAGATTATCAAACGGAAATTAAATCTTTAAAATCACAAGCACTTGAAGTTGAAAATCGAAATGAAAATTTAAAGCCAAATTGTTTGAGAGAACAAACGAATCAACTCATTTTTCCAAACAAACCAAAAGAGTTTCGATTTTTTAATCCACAAGAAGGTTTGGGTCATGATAATCCAAAATATCTAAAAAAAGCTATGTATCATGCTCCCGGTCTTTACGACACAAAATCCTTGGGCAAAGCAAATGTTACAATGGCTTTCATTAGATCATCAAAAGAAATTGAAGAACAAGAGGATGCAAAACGACCATTTTTATAATAAAACGCAATTATCTTTTGATTACAAATCGTTAAATGAGAGTTACAAAACTAGGAAAATTCCTCTTTCGGATGATAGCTTTCCAAGTTATACCGAAAATGAACTTCATTCCGATGATGTTTTGAAACAAACTGTTTTTCAAAAAGTATACGTTCCAACTCTTATTTTAGAAAAACATTTTTCGGAACTTGAACAAGAGTTGGAATGTCGAACTAACTATTTTGAGAATGAAAAAAGTAACCTTTTAGATAAAACTGCGTCTTCTGAAAAAGCATCACTTGATAAATCTTTAACTTCAAATGACAAATCTTCATTGGAATCTTTCTCCTCGAATGAACAATCTATTGCTAAGATATATTTTCTTCAAAATGCGTTAGATTCAAAAGAAAAGGATATCGAAGCTTTAACTCATAAGATTGATTCAATGTGGAAACGAATGGTCCAGTTTCACCATAAACCCCAATTCTTTCACATAAGGAGAAACAGAATTCTAAAACTCTTCAAAAAGACTCTAAAAAGTACGTTAAAGTTCCATTGAAAGTTTACAACAGTAAATCTTCCAAACCATTTTCAAAAGTGGTTTCTCTGAGTACTGATTCCTTCCCGAAAAATAATCAAAAGTATTCTCCGAAATCACAACCTAATGGAACTTTTACAACACCTTTGAAAACTTCGAGTTTGAAATACAAAATCGTCTCAACCAACCATGTTGAAAAGAAAGCACTTTATCCTCCAATGAACAAAAAGGAAACAAAAGCGTTCACTTATTCAATACCCGAGTTATTTGAATTTGCACCATCACACATTAAACATTCGGGGCAAAAGGTGAATAGTTTTGTTTCTAACTTTAAACAATGAACTTCAATGAAATCAAATGGTTTTTTCCCAAGAACTCCTTCATCAACTCTTAAACAGAAATGGATTCCAAAATCTCCACAAATTTCAAAAACAAACACACTTATTGCAAAATCAACGACTTCGAATGTGTGTTTACCGGATAAATGGAATTCATATTCTTTACACATAATCAATACACCTTATCAATGGTTTTCGAACAAAGCTAACCAAAAAGGACCCAAAATGAAATGGGTACCAAAAGAAGTTTATATTGATTGTGCAGAAACGTAGTTCATTGAAATGACTCCGGAATACCTCAGTTTCGGACTCGAACTTCATGGAGTGCTTACACGAGATATCAAGAAGGATTGGAACACGACGATTTCGTTACAATTCTTTTTCGAACAAACTTACAAACTTAGTTTATCACTTAAGAGACGTAATATTTGGAAGTGTTTAGTAACGGATTTTTAAATCTCGACTAGAACTATCACTTTTAAGTATTATTATCTTATATGATATTTTGAGTTTGTTTAGGCTTTCAATTATTTCAAATTGAAATCCGTTCTAAAACCGAAAAATTACGAATTTATTGGTCTAAATACAAGTTTAATATGATGAATGTGAATAGTAGCGGATTTTCAATCTCGACTAGAACTAACATATTCAAAGTATTATATTTGTGTTTGATAGTATTTTCGTAATTAACAAGTGTTTTCAAAATGTCAAATCTTTTCAAAACCACTTGTTTGATCAAACATGCAGAATCAAACTTTGAGGGGAGTTCATACAATCATTTTTCGAACTACCTCCTAAATTTTTCAAATGAGCTTCAACGAAACAACTTTTCAAATAAATCTTTTGAAATGCAATATTCGAATGTATTTTCGAAAAAAACTTTCTATAACCAAAAACATTTTTTGTCATGCATATTTTGAAGGGGAACGTCTTTTCAAAAATATTGCAAACTTTTAAAGACACTTTGAAAATATTTTTCAAAAATATTTGGCTAAATATTGGTGCACCTTGAGCGATTTTCAAAATTCTATATTTTTTCTTTTCAAAATTCTATATTTTTTTCTATAGGTCACCCAGAACCGAAAGGAGCTAAAGTCCAAACCTTTGTTTGCAAGGAAGGGTGGGCGTGTGTTGGTCCCACGGTCATACCTCATAACCAACCACTGCAGATAAGCTATCCGACACATGTCAATCCTATAATCAATTCACAAACATTCCTACACCAAAAATCTTTTATTTTCATTATCAGTCTCACAAGAAGAAGAATTGCCTGATAAAAAATGACAAGTGCTTCTTTGAGCTCATCAACTCTTGTTCAATCCCAGATTAATGGCTTTTCAAAACCTTCTCCCAATTCACTCACTTACTCTACAAGGTATGAATATCATTTCCACCATGAATAATCAGTTTAAAATAAAATAAGCACTTTTAGAGATGCAATAAGCTATTTAAATAATAAATCCCAAACACTACTTATATGCTTAATTATATAAGACTGCTTATAATCCATGGATAAATATCTTTAAATCTAATATCATAATTATTCTGAATTTTTTAAATTTCTGATTTTAGGAGATCAGTTAGAACTGTTGTGAAGGCTTCTCGAGTTGATAAGTTCTCGAAGAGTGATATCATTGTTTCTCCATCCATTCTCTCCGCAAACTTTGCTAAGTTGGGAGAACAGGTACTTTTCTTTGTTTATCGATCTTGATAGCTAATAACAAGTGTATGCAAATGATGATTCAATTTGTTCTTATAGGTCAAAGCTGTGGAGTTGGCAGGGTGTGATTGGATTCATGTTGATGTAATGGACGGTCGTTTTGTTCCTAACATCACGATTGGACCTCTTATTGTGGATGCATTGAGGCCAGTGACAGACCTCCCGTTGGACGTGCATCTGGTATTTTTTACTATTGTGTGAAAAGTTTGTGTTTTCAACGGAATTTTTTGCTAATGAGAAATAAAAAATATGACAGATGATTGTTGAGCCTGAGCAACGAGTGCCTGACTTTATTAAAGCTGGGGCAGACATAGTCAGTGTCCATTGCGAACAGTCTTCTACCATCCATCTACACCGTACGGTTAATCAAGTAAGATTTCCCTCATCTTATTTGACTATTTCTGACGTTTACGTGTCTGTAAATACTCTATAGAACCTTGTTTTAAGGAACATCATTTATAGACCTATGCTATAAGTTTATAATCAAATAAAGGAAAGGTTATACTTGTAACAGGTCCCTTATCTGATTTTAAACTTATAACACAAGTTTTGAATGTGCGTTTTATCTGATTTTAAACTTATAACACAAGTTTTGAATGTGCGTTCCCTAAACTAGAAATTGACTGAAGATTGTTCTTTTTCCGTGCCAAGTTCTCTATTCTGGGACACCCAAGGAAAAGACAGTTTAATTTAACTGGTTTCTCTTGTAATGTCCTATTTCATTCAGATTAAAAGTCTCGGAGCTAAAGCTGGAGTCGTTTTGAACCCTGCTACACCATTATCCACTATCGAATATGTCCTCGATGGTAAGCTGTAGTTATTCTTCTACTCATTACATTTGAATTCATAAGTTTCAGATATGGTAATATGTGATGGAGTGTTGGTTCGAAACTAGAGTATCTGAATAAGAGTCATAAAGCAATTATTATAAAAATATGGGATAAAAAATCTTTCGTAGTCATCCAACAGTGTAATTTAACTACAAAATTACTTTTGCCTTGGTCAAACTCTTATCCTATTCATACTCCCATATAGCAACAGTAAAGGTCCTTTTTACAATGCCTCGGTCTATCTTGTCACTGTGGAGGGGTATCCTCTATATTTAGTTAACTTTCTCATCCAACAGTGGTCGATCTGGTCTTGATTATGTCTGTAAATCCTGGATTCGGTGGTCAAAGCTTTATCGAGAGCCAAGTGAAGAAAATCTCAGACTTGAGGAGAATGTGCGTAGAGAAGGTATTGTTCTTTTATTTTATGTTCTAACACCATAAATTTGTTACATGATTACATAACAGCATTGCTTACTTCGTTTTAATAGGGTGTCAACCCATGGATCGAAGTAGATGGTGGAGTTACTCCTGCCAACGCATACAAGGTATATCCCATTGATGAACACATTGCCTTCTTTTAACAGTAACGTAGTGACCAATTACAAGTAGGTGGCAATTTCGACCAGTTTATGTATGAATGAGTCAGTTTAGATTCTGCGTTATCTTTAGTGGGTCAAACACGATAAAAAGTGACCAAAATGTTCTTTTACTGCATAAAACCTCCTAAATCATTTTATTCTAAAAGTTAAGTAATGTAAAATGATATGATTCTTGTGATCATATTCGGCACACCGACTATTTATGAAAGCTTTGAAGTTTTGGACAAAGAGTGTTACGGGTCAAGACCTGTTTTGAGGAACTAGGAGGTCATGCAACATGTTATTTGCATGTGCAGGTCATAGAGGCCGGGGCCAATGCTTTGGTTGCTGGTTCAGCTGTTTTTGGAGCTAAAGATTACGCTGAAGGTAACTGAAAACTTAATAATGGAAATATAGATTTTCTTTTTCACATTTCTTACCCATTTCTATATGCAATTCGAAATCTGTTCTACAGCAATTAAAGGTATCAAAGCTAGCACCAGACCTGTGGCGGTTCCTGCATAGAGCTTTTCAAGTACAGATTTGGTTTCAGCACTCATCGTTTCTGTAAGAAACTTCTTTTTCTAATAATGAAATATGTTGGTATTTGATAATTAAATTCATTAGTCTGATGAAGTATTTTATTAACTTCCGATTGAATTGAAAAGGTTTAAAGGGGAGATCATGTGTGATAAATTAATGAAAAGCTTATGAACATGTATGTAGTATTCCTTGCTTGCTGTTCAAAACCCGGGATATCCCAGAATTCGGGATATTGGAGTTTAATATCCGAAGTCTCGGATATCTGAAATTTTGGATACGGATGTCAGATTATCCGAAAGTATTGACAATAATATAAATTATAAAAGTAAATATAATCTCCTAATGTTTATATACTTAAATTTGTATTTAGCCTTTTCACACATTTTCGCTACTTTTTTTTATTTTTTATTTGTATATCAGTAATAATATCCAGAACTGGAATATACCAACTTTACAAACTCAAATGTGTAATATGATCTCTTTGTTATCAAACCTTGCCTTAATTGAATAGATGTAAATTAGTCGAAAGTGTAATATAATTTCACATTTTTCGGATATCGGGATATCCGAATTTTCTGACAAACTTATTGCTGAATATTTAAAAATGTAGATGCGTGTAAATGATACTGATGTTACATGTTTGAAGTTTTAAATAAATGGCATAAACATTTGAAAGAATTTTCATGCCGAATATTATTAAACCAGTTCTTATGATAAACGTTGGCATCTGCAGACAACAGGAGGAATTTGATTGCTACTATTTTATCGGTTCTTGGTGTTGTAACATTCATCGTTTGCTGAACAATGTACAAATAAGGTCCATTTGTAAGTGACAAGGTACCTGTTGTAGCAATGTCTTTATATACAAGAGTAAATAAGTTTTGTTTATTCCGTTACAGTTAGCCCTTTCATTGCCATCATTGTATGTTAGTTTCGGTTGCAAACATTCCAACAAATGAAGAAAAAACGTTATTATATTATTCTGCATTATAGTGACCCATTTTGGTCCTGTTCTACTCGAGTCAAAAGGCTAGTATTCACGCATCTCATATTTGATTATTGGGATTTCCTTGTTCTAAACAAACTACATAATCGATGAAGTCATAAACTATTCTCTTGTTAGGGAGATATTCCAGTGTTTTTCTTTTGCCATTTTGTACCAGCGTTTTAAAGGGACATGCTGGGTAATAGACGAATTGTCGTTTGAGTACTAGTTGAAAGGGAAGGTATACGCAGATTTTTATAAAAGAGTACTTATACCAAAGTTCATAATTACTTTTTTCGGAAAAAAGAAATAGTTCAAAGTTACTTTGGTTTTAAAAGGCGATAGGTGCTCCGATTAGGGTCAAAACACCAAGGCGCAAGCCTCACGTGAAGGGTCAAAACACTTAGATAAGAATATGACGCACGGGTATGTAGTAGAATCAGTTTGAAAATTGTAACTATATGAGGATCATCTTTTCAAGTTTGAAGAATAATTCTTTTCATAAACCGATGTCCTCAAGACTCTAAACCCAGAACTAAACCCAAATATAGAAGGTTCACGGTCTCAATTCTTCTGTTTTGTTGGTCAAGACCAAATTTTGCACACTCCTCCTAGACATAATCTCTCATATTCCCCATCAAGTTCCCAATAACCTCATAAATCTTGCAAGATAACGGGTGATCACAATCTGCAGCTACAAACTCGTTGATTTCACTTCCAACCTCAATCGAACTACAACCAGGAACTCTCCTCTCATTATTCCGATTTCTCATGATCTCCTTTTTATCCCAAATTCCTCTTGAAGCATATACATTTCCCATAATAACATCATCACCTGCTAAATTCTCATCCAATTCAACCAATCGCTCACGAGCTTCTTCAGCAAGATCAATGTGCCCACGGACACTACATGCACCAAGCAACGTCCTCCATAGAACCGCGTTTGGCTTCATAGGCATTTTTAAGATAAAATCTTTAGCTTCTTCTAAACACCCTGCTCGACATAAAAGATCAACCATGCAACCGTAGTGAGAAAGTCTAGGCTTTAACCTGTAATCCTTTCTCATTTTCTTGAAATACTGTTTTCCATCATCCACCATAGCTACATGACTACATGCCATTAAAATCCCAATAAAAGTAACATCATTAGGGACTATTTTCGTCTTGGTCATTGCTTTAAAAATTGCAAGTGCTTCTCTTGCTCGACCATGAATTGCGTATCCGGTAATCATGCAAGTCCAAGTAGTAACATCCTTTTTCTCAATACTATCAAACAGCACCTTTGCAGTTTCAATGTCTCCACAGTTTGTGTACATGTTCAAAAGCGCATTATATAAAGACAAATCCTTATCAAGTTTTTCATTTCTCCGAATAAAATTATGAATCCACTTACCCATGTCTAATGCACCAACACCCGCACACGCAGAAAGCACGACAGTAAGAGTAACTTGATCAGTCTCAACATTCTCCATCTGCATCTTCCGAAACAATTTAATCGCCGCACTTGGTTTCTGGTTATCAACATAAGAAGAGATCAAAACCGTCCAACAAACAACGTTCTTAGTTGGCATTTCATCAAACACACTGTGTGCATCGACAAGATTAGCCACTGCAGAGTAATAACTAACCAGTGATGTTTGGACAAAGATAATGGAATTATAACCAAGTTTTACGACAAGGGTATGGAACGGTCGAGTGTCGTGTTGCGAAGACTTTCGAGTACATGCTTTGATGATGTATAATAGTGAGAAGCTGTCAATGAAGGAAGTGTGTTTTCTGATTAAATCACGAAATAAAAGTAAAGCTTTAGATGTAGTGTTGGTTTTTAAGTAGTGTTTAAGGAGTTCATTTGGTCTTGGTTTATAATGGGTATGTATTTGGGAAGGTTTTGTAAGTGAAAATTTGGCAAAAGGTTTATGAATTAGGATTTGGGATGAAGTTTTCAAGAATCTCATTAGGGTTAAAAAGATGTTGATATATGAAAAAGGATATAGTTTTTGTAATTATATTCTCGAGTGAAGCTCGTCGATAAGCTTAAACCCTTTGACCATTCTCTACCACCACCCATTGTCACAGACCACCGCCACCAACCATTGTTACGGTCCACCGCCACCACCCATTGTCACAGTCCACCACCACCAAACATCTTTCACATCCAACTAAACATATGAAACTGTAAAAATATTGTTTAAACTAAGTTAAACCCTTTTGAACATATAAATGAAACACACAAAAATGGGTGGATTTTGAAGGTTTTGACAGGTGCTGGCAATCAAATGTACATATTTGTTATCTAAAACCTTTTGAACATTCCAGATATCAATTGTCATAATCCAAAAGAAAAAAAGAAGCCAAAACACGATTTCTATCTCATATTTTCCGACATATTTATTTCCGGCTTGAATGTCTATAGATCCGGTCGGGAATTGTTGGTTACCGTTTTTCGGCAGTGTCCTACAGCGGCGCAAGGAGTTCTTATTCCGACGGCAATAGAGTTGCCATTTGTTAGGATTAGATCGGTTTTCTCTCACGATTTTAACTGGGGTGGTGGTGAGTTCGGATTTGCTACAAAAGTATGTGGATATGAAAGTAAATTTTCTATTTAAGAGATGGAATGATTGATATAGATTTTAATGGGGAAAGAAAAGAGAAGCTAAAAATGTTTAAAGGAATGAATTTAGTACAAGAAAAAAATTGATATTGAAGTGCCTCCAGAGGCGTTATCCTCGGCGTTTAACCCCCTCGCTATGGCTGGTGGTGGCGTTATACTCGACGTTTTGGCGTTATGTCGCCACAGCAACGCAGCGTTGTGTGGTTTTTTTTTTGACCGTTACTTGAATAAAAAGAAAATAATATATTTAATAAATTTAAAAAACTAGCCGTTGGCTTATGACTGTTATCTTTTTTATTTTTGTTGTTGTTTCTAACTAACTCTATAAATACCCAATCATAAACACAAATTATTTACACCAAATCATCTTATTTCTCTCAAAAAACCACAATCTATTATCCTATTTTATCTTAAAAATCGCTTTCAAAATGAATTTGTCAAGTTCCGACTCTTCTGACGATTTTCATGATGGCGGCGATGGTCGGAAAGGCTTATTACGATGAAGAGGAAGCTATCGAAACCTCAAACGCTCGGGCTAAAAGAAGATTTATAAAAAGAGATCGAATTGGGGCAAGCGAACGACTTATAGCAGACTATTTCAACGAAGGTTGCATTTTCACACCGGAGTAGTTCAGACGAAGATACCGGATGAGCAAGCATCTATTTCTTCGAATAGTCGACGGCATTCATAACTATTCTCAAGTACCTCTTCCTAGTCATTTTAACTATTTTACATCCCGACTAGATGTTACGGGCAAACCAAGTTTTACCGTTATACAAAAATGTTCATCCACCATGCGTCTTTTAGCATACGGAATCACTTTCGATGCATTTGATGAATATCTACACATGGCGGAATCTACATCAAACGAGACTTTAGATAACTTTTGTAAATGTGTTATGGATTTATATAAAAACGTTTACTTAAGAAATCCAACACAAGAGGATATTCAACGTATTTATGCAAAACATGAAGAACTACATGGGTTCCATGGGATGCTTGGGAGTATTGATTGTATGCATTGGGCCTGGGATAACTGTCCAAACGCATGGAAGGCCCGATACACACAAGGTGATCATGGATACCCAACCGTAATGCTTGAAGCGGCTGCCTCGTATGATTTGTGGATTTGACATTCTTATTTTGGTGTCGCGGGCTCTAACAACGGCATCAATGTTTTGAATGCCCCGCCTCTATTCAGGGAACTCCTCCACGAAAACGCTTCACCTTCTAATTTCGTGGTAAACAACACTGCCTATGAAAAAGGCTATTACCTCGCGGATGGAATCTATCCAGAGTGGGCGACATTTGTCAAATCATTTTCTCATCCACCAGACGGAAAGTGAAAGAAGTTTAAAATTTTTTAACAAGCTGCAAGAAAGGATGTTGAAAAAGCATTTGGCGTGCTACAAGGGCGATTTTGGGTGTTAAAAACTGTCGCAAGATACTACGAGGTAAACAAGTTAAAGCGAGTCATATATATTTGCATTATATTGCATATACTATTATCAAAGACAATGCATTTAATATTAGCGACTGCGAGGAATACTATACTCCAATACCAAGAGAACAACGAACTTCACACGAAAGGTGCCAACATCAAATCCGAGTAATGAAAGAGATAGGAGATCGTGATACACACCATTGTCTTCGAAGCGATCTCGTTGAACACATTGCTAGGCTTCCTGATGACTATCTGTTGGGAAAAACAACGATCTACCCCAAGATTAATAAATCTGTTAAACAAAGTCTGAGTCTGAGTGACATGAGTCTGAGTGACTCAGTCTGAGTGACATGAGTCTGAGTGACTCAGTCTGACTAACTCAGACTCATGAGAGAAGTTAGGCGTAATTTAAGGCAGTCTAGTTAGTCAATATCTTTTAGATGTTTAAAAGATTCTCTTAGATTGATCCTTATCAAACTCACTATATTGTGTATAAATAGTGAGTTTGAGTTTTGTAATCGGTACAACTTTTACTGAAATATAACTGTGTGTTATTTTCATTGCTTCTATATTATAATTCCGCTATAATATATACTGAAACTGAGTAACTAATCGATATATAACAATTAACGTCTAAATACTTATTTGTTATTGATTTGCCATTGTTTTGGATCTTAGTGAGACCTAACAACTGGTATCAGAGCAAATAAGATTTAAATTTTAATAAATTTATAAATCTTAAACGATCAATACCCAAAATCTCAAAACAATGTCATCATCTTCCAACATAACCACAATGGCTGGAAAAGGAATTCCTGTGTTCACTGGTCATAATTTTGCACATTGGAAGCTCAAGGCTGAGTGGCATTTATCAGGAATTCATGAGGAAATGATAAGAATCATAACTGAAGGACCCATAATTCCAGGTAAACACATTGATGAAGTAAAAGAAGGTGATAAAGTTGTCCAACGTGCCAGATGGGTTCAAACTGCCAAATCTCAATGGACAGATCAAGACAAGCTCTTATTCAATCTAGATCCTAAAGCCAGAAGCATTTTAGGAAATGCAGTGTCAGAACAAATCTTTTCAAAAATTGCAGGCTGTAAAACAGCAAAGGAACTATGGGATACTTTAATTGTGTCATATGAAGGTGTCCCAGTAGTGAAGGAGCAAAGACTGAACAGTCTCATTAGAAATTATGAGAATTTCTATATGAAAGAAAAGGAAACTTTAGCTGATGTTCATACCAGATTTTAGCATCTGCTGAATGATATGTCAGCTCTGGGAGTGACAAAAGATGATGATGATATATGTAAGAAATTTGTTGATATATTACCTAACAAATTTGAATCTGTTATCACATCACTTGTAGTAAGTGAGAAACTGTCCACGTACAAGCTGCCAGGACTATTTGGTCTATTATTAAACTTTGAAGAATCTCAAGAAAGAAAGAAGATCAATAATAGGAGAACTGCAAAGGATCCAGAAGCTGCATTAGTTGCAACCAGCAGAAGGAACAAAGAAATTTATTCTCAAGCTGACTTATCTGAGTCTGAGTCACACTCAGACTCAGAATCTGAAAATGAATCTGAAGTCAAGAAACTGAAGAATCAGCTTGCACTGTTGACTATGAAGCTTGAACAAAAGACAGGCTACAAAGGAAAGAAACCTTTCGATCTGAAAAAGGTAAAATGTTTCAAATGTAATGAATATGGACACATGGCTGCTGACTGCAAAGTAAAGAATGCCCAGACTGAGCATATGGATGAAGTTGCTGAAAGGGCCCAAAGATACCGAAACAAGTATCTAAAATACAAGAAAGGCAACAGTTCCAACCATCAAAAGTCTCAAACTGAACAAAGAGCATTCTTTGCTGAAGAATGGTTGGATGAAGAACTGTCCTCTGATGAAGAAGAGGTGGTAGATCAGTGCTTAATGGCAATAGTGGAGGAAGCTACTGAAGCTGAGAAATCTGCTTCTCAGTTCGAAAAGGATCTAAAGGAAGCTGAAAGAATGAGTTGCAATTCAGACTGGAACAAGTCAAAACTTTATAAGGATTCTACAAAATGGTATTTAGATAGTGGAGCATCAAGGCACATGACAAGGATGAAGTCCTTTCTACAGGACTACAAGGAAGAAGATGGACCTCAAGTAAGGTATGGAGAAAATGGAGTTTCAATGACAAGGGGATATGGCAAGATTCATGCTGGAGCTGTCACATTCAAGAGAGTTGGTTATGTGGAAGGATTGCAACATAATCTACTCAGTGTGAGTCAGATTACTGATGAAGATCATGAAGTCAGATTCAGGAAACAAGTTGGGATAATTTATAATGCCAAGGGAAAACCATTACTGCTAGCCAAAAGAGAAAGAGATGTATTCTGTCTGGATCTGAGTACAGCAAATGATGAAGCTGAGACTTGTTTGTTCACTGAAACCAAGGAGGAATTGAATTGGTTATGGCATCGAAGGTTATCTCATTTAAACTTCAAGAACATTAATGCCCTCTCCAAAAGCAAACTAGTAAGGGGGTTGCCAGAACTCACCTATACCAAAGACAAAGTTTGCTCAGCCTGTGTTCTTGGAAAGCAAACAAAGTCACAATTTCCATCCAAAATGCTACATTCCATTAGTGAACCACTATTCATGCTACATATGGATCTCTTTGGACCAATTGGAATTGAAAGCAAAGGAGGAAAGAAGTATACTCTGGTTATTGTTGATGAACACACCAGATTTACTTGGGTCATATTCCTAAGAGCCAAGAGTGATGCAGCAGAGGAAATCATCAGTCTGATCAAAAGAGAACAGAGACAGAAGAATATTCTAGTTAGACAAATGAGAAGTGACCATGGAACTGAGTTCAAAAACTCAGTCTTGATAGACTTTTGTGACAAACTGGGGATAGTTCAAAACTTTGCCTCAGTTAGAACTCCTCAACAAAATGGGGTAGCAGAAAGAAGAAACAGGACTCTCATTGAGGCTGCAAGAACTATGCTGTGTTATGGAAAGATGGAGATAAAATTCTGGGCTGAAGCTGTAAACACTGCATGCTTCACACAGAACAGATCAATCATTGTGAAGAGACATGGCAAGACAGCATATGAAATGTATCACAACAAAGTTCCCTCCATTCATTACTTTCATGTCTTTGGAAGTAGATGCTACATTCTAAATCAAAGGGATCTGCTATGTAAAATGTCTCCCAAAGCTGATGAAGGACTATTTGTTGGATACTCAAGTGTTGCCAAGGCTTTTAGAGTATACAATGAACGAAGAAAGGTTGTTGAAGAAAGCATCAATGTCACTTTTGATGACTCCACTCAGTCTGATGAAGCTGCATCCTCTTCTCAGACTGACATCACCACAATTAATCAACTCTGTGATGAACTGCTACATATTTCTTCTGAATCTGAACCTCAGAGTGGAGATCAGCCTAATGGACACATGTCTCAAACTCAAGAATCAGAAAGTGAAACAGATGAACCATCATTTCAGAAGGCTCCAGACTCGGAAACTCAAGACTCAAATGAAACTGATAACACTCAGTCTGAGTTACCTCAGTCTGACCACGCTCAGTCTCAACATACTCAGACTGAAACCACTCAGACTGAAGAAGAAGAAGTCGCTGATCATAGCTCAGGAAACATCAAGACTGTAAGGGGACATCCAATTTCATCAGTTATTGGATCCATAACTGAAGGTGTTAAAACAAGAAGAAAGAATGCTACAGCCAACTTCTGTTTCTACACCAACTTCTTGAGTCTGATGGAACCCAAGACTGTAGAACAAGCTCTGTTAGATGAAGACTGGGTTGAGGGTATGCAGGAGGAGCTTGGTGAATTCATAAGAAACAATGTCTGGACAAAGGTCCCACGTCCACTACGCAAGACCATTATTGGCCTTAAATGGATCTTCAGAAACAAATTTGACCAGGATGGAGTGGTGATCAGGAACAAGGCCAGACTGGTAGCTCAGGGATACAAACAGGAAGAAGGAATTGACTATGATGAAACCTTTGCTCCAGTGGCAAGAATTGAAGCAATCAGACTGTTTCTAGCATATGCAGCCTTCAAGGACTTCTTGGTCTATCAGATGGATGTCAAGAGTGCCTTTTTAAATGGAGATTTGCAGGAGGAAGTATATGTGAAGCAGCCTCCAGGTTTTGTTGACCCCAACTTCCCTGATCATGTTTATAAGTTAAATAAAGCACTATATGGTCTCAAACAAGCTCCTAGAGCTTGGTATGAAACCTTGTCTGAATTTCTCATTAAAAATGATTTTAAAAGGGGTTCAATTGATAAAACTTTGTTTATAAAAAGGGAATATGGTCATGTCATTCTGGTTCAGATATATGTGGATGACATCATATTTGGATCCACAAATACCAAACTGTGCACTTGGTTCTCAGAACTTATGTGTAGTGAATACAGAATGAGCATGATGGGGGAACTAAATTTCTTTCTGGGTCTGCAACTAGAACAAAAGGAGGATGGAATCTTTATAAACCAAAGTAAATATGTTCATGATTTAATCAAGAAATTTGGTTTTGCTACAAGTTCTGAAATGAAAACACCCATGAGCACCTCTGACAAATTGCACAAGGATTCATCTGGCAAGTCAGTCTGTCAAGCTACTTATAGAGGAATGATTGGTTCATTACTCTATCTGACTGCTAGCAGACCTGACATCATGTTCTCTACATGTCTGTGTGCACGTTATCAGGCTGACCCCAAGGAATCTCATCTTAAAGTTGTAAAGAGGATCTTCAGATATCTTAAGGGTACATCAAACCTTGGTTTATGGTACCCTAAAGATTCTGGTTTTGAACTAATTGGGTACTCAGATGCAGATTATGCAGGTTGTAAGCTTGACAGAAAAAGCACTTCAGGAGGATGTCAGCTCCTAGGAGGCAAGCTGGTTAGTTGGTCTAGCAAGAAGCAAAACTCAGTTGCCACTTCCACAGCTGAAGCTGAGTATGTGGCTGCAGGAAGTTGTTGTGCACAATTGCTTTGGATGCAACATCAATTGGCTGATCTGGACATCCACATTCAAAACACACCCATCATGTGTGACAACAAGAGTGCTATTCAAATCACTGAGAATCCAGTATTCCACTCCAGAACTAAACATATTGAAATCAGGCATCATTTCATTCGAGACTGTGTGGAGAAAGGAAAGGTCAGACTGGAGTTTGTGGTAACCAATGATCAACTGGCAGACATATTCACCAAACCTCTGAGTGAGGAAAGGTTCTTCTATTTGTTAGGAGAACTTGGCATGTTAAACCCTTGTCAATTTCAAATTTCAAGCTGACCACTAAGTCAGTCTGGACTATTTTCAGTCTGACTAAAAGTCAGCTTCAGGACTTAACGTCTGATCACTCGTCCTCAGACTCAATGTTTTTAGAACAAAATTTTTTTTATCTTTGTATCGTGGTAAATTAATCATTAGATTTTTAATTCTTTTTATTTAGTCAAGTCCTGTCAACATCATTCATTGCAATTGTAAAATTCGAGGGGTCTAATTGTACTTTATCTAAGTTAGTTTAAAATCTTCGCTATATTAAAGCTAACAGAATTTCAATTTATTTA
>CAJVGC010000432.1:16677410-16823366 GCA_910822075.1 Senecio squalidus | reverse complement strand
CGAGACTGGTGGAGAAAGGAAAGGTCAGACTGGAGTTTGTGGTAACCAATGATCAACTGGCAGACATATTCACCAAACCTCTGAGTGAGGAAAGGTTCTTCTATTTGTTAGGAGAACTTGGCATGTTAAACCCTTAGTCCGGTCAATTTCAAATTTCAAGCTGACCACTAAGTCAGTCTGACTATTTTCAGTCTGACTAAAAAGTCAGCTTCAGGACTCTAAGTCTGATCACAGTCCTCAGACTCAATGTATTTTTAGAACAAAATTTTTTTTATCTTATGTATCGTGGTAATTAATCATTAGATTTTTTAATTCTTTTTATTTAGTCAAGTCCTGTCAACAGTCATTCATTGCAAGTTGTAAAATTCTAGGGGTCTAAATTGTACTTTATCTAAGTTAGTTTAAAATCTTCGCTATATTAAAGCTAACAGAATTTCAAATTTATTTAACCTAGTTTTTCTTCTTTCAAACTCTTTGATTATCTCTTTTCTCATGGCTAACCCTAATTTGATGCTTCATGTTACTTCAAGAATGATCCCAGGTGCTGAGTTTCAACAACGGGTTCAACTTAAAGACAACAATCGTGTGGCAACTGCTGACATTCCCGCCAATCGCCAAGGCAGGGGATTTGAACAATTGATTCAGTTTATGAAGGCTCATCCTCTGTATGGTGCCTTCTTTTGTGAAAACACTATGTGTCCTCCACTTCTATGTGAATGGTGGTACACCTGCACTGCCAATGATGAAAGAACTGCCATTACAGGCACATACAATAATGGGCGCGACACGATTGCCATCACCGAAGAGACAATCAGGAGTGCATTACTCCTTCCAACACTTGCTGAGGCTGGGGAAGGTGGCTTTCAGGCTAGACGGAGCAAACAACAAGCTAGGGATGAAGCTTTCCCTCTCATTGGTCAGCCTGAAACACAGGGAGTAATTAAATACAATTTATTCACTGGGAAATGGAAATTCTTGTTTTCTATGATTACAAGATGCTTGGGGGGTAAATCAGGCAGTTTGGATCAGATGAATGAGTTTGAAACTCATCTGTTTCATGCTATGGTCACGGGTAGAAGAATCTCCTTTTCACAACTCTATTTTGATGAGATTCTCTCCCTGGTTGTCAAAACAAAACGCCCTAACGATGTTCCATTCATTCGGGTGCTGTCTCTTTGCTTTGAGGAAGTTCTGGGCAACGAAACCTATGATCAGCTTGATAAACGCTTTTACACTTGTGAACTGCCCAGGCTGACTCCAAAAATGTTTACTTACATCAATATCACGGCGACTGAAGCACCACTTACCCCTGTGATGCTTGAATGGATTTCAAATCCGTTCATTGATCAGGAACCAACTGAGTCTGACTCCTCAGACTCAGAGGTCCAAGCTGAAAGAATTGACGGTGGACCTGAGGGAAATATCCCTGCTGCAGATGCTGAGGTGAATCTGGGTGGGGTTGGGCCTGATGATGAAATCCAAGGTATGGACATTCCTCTAACTTTACCTCAGTCTGAGAGTATCCCCTCTCAGACTGAGCAGTCCACTCCATTACTTGATGTCCTGGCTACACAAGCGACCCAACAGGTGAACTCACCAAGTTCATTTGATAAAGCTCTCACATCAAGCCCCACTGAAAATCAAGCACTAATGGACTCATTATTCCATGAGGCTGAGAGTCAAGCACTCCCCTCCAGTGTTGCAGTACAGACCAGTCTCTCTCTGCTAGAGGATGAGTTGGATCTGACTGCGTGGACCACCCAAAACCCCAGTCTGATAGTCAACTTGGAGAACTACATTGCTGCTACCACACAGACACATGTGGCAAGCATTGAAGAAAGTGTCCCACTCCTGGACATACCTGTACTTAGTATGGGAACACCCCCTTCAGTCTCACAGCCTATTCTAACGGCTATTTTCACCAGCTCTGTGCTGGTTCACGATAAGGTACCACCTTCAAATCTCTTACACTCTTTATCACTAGTCGCCAATGCCTTACTCCCCAAACTGGGTGAGGTACAGACTTCAAATTCTATGGCTTATGATCATTCTCCTAAATCACAGGGAGGGAGTGAGGCTGTGCCACCTGTTACATCCACACCTGTTACTACTTCAACTCAGTCTGAGGTTGCTTTGACTGTTCCTGCCCTGTTAAAGGCGCTTAAGGACATGTCCACTCAGTTTGATGACAGACTAAGGGCAATGCAGACTGAGTTTCATGCTTTACAAACACAGAATGCCAAGGAGCTAAACAATTTGAAGGAAGTGGTGTTGAAACTGACCTCTGAAGTCAGTATGATAAGGAAAGGCAAGGCTATTGCAGAGGGTTCTCAGCTTCAGGGGGGAGAAATTAGCTGATGCAGCAACTTATGAATCTGAGATCCCCAAGCAACAGTTGAAAAGGAAGAGAAAAGAGGGGGAGAAAAGGTACTATAAGACTACCAGGCTTAACACAAAAACTGGTCAGTCTGAAGTACATTATGAGACGGATTGGAGCATGAATTCTGGTGATGAAGAGGTGATGGCAGATATTAATGTGATGGAAAGAAAGTCAGGGTATAAAAGTGATCATGAACAGACTGAAACTAATACAATGGCCAAAGGAAAACAGACTGATGTTGAAGCTGAAAAATTGACAAAACTTCAGAAGTATGCCCACAGTGCTGGAATGACTGTGGAGGAATACATAGAATATGTGAAGGGGCTCTACAAAGAAAAATTTGAATTCAATCCTTATGATCAGTCTGCTAAAGCTGCTGAAGAGTTTGAAGCTGAAATGCAAGCTGAAGAGGAGCTAGCAATTGAGGAAGAACAGATGAGGGTTGAAGCTGATGCCCAAATGGCTAAACTGGTTCTCAAAGAACAAGCTAGGGTTGACTATATTGAAGCAAACTTCACCTTGAAAAGGCTTCAATACAAGATTCATCACTTAGATTGTACAAGTCATGGTGGAACTGACATCCTACTCACATGCCTACTCACATGCCTACACAAAGGTGGATGTTTCAGAGTTGGACTGTCAAGAATGCACACCAGGGGAGTGGAGGAATGGAAAGACATTGCAAACTTAAGCTACAACATAACAGACACAGCTCAAAGCCTGGCAATAAGAAGAGAAGCTATTTTCAACATGAATGCAGCCCACATGCTGAATCTGGTGGATGATGAAGATTACAGAGCTTTCTGTATCAAGCACAATGTGAGGGTAAGAGCTAAATCTCTGGGTCTGGAATCAAGCAGCGTGCATCCTGTCCCCAAGGATATTGTATTCCAAGACAAAACCTATATTGAGACTGACAAGCACTCTGGGTTGTGCTATGTTGACTGTGGGGGAGAAGAATGTTTTCAAGACAAAGACAGACTCAACATGTCTTCAATCTATCACTGCATTGCATTGCTAAGTGAATGTGAGTCTGCTCAAAGTCTTCCATTCAGAATGAGGCTAGTCAGTTGGTTGTTTAATAATCTGAGAAGAATTGAAGAGATTGGAACTGTGGCTGATAAGGTGGAGCTGATCAAGAAGGAATATCAGGTCCACTTTCACAAGACTGATGCCGAGATGGAAAGGCTGCTGGCATGGAAGACAGAGAGACTGAAGTGGCTAAGTGACAGAGATCAACCATTTCCATTTGAGACTTCAGTGAAGAAAAGGAAGAGGACCTTAAAGAAAAAGATGTAAAACAAACTGATGCTTGTTTTGTTCACAAAAGTGTTTGATTAAAGATTTTTATGTTTGTGTTTATTTTCTTGCATATTTTGTAAAAAGACTTTGGTTGAAACAGATAGGGGGAGATTGTTGGGAAAAACAACGATCTATCCCAAGATTAATAAATCTGTTAAACAAAGTCTGAGTCTGAGTGACATGAGTCTGAGTGACTAAGTCTGAGTGACATGAGTCTGAGTGACTCAGTCTGACTAACTCAGACTCATGAGAGAAGTTAGGCGTAATTTAAG
The DNA here is from genome assembly GCA_910822075.1 of Senecio squalidus. Taxonomy (NCBI): domain Eukaryota; kingdom Viridiplantae; phylum Streptophyta; class Magnoliopsida; order Asterales; family Asteraceae; genus Senecio; species Senecio squalidus. Next base: position 16,819,412 of record CAJVGC010000432.1, on the reverse strand, counting down.
GCATTCTAGTTAGTCAATATCTTTTAGATGTTTAAAAGATTCTCTTAGATTGATCCTTATCAAACTCACTATATTGTGTATAAATAGTGAGTTTGAGTTTTGTAATCGGTACAACTTTTACTGAAATATAACTGTGTGTTATTTTCATTGCTTCTATATTATAATTCCGCTATAATATATACTGAAACTGAGTAACTAATCGATATATAACAATTAACGTCTAAATACTTATTTGTTATTGATTTGCCATTGTTTTGGATCTTAGTGAGACCTAACACTATCGTTTCCGACGCTGATTCTCTTTATCTATTTAATTATGTATGTTTTAATTACGGTTTTTAAAATTTTATTGTAATCTTGTTAACTTTATTAATATATTTTGTTGTAATGCATTAGTTTTTTTTTTATTATTGACTATATCAATAATAATATGAGTAAAAAGGAAAAAAATAAAAAATAATAAAACTGGTGAGTCCCAGATTTTGGTGTTATGGCTGAGGGGTTTTTCTAGTGTTATGTTATGCATGATGTTAGGTGACGTGGCCATAACACCACCCAAACGGTGTTATGGTTGGAAGGCCTCTTATGGAGTTTTGAGTGTTTTTTTATGATTGAAGAAGATGAAATGGATAGATCGATAGTTGTAGATTTTGAGAAAAAGATAGACAAGAGAAGAGAAGGAGGAATGGAGAACAAAGGGTGGATGGGCCAACAAATTAAATTAAAACAAATCTACTATTACTTATAATTTAAGGGAACCGAACCATTGTTGTGTGAGTTATCCCAATTAGTGGAATGTTGTGCATTTGAAACTCCTAACTCTTTAGTGCATCTTAATTAATGTGGTTGGCTTCTGGGTCGTTATTGTATAAAGGTTTGTAGTGGAAACTTTCAATGATTTTTAAAGCATCCTTTAATTGTTGTTCAACCTTTCTAAAAGTCTCTATCCCCTTCATCTTCTGAAATTGGTAATTGCGGTTATTGGCATCCTTGGCTACCAGTGGCTATAAAAGAGCATACAATCTGCATTTGCTCATCATCTGCTCATCTTTGTATCTTTCAATAATGGCGGCTCATGTGATTCGTGATGTGCTGGCCATGGGAGCGGCTGAAGAATCGCAGGAGGGTCTCTTTACGGTTCTGGCAAAGATCGATAGTATTTACCCTCATGCGGGGTGGTACTATGTCACCTGCCATTGCTGCAGCAAAAAGGCTAAAATTGCACATAGGATATTTGTCTGCCCCGTTTGCAATACTCACTGCCCCTATCCAATGGTTCGGTAAGGCCATTTAGTACTTTGTTGCATATGATTCTTTGCCTTTTATGATTTTCTAAATCTACTCTTGAACCGGCAACTATCGAATTCATCTATGTGTCAGTGATCAGACAAATATGACCATTTTCACTGTAGTCCCCAATTACTCTTACGGTACCGATTTTAAAAAAGTTCCAAACAGCCCCCTAAAAAATTGCTCATTGTTGCAATAACCCTAAAACAACACCCCTGATTTTATTGGAAAGATATCAAACCCGGTAAATAAAACAACTCGATTCTGATCATTATTCGTGACAAATCTATTTAGAAATTGACACCCCGCAACGCGCGAAAATACGCATAGTTCAATATAAAAGGGTAATCTAATCATTTTATTATATTTATTTAACGGCGAAAAAGTTAAACTTAACAGATAAGGAATTGTCTTAGTTAAAAATCACAAAGTATAAGGATGGTTAATGCAAAGGGTTTCGACTATGGACGAAAAAATATACATTAAGGACCATTTATATAATTTACTCTTTTAAGTAATTTCCTTTTATACTACTCTTGATCGAAGTTTGGGGGAGTTGGGGCTGACCCACATATCTCGGAAGATACATGATCTTAATCTCAAAAATATCTTCGCCCTTTCCTCTTTCGGAGAGACCTTTTAGTGACGTGGCCTCTTCTCTGTCCCTAATTGGTTATCCTCTCACGCGCCCTTTTTCACTTTTTCCTCCACGTCAACCTTCCATCTAACATGCGCCCTTTCCACATTACGCACCCTCTCCACATCCAACGGTCCAGATCAATCCTTCCCTCCCCAAGCGCATTTTAGTCTCCTCAGCCACCAAAAAAGACGACTTCGTTTCCTCACACACACTCTCCGTCTCCGGTCAATCTCCGGTAGCCGGTTACCGATCATCAAAGTGTAATTGATTTTTTTGATTTATGTAAGTTTATATTCATTTTCTGTTGTTTATGGAGGTATTAGAATTAGAATCCGTTGTGTAGAAAATAGTAATTATAATTGTGTTTTTATCCAAGTTTTGTAATATTAGATCTGTTTTAGGTAGTTAATCTTATGATTAAGTAAGTGTAAAGTATTATACAAGTGAATTTGATTGATGTGGAATATGGATCCAAATGTTGGTGGAGGAAATACTGAAGGATTTATCGATCGAAGTAAAGTTAGAATTCTGCTTTGCGATAACGATATGAATAGTTCTCAAGAGGTTTTTAATCTTCTTTGTAAATGCTCTTATCAAGGTATTATTTTTATTTATTAAATGTTAACTAGCTTAATTTGATCTTTTCGGTTAGTTGTTTGATTTGTGATATACTTTTTGTAGTTACTTCGGTAAAATCACCGAGGCAAGTGATCGATGCCTTAAATGCTGAGGGACCTGATATCGATATTATTCTCTCTGAAGTTGACCTTCCAATGGCTAAAGGCTTTAAGATGTTAAAATATATTATGCGAGACAAAGATCTGCGGCGAATTCCTGTCATCAGTAAGTCATTTTTTTTTTTTTTCATTCATATTTCACGTTTATAGGATTGTTTTTTATGATTATTTTTTTTTATCCAGTGATGTCTGCTCAAGATGAGGTTACTCTTGTTGTTAAATGCTTGAGACTTGGAGCAGCTGATTATCTTGTAAAACCCTTGCGTACGAATGAGCTTTTGAATTTGTGGACACACATGTGGAGGAGAAGACGAATGGTATTTTGGCTATTTCATTTCCGTTGTTATGTTTTGTTTTTGTTATTGCTGTCTTAACTCTACTTTGATCAGCTTGGTCTAGCTGAGAAGAACATCATGAACTGTGAATTCGATCTAGTTCCTTCAGATCATAGTGATGCTAATACCACCAGTACTACTCTGTTTTCGGATGACACAGATGACAAGTCACTTAAGAGTTCCAATCCAGAGATCTCTGTGTCCGTTCCTCGCGAAGATGAGGTAAGAATATCTTGTTCACCGGATAAGGGAGTTATTCAGTCGCTAAATAAATCATTACATATCAAGTCCTAAGGATTAGCTTTCATACAGATAGTCATATAGTTAGCTAAAAAATGTACAATTAGTAATTGGTTATCACTTTAATCAGTTTTAATGTTGGCATATATTGGTTTTATCTCTGATTGTGTGATGATACTAGCTGTGCCGCAACAAAAATGATTATCTAAGGATAAAATATAGTTCTCTTTATCTCTTGTTTTACCCAAGACCGTGACTCCTCTTTCACAACACCCTCAGTTTTCACGAGAATGTCCTTAACACATCCAAGCACCATTTCCTATAAGCTGTTTTTTTTTCCTGAGAATTATCTGATTCTGATTATATAATATCACATCATTTTTTAACACCCCTAGTCATGATTGATCTATGTGATGTTGGTTTGTGGTGTGGCTTGCTAATCACCTTATTCCTTTTCAGAGTAATATGATACTAGATCCTGCTCTCGTAAACACAGTACATGTCAACTTATCAGACGATCGGCCCAACGTGCCAGAAATTAATGAACAACAACGAGGTTAAAAGCTTCCAATCAATTTTTTTTTTTTATCTAATTTTAAGATGTCCTGTGAGTTGACATATCTTGCAGCTGTGTATCCAGGGAAAATTATGTTTGGTCCAAAGAAGAGTGAACTAAGGATTGGTCAGTCGTCAGCGTTCTTTACATATGTCAAATCAAGCATGGTCACGAGTACCATACATGAGGGTTCTTTAATTATTGATGAAACCACTCCCCCATTATTAGACAACAAACTAAGTTTAGGTGGTCAACGGGTGGATAGTATAACCATCAACCTTACTGATGAAAATGCTACTCAGTATGTGCATGTTGAGGAAAACGTTAGTCCATGGGGTGATGAACATATGATTAGTGATACTCAAACGCATGATCACTCACTAGCTCGAGAAAACCTTAATAGCAATAATAGTTTCCCTGATTCGATGTCGGTGGGCACTTCTTCTACCCTTCCTTTACCACCAGAATCCTCTCAACAAATCCCTTTACCACCAGAATTCTCTCAGCCAATGAATTTACAACAATCGGGACATAATTATCATCCTGATGTTTCAGGATATAACCCATATTCTGCTTATCCTTATTACCTTCCGGGACCAGTGAATCATGTGATGATGTCATCAATATACCAACAGCATATGAGTGTTCCACATTGTCCACCTCATCATATGCCCGGCATGGCATCATTCCCTTACTACCCAGTTAATCTTTGCCTACCTGGCCAGATGCCACCTGGAATGCACCCGTGGCCATCATATGGCAGTTCATCTAACGAGAATGTGAAGGTAGTACATGAACTTGACCGTAGAGAAGCAGCATTGCTCAAGTTTAGGCAAAAGAAAAAAGAACGTTGTTTTGACAAGAAAATCAGGTATGTTAATAGGAAAAAGTTAGCAGAGAGACGGCCTCGTGTAAGAGGACAGTTTGTTAGGAAGGTTAATGGGATTAATGTGGATCTTAATGGGCAACTCACTTCTACTGATTTTGACGAGGATGATGATGAGGACGAAGATCAAGCAGGCGGAGATTCATATCCTGAAAACAATTATGCAACTTTCCATGTCTGAGAGAATATGCGAGTGTTGTTATTTTAGATATTACCATGATTTTTCGAGGCATGAAGGCTGTGCATTTGCGATCGTACAGAGCTGTTCTAGCAGGTATTGTCTGTTTCTGTATATTTTGGCTCTGGAATAGGAGAATTCAGTCCCTTGTGATTCCAGAAGCGCTATTCTTGCATAATTGCTTATCTTTTTTCAACTGAAAAAGGACAACAATCGTGCAGATTTTATGACTATTGATGGCAAATTTCTTGTACCTGTTTGTAAAGTTAGTATAAAGATTTTAGAAGTGAAATTTGACATGATAGTGTTGTTAATTTTGTCAGGATCGATTATGATTTATGTAAACATACAACCTCAATATGTATAATAAGATCTTGATCTATCAAAAAAGTTTAACATCGGATTAACTACTTTTATATTACAAGTTATGTGATTAAACGAATATTGTTTATGTGAAGAATAATAAGAACAATAACACAATAACGAATATCACCAACAAGCATCAATGTATTAACCTTGAAGGAATGATTAATACACGCGTTTTTCATAATACAAGGATCTATGTATTTATAGACCTTGAGGCTAAACTTAGCTTTTCTAGGAAACGACTTAACAATTACAATTGTAAAGTAACTACAATTATGGAAAAGATAATTACAAATCTATTCTAGAATTATCTTTTTCGTCTAAAATCTTCTTGTAGTAGTAACACTTTACGGGCAGTAGTTTCGAACTTGCAGTAGTAAATGAGCAGTAGTAACCATACTTAGCTCATTTTCACAAGTTTATTCCCAACAATCTCCCCCTAAACTTGAATCTTAATTATCATAAAAGTAACAAGTTTCAAAGCAACCAAATAAAAGAGGATGATTACAAAAATAATTTCTACTATCATTTTTCTTCTTAGCTCGTTCTTCTTTCATCTTGAACTCTTCTTCATTTTTTTGAGTTACCATTCTCCATACCAAATCATTAGTCATCTCATGTAAGTAGCAAAATCCAAATCATAATTTTCTCCACCAAATAGAACTTGATCACACCTTGTTTTCTGATTATAGAATGCACACCACTTCTTTCATACATAATTTATTTAATCACTAGATCATGTCCACTCCTATGAAATATACTACTAAACATACCAACTTCAGGAGTGAACATACCATTTAGCCAATCCAGTGCAAGATCGGTTCCAGAGCAAACACCTCTGTTTGTGACTACTTTCTTACTCCAGTTTGATGCAGTCTTACCAAATCTTGTCTTGTGAAGTCTTTTACTATTTTGTAGAAAGTTAAAATCTTGTACTTCTTGTTATCAGCTCTAGTAACCATGTAAATTGTTTTATTCTCCCCTCCAACAAACTCCCACCAAGGGTTCAACATGCATACCCTCTTCATGAAGAATCAGAGTTGAAAAATCATAAGGAGATATTTCCACATCTCCTTCCCTTTCTACTATTGCAGTAGAATCAACAAGCACAAACTGATTTGAAGCAGTAGTTGTTGCATCAAGTGGATTTTCAGAGTGGGTGGTTTCAACTGCAATTTTTTCTTTTTCTGCAGTAGTTGACAACTCAACCCTTTGTTTCTTTGTAGCTTGTTTTGTTGACAAAGATTTCTTTCTTTTCTTTTGTTCAGAATTAACAGCAACAAGTTGAGATTTAAATGGATTTGAAATTACCTCGCCTTGTTCATTCAACACTCTAGCTCCAACTTCATGAGCTCTTTTAACCAATCTTTCTAACTCGTACATTTCCTTTTCTTGTTGTTCTGTTTGTCTACCAGCTTCTTCTTTGTCTTTCTTTCTCTCTTTTTCAAATAAACCAAGAATGTTTCCAAAGTTCATAGGACCCAAAGATTTACCACTATACCCTCTGTCTTTCAAATACCTCATGAAATTCTGTTTATCAGTATTCATCTTTTCTTTCTTGGTTTTCTTCTTGACTTCAATCTTGGACTTCTTTGCTGCTTCAGTTCTTTCTATCTTGGCAAGCTCTCTGTTGTTTCTGCAAGCAAAGGTAATCTCTCATTTTCCTCTCTTTCTATTCTATCAAACTCCTTCCTTTGAAGTTCTGCATGTACATCTCTTGAAATTGCAGCATCTCCAGAAACATCTCAATTGTTTTTTCAGTTTCTTCTTCAACTAACACTTTCTTTCCTTTACTTTTAACTGTAGAATCATTTGGATCAACTCTTCTTCCTCCAATGTACCGTTCCATTGGAATATCAAGTTGTCTTGTGTCATGAGGGATGATTAGAGTAAATCCATATCTAGTTGTAGGATCCACAAAATAATCCTCACCCTCAACTATCCTTACTTCAAAAACAGTAGGAATAGCTACTCCTTTTTCCTTGGGTCTTTTGGCTTTATCTGGTTTTCTTTTCTGAATAATATCACTCTTGATTTTGAGCAATTCTTCAGCAAGTGTTCTCTCCTCACTTGTAGGTTCATCAACAACAGGAATAATAATAGCGGTAACTACAGGATCTCCAGTTTCTGGTTGAGTTACTTTAGCAGTAGTAACAGCTTGATCAACTGCAGTAGAAACAGTTTGATCAACTACAGTAGTAACACCTTCAAGTTGATCCTCAAGTGGAATAAAGTAATAACCCAAAATTGGATCCTTTTTAAAGCTAAAGCTCTCAGCTTCTTTCATCACCACATTATCACCTTCATCATCACCTTGCATCTCTTTCTCCTGCTCCCCCTCAACTGCAGCAGTAACATCAATAGTACCTTTAACCACTATAGTTTCTTGAGTGGGTGCCTCTTTCTCTTTATCTTGAGCATCCAACTGTTAAAATGCATCTGCATACTGCTTCAGTACAATATCTATGTAGCTTCCCCCCCCCCCCCCCCCATGAATCTGAGATAATACTGCAACAGAAACTGGTTCTGTTAATATTGCAGTACTAACACCGTAGTCTTCTAAATTCACCTGCTCAGTATTAACTTCATATGCGCTCTTCTGTTGCTGCACCATAGTCTTTTTAGTTCCAGACCCTATTTCATCTATCTCCATATTCTCCCCCTTTTTGTAATCATCTTTTTTCTGAAGAGGAACTTCAAGAGCTGGAGGGCATAGGAGATGTAGCAGCATCCCTTATCAGAGGCTGCTTTTTCTTAAGCTGAAACTTTAAATGCTTCTTTTTCTACACAAGCTTAAGTACCAACTTTTTTAAGGCAACAAGATCCTCAGCATGTTTATCCACTTTTGCAGGAAATGCAAGACACATATCCATCAGTTCCAGATTTGAATATTCACATCTATCCTCACCCCTTTTCTGTTGGGTACTGTGACAACCGTCCAAAACTCAGGTAATTCCTTCAGTTACTTTCTCTGTTCGAATCTCTCGTTACTCTTTTGTGTTCATATTGTTCTGGTTCGCAAACTTTTATATCCGTATTTTTGTCGGAACCAATGTCGGAACAGCTCTCGGAATCAAATTATAAGACCTAATACCAAGAAAATCACTTATTGAACTTTCCTAAGTTCATAACTAACCATACTTAAGAAGTTTCAATTAACAAAAAGGTCCAACGAAGCAATAACGTAAAAACGGGAAATCAAAAAAAGACTGAAAATGGCCCGGTGCGCCGCACCTCATCAAGAGGTGCGCAGCACCTAGTTCCAGAAAATTCAAAAATGTTACAATTTCAGTCCTTTTCTCGTTTTACACCACCACCACCCAAATTGACCAATCAAAAACGATCTTTGGCCACTCATTACTGCCAAAAACAGTCCCAATGGCAGATTTTATTACCTACACTTTTCTATTTTCATTTTTCATTTACCTAAATCAAAAACACACACTAAAACACACACACTCCATTTTCTCTCTATTTCTCTCTAAAAACTCAAGGCAAACCAGTAACATTCCACCATTAAAAACCATTTCTAACCCATACAAATCGCTCTAAACTTCAAGTAAAGCCAAGGGTGTTGTTTATATCGAAAAAGGACCACGGTTGCAAAAGTTTTTGAAGCTCAAATCCGACCAAACTCCTCATCCAAGATTTTTCCTTCGGTAGATTACTTTCTTTTTACTGTTTTTACTTAAATAATCATTTGCATGTAAGATCTAACGGTTGAAAATGTGTTTTTATACAAATCTTTGACTTTTATGGTCAAGAAAACGTTTTAACCAAAATACTCTTTAGATCCACGAATCTATGAGTAAAAACACTTTAGAAACTGTTATAATGATGTTTTGAATGATATTTACTAATTGCATGTACAATCTAAACAACAAAAACGAGCTCTTATAAAGATTTATGTCACTTTTTATACAAAAACGATTTTTTATATAAATAATGCTTAGATCTAAATCTTTGTGGTTAAAAGTTGTTTAGAAACTGTAAAAACATCATGTTATAAAGTGTTTACTGGTTGCATGTCGAAACCCTTATGTCACAAAACGTTTTTAGCAAGAAAAACACAAAACGGGAATGAAACAGCAGCTAGGTGCGCCGCACCTGTGCCCAGGTGCGCAGCACCGAGCTGCTGTTCTCCCGAAAAATCGTCGTTTTAACTCGTTTAAAATTATGTAGACATTCTGGACTTTTACCGCTATCATTTTTAGACTGAGATGGACAAAACTAATAACTTTGGTGACCTACATTGGACTATTTAGAACTACATTATATATTATTGTGTTTTAGATGATTTGTGAGCGGAAGTGACGATATAATTTTTGGGCATGAAATTTGGGCGCGGAAGCGCTGCCCAAATTTCCCTAGAAATTATAAAATCACTTCAGTAAGCAAAAGCACTTAAGACGTAATAATCAAAAACAATAAACTTTCGGACTAAATGCAACGTTAATCGCTTCGGACCAAATTTTCGGAACAATATTGGACTTAACACTTATTTACAACCAAAAGCTACCTAATCTCTATTACAAAGTAACTTAATAAAATGTTAACTTTTGGATAATCTTGGTAATTCTTAAGCATTCCGTGATTCCCGGCTCCTTTCCGACCGATATTCCGTATTCGTCATCTTCGCAATCCGTGAGTTACAACCCCACTTTGTTTTACTCTTATACTTTTAAACATTATTTGGGGGAAACATAAGATCATGCCTTGTAACTTATAAATGTTATTTGCGAACTATTTGCTACTTATTGAAACTTGTTTTAATACAATTTATCAAACTTTGACTTTTGACTTATTAAACTTTGACTTTTGGCTTATCAACTTTGACTTTGACTTTATTAAACTTTGGAACTATGAAACTTGTTCTAAACTTTAAAACTTACAAACTATCATGCGTAATTGTGTTATTGCCTTAGCGGGTTAACTAAACTAGGATGCTTGTTAGTAACCAATCCTTGATGGATGTATAAGCCCGTAAGATCTCAGTAAATTTTAGTATCATTATTTAAATTGCCCACTTTTGGATCACTCTCTTATACACTATTAGCAAAAGCCGTTAGTCATATGGGTATCGATACTTAGGAGGGGTCACTCCTTACTCAGGGTTAGCGTCCCAAGTACATATTACTACCACACTCTTTGGATCTCTCTATTAATTATTTTTGGGCTACTTTCTCGACCATACAATCGGTTTAGTGTATACTTACTACTTATATTATGCCAAGTGATTGATACAAGGTACCTTTATTTAGTTAAACACATATCTCATACGCTATTTTAGCGCCTGGTTTCCGCTACAACACTATTTTTAGCGCCTGGTTTCCGCTACAATTATACTATACGAGTTTATTTATTCACCTTACTTGTGTACGTATAAACTTTTACCATTCACTTTCTATTTTTGGTAACTTATCTATCTTTGGTAACTTCCTAATTTTGGTAACCTTCTATTTTTGGTAACTTCCTATTTTTGGTAACCTTCTATTTTCTTGGAAACTATTTCAAAACCTTAAACTGTAACTCACTCACTACGTTATGTAGTTGACACTTTATCTTATGTTTCAGGAAACTAATGTAAGCGTTCGGAATGCATGGCAAGGAGGGTCGATATGGTCGCGTGAGGCGCTTATTGGGAAAGACCTTTATATTTTTTTTTTGGGAACATTTGTTTAAAACTTGTACTTGTACTTTAAGTTAAATCGCGAACTTCTTGGTTACTTTTTGAAATGTTGAATCTTGAACTATTTAATTTTTAAATTGAAATGACTTGAATCGTTTATGCTTGCTTACGACCGTGTAATGATATTCCAGCTCTCACATTCCGTGTTTCCGCTTTAGCGGGGTGTGACAGGTACCAACAGTTGGAAGATCATTGGAAGTAAAAACAGAAGGAGCCTCGTGCCTAGCAGTAGCATATCCCTCCCCCATGGTTTCTTGGCACCTGGGTCCACCTTCCAAAGCTGCCTCAATAGAAGCATCATCAGATAGTGTTGCCAATGGTTGGGTCTTAGTGCCTGTCAAACTGTCATGTGCACCACTAGGTGATGCAACAATAGTATGAGACCTTCCTTTATGGTCACCCCCCTCCTTAAAGAACTCCCCCTGGATCCTGGGAGAAAGCTCAATGTGTTCCCAAAGTAAAGTCTCACATGAAGGATGTTCAGGTAAGGTGCTAGTAGGTTCAAGGGTAGGTGTAGACACAAAAGCAAGAGAAGTTCTCTTTGTCTTTTTATTCTTTCTTTTAAAGTGTAAAACAACCGGGGGTTGTGATTTAGGATGTGAAGCAGATGTAGTGGATTTTGTTGTGACTGCTATAGTTATAGAGTAGTAACTGGTGATGTAGTCACAGTAGAAACAGGAAGATGAGAAGATGAAACAACGACAGGTGTGGGTTGAGACATAAGTTAAACACTTCGTCTCTCACCTGAAGAAGGTGTTACCGCCATCATTGTAGAGAACAATGGTGTAACATGGTCAGAAAAACCTTTGTTTACTCCTTTCATATTTACAAAAAACTTTTCTACCATGAGATTTAAGAGCAAAAATAGATTTTGATTTTGAAAGATCCTTAATCTCACAGTTAAGTAGAAGTTGTATGAACCTTGGATACATTAAAAACTTCTGATCAAGATGAGCCAAGTTCCATAAAATACCATCAAAAATTAATTTTGAAAAATTGGTTTGCTGCAAGACAGACCATGACTGTAGCCAAACTACTACCTACTTTATTCCAACATGTTCTTTTCTGAGAAAGGAATTGTTGCAAAGTATGCATCAAAAATTTCCATTGATGAGACAACATAGCTTTTTGAAAAGAAGTTGTAGTAAGTTGTCCCTCATATCCTACTCTTTGAAAATTTTCATAAGAGTTTGATTAGGAAGAGTAGTTATACCTCCTTCATCCTGAAGGTGTAGATGAAGTCTAAGATTTTCTTCAGTAACAATGATCTTCTTCCCATCCAAAAAAGGTTTGATGATAGGTTTATCATTCTGTGTAGAAGGAACAATAGTAACCCAAAAACCACAAACATGATCTTCTTGAATATCTGGACAAACAGTTAGAGCATAATGTATATGAGAAATTTGCAAGAAATCAATGATTGATGGAACTCTTGATTTTCCTTGGTTTTAACTAGATAAGCACAAACATTGTGTCCATAAAAGAATTGTAGGGTTGCCATTCGAAGAAAGAAAAAGAGATTTAAGCAGGTATCAATGTGATTGGAAAAAGTAGGGTTTCAAACAATATGGGGATTTTCGAAGATTTGAATATTTAGTTCGTAATGATTTTATAGGTCAATTATCAAGTTGAATAATTGGAGACTTGACGCGAGACGTAATAAAAAAAATTAGGTCCAATAACAGATAGCCACGTGTAAAAGTAAATTACAACTTGAAATTTGACTTGTCAACGTAGTAGTAACAGAGTAATTTATTATTTAAAAATTACCTTGCAGTACTAACTGTTGCAGTAGTAATATAGTGCAGAACTAAAGAGTAAAGCACCAATAAGACTTCAAGATTACTACTGCAGTACCAAAATTTCCTTATAAAATTTGGGTTTTGACAATTTAAAGTACTAAATGTTACCCATTTATTCAATATTAAGCATGCCAATACTGCTAATTAAGAATGTAAATCTTCCCCATCAAATGATTTTGTGAAAGGATCTGCAAACTGATTATCAGTATAAACTTTTTCAACATGAATTAACTTCTACTCATTGCAATCTCTGATGAAGTGGAATCTGATTTCAATATGCTTTGTCTTGGAGTGCTTCACTGGATTGTTGATGATGCTGATTGTACTTTTGTTATCAATGTAGATAGGAGTGTTGAGGAATGCATATCCATAATCCATCATCTGATTTTGTATCCATAACACTTGTGCATGATAAACTTGATGATGCAACATACTCTGCTTCAACGGATGAATTTGACACAGTTGGTTGCTTCTTACACTGCCAAGACACCAATCTTGAACCCATAAATTGACATCCACGTGATGTAGATTTTATGTCTAAGCTTTCACCTCCATAATCACTGTCAGTATATGCAATAAATTCAAATGGAGAATCCTTGGGATACCATAAACCTAAAGTAGGTTTTCCCTTCAAATATGTAAATATCCTTTTGACTGCATGAAGATGAGAACATCTTTGTCTTAGTCTAATACCTGGTACACACACAAACTCCAAACATAATGTCAGGTATTGCTGCTGTTAAATACATGAGAGACCCAATCATTGACCTATAGTTGTGAATATCCACATCCTCCCTCAAGATCTGCAGTCAGTTGCTTATGAGTTTCCACTGGAGTACTTGCAATCTTGGCATCTAAGAAAGAAAACTTTCTCAATATGTCTTTCACATACTTTGATTGACTGATAAACATCCCATCAGTTTTCTGTTTCACTTGTAGTCCAAGAAAGAAAGTTAATTCTTCCATGGAGCTCATCTTGAATTTGTTGTGCATTAGTTGTTCAAACTCTTTGCATAAAGAGTCTTTAGTTGATCCAAAAATGATATCATCCACATATATTTGAACTAGGAGGATGTCAGTTTTAACCTTTCTGATGAAAAGAGTCTTGTCAATTGTTCCTCTCTGAAAGTTATTCTTTAGTAAGTATTCAGACATGTTTCATACCATACCATGCTCTAGGAGCCCGATGAAGACCATAAAGTGCCTTATCTAGTTTGTAAACTAAATGTGGGTGTTTTGGATCTTCAAAACCTGGAGATTGTCTGAAATAAACTTCTTCTTCAATCAGGCCATAAAGAAATGCACTCTTTACATCCATCTGATACACTTTGAATCCTTTGTAGGATGCAAAAGCAAGAAAAGTACTTATAGCTTCCATTCTAGATACAAGTGCAAACACATCTTCATAATCAATACCTTCTTCCTGTGTATACGCTTGAGCTACCAATCTTTCTTTGTTTTTGATGACTATGCCTCTCTCATCTTTCTTGTTCCTAAATATTCATTTAGTTCCAATAACTCTCTTTCCATTGGGTAATACCACCAAAGTCCAAACAGACTGTAATTTGAACTAAAATAATTCCTTTTGCATTGCTTCAATCCAGCTTGGATCTAAGAGAGCCTCTTGTAACTTCTTTGGTTCAGTTTGAGATAAGAAACAAGCAAATAGACATGTCTTCAAGTCTTCATTTACATCTTTGTGTTGCTTGAGTTGACTCCTTGTTTGCATGGAAGTGTCAATGTCACCAATTACTTGAGATATTGGATGGGTCTTGTGAATTCTTGATGTTGGAACTTTTTCTACCCTTATAGATGATTGCAAATTAGTCTCATTAGGTTATGGTAAATCAAACCCAAGAGCCGGAGGACCTCTTTTTATGGGAGTGATTGATTCATCATCAGTGTCTTCATCAGTTATTATCTTTTTAACCCCATCTAAGTCAACTTCTGCCATATTTGGTATGCCATCTGGTCTGAATTCTTTGTCTGTGGTATTTAATGGAGTATTTTCATTAATATTGCACTTATCTTCATTAGTATTGTGATCATCTTCATAAGTACTGCTCTCATCTTCATTTGTACTGATCTCATCTTCATTAGTACTGCTCTTTGGAATTCTTTGAGATATCTCATCTTGAATTCCTTTCTCTATTTCATTGGGGGATTAACTGAGTAAACAGGGGGATATACATACTCCATGACATCTAGTTTTTCAGTCCCAGTTACTGCAGTTGAGTTTGGTATTGTAAAAGAACCATTTGTATCTTTGAAGTTTGAATATTGTTTAAACTCATATCCAAAGTCCAAAGATCTTGTCAAAGCATCAATATCAAATAACCATTTTGGTCCTTTTCCTTGTGAATTTGGAGTATTCTCATTGAATGAGACATTTGCACTCTCTTCAATGATGCATGTTCTGTGATTGTATACTCTATAAGCTTTACTTTGTGAGGAGTATCCAACAAAGTATCCAACATCAGCGTTACTCTCGAATTTTCCAAGATAATCCTTTGAGTTTAGAACAGTACATGGACAACCAAATGTCCTTAAGAAGCTAATTAAAGGTTGTCTGTTGTGTAGTAGTTCATAAGGAGTCTTGTTCTGAGATTTCACAATTTGCACTCTGTTTTGCACATAGCATGCAATATTAACAGCTTTTGCCCAAAAGAAGATAGGTAGATTTGAGTCAGCTAACATACTCCTTGCAGCTTCAATGAGGGTTATGTTTCTTCTCTCAGCAACTCGATTTTGTTGTGGAATTCTTGCAGCACTGAATTGTCTTTCAATCCTTTTTGAGTCACATAAGTTATTCATCACATTCAGTACCATTGTCACACCTAATCTTCTTTAATTTTAGATTGGTTTGATTTTGTACTTTGGTGATGAAAGAGATGAGAAGTTAAGTTGTCTCATCTTTGGTTGCTAGAAAGTACACCCATGTATATCTAATGAAATCATTAGTGATTACTAGACAGTATGACTTCTTTGCTATACTCATTACATTTGTAGGACCAAACAAATCCATATGCAGTATATGTAATGGAGTAGTAATGGTGTTCACTTCCTTGATTTGTGAGTGGATTTGTGTTGTTTTCCTTTCAGACATGCTACACAGTTGTCTTCACAAGAGTATTGTTTGTTGGGAAGTCCTCTCACCATATTTGACTTGACTAGTTGATTGATGTTCTTGAAGTTCATATGACACATACTCATATGCCATAGTGTTGATTCATCAACTTTTGCTTTTGAAACAAAGCCATTAACTGCCCCAGTTGGAGAAACTTTTGATAAATCAAAGCAATAGACATTGTCCCTCCTTGGAGTTCTTAACAGTACTTTTCTCTCATCAATCACATACCCAGGTTCCATTATCAAGCATTTAGTATCTATAAAGATTGTTGTATTCTTCTTGTCACAAACCTGTGACACACTTAACAAGTTGTACTGTAATTGTTATACATAGAATACATCTTCAAAGTTGATTATCCCATTACTCATTGTTCCTTTTCCTTTAATCTTTCCTCCTTTTGGATTTCCACCAAAAGCAACATACCTCCATTGTATTTTTCAAAATTTTGGAGACAAGATATGTTGTATGTCATGTGCCTAGAACAACCACTATCTACATGCCAACTGCTCTCTTCCTTTTTTGTTGGTTGTTCCTGCATACAATATGAAATGATTAGTGTCTTTTGGGAACCCAAGACAAAGTTGTCTTGGGTTACCCATCTCATCAAAGTAACTCACCTTATTTAGAATTAAGTTTTTAAAACCTTGAGCTACTTTGCCTTTTGGCCTCCAAACCTTTTCAGTTGTTTTTAATTTCTTTTAAGTGCAACTTTAACAGGTGCAGTATTAACAAAATTAAACCTTGCAGTTTTAACTCTGGTATTGTGTTTAAAAAAAAATATCCTTTTTGATTTTTGCCGGTAATTCTTTTACCCTGTGCAGTATTAACTCTGTTACTACTGCTCATGTTTGATTTTCCTCTTGGTAACTGGTTTGGACTTTTCACTTGTTTTGACCAAAGTTTTTGAAGATTGTTTGTTTGGAATAAATGGTTTAGCAGATCTTCCAAATTTTTGAGATGATACAGCCTGGCTTTTATATCATAACCCTCTAAGGTTCTTTTGTTGCAGTTTCTTTTGATTTTGAGGATTATAAAAACCAATTTTGGCATAATGATTTGCCTTACAAATGTAACAAATTTTCATTGGTCTCTTAAAAGGTTGAACCTGTTGTTTCTGTAATTTTAACTGATTCAAATTTCTCTGATTTCCTCTAACATCTAGATGTTTCCTGTTTTTATCTTTTAGATCTTTGGACTTTTGACAACAACTACATGCACATTCTTTGGCCTTCTTAATTTGGTGATTAGACATTATAGACACCACAAATGTGAATTTTGTTGAGTAACTCCTTTAGTTATGATAATATAATTTTCTAGAGGAATATCATTATTTTTACAATTGTTGGTTTACTCTCTTCAACTAGGTCCTCAATCAAAACTTCTTCAGAGTTAATTGGATCAACTTTGAATGATTCTGCTCTGTGAGATAGGAATCCTAGGTTTGTCTAAGGATGGAGGAATATACTTTTGATTAAATGGTGGGGCTACTTCTTTATAACCTAAACCTGATCTTGCTTTTCCATGAATTTGTTGTTGAATTATGTTATTTACAGACTGTGAGACATACTCTAACTTCCCTACATTGAGTTCAACTTTATCTTTTTCCTCTATAATTCTTTTGATTTCTTCCCTAGCTTCCTTTAACTTTACTAACAAGTCATCTCTTTGTCATTCTACAAATTTTATCTTTTCTTGATAACTTAATTCATTAGCTTTGTAGGATTTTATTTGAGATTCTAAATTTTCAATTCCCCTAGAAGCTGTTCTTCTTTGTTCTTCTAATGTTTTAATGGTGTCACATATAATTTGATTATGATTTCTATATTTAATTATGACATCTTTACATTCAGGAGAACAAAGTTTAGAATGTACCTCAGTCGGGAGAGAAGATGATGCAGTGTCCTTGGTGGATAATGCAATACCCAGGAGTGTTCTGTTTTGAGTAACTTCTTCTGTAATAGCACTCC
Organism: Senecio squalidus; assembly: GCA_910822075.1. Taxonomy (NCBI): domain Eukaryota; kingdom Viridiplantae; phylum Streptophyta; class Magnoliopsida; order Asterales; family Asteraceae; genus Senecio; species Senecio squalidus. The sequence goes on along the minus strand of CAJVGC010000432.1, from coordinate 16,801,596 downwards.
AATCATACCCAAAAACATCATCAGTAGTAGTAGAGGATGATAATGAATCCTCAGTCGAAACTACAACTCCTATAAGAACTTTGTTTTGAGTGGTTTCTTCAGCTAGATCATTCCAATCATACCCAAAGACCACCTGTGTGACAAGGATTGTAGACGTACTTTCTTGGGTGTTCCTTGCATTGTTGGAGTTTGATCTGTTCTTGCATTCTCTTGTAAAGTGTCCAAGTCCATTGCATTCACAACACTTGACTTTGCTCTTGTCAAAACCAACTCTGTCATTTCCTCTTGGAGTAAACCTTCTCCCAGTTCTATTCACAAATCTTCTACCTCTAACTGACAACATAGCAAGTTTCCATTTAAGATCCATCTCTTCTAGATCAACTTGATGAAATCTCCTGAGGTCTTCATTGGTTAGTCTGGAGCATGCACTTTGTGACAGAAAAACTTCAAAAGTAACATCTTCTATGTTGTCTGTCTGAGATGAACCAATTGGTGTAACAAGTGCAGTTTTAAAGTTGTTAGTACTGCTGTTACTGTTGATTGTCTTCTTAGCTTCAACTTCTGCTTCAAATACCCTTATGTCATTGTACAAGTCATCAAATTCCATCTCTTCTAGTACATCACCTTGTCTGTATGACACTGTGTAAATTGTCCATTAATCTCCCAGAGATCTAAGAAATTTCCTATTTAAGTCATCCTTGTCTATCTTAACTCTAGCACTACTCAACTCTCCTGTCAGCTTCTTGTACCTGCCAAACATTAAAGACATTCTTTCATATTTTATAGCTTTGAAGTTTTCATACCCCTGTTTGAGAACAGCCTTTTTGTTCTTCTTTGTGTTCTTTGTTCCACTAACTCTCTTTTCAAGAGCTTCCTAGAGAGATTTAGCATCCTCATATTCTTCAAACTGTGATTGATATTCATTAGGAATAACAATTAGAAGAATACATAGAGCCTTGATTTCAGTCTGTTTCTCTCTTCTTTCTTGATCTGTAGCTGGAGGATGAACAACTCCAGGTGTTCCAACAGCAGCCAAAGTAATGGCTTGTTTGTTCCCATTCACAATCACATCCTATACTGCATAGTCAGAAATCAGTATGTGTTGTTTGATCCTTAACTTCCAAAGATCAAAATCGTTGCTGTTTAAAACTAGAACCTTGTTTACCACTACATATGTCATGATTGGTAATATTTTCTTTCTTGTTGAGGCTTCAACATAAGCTTTTAGATCTGTAAATCTTGAGCACCTCCTATGCTCTGATACCACTTGTTAGGATCGATTATGGTTTATGTAAACACACAACCACAATATGTATAATAAGATCTTGATATATCAAAGAAGTTTAGCAGCGGATTAAAAACTGTGATATTACAAGTTATGTGATTAAACGAATATTGTTTATATGAAGAATAATAAGAACAATAACACAATAACGAATATCACCAACAAGCCTCAATGTATTAACCTTGAAGGAATGATCAATACACGCGTTTTTCATAATACAAGGATCTATGTATTTATAGACATCGAGGCTAAACCTAGCTTTTTTAGGAAACGACTTAACAATTACAATTGTAAAGTACCTACAATTATGGAAAAGATATATAAATTCTCGTGATAAATTCGCAGAAATCTCACAGTATTGACGCTCATATCCTTCGAATACCTGACACATTGCGCCTGTTGTACAAACAAAATATTAAAAATTACGTGAAATTCAATCAAAGCACCGGGGATGCTACATAATGGTATGATTTTAACCATCTGATCATAAATAAATATAATTTATAAAAGTGAAAATAAGGCAGAATAAATGGGTGGATACCCGAGAGCAATCGGTGATTGGAGTTAGTGACCGGAGATTGATCGGTAAATGTATGTCACGTACGGACATTGAAAAAAATAACACGAGAAATTTTAACTGTGTTATTTACATTAACATTTGTTTTTCAAGAAATGACACTTAAAACATAGATTCCTTTAAAATTGTACTAGTAGCATACATGCGTTATATCACGGGATGTTACTTAAAATAAGTAATGTCGATTAAAGTCGAGTATATTTGATTAGAAATTTAACGTTATACATTAGTGATATTGAAGTATTTATTATTCTAATTAGTTAGTGTTTAAAACTACTTAGTAATTAATTTAAAGTATTTATTTATGGGTTTTTCTATAATGTAGTAATTAATTTAAAGTATTTATTTATTGGTTTTTCTATAATGTATACTATTACAGAAAAAATCAATTAAGATCCATAATTTTCTTGAGACAAAAACACATTATTTTGGCTCTTGATCCCATTTTAATCTAATGGTTAAAATTAAAACCAAAACTCATTTTTCTTTTATTTTTTTAAATTAAATTATCTCACAAACCGTTGATCGTTAGACAAAACAAAATAAACCGTTGCGATCGTCTCATTTTTATCTTTAGTTAGAGCAGTGGTGTTATATACTATCGACGACCTTTTTTTTCTTCTTTTTATGGGTATTGAAATTATAACGATAATATCATATATGATATTTACATCATTACGTAAAATTGTACAAAAGAGAATTACTATAAAATGTATAAACTACCTAAATTTAGAAAAAAAAATCGAATTTTAACTAGTTTTATTTTTTCTCGTTTTTTGACATAAAATGTGATATACTAAAATCACATATGATACTACTATATCATATGTAATATTACTGTAAATCATATATGATATGAATATAAATCATATGTGATATATATTAAAATCGCATATCATAATATTATATCATATCTGATGATAGTGTTAGTAGGGAATGGCTCATACACATAGCCCATTAACCCCCTAAACACATAACATGACTTACAAAAGCTTGCCTGCTATCTCCTAGCTCCGGCCCTTAGGCTCAGGCGTCCGAACACAAGACTCCGGCTTCCGAACAGTTGGCCCCAGCATCCAGACATTTCGTCCCGGCGTCCGGACAGAAGGCTCCAGCGTCCGGACACTTGGCCCTTGGCCCCGTGTCCGGGAGATTTGGCCCCGGCACCGAGAATCAGGCCCCATGTCCGGGAGATTTGGCCGCGGCAGGTAAAATGGCCCCGGCACCCGGCCCCGTGTCCGGGTAAAATGGCCCCGGCACCAGGCCCCGTGTCCGGGTAAAATGTCCCCGACACCAGGCCCCGTGTCCGGGTAAAATGGCCCCGACACCAGGCCCCGTGTCCGGGTAAAATGGCCCCGTGTCCGGGAATTTGGCCCCGGCACCCGAGCCTTGGCCCCGTGTCCGGGAATCCGGCCCCGTGTCCGGGAGTTTAGCCCCGGCACCCGAGCCTTGGCCCCGACACCCTAGCCTTGGCCCCGTGTCCGACATTTAGGCCCCGACACCCGGCACTTAGCCCCACGTCCGGGAATCCGACTCCGTGTCCTGGAATTTGGCCCCGTGTCCGGTAGCTTGGCCCCATCGTCCGGCGCCCGTGGCCCGACGTCCGGCACCCGTGGCCCGGTGTCCGGCACTCGTATCCCGGCGTCCGGCACTCGTGGTCCGATGTCCGGCACTTTGGTAGCACTTACGCCTAGGCCGTCACTTATGCTTTTGGCCCGACACTCCAGAGCCAATACTTATACTTTGTATCTAATAAGTACCGTATTCCTCCAAACCAACACTAATGCCTTGGGATTCATCTCATAGTATCATACTCCTGACATCCTACCAGTCAGACACTCAAGCCTAATCCTTGAGTGTAACCGTCAAAGCATTAATAAGGTTATATAATGATATGGACGTTATCTGTATCTTTAATACCCGTTGGAATCCTACTGATGACTCATAAATGGTCATCATGGTCATACGTTGTTGATACCTGGTAGTGTTGGGTATAAATACTCCACACTTCAGGTTTTGGAGGCCATCTTCTCCACTCTCATACTTGCACACGGTATCTCTTGACCGGAATACCTATACGCTTCCCGCAGTAAACATATTCCGATCATCTTTCTCCAACCAGCCACTTGACCACCTTAGGCTCGCCAAGAGCTTGATAGGTTCGCACTGCTAATCAGGAGGTCAAGGGGTTGAATCTCAAACACCCAAGTTATTGAGCATGTCAATCCTTGCTCTAACATTGGCGCCATCCGTGGGACACGTTTTAGCAACGATGTCTCATTTCATTTCTATCTTTTTTCATTTCATTTCTTAGTTTCACCACCATTTTTTCTTCTCCATGGAAGGCAATTCCTCATCACAAATCGGTTCACTTAAGCCAAAGACAACCACCAATACCCCATCCACCACCCCACCTAATTACATATACATGGCGCAGGAAGAAACTACATCTCGCAAAAGGAAGGTGTGACAACTGTCACTGTTCCGACTCAGATTAGTCTAGTATGCCGTATGCTCTTACCGGGTTTACAAAATTTTTTTTATATAAAGAATTTACATTTTCTTTTATGTATAATGATTACTTGTGACATGTGTGTATACCCTATATGTGATGCTATGGTTTTAGTTAGGTGCACAGTAATTAGTTTCCCACTAGTCGAGCTCCTAGATAACTTATCGGTTAAGTTAGTACTTTAGTTACTAACTCACTTTTACTATATTTATTGATCGTTACAATTGATATTCAGATCCGGGTTCAATAATTAAACATAAGGTAACTATTCGAAGTTTCCTATATCGTGTGTACGTAATTTACACTTCGGAAGGTCGCCCGCTACTTACGCATTTAAGCGAAGAAAAATGTGGACTTCAGCTTACCATTTTTTCGTTTTGATTGTGTGTTTGCTTAATCGTATTCCCAAACAAACACCCTTAAACTTTCTTAACCTAAACCTAAACTAAACTAACCCTAAGTAATCTAATTATCACTTTCATTCTAAACCTAAAACACACCAAAACCCTAATACTCTCCTTTAGCCGTCACCCCCCCCCCCCCCCCCCCCCCCCTAAACCCCTCATTTGCAGCCGATTTCAACCTCATCACCATCCCATCCGATTGCTGTTCTAGTCCATCATCTAAATCGTCCTCATAATCATCTATCTTCCAAGGTTTGTGGTTTGATTTACTGTGTGTTGATGCAAAAATCCGAAACCTTAAAGTCCAAAACCCTACCGTTTTTCTCTATTATTGCTGTTGGCCGAAATAGCTTCACCACCACAGATTCGTTCATGATTCAGTCACCTCTAATCTCGTGTTCATCATATCCATGTATCCAGGTTCGTGTTGGTTTAATATTCATGAGTTATTGTACAAAATCGAAACCCTATTTCAATTTATTAAATTCTGGTATGATAGTCTATTTTGTTCGATGAATAGCTCCTGGGTCGTATCGAATTAGAATCTTTGGTCTAAACGTAAATTGTATCCCTCGTCTTCTAGTTTTCAGAAATATAAGATATGTCGTCTAATTATTTTTCAAACTCTCAGAATCTGTAAAATGGTGAACGTGGGTCGAATCTGAATTTTTGGAAAAGTTTTGTTGTGTGTTAACTTTGTTGTTATTGCAGAAGTTATTCAAGCATCAAGAATCGAATTCTTTCTTTCCGTTATCAACCGATCAAACCCTCATCATATTCAGGTCAAATTATCCTTTTCACGTTACTATATTCATCATATTCAGAATCGTTTATCATAGGAGTTTGTGTATTAAAAATCTTATCGAAATTTCTAATTATCGTTGTTTGAAGGTAAGGTTTTGCGGACTGTTTTTGTGGATTATTTCCGTCCTTAAAATCTTTTATTGGACAGCGGATTAGAGTCCCCAATATCATCTTTAAAAGGTTTGTTTTCGTGCCTTCAATCGTTCACCATTTCATTTTCTAATTAGTTGCAAAACCGAGTTATTTTATCGTTAACTATTCTTTATCAATTTGTCAAAAACCGTATCAACACGTATGCTACTTGACGATTCTAATTGTGGCTATCTTTCTTGTGTTATTACAGCCCTCGAATCCTTATCATTCGGGTTTTCGAGTTGTAACGGTAATCACATTTCGATAACCTAACCGTTACGACTAGTGGTAATCCACCTTTCTTACTCCTTTTGCGTTTTTGATTTTGGTGGCGTTTGTTTTGCCATTTATTCTTTATTCAGTATATTTTAATTGCGTGGTTGTTTATATTTCTCGTATATAACTGTGTGGTTGAATTCCGTTATTCGTATCTTTCCGTTTTATTCGTTAATTATGGACAAACTTGTTTTGGACATTTTTGGGTCCCATTTCTTTGTAATCTGTATTGATGTATGTTTTTCCCTATCTTGAACTGAGAATTAGACTCTGTGACCTGAACATAAGTTGTAGGTCTCGGAGTCTAGTTTTCAAAAACGTAAGATTCGTTTTCTAACTCTATATATATTTTCCTAAAAACGTAAAATACCAGCTAGGGGTCTAATCTGATTATTTGAGTAATATGTCTAGGTTCATTAAACTATTTCGTGTAACCACTTAGACAACCATAATAATTATTAATTTGGATTACACTAAGTTAATAACAAGCTTTAAAAGTAATAAAATTGTTTATCTTGTCTACACCTAAATTATACGACACTTTAATGTAATAAACTCAACATCTTTAAGAATAACGTTTTTGGACAGTTTTGTAAACCAGTTTTGTTTTAACCATATCTTACTCATATCAAACTCTTTTATAACGATGTCTTAGTCTAAAACGTAGCTCTCGGTGTTTAGTTTTCAAATATCTTTCCGTCAACGTCTGATTCCTTCTAGAACCATAGGTATCTCAGTTTGAGTGAACCTATGTGTTCGTCGAAAAGTTTATCGTTTGATTCAAAGTCGTTAACCGTCAAATACTATTCTTATACGTTTATACTTTTATCTAGGGGAGCTCTAGGACTAGTGAGGACTCTAGTTGTGACCAACTTACTACACCATATACACACAGTACCGCTTACATACGCTCACTCGATAAGGTGAGTCATCGCCCCTTTTACTTACTACTGTTTTCAATGTTTTAAATCGGGGGAAGGTAAAGCAACCTAAATGACTTGAAATGAACTGATTTACGAGTATGATTTACTACTTCTTATTTTTGAAAATATTTCTATTTTTAGAAACTTACCATAAATAGATTATTCTATTTATGGAAATTTATGATATTTCGAAACTCTAAATTGTGTAATAAATAGCTAATGCAATTTTCTAAAAACATCACAAACGGTTGTTCAATACTTGCTTCGATATATTACGATGGATTATCGGTATGCGTTGTCATACCGATACCGTACGCTCTAATGAGGTACACTTACTATTACGATGGATTATCGGTATGCGTTGTCATACCGATACCGTACGCTCTTATGAGGTACACTTAAGATACGATTGATTATCGGTATGTGTGTCATACCGATACCGCACGCTCTTATGAGGTGCACTTACTACGATGGATTATCGGTATGTATGTCATACTGATACCGCACACTCTTTATGAGGTGCACTTTCTATGTTTCCCTCTATACTGAATGCTTGTGATGTATTTTATACTATATGATGAGATGTTGGTTTTCCACTACTTAAAAATGCATTAGTTACACAATATTTCTTTACCGATTTGTACTATGAGATTAATTACTTTTACTACTACTCGATGTACTCGCTCAACTTTATGTTGACGTTTTCAGCTTTACTTCCAGGTAATGAGCAGGCATAGGACTTGGATGTAGGAGTCAGACTCTAGATGACCTCAGGATATCTTTGCATTACGGATATTTATTATTTATATGCATTCGTTTACATTTCGGGTTTGCACGCCCAAGTATTCTTTTGTTCGTTGATATTACATTTGAATATTCTTCTTGTAGTGTTTGACGATTTTCGTGTACTAAGGTTTATACCTTGAGTATGGCGACGTCATAACAATACGTTATTTATTATTTCATATAGATTATATTCTTTATATTACTGTTGTGTTATGACGATCGCCAATCTTGTTGCACTCTGCGTTTCCGCCAACGGCGGGGTGTGACAGAAGGCATCAGTCCTTCAGGATTGGGTGATGGAGCCTATTTGCTTTCCACCAATTGAAACTCCTTCCATCAACCCTGTAGTAATACAAATCCGGTTAGCCAACTATGAAGTGAATAAGGCATATGTTGATACAGGGAGCTCAATGGACATTATTTATTCCCACTGTTTTAGGAAGCTCCCTGAAAAAGTACAACATTCAAAGCGTCCAACACAATTCCATCTAGTGGGGTTTTCAGGTGAGACGCATTCACCAATCGGAGAGGTAGCAATAAACATGATGTTAGGAGAATATCCACACTATAGGTTAGAAATGATTAATTATTCAATCATTGATGCACCATCGGCCTACAATGTCTGTCCTACTGGGCAGACCTGCATTACAAAAATCTGGAGCAATTCCATCAACCATTCATGGCATGATAAAGTTCCCTACCCCAGCTGGCATAGCCACAGTCAGGGCTAGAATGTCATGGCCTAAAGAGTGCAAACAGGTAGAGAAACCAAAACTGGTAGAGGGTCCCAAAAGTGATCCGGCAATGGAAATCATTGATGGTCCGGAACAAAAAGTTATTATTAATAAAAATTTCCCTGAACAACCAGTGACCATTGGTTCACAACTCCCAGCACAGACAAAGACTAAACTCATAGCGTTACTAGAATCAAACCTTGATGTCTTTGCATGGCAGACATCAGACATGACTGGTGTCCCAAGGGAACTAGCAGAGCATTCCCTAAACGTGAATCCCAATATTTTGCCAATCCGACAGAAAAAACGAGGCATGGCCCCGGATCGTAGTAAATCTGCATGTGACCAAGTAAACAAAATGGTCGAAGCAGGGATTGTCAGAGAGGTAAAATACCAAACTTGGATTGCTAATCCAGTTATGGTAAAGAAGGGAGATGGTTCTTGGAGATTATGCGATGATTTCAAAGACATCAACAAAGCTTGTCCAAAGGACAACTATCCTTTACCAGAAATCGATTTGAAAGTGGAATCCTTAGATAGATTTAGACTCAAATGCTTTTTAGATGCATATAAAGGTTATCACCAAATTTGTTTGAAAAAAGGTGATGAAGACAAAACAGCTTTTCACACAGACCAAGGCATATTTTGTTTCCAAAAAATGCCATTTGGCTTGAAAAACGCTGGAGCAACCTATCAACGTCTAATAGATGAAAATTTCAAAAATCAAGTGGGAAGAAACATAGAAGCCTATGTAGATGACATAGTTATCAAAAGCAATACGGAAGACATCATGTTGGTTGATATCCTGGAAACTTTCCAAACATTACGTAATATTAACATGAAGCTTAATCCATCCAAGTGTAGTTTTGGCATGGAGGAAGGAAAATTCTTGGGACATATTGTTACACCTAATGGAATCAAAGTCAATCCTAAGAAGGTTCAGGCAGTCATTGACATGCCATCTCCTTCCACCAAAAAACAAGTCCAAAGCCTAAATGGCAAACTAGCAGCACTTAGCCGTTTCTTGTCCAAAGCCGCAGATCGATCCCTCCCTTTCTTTAATACCTTAAAGGGATGCATTCGGAAAAAAGACTTCTCATGGTCTGAAGAAACAGAAGTGGCATTTCAAGAAATGAAGAAATTCATGGCCAATCTCCCAACACTCACGACTCCAATAGCCGGGGAGACATTAACTATATACTTGGCTGCTTCCAAGGAATGTGTAAGCGCAGTTTTAGTAGCCCAAAGGGGCGACTCACAAATGCCGATCTATTTCATCAGTAGGGCACTGAAAGGCCCAGAGGTTAATTATCCATGTTTGGAAAAATTGGCACTCTCTTTGGTTCATGCGTCTAGACGTTTGAGGAGATATTTTCAAGGACATCCCATCCAAGTGCTAACAGACAAACCAATCAAACAAATATTGGGAAAACCAGAAGTGTCGGGACGATTAGCAAAATGGGCAATTGAACTGGGAGAACATGAAATTTCTTTCCAACCTCGAAACTCGATGAAAGGACAAATCTTGGCAGATTTCCTGGCTGAAATCGAAGGAATGGAAGAACCAAAGGATCCATTAGTGACAGACAGCCCTCCTTGGACCCTCTTCACAGATGGCGCATCCAGCCTAGAAGGGTCAGGAGCTGGCCTCATACTCACAGATCCAGACAAAAACGAGTATACCTACGCCCTTAAGTTTGACTTCCCGGCAACCAACAATGAAGCCGAATATGAAGCTCTCTTATCAGGGCTACGAATAGCTAGAAAGATGGGAGTTCAAAATATAGAAGCTTTTGTGGACTCCCAGTTGGTAGCTAATCCTATCAATGGTAGCTATGAAGCAAATCAAACTTCCATGCAACAATACTTGGAAGAAACCAGAAAAATCATTTCGGACTTCTCAAAATTTACCATAGAGCAAGTACCAAGAAACCGTAACAAAATAGCAGATGCATTGAGCAAACTTGCAGCATCCTCCTTCGCCCACCTCAAAAAAGAATTGTTGGTGGAAGTCCTAACTGAGAAATCTATAGTGCCAGCAAAGGAAGTGGCCGCAATAACGGAGGAAGACTGTTGGATGACTCTAATAAAAAACTTCCTTCAGAATGGACAACTCCCGGAAGACAAACAACTAGCAAGGAAAATCAGAATGAAGGCACCAATGTATCTCCTCATAGACAACTACCTGTTTAGGAAGTCTTTTTTGGGTCCACATCTAAGATGTGTCGGCCCAACGCAAGCAAAGGATCTAATTCAGGATGTACATGGTGGAAGTTGTGGCATGCATGCAGGCCCTCGTTCGGTAACCACTAAGGTCATGAGACTTGGATACTTCTGGCCATCCATGCACAAAGATGCAAAGGAAGAAATTGAAAAATGTGAATCATGCCAAAAACATGCGTCAATCTTAAAAATGCCAAAGCAGGACCTCATTCCAGTGACTAGCGCATGGCCATTTTAAAAATGGGGAATCGACATTGTCGGAGCATTCCCCCCTGGAGTAGGCAATGTTAAATACCTTTTAGTGGTTGTGGACTATATCACAAAATGGATTGAAGCTAAGCCCTTGGCAACTATCACTGGGCCTCGAATGATAAGCTTCGTTTGGGAACATTTAGTATGCCGTTTTGGAGTTCCACACGTCCTAGTCAGTGATAATGGAAAACAATTTGCAGATAATCCATTTAAGACGTGGTGTCAGGATATGTATATCCAACAACAATTTACCTTTGTGGCACACCCACAAGCTAATGGTCAGGTGGAAGTCATGAACAAAGCAATCGTCAAGGGAATTAAGGCCAGATTAGGAAAATATGCAAAGGCATGGGTAGACGAAATCCCAGGCATTCTTTGGGCACATAGAACTTCCCCCCGCAAAACTACATCTGAAACCCCTTTCAGCCTAGTCTATGGCACTGAGGCAGTTATCCCACCAGAACTTTCAATCCCTACTCACCGGACCCTTCATTTCAATCCGGAGCTAAACGAAGAAGCCCTAAGGGAGAACTTGAATATCATCGAGGAGCGAAGAGAAATATCTCTCATCCGACAAGCAGAAAGCCATAGACAGATGGCTAAGTATTATAACCAAAGAGTCCGACACACATCTTTCAAAGTGGGAGATCTCGTATGGCGGAAGAATGAAGCTAGCAGGACCGAAAACTTGGGCAAGTTGGGTCCCACATGGGAAGGCCCATATAGTGTCCTTGAAGCACATGGAACTGGCTCCTACACCCTGTCTGACTTAGATGGACAACCATTACCCAGGACATGGAATGCAATGAATCTAAAAAGGTGCTACGTTTAATATTTACATACTATTGCTGATTGTCAGCACTTACAACCACAACACCCGTCAGAATGTGCCTAGTCAACAGTTGTTTCAATAGTTTAAAAAAAAAAAAAAAAAAAACCTGAACAGCCGGCCAGTCCGGATGTCTCTACAACATGGTACACCTTCACAATCAACAACTAGCCAAGTCTGGATATCTGGGAAATCTGGAAAACTTTGGTATTTGGCCATCTCACTCATCAGGGACTTGGCCACACCATAAGAAAACACTCTTCAAAGAGTCATTCACAGAAATGCACCTCAAAATACAAAGTGGTCTGATCTATGTATCCCACAAGGCAACAAACCTGATGCACCACCCCAAACTACGTTTGGAGGTAAACTTAGCAAAAGGCACATATAGACATCTTTAGTCTACGCCAAACATGTAATCACATATTCGTCTTTTTACCTACCGGGAAAAGGCAAGCACTTCTCATTGGGAAGCGACATCACTCGCGAGTAAAACAAATTGAAGGTTAACCAACAAAACTGCCATCGGCACGATATGAAATATACATGAGATGCCAACATCTAGCTATGTCATCGGCATACAAAAGAACCATAGGTACTCAAATGAGTGTCATAGACACAATTCAGTATAATTACTCTTACGCACACCCAATATGGTGTGACACAACATCCAAGATAACAGGTTAAAAATGTGTTATTGGTTTGATCACCCAATAAAACATTATTTTTCAAAGACACATTGCACATGGCCTCGGTCGCAACTACTCAAGGCAACCTCAAGCGGCCAAGAAAGGCATGGCCAAAGAATCGCCGGAAGAGACAATAAGAACAAAAAAAGTTAGGCTTAAAAAAACCATTTTAAAACCTAACTGGGGGGCATGATAGTGTTAGTAGGGAATGGCTCATACACATAGCCCATTAACCCCCTAAACACATAACCTGACTTACAAAAGCTTGCCTGCTATCTCCTAGCTCCGGCCCTTAGGCTCCGGCGTCCGGACAGAAGACTCCGGCGTCCGGACACTTGGCCCCAGCATCTGGACATTTCGTCCCGACGTCCGTACACAAGGCTCCGGCGTCCGGACACTTGGCCCTTGGCCCCGTGTCCGGGAGATTTGGCCCCGGCACCCGGCCCCGTGTCCGGGTAAAATGGCCCCGGCACCCGGCCCCGTGTCCGGGTAAAATGGCCCCGGCACCAGGCCCCGTGTCCGGGTAAAATGGCCCCGGCACCAGGCCCCGTGTCCGGGTAAAATGGCCCCGTGTCCGGGAATCCGGCCCCGTGTCAGGGAATTTGGCCCCAACACCCGAGCCTTGGCCCCGACACCCTAGCCTTGGCCCCGTGTCCGACATTTAGGCCCCGACACCCGGCACTTAGCCCCACGTCCGTGAATCCGACTCCGTGTCCGGGAATTTGGCCCCGTGTCCGGTAGCTTGGCCCCAGCGTCCGGCACCCGTGGCCTGGTGTCCGACACTCGTATCCCGGCGTCCGACACTCGTGGTCCGATGTCCGGCACTTTGGTAGCACTTACGCCTAGGCTGTCACTCATGCTTTTGGCCCGGCACTCCAGAGCCAATACTTATACCTTGTATCTAATAAGTACCGTATTCCTCCAAACCAACACTAATGCCTTGGGATTCATCTCATAAGGTTATATAATGATATGGACGTTATCTATATCTTTAATACCCGTTGGAATCCTACTGATGAGTCATAAATGGTCATCATGGTCATACGTTGTTGATATCTGGTAGGGTTGGGTATAAATACTCCATACTTCAGGTTTTGGAGGCCATCTTCTCCACTCTCATACTTGCACACAATATCTCTTGACCGGAATATCTATACACTTCCCGCAGTAAACATATTCCGATCATCTTTCTCCAACCAGCCACTTGACCACCTTAGGCTCGCCAAGAGCTTGATAGGTTCGCACTGCTAAGCAGGAGGTCAAGGGGTTGAATCCCAAACACCCAAGTTACTGAGCCTGTCAATCCTTGCTCTAACATGTGATATTACTGTAAATCATATATGATATGAATATAAATCATATGTGATATATACTAAAATCACATATGATAATACTATATCATATGTGATATTAGTGTAAATCATATATGATATGAATATAAATCATATGTGATATATACTAAAATCATATATGATAATACAATATCATATATGATATTACTGTAAATCATATATGATATAAATATAAATCATATATGATATTATGTATGTAAAAATTTTAAAACTTAAAAGACAATAACAAACATGATTTTAACTCTAAATATGAATTTTAATACACAACAATTTTATACAATGTATAACCTATATAGACCCAGAAAAAAGTTCGAATTTTGACGGCTTTTTTTTTTCGTTTATGGCCAAATGTTGAAATTCGTAAGACAATATCACATATGATTTGAACACTAAATACGAGTTTCGAAATATAGATTTGTTATATTACATACATTCAACTTAAATCAAAAAGAAAAAAAAATAATATGTCAAACTACTGATATCACATATGATAAAACTGTGATTTGTAATATAAAATTTCAAAACTCGTAAAAAAACCCGAAAATAAATTTCGTCAAAAGTATATCAAGTGGGTGCTCTATGAGAAAATGCTCGTTTTAATGGTACAATTTATTCGTTTAATAAATTTACCGTTTATGAGATAATTAATTTTTAAACAAAAAAAAAATTATGATAGGTTTTTGAAATGAAGAGTTGTGATTGGTCCATTTGGTCTCATTTTTTATTTTTAATAGTCTTTCTTGATCTCATTTACTTAAAAATTAAAAAAAAAAGTTATTAATGACTGTCTTTTATTAACATATTAATTAATTAATACATTCGTGCGACTTCCTTTGCGGATCCAAACAAGCTCATTATGTATTGAACTCATTATGTAGTGAAGTATATTTAAAATTCTTTATTAGTGAGTTATAAAACTCTTGTATTAAATTCTATTTAATTTATTTAATTCACAATATTAGATGGTTATGATTAATTTAAAAAATATGAATGGTCATGATCTCATTTACTTAAAAATAAAACTTAAAAAAAGGGTCACCCTGGTTTCACTGATCGAGCAACGTCGTTACTTCGCGGATCTTTCAGTTCGTAGTTAAATATGTTTTATATAGTAGTATAGATAAATCACTTACTTTGCCCTTTGGAAAATACGAAGCTAATGTTATCACAAGTTTATTAAAAAAATTTCTCATAACTTTCGCTAAATGTATGAGGATTCTTTTCATAAATTATTTAGGAAGAGGTTTCCCTACAAAACATATATAAAATACAAAACGGTAGGAACGATTCCTTGCCCTTGGATTAAAAAGATTAGATAATAAAAAATAAAAAAGACGCGGTGGCAATGGTTTTGTTATAAACAAGTTATAATCCTCATAATTTACTCCCATATTTTTATAAATCCACAATGAAAGATCCTCGATCAAACCCTAAAAAAAGTAGAAATTTTTTTTGAGAAACTTCGATCAATATAAACTTCAAATTTAGTAAGTGAATCGATAAATTACGGTTTATCTTCTTTATTTTTATTATTTAGATGATAATTTTTGACATAATTTTTTATACAGATATGAGCAAAAAAATCAAATGATAAAATTAGTTGATGAAGATTCTACATCATCGAAAAAAATGTAGCCAAACACAAGTTGTCATTGACCATTGAATCTAACTGCGTCTGTAATGAGTTGTGATTACTAATTGTAATCATAATGAAAGTTGAAGAAAATTTAGATTGCGGACATTCTTGAAATAGAAACCACATAGTAGAATGATATTAATGCAACGAGCGTGTAAGATATGTACCGGAGAACAGTCATCTATGACAACACTGAAGTCATGATTACTTTTAGACAATAAGCTCTTCTATACGAAGGTTTATAAATACTTGTGAGTGTCTAAAATTATCAAATCAATTATTGGGTGTTATTAACTCAGTAATGTGTCCAAAATGAATGTGTAGAACGTTTCTAACGTTTCTAAGTATATCTTTTCAACAAGGAAGCTCAACACTCTATTCAATGCATTGCGTATATTAATATCGTAACTTATTTCCGGGGACCTAAGGTGATTTTATCGCCCCACTTTTTATTGTGTTACTTGCTTTAAACAATTTTTTTTTGGGGGGGGGGAGTAAATCTCAACCAACAACCTATTTGAGAAACGGATTTTCTTTACATGGTTACTATAGATGGAAACTTACTACATTCGAAAACTTACCATAAGTAGATACTTACTAAATTTGGAAATCATAAAATGTGTAACATAAATCTAATGCATATTTTTCAAAACTTATATGAGATGTTGGTTGTGATGATTACTTACCATTATACATTTCCTACCGATACTACTTACTCATTAGTATACCTTTCCTACTAATGAAGTGCGCTTTTAGTAGCGTGGCTACTACGGATGTTACTAGTTAGTATACCTTTCCTACTGACATTACTTGATTACTAGTATACCTTTCCTACTAGTGATACTTGCTTACGGTGGATAGTTGTGGATGATTGTTTCTTACTACTTACACGCATTAGTTGCACATTCTTTTACTACATGTGTTGAGTTGTTTTCTTACTATTACATTTTTCTACTTATTCAATGAACTCGATCAACCTTTGTGTTGACTTTTAATCTTTACTTTCAGGTAATGAGTAGGCATAGGACTTAGCTTGGGACTGGAATCTAGAAGACTTGGACTTGCATTGCATTGTTGCTTTTTATTTAGACATTGTTATCTTGGATCTATTTCGGGCTTGCACGCCTAAGTACTTTTGATTCGTTGTTTGATTGGTTGGATATTTTGCTTGTAGTGATTGATGTTTTCGTCTACCAAGGGTTTTTACCTTGGACATGGCCACGTCATGACATACTATCTTTTAATTATCATATCGACTATCTTTATTTACCTATTGTGTTATGACGATCCCCAATCGGCCACACCCTCCGTTTCCGCCACTGGCGGGGTGTTACAGATTGGTATCAGAGCCATTGGTTATAGAGAATTAGGATTGGATTGACCTAGACTATAACCTAAGTGTACGCATATAGATCTTTTGTAGGAATCTTTTTCTTACATTTTAATTCGTTGTTTTTACTACTCTTTTAAATTCTATTATTCAAACATATCGATTAATCGTGTATTTTTGGATTTCTAATCCACCGCGATGTTTCAGTTGGAGTTTCTATTACCTCGTCAAGTTCTACAACCCTCCCACTGTTTCCTTGAGCGATAAGCTATGTGTCGAAAAACTCAGCATACCGCGCAACTTTCACATTATTCTCGGAAGGACTATAGAAGTAGTAACCCATCGTTTCCTTTGGGTATCCTACGAAGATACACTTAACAGATCCTTGCTCGAATTTGTCAGGCGTATCGCGCTTAACGAGTGCCTCACATCCTCACACCTTTAAGTAAGACAAATTAGGGGCTTTCCCATCAATATTTCATATGGTGTCTTATCAACCTTCTTAATTGGAACCATATTGAGAATGCGTACAACGCACTCTATGTCATAATCCCAAAAAGATAATGGTAAAGTTGTAAGGTTCATCATAGACCGTACCATGTCAAGCATGGTTAGATTTCTTCTTTCTGATACACCATTATGTTGTGGTGTATAAGGAGGAGTAAGTTGTTGGACAATTCCAAGCGCATGTAGATGATCCTTAAACTCTAGACTTAAGCATTCACCACCTCGATCTGATCGGAGAATCTTGATGGTTTTTCCGAGTTTGTTTTCTACCTCGTTTTGAGAAACTTTGAATGTTGTAAACACCTCATGTTCATGTTTAAGTAAATAAACATAACCATAACGGCTGAAATCATCCATAAATGTTACGAAGTAATAAGCTCCTTTAATAGACATATGGCTAAGGGGACATAATATATATCAGTATGTATGATTCCTAGTAGGTCGGTCCCCCTTTTATTCTCATGCGAGAAGGGTTTCCTTGCCATTTTTTCCGATACACAAGACTCAAACCTAACAAATGAATCAGCACTTGATTTCAAAATCCCTTCACGTTGAAGCCTTTCAATACGGTGTTTGCCTATGTGTGCAAGAAGACAATGCCCTAGGTAGGATGAGTCCAAGTTAGACTTGGCTCGTTTAATGCTTATATTAAACATTGAATTATTAGTATATGAAAGACAATCATACAAATCAATTTCAAATATTCCATTAATAGTAATACAATTAAAATAATGAATATTATTCTTTGAAACTGAAATACTAAAATCTGTAAATGCATTTTTAAAACCATTATCTTTCAATACTGAAACTGAAACAATTCCCCTAACAATATAAGGAACATAATGAAAATTGTCTAATACAAGAATTATGCCCGAAGGTAATTGTAATTCATAACTTCCGATGGCCTTCACTGCTACACGTATGCCGTTGCCGACGTACACATACGAGGATCCATTCTTCAGCTTCTTCTTTGCTCTAAACCCCTGTAAGGATTTACAAATATGAGTACCACAGCCAGTTTCATATACCCAAGTATTTGTTTCAGAGAAAGAAAATAATTCGATAGTCAAGATACCTGAAGTTTCGGCATTGTCGACTCTCTTCTTATCTTGCACCTCGGATTTATACTTAGGACAATTCCTCTTCAAGTGTCCTATCTGACCACAATAGTGACACCCATCATCTTTAGCGACATGTTCTTTTTAGCTGGAGGGGTTTGCTTAGATTTGGAAGAAGAAACAACAACTTTCTTATTTTTACTAGTCTTTGCAATTTTTCCCTTAGCTTGTAGCGGTTGTTTTTTCTTTTTTTTTCTGGGCCTGACCACCACCAATCGCAAGGATTTGGTTGTCATTCACCTTTTTCTTGGAAATGATTTTTTCGAATTCCCTAGCATGGCATGGAGTTCGTTAGTGCTCTTTTTCATACTCTGCATGTTATAGTTGCTTGTAAACTCCTCAAACTCCGGTGAAATAGAATTGAGGACAATACTTATAGCTACAGGTTCATGATATTAGTATTGCATTCTATCCAAGCGATCAAACAAGCTTTTCATAACTAGAACATGAGTCCCCACTGTTGTTCCAGGTACATGTTTACATGCATGTACATCTCGAATCAAGTCATTTAGCTCAAGACCATCTTGTTTCTCATACAATGCACACAGCTCAGTGATCATCTGATCGGGCCATTTTCTTTCGAATTGCATACATAGCTCAAGATTCATACCGTTGAGCATGAGACGAGCAACTTCATCGTGAATCTTATAAGTTGCCTTATAATGATCCTTCTTTGCTTAAGGAGTAGTGGCATTTGGCCCAACGATCATAGGTGAAGTAAGGATTTCAAGTATTTCCATCACTCTAAGGACAATCCTCAGTGATCGATACCAATCGTTAAAGTTTGGTCCAAAAAGCTCCTTCTTAACGATGTTTTGGTTTCACCCAAAATCTAATCAGTGGTGGATTTTTGTGTCATTTCTACAACACAGAAAGTAAGTTCTCATTAGTACTTTCGACATAAATTTCTTAACAGAAATGTAAAACCCATGGTTTACTTTCCATTAACTATAGGATCCAAATGACATATCACCGTTCCATCAGTTGATCTGCTAGGAACTAAATGATACTCAAAAGGTAAGTGACGATGCAATTCCTAGATTATGGGACTTAATGTCATGGCTCGATCAAGCATCAAAATGGTGACCGTGACATTAATCATGTTTTGTCGCATCTTATTGCCATCGGCGTTTACAATCTCACTGCATAACCCGATATAAGTCGTCCAACTGAAGACTGCAGATAGTCCACCACCGTCTCACGATGAGTGGTAATCCACCTTGGATGCCCTTCACCTATGTCTCACATAGAGTGACGAGGAAGTACAAGTTGTTTAAGCAATATGGATAGCAATATGACTTAATTCCATGGGTGACAAAATCTATGTACGAAGAGGCATTCACACAACTTCGTCTCATAATTTGGGTGTTTTAAAAACAAAACGTTTTTATTACTGGTTTTAAACGTGTTTCTATGATTAGCTAATTCATATACACCAAGTGTATATAATAATTAAATGTCACACCCCGCTAAAGCGGAAACACGAGATGCGAAGAGCAACGATATCATTACACGAGTTATAATTAAAACATACGGTTTCAAGTCATTACGATAGAAAATAAGAGTTTACAAGTTTGAAAATAACCAAGCATTTAACGTATCACATAACAAAATACATGATTAATTGTTAACAAAATTCCCAAACTAATAAAATAGGTCTTTTCCCAACTCTTGAATTCACGTGACATGCCTGACCCATCCATGGTAAGCACTTAGTATCCTTACATTTGGTTTCCTGAAACATAAGACAAAGTGTCAACTACATAAAGTAGTGAGTGAGTTACAGTTTTGAGTTTCTAGATAAAAGTTTCCAGTGTGAAGATATATATGTAAAAAGTTTCATAAATGAGAAGAAAGTGGAACGGCGATAAAACATATATATTTATAAAAGTTTCGAACGTAGGCAAGTAAAGTAGAACTCGTATCATAAAAGTTGTACCGAAATCAAACGTTAAAATAAAGTATATGCGTAAGTAATATGTGCTTAACTAAATTAGTAACTTGTATCCAACACTTGGCATAATATAAAAGTAACTCTACACTAAAACGATTGTCTGGTCAGATCTAGCCCCAAAATGTTTCATTGAGTTTCCACCTGAATCTAGTGATATGTGCTTAGGACGCGAACCACAAGCAAGGAGTGACTTCTCCTAAGTATCGATACCCATAATACTAACGGCTATTGCTAATAGTGTGTAAAGTTTCGAACCAAAAACGGGGCGATTGAGTTATGTTTCTAAAAATAGTAGTAAGCACTTACGGAATTTATATTTTCATCAAGGATTGGTTTTCCTACAAGTAGCCTAAATTTAGTTTAGCCAATTTATGGGGCATTAACACATTTTACTCATAATAGTTTCACAAGTTTCCAAGGTTTCCAAGTTTCACATGTTTCAAAGGTTTCAAAGTTTCACGAGTATCCAAAGTTTCCAAGTTTCAAAAGTTTCGAAAGTTTCAAGGTTTCACGAGTTTCCAAAGTTTCATAAGTTTCAAAAGTTTCAAGGTTTCACGAGTTTCATAAGTTTCAAAAGTTTCAAGGTTTCACGAGTTTCCAAAGTTTTATAAGTTTCAAAAGTTTCAAGGTTTCACGAGTTTCCAAAGTTTCATAAGTTTCAAAAGTTTCAAGGTTTCACGAGTTTCCAAAGTCTCCAAGTTTCATAAGTTTCAAAAGTTTCAAAAGTTTCAAAGTTTCATACGAGTTGCAAATAGTTTCAAAAAGTCACATAAACATACAATCTTATGTTTCCCCCAAATAATTAATTAAAATAGTAAAAACATAGTGGGGTTGTAACTCACGGATTTTGAAGAGTACGAGACAAGTGCGAAACGCGGTCGGAATGCTTCGGAATCAAAGAAATCCTATAGTCATACCAAGTAATCGAGTAAGTCTAATTGTTTATGAGTTTATAGCACCGTTAGTCAACGAAAATGCTTTAGTTTTAGAAGTTATGTTAAAGTTCCATTTCAACATTTTAAATCTCAAATCTTTATACTTTAGATTCTGTCCCAAAAGCTTATTACGGAAAAGTTATATGATTATACGTGTTCGTGTACGATTTAGTGTCCGATTAGTCCATTTGTGTCCAAAAAGAGTCAATGTCCAAAGTCAATGTGTATAAGTTACGAAAACATTAAGTTACTGAGTTTGAGTATATTTTACGGTGAAATTTGGGCTGCGCTTCCGCGCTTATAAAAATTCAATCCATTTTTCAAACACTTTCCCGCTTTAAACAAACAATTTAAACCATGTAGTACGATAATACAAATGTTTTAAGTCCTCAAACTCAACCAAACAATTCCTTTATTAAAAACAGTAAGTTTCCAAAAATAGTATATTTTGTGGTAACTTATTTGGACTTATTTTTACGTTTAACGTTCTCAAAACGACGATTTTAGTGAACAGCAAGATCCAGACAGCGGCTGGAGATATTCAGCCGCCGGCTGGATGCCTTCGGGCAGATTCATGTTTTTGGTATTTTTCGACTTTTAGCCCGTTTTAGTGTTAGATTCTTACATGCAATCGGTTATTATTCAAATATATGCATTTTTAAGCAAAAGTCACAGTTTCTTTTAGATTTATATCATCAAAACGTAGATCTATGAGAAAAACTTTTTTTTAAACAAGAAAACGTTTTAGACTTTTATAAAAACCATTCTCCAACCTTTAGATCATCCATGCAAGTTAAGATTAATAAAATAACAGTGAGTTTAAAGATTTTTACCGAGGGAAAACGTTGTTGAACGGTTTGGATGAAAGATAGCTTCAAAAAGATAAAGGAACTCTTCCAAAAACCCGATTTAAAGCTTCCTTTTGTTACCCTTTACTTTATTGACGATTTGTGTGAGTTTGGATGGTGATTTTTGTGATTTTAGTTGCTGTTTTTGATGGTTAAAACTCTGTTTTGATTGTGGAGGTTGAGAGAAAATGAGAGAGAACGGGAAGTGTGTGTGTGTTTTGTTATAACCAAATGAAAGAAATGAAAGAGAAATGGAGTATTAGTGCATTGGGACTGCAATTTCTGGCATTTGGGGAGGTCCAATCGGGTTTAGACACTTGTCCCAATCGATTTTCATGCAAAAATGAGTCACCAACACCTGACCAGACACTTCCAGCCGTCGGCTGGAGGGGCTTAGCCGCCGGCTGAAGCCTTGCCAGCTGCTAGCTGGTCGGCTGGTTCGGCAGACTTGTTTTCGACCGTTAAGGAGTTTCGTTCGTCGAAAGTTCCCGATTCTTTTTGCGTTGAACTTAGGAAAGTTCATACTTTGATTTACTTTATATTAGGTTCATTTAATATTATATTTTCACTTTCGATTTCGAGATTCGCACGATTTCGGTAAAGGAGTAAACAAGAGAAAAAGGGCGATATCTCGCGTATAAAGAATGCGTTAACCGATAAATTGGCATAGACCTTCTAACTTATAATTATGAGGATACTAACAAGTTGGCACTTAGATATTTTGATTCCGAATTTGATTTCGACACTGACGCGTTCTCGGTAAAAGTACGGTTAAAGGCAAGACGGACACTTTAAAGGATATAGGGCACGATTTTCACCTGAAATTTTTGACGGTTGTCACATTAAACATACCATCATCATCATAAAACCCTTTTGGTAGCTCTACAAAAGGTACGACCAGGAAAGTAAGTGAGGGTAGAGGATGACAAAACATCTCTTAAAATCGGATCTCATTAGGAGTAGAATACATCCGCAAACTTTCCTAGACATCGTCATTTATGTAGGTGATCCTAGTTTGGAATTATACACTGAGGATGTGCATTTAAATATGAATTACCAATCACACATTTTTTTTAAAGTTTCGATTTTTTAAAGTATTTTGCAATTTAATACGTTCCGTCACGGTAGCAAATTACGGTATAACCCAACCCATGGTTTAAGAACGTATAAAAGAGTCAAAATAAATCAAAAAATTCGTTACATAATTCTTTAATCACATTGAAATTTATTTCTTTCAAAAATACTTGACAAAAATAATAACATGAAAAGAAGTAATCTACGTAACAAATTGGGTGAGCCAGCCCTAAAATAAAAAGTCTCTATGGTCATTGTTCACAATTTGATTCACTCCATTTTCAAGGGAAACGGACCACATACATCCGTTCAATTAAACAAGTTTGGATTGCGTAAGCTATCAATTTGTGAACTATTCATATATCAAATAAACCACATACAACTTTTTATAATCCAATATCTTTTTGGTGTCGCACATATTCAGTTAACAATTGATAATATATCAATAATTCAATTTACTTTTTCACAATATCAATAAATTTAATTATGTCCACAAAGATATACATGTAACTTTATAAACATAATTTGCGTAAAAGGTAAACAAGGCAAAAAGGTATTTAAACATCAAATATTACAAGGTAGATTGATTTCAATTTAACTTTTTAATTTTGTAAAAAACAAATTTAACAAACAACAAAACAAAATTTAACCAACCCTTGATCCCCCAACAATTTTTGATGTTTCGGAATCCAAAATAAAAATTAACCTATGTTTTGGCTGATACCACTATAGGTATACAACTCAAGTCATATTGCCAAACAATACATGGCACCGGAAATAGGATCACATAGGAATAATTATATCAGATTAAAGTTATACCTTTATGTCTTGAATTAATAGCAAATAAGCAATAGATCTAAGTGTAAGATCTATTCCACGGTTACGTACGCAACACCTTCTTTAGCAACCGTCTCGTATGCTAGTACACGTTTGTAATATTACAACCCTTGTCTAGCTCTTCCACAACCTTTGTCTAGCTCTTCCACAACCTTTGTCTAGCTTGCTTGTTTACACCATATGCTCAAACTACACCTCATCTAGGTGTTCAAACAAATCCGATCGAAGCTCCTTTGCGGCGTAAAGGATTAAGTCTTTACGGCGTAAAGCTTAATGTCTTTACGGCGTAAAGACATAATTTTCCCCTTTCCTTCTTTTCTCGAAAACCGAAAGTCGAATACCTCTATGAAGGGTTTCGGTGGACTAGAAAAACTGGAAATCGATTAGGGATTAATCCTTAGTTGATTATTGTGTATTGTGAATGAAGTTATTGTTTAATATTTATATAGGTAAACAATTACGTTGTATACAAGTTGTATTATAATTAGGAAACCTCCATAATTACAAAATACATCCTCATATTTATTAATTATTACAATTAACACTTAATTAATAATTAACAAATAATAAACGTATAGTCGTATCTAAATGTCGATACGTGCGTTCCCGTAGGCTCACACATTTACGGACACATATTTATTTAACTTTGTTCAAATACCAACACTACATTCATCCCGATCTTATCTTACGACTTGCATCCTCATCATTCATCAATAGTTAAGTTCTTTGTATTTTGATTATCAGTCTTCCATAGTTTCACCACTATGTTTCTACTTTCTATGCAGTTAGCTATCCTCAAGATGCATCATTGGATGTGTTACTAAAACAAAATATGTGCTTATGTTTTGCATCTTACAGGGTTAATGAGGGAATTGCTCTAACATGACAAACACTGTTAAATCTGTTGTGGCTTTCTCAAATTGTAATGACAGAAAGCAATGAAAATTGACGAGTGTCGACGAATTGATAGTAATTGTGGAGTACATTATAAATTTTGCAAAAAGGACATCTTTCAAAGTATTTTATACTACAAAACCTCATCTGTAATAAGCTAAGAAAATAACGACAGTTATGCACATATAAACCACTGATATACCGCTCAAATGATTCAGGCCTTGGATATCAGGGGGACTCCATGATGGGTGGCAAGCAATAGTTCATTCATTCGAGCTATCTGATACAACAATTGATGAATTTTCTGCAAAAACCAATTACATTAAATCGTCAATAATAGAAGATATCATTTTAGTTGTGTTAGGCATATTAACAAACAGATGGTGGGCAAAATGTAACCTCATCTTTCGCCTTAATAATGCGAATCAATTCAACGATACTCTCTTTTCTTAATCTTCGTCTGCGCCGGGACCTTAGATATAACAATAACAACACTACAATTGAGCCAGCCAAGGTAAAGTTGGACCTTCTATTGATAGACAAACTTCGTAGAAACGAAACAATGGTAACAAACTTGAGGCGTAAAACGTCTAGTCCGGTATCCCACCAACCGAAAGCAACGAATGGCTCGGGTCGTCTGGACCTGGGAGTTGAGACAGGGGAGGGGGGAGTGGTATCGACTTGTTGAAGTTGGAGTTGATGGTGAAGATGAATGTGAATTCCTTCATGGTTGATTGGAGGGAAAATGAGTTGTGATGGTTGGTTATCTTCATGTATAGTTGACCATACTTGTTCGTTTCCATTTTGATGAGGAGATTGAGATTGATTATCGTCTTCTTGTTCGTCTGCCATTGTTATTGTTATTGTTGTTCAATTAAGAAAATTGTTTTTCTTTTTTATTTTTTATTTTGAGAGGTTTGGAAGCAGGGAAATATGATACTCGTGTTTTTGTTTGTGTCCAAAAATGGTTTCTAAACTAGTATCTCAATTTACTCATGTTAAACATAACTCACCGACTATAACGCTGTGTTTTTAAGTTTTATTTTTAGGATAAATGAATATAAAGGAAAGAAAATAAATAATTTATCGTGTTTTCAAGTTTTTCTTAGAATGAAAAGTAAAGAAAAGGAAATGATTTGAAGGTAAAGTAGTTTATACATTTTATTCAATAAAATAATCCGAGCATATTTGGGGTAATCGTAAAATAAAATAAATATTTTACTTTACTTTACTGTACTTTTCTTTACATTACTTTCTTTTCACTTAATTTTAGACTCGTTCACTTAATTTTAGACTCGAGAACAGAACGTAAATTAAAGGTTGATGGTAGTTTTTTGATCATTTTCCTAACACAATTACTTTTTAATGATTAAGATATAAAAATATGAGTTAATTACATAATTGGTCCCTGTGTTTGTTCCAATTTAACGGGTTCAGTCCCTGGGTCGAAAATCGTTCGGGTCCAGTCCCTGGAGCATATGTTTGGTTACACGTTTGGTCCCTTTGTCACTTAAAATGACTAAAATACCCTTAATAAATAAATATTCATTTATCTATCAATTAAAAAAATAAATAAAAAATAAAAAATAAAAAACTAAATTTCCAATAAATGCAATTTGATTTTCCCCCAAATCAATCCCCAAATCAAAGCAAAAAAAAAAATCAATCCCCAAATCAAAGAAAAAAAAAAAACCAAAAATCAATCCCCAATTTCACCAGGATTCTCCATGTCCGGGGTTGAAGCGTGTTCGGAATGGCTAGGCACCCGAGGTACTATTGCCAAACATCCATTTTCCTGATCTGATGTTCCATCCAATAATCGTTCATGTGTGTTCAACCGGTTTGCCCAGATAACTGGATCTGCAAAATGTAAACAGAGATTAAGATATATATATATATATATATATATATATATATATATATATATATATATATATATATATATATATATATATATATATAAAAGTACTCCACTGCAGCATACTCGGCATCATATATGAATATTCTAATAGATTCATTTTCTTACTAGAAGAACTTACTTTTAAAACCTGAAAGGAAGTCTGAATCCGCTGATATAGACAACGGCCGTGAAAACTACAATACATTATTCTCATTGTTGAACAGAACAATAGCTCTTTCTTCATTCTCAGGCACTCGATTCACACTCTCTTCTTCAATTATCGGAGTTAACTGGGGTAGGTTTTTTGGTTGTTTTTTTTTTGCTTTGATTTGGGGATTGATTTTTTTTTTTTTGCTTTGATTTGGGGGAAAATCAAATTGCATTTATTGGAAAGTTAGTTTTTTATTTTTTATTTATTTTTTTAATTGATAGATAAATGAATATTTATTTATTAAGGGTATTTTAGTCATTTTAAGTGACAAAGGGACCAAACGTGTAACCAAACATATGCCCCAGGGACTGGACCCGAACGATTTTCGACCCAGGGACTGAACCCGTTAAATTGGAACAAACACAGGGACCATTTATGTAATTAACTCTAAAAATATTTAGCATAACATTTGTTTAACCATAGACTTGAACACTATGACTAGTCAGACTACAATTAACATATTTCACTCTTTAAAACCCGATAAAAATGGAAAAAAAAATTACTTACATCACATAAATAATAGTTTCAACAATGAAAACAACCTTTTTAAATATTAAGAATTTTGAATGAAAATAATGTTAAATTTTTGTAACAAACAATTAAGAAAATGAAAAGTGTTTTCATTATTCTTTGATGATAAATCATTACATACACGACAATTAATTACGGAAAACCGAAATTTTGGGACGTGATAGTCCGTTGTACTGTCCGTTGTACTCTAGAACATGCTAACGCAAATACTCTACAGGAGCTACACACTATTATAAAGGATCCCATTTTCAACAATGATTTCCCATTCTCACTCTAGAATACATGTCCTTATAATGACACTAACATAAAACGAAGTCAAAGCTATAATTATGCTTTGGTATATGATTTGTTCATAAGTCTTAACTTTAAATAGTCTTAAATAAGGTTAATATACTTTTAGAGTCATTCTTTTATTTTAAAAATACAATTGAAACACTCGATGAAAAGAATATATGTTCCGTTCATTACTCATTTGAAAAAAAGCTAAAAATCATCTTTCTAGATTTTTTAACAATGTCGATTGAATCATTTGAATAACCTGCAACCGATTTAACTTTATATCTTAAGTCGTTTGATATTTTTTAATCATCTTTCTAGATTTTTAAGTCGTTTTATATTAAAAATAAAAAATGTTTCGTTTAACTTTTTATTTATATTGAATTTATATTAAAAAAAGTAATAGACTGTAATATATGTCTCTAATGAGTTTCAAACTCATAACTAAAAAGTTTCTTTTTTTTTTAACAAACTTTTTTTATTATAAACAATACCTAATTTTTAAAAAATTAAAACAAGAGAATTGAATGTCCATGAGCGTTCGCTATATGTACCATATTCGAGGGTCGTTGTCGCTCGTTCGCTTAGTAAAGATCCTAATCCCAGCAGAAATTCAAGTGTCTATCAAACGAACGGCTTGTACTTTCCATGTAGCATCTTTGACTTTGAATTGGCTAAGTTATTAAACTTGATTCATCCATGTCGTCATGTGTGATTGTGGCCATCCCAATATGCCCCTAACTAATTTAATACCACTTGATAACTAATTTAATACT
Source organism: Senecio squalidus (assembly GCA_910822075.1). Classification (NCBI taxonomy): domain Eukaryota; kingdom Viridiplantae; phylum Streptophyta; class Magnoliopsida; order Asterales; family Asteraceae; genus Senecio; species Senecio squalidus. Next base: position 16,772,991 of record CAJVGC010000432.1, on the reverse strand, counting down.
ACTTGATACCATTTGTTAGTCTTTATGACTTGTGATATCATAATTGGATGGATGATACCTCTTTACCTTATATAGAAAGTTATGTTATAAGTCTCTGCTAAAAACTTTGAGAGTTAGGTTTGACAAAAGGATTTTTAGAGTTTAAATTTTTGTTTATAGTGAAAAAGGGTCTCTAAGAATAAAAAGGTTCCTATACAAATAATCTTTAATATATAATAAAAAGGGACCTTAATGCCACATAGCGAAATAAGGTCCCTTTGATGAGTTATCTTCTTTGATTTCAGCCGTTAGATCAGATTGATGATGTCTTCAAAGATTATTTCTATTTTACACCCCCTTACAATACATAATTACGTTTTCTCTTTCATTTACATCTCCACTGAAATAAAAAAACATAAGTTTATTTTACTTATAAATCGCTCAATTTAGACTATGATTTACCATCTTGTTATTCTAAAATCTCCTCATAAAAATATCAAAACATGTATATAAACATAAAAGTATATATATAATTTTAACTATAAGCAACATAGGTATAAACGTAAACGTATATATGTTATTATACGTATGACATTATCTTCTCATAATAACTTTAAATCTATATAACAGAAATTTACGAGTCAAACTTTATCTTTATCCGCACTATCGCGGGACAATAATCTAGTTCATTCATATACTATTATTGAAGGAATGTAATATGACTTTATGAACATTGAACCAGTCACGTTGCCTATTTACAGCATGTTAACATTTTTTTCTTCTTTCAACTTTAGATTTTGTCTTTTCTTTTTATGTCACTTCATTTAATAATGTTTTATTATGATTAATCGTTAAATTTTGTTTAAACTTTTTTTTTGGGTTACGTACGTTTTTTATCTTTTTAAATATTTGGTTACCTTTATTTCATTTGTTACGCTATTAAATAAAATATTTATGTCTTCATTTTGATTATTTATTTATTTTGAGTTTTAGTTTATTCTTTTGGGTTACATTAACTTTTGAAGTTAGTATTATATAAAGTAATTATATATTGATTTCAATTGATTGTTGACTTTTAGTTTTATGTTATCCTTTTATGCTATGTTTTTTTTTTTTTTTTTTTAACTTTTTTTAATTTTAGATTGTTTCTTTTGTTTTTAGACTGTCGATTAAAATTTAAGCTTTTTAAAACCGTCGCAATGCGCAGACATAAAAACTCGTTAGGACTATTTGTCAAAAGTTCTACTTTATTAAATTAAAGCTCTTAAAAGCTTTTAAATAAAAAGATAGTAAAACTAGTCTATAATATATAAAAGTTGAGTTTAGTAATACATGATAGTAATCTATTAAATAGTTTTTAGAAAATCTATATCTATCTATAATATATAAAACTTGAGTTCAGTAATAAATGATAAGTAATAAATGATAGTAATAAATATACTATTAAATAATTTTCAGAAAATTTTGCAGTATAAATAAACATAATATTCAATATAAAATACTTTACATATAAGTTTATAAATATAAATAAGCATAGTAAATTCATTTTCAACAATTAAATAAAGAGTTAATTACATAAATCGTCCTTAAGGTTTATCTAAAATTACGGATGTCGTCCCTAAGTTTAAAACGTTGTATAAATCGTCCACTTTTGGAAACTAATTACGCTTTTCGTCCCTAATTTATAACGGACGTCAATTTTAGGGACGAAATGTGTAATTAGTTAACGGAAAATTTAACGGAAAAATTTAACGAACATCCATTTTAGGGACGAAAAGCGTAATTAGTTTCAAGAATTGGACGATTTATGCAACGTTTTAAACTTAGGGACGAAATCCATAATTTTGGATAAACTATAAGGACGACTTATGTAATTAACTCTTAAATAAATAAACAAATAATTAATTAAAGTAATCTAAATAAATGAATAGTCTTATTTTTATAACTTTATGTCAGGTCTTGAAATCCTCAAAGCTCACAATCTATGAATGGAGTCAATAACGAGTAGAGGAATTACAAGTTATTGATCTAAACTAGACAGATTAAGAACACGAAATCAATGAAACGAAAAAGTTTATTAGAAAGCCTTTTCTGACGGGAAAATCAGTTACAGAATTAATATCTCATTCACTCGTACATACTGCATGACTTTCACACCTATTTATAGGCCTACTCTACCTACCTATTACATTACTAACACCCTTATGTTTATTAAAAAAAACACTTCGGTGAATGATAAACTTACAACTCAGTTGAACTTAGTTCGGGTTGTCAGGTCTCGTAGATCCTCAACAGCTATCAACAAGTGTAAGATCTCGATTACGTTTAGCGGAATTAGACATAATTGATTGAACAAATGATTTAGAGATAGTAATCAACGATGAATGGAAAATTAGAATGAAAATTGTATTTGGGCGGAAAATTCAGTTACATGTAATATTCTAGTTCAAACGCTTGCATAATACATGATTTCTAGCCACTATTTATAGACCTATTCTATCTAACAATTACATAAATGTCATCCTTATGTTTATTAAAAAACATTTTGGAGAAGACATAAACTTATAGTTTAGTTGGTTCAGTCCGGAGGAATTTGAACTAATTCGGTAAAGAATTAGTTCCCCCGAACTGAAATCTTCCTAAACTTTACACTTTATTAAACAATTCGGAGAGTCCGAATTGATACAAATCTACTCTAAACTATGATTTGGTTATTTTGAAAGCTTCACCATTTGACTTGATATCTCCAACAATCTCCCCCTTGGATGATGCTTCTAAAATCCTAGTCTTTCTCATTCAGCACCTAACTTATCTTCATGCACATCACCATTCATCTACCATCTCTTCCACCACATCTTATTTTGTTTATTTCAATCATTACACATTCCAATGCCATTATACCCTCTCTGTCATCTTGATCTTTCTTCAATCTTTCTAGAGGTAGATTAGAAAGTGTAATGATATCTTCACTCGTCAGCTCCCTTATATCAGCAACTTCATACAGCCTTTCTTCTTCTCCATCCTCTCTGTTCAGAACCCATTCATTTGATGCATAGTCTGTCCACCATCTTAAAATCTTAGCCTTTTGATTGATCACTTTTACCTTCTTCATTGGTGATGTTTGCATAGTCACCCTATTTCTTTTAGTTTTGAACTTTTTGCCGAAATTTGCAAATCCCGTTTCAGCACAGTTTTTGATGAAGTTCTCAAAATCATTCCCTAGAGGGTGGTCACCATGATTGATCATCTTTAATTGGCTCATTTGAACAACATCTTCTATTGAAATTTCTCTTAATTGATCAACTGTTTTGTGGGATCTGATCATGACACCACTTATACCCTTTCTTTTGATCACAATTGCTCTGGTATCATGATCAAATTTCCATCCTACAATAGGTGGAAGAATGCCTTTCTTTAACTTCATGATCTCTTCTCTCTTTGCCCTTAGTTCTTCGTTAGATAAGTCCTTTATTCTTGTGCCTGAACTGCTGCTTTCCTTATGGTCATGAGTGTCTTCATCAACTGGAAAACCATATTTGTCAAGTTCCCCTCCATCATCAGCTGTTGACTCTAACCAATCTGAAATATCTTCCATTAAAGCAGTAGCAGTTGGATCATTTACATAGTAGTCCTCTGGCAGAGAAGATGCTTGAGTTTTGGAAGTTTTGACAAACAGACTGTCAATTCCTTGATTATCTTGTTGATCTTAGGTGTGGAGTGTTGGTAGAGAAGATTTGGATTAAATGAATTCTTTTCTAGGAGATGAATCTGAATACCATGGTTGGTTTTCCATTTGTTGAGCAATTTCTTCTATCTTCACTTTTGATTTAGAGTGAAAATCTTGTCTCTGTTTTTCTATCAAAGACTTCAATGTCACTCTATCATTTTGTGAAGGTCACGATTTGTTTCAGTTTGACTTTTCTTTAAAAATCTTGAACCATCATTTCCCTCTTTTCCTTCATTAATCTCATCATCAATTTTGTTTTGACATCCATCCAATTCTTTTCAAGTGTTTCAATTTTGCATTCATGCTCCCAGCCGTTACAAGATAATTCTTTAAGTGGAGTTTGTATTCTTTTTCTGTTTAAAGCTTTTTGAACTCCAACAGATTCTTCTTCAGACTCATCACTTCGAAAATGTATAGAGATCTTAAAGAAGACTATTGGTGGCCGGGTATGAAGAGAGATATAGTGAAATATGTAGAAAAATGTTTAACATGTTTGCAAGTTAAAGCGGAGAACCAAAAGCCTTATGGAAAAATGCAACCATTGGAAATACCGGTTTGGAAATGGGAAAATATCACTATAGATTTAGTGACGAAATTACCAAAGTCTAGAAGAAAGAATGATGCCATTTGGGTTATTGTAGATAAATTGACTAAGAGTGCTCATTTCTTACCAATCAAGGAAGCTATTTCTTCGGAGAAAATGGCGGAAATGTTTTTGAAAGAAATTGTAGTAAGGCATGGAGTTCCGATTTCGATAGTGTCGGATAGGGATACACGTTTTACTTCTCACTTTTGGAGAGGTTTTCAAGAAGAATTAGGGGTGAAACTTAATATTAGCACGACTTATCACCCTCAAACCGACGGGCAAATTGAAAGAACTATTCAAACATTCGTTGATTTACTTCGTGCGTGTGTAATAGACTTTGGGGGTAATTGGGATGATCATTTACCATTAGTAGAATTTTCTTACAACAATAGGTATCAAGCAAGTATAGATTGTGCACCTTACACTATGTTGTATGGAAAAAAGTGTAGAACACCTATATGTTGGGGTGAAATCGGGAAACGGCAATTAGGAGAGAAAGAAATTGTACAAATTACAAAGGAAAATATAGATCAAATTAGAGAAAGACTCAAAATAGCTCAAGATCGACAAAAGAGTTATGCCGATAGAAAACGAAGACCGATAGAATTTGAAGTTGGTGATTTTGTAATGTTAAAAGTTTCCCCATGGAAAGGAGTAATTCGATTTAGAAAGAGAGGAAAATTAAGCCCAAGGTTTATTGGACCATTTAAGATTTTGGAAAGAATGGGCAAAGTTGCGTACCGGTTAGAATTGCCCGGAATTTTAAGTAAGATACATCCTACATTCCATGTATCAAATCTAAGGAAGTGTCTTGCGGATGAAACATCTTTTGTTCCACTAGATGATATAGAAATTGATGAAAAATTGAACTATGTTGAAGAACCGGTAGCTATTCTCGATCGGAAAGTAAAACAACTTAGAAATAAGCAAACCAATGTGGTTAAGGTTCAATGGAAGCATAGAAAAGGATCAGATTTCACTTGGGAGCCGGAGAATGAGATGAAGAAATTTTATCCCCAAATTGTTTGAAGAATAGATTTCGAGGACGAAATCTTTAGAAGGAGGGAAGATTTGTAACATCCCGGTTCTCGGAATTTAGAAATTTCGTAAGTATTTATTTATTTATGATAAATATGTTTTATAATTATGTTTATATTAGAAGTTTTAAATATAAAGGACTAGAATGGTAAGAAAAATAGTTAATTTTGGTTAGAAAGGATTTAAATAGTTAACAATGTTAGTAATTTTGTAAATTTAGCAAAACTTGGAAAGTTGAGGGACTAAAGAGTAATTTCGAAATTTGTGTATGAGTAGGTTCATGAGGTGTCAAGTGTAGATTTTTAGTATGTGTTTGTGTGTGTGTTCTTGATAGCAAGCAAGGAGAAATTGTAAATTACTCGATTTGGTGTTAATTGGTGAAGATTCTAAAGAGCTAAGAGTAGGAGATAAAGAAATTTAGCCTAATTGGTATTTGGAGAAAAGAAGGTAAATTTATATACTTGATATTATTTGATGACTTTGAGTTTGTAATATGTGATATAGTCTTAATTAGATGCTTAATTAATAAAATTAGGTTTTTAATAATTTGGGGATAATCATGAGAATTGTTAATTTGAGCTTTTGTGTATGTTAATTTAATGTTAGAATCTTATGTTTTAGTTCCATGAATGAGATAGAGTATGATATTGTGATTTCTACATTTAGTGTTGCCAAACGGGTCAAATGACCCAAAGAGTGGCAAATGGGTAGAAATTGGTTAAGGGGAAGAAATAACAATTTTATGCAATGTGTTTATTATGAGTATAATGTAGATGATAATTTGAAAATGCTTCTATGTGTACTAAAAGGGCTTAACGGGTCAAAGACCCAAAGAGTGGCAGGATGGGTAAAAATAGCCAAAAAAAGTTGATATTAAGATTTTTAGAAAGATGTGTAATGAAGTTGTTAGTTATGTTTTTATTATGAGTTATTGAAAGATATAGTTGTTTTGGTGTTATAAACTCAGAATTGAAACACAAAGGGAAAGGGAAAGACACACAGTTATCTATTTCAAAGGTTCAACGATTACAAGTTTCAAGCTCACTATTTATACACAATAATAGTGAGCTTGATAAGTACGAATCTTAGTAAATCTTCTAAAAAGGTAGAAGATTTTGTCTAACAAACATATCTAAAATAGTGCTTTACGTTTCATTATGGAGCTGAGTAGTCAGCTCCACAATGTCTTAGTTTCTTTTAGTCACTCAGACTCAAAGTGTCACTTAGACTCAAAAGTAAGACTTTAATAAACAGATTTATTAACTTGGGTTAAATTGTTGATTTTCCCAACAGTCTCCCCCTATCTGTTTAGATTAAAGTCTTTTACAATGACACACATAAAAAATAACACACAAACTTAAACCATGTCAAAATAAAACAGTTTGTGAATAAAAAGTTACTTTCTCCTTTTGGAAGCTTTCTTGGGCTTAAATGGTAAGTCCCATGGAGTAGGCTTCAATGCTTCCTTAGCCCATTCTATTCTCTCAGCTTTCCACCCCATCAGTTTCTCCATCTCAGCATCGGACTTGTTGAACAGTTGTCGATAATCTTTCTTAATCAGCTCCACTTTGTCCACTAATGTCCCAATTTCTTCAATTCTCCTTAGATTATTAAATAACCATCTTATCAGCTTCAAGCGAAATGAAAGACATTGGTCAGATTGACATTCATTCAGCAGGGCAATGCAGTGAAAAATGGATGACTTGTTCAGACTGTCCTTTGATTGAAAGCATTCCTCTCCCCCACAGTCAACATAAAACAATCCCTCATATTTGTCAGTCTGAATAAATGTTCTTTCTTGAAATATCAAACCTGAAGGGACTAGATGAAGATAGATTGATTCTAATCCAAGTGATTTAGCCCCAGCTCTCACTCTGTTGACTGTGCAAAATTCTCTGTAGTCTTCATCTGAGATCAGCTTCAACATATGAACAACATTAACATTTGAGACTGCTTCCCTTTATACCATAAGCTGATGTTCAATGTTGTGTATTCTTGAGCTCAGACTGGCAATTCTCTTCCATTCTTTCAACCCCAAGGTGTGCAGTCTGTTCACCCCAACTCTGAATGAATCCCCTTTAAGATAGCATATCAGAATCAGCTCAGCTCCACCAGTATCACGACAATCCAAGTCATTGATTCTCTTCCCATATCTGCTCATGGTGAAGTTTAATTCAATATAGTCTAACCTGGCTTCTTCCCTAAGAACTTGCTTGGCCATTTTCCTGTCAGCTTCAACCCTCTGCTGTTCTTCATTAAAAGCCAGTTCTTCTTCCTTTTTCAATTCAGCTTCAAGCACCTCATCAACTATATTACTTTGGTCTTGTGTTCCATTGGTTTATCATCAACTTTTCAAAATATAGACCTTTAACGTATTCCTTGTAGCTTTCCACTAACATACCAACATTGTATGCATATCTTTGTAGTTTAGACAGTTTTTCAGCTTCAGTCTGATCATCAGTTGTTTCTTTTGTCGATCTATCAGCCTGGATAGTTGGATTCTCCATTTCAGTTTCAGCCTCATCCTTTTCTTCCTCCTCCTTGTCACTCCCTTGACTCTCTTTCTCATATTCACTTGACATATCACTGTAATCAGTCTCATAGTGATCCTCAGTCTGACCAGTTTTCAGATTAAATATCACCTTCTTGGTGTATCTTTTCTCCCCCTCAACTGATGACTTGCCTCTCTTCCTTTTCAAGCTTTTCTTGGGGAGGTCAGACTCACTTGTAGTTTTGACATTTTTATCCCCCTGAGTCTGATCACCCCTTGGTAACTCCTCAACCACTTGTTTCCCCTATGCATCAAACTGATCTCAGAGGTCAGCTTCATCACCATCCCCTTCAATTCCTCCAACTCCACAACATTTTGACATTTTAGAGCACTCATCTCAGCCTGCATCGCATTCAGCTTGACATCAAACTGAGTTGACATGTCCTTAATTGCTTGTAACAAAAAAGGAACAGCCACAACAACCTCAGACTGAGAGGTATAAGTAAGAGTAGAGATGGGTACAGTTGGTACAGCCTCACATCCCCCCTGTTGACTAGGAGAGCTATCCTTGTCCATAGAGGTGGAAGTCTGTACCTCACTCAGTTTGAGAAGTGAGGCATTGACGACTTGTGCAGAAGAGTGAGAAAGATTTGGTGGTTCATTAGAGTGAACTAGTACAGAACTAGTGAAAATAGCCTTAAAAATAGGCTGTGAAATTGAGGGAGGTGTTCCCATACTAAGTACAGGGATATTCAGGAGTGGAATATCGTCTTCAATGCTTACCACATGTGTCAGTGTGGCAGCAGCAATGTGTTTCTCCAAGCTGACTACTCTAGATAGGCTTTGGGTAGTCTTGGTAGTCAGTTCCACCTCCTGCTCTAGCAGATGGAGGATGGAGTGATCTACAGCACTGGAGGGGAGTTTAGAACTCTCAGCCTCATGGAAAAGTGAGTCCATTATGCTTGATTTTGAGTGGGGCTTGATGTGAGAGCTTTCTCTAAAGAACTTGGTGAGTTTAATAGGTTGGTCGCTTGAGTTGCCAAGACATCAAGTTGTGAAGTGTACTGTACCTTAGACTGAGAGGGGATACTTTCAGACTGAGGGAGAGAAGGAATTAAAGTCATACCTGAGTCAGCCTCATTTTTCCTAGCCCCACCGATCCCAACCTCAGCATCTGCCAGGGGAATATTAACCTCCAATTCCGTCAATTACTTCACCTTGACCAACTGAGTCTGAATGGTCAGACTCAGTGGTTTCAGGATCAATAAATGGATTATCAATCCACTGAAGCATGACTGGTGTTAAACCTGCCTCAGCTTCAGTGATGTTAATGTAGGTAAAAATTTTGGAGGTCAGCATTTGCTTTGCATGTGTACTACCACTCACATAAAACAAGCGGATACATCACCGTTTCGCGAAAATATGCTTCATAGAGTGGATGTGATAACATGAACTGACAGTTGTTCAAAACCTCTGTTCTATCGATTGGAGGGAATATCGGTAGTGGCCACCCTGTTATTATCTTTAATTTGAACGCTACCATGGAAATCGGCGCCAACAACCATGCGTGGGGTGATGTGTAAAACCATATTCATGTCCGCCATTGATGAAATCACAAGAAAAGATTACAAAGAAGGGAAATTAGGTTAATAATTGATATTAAATTGAATTTGAACTAAAGGAGCGAAATCTTAGGAACTTAGTTAGGTAACTTTCCATATAAGTTCTTTAGTTTGACTCTATTAACATTTATGACCCTAAGTTTGAAAAATATTTGCAACTGACCCCTAAAAAACAATAAAGAAAATGTTATCAGTTTAAAAAAATAAATGACTAAAAAATTAAAACTAAAATAACAAAAAAAATGAGACGAAAGAAAAAAACTACTATTTTCGAAGAGTACATTCAGTCTGAGTAAGGGTCAGACTGAAAAGTCTCAATCTGACCAAAAGGTCAGACTGGATTTTGAGTTTTGTTAAATTTCAAGGATTTAACATTCCCAGTTCTCCTAACAAATAGAAAAACCTGTCCTCACTCAGAGGTTTCGTGAAGATATCTGCCAGTTGATCGTGTGTGGCCACAAACTCCAGTCTGACTTTGTCTTTCTCAACACAGTCTCGAATAAAATGGTGTCTTATTTCAATGTGTTTTGTCCTGGAGTGAAATACTGGATTCTCAGTTATTTGAATGGCACTTTTGTTGTCGCACAGGATTGGAGTGTTTTGAATCTTGATGTCAAGATCAGCCAATTGATGTTGCATCCATGGCAACTGTGCACAACAACTCCCTGCAGCCACATACTCAGCTTCAGCTGTAGAGGTAGCGACTGAATTTTGCTTTTTTGCTTGACCAGCTGACTAGCTTTCCTCCCAGAAGCTGACAACTCCTGAAGTACTTTTTCTGTCCAATCTACAACCTGCATAATCTGCATCCGTGTACCCAATTAGTTCAAAACCAGAATCTTTAGGGTACCATAGGCCAAGATTTGGAGTACCCTTAAGATATCTGAAAATCCGTTTTACAGCTTTGAGATGGGATTCCTTTGGGTCAGCTTGATAACGTGCACATAAGCAAGTTGAAAACATGATGTCAGGTCTACTAGCAGTTAAGTAAAGTAGAGAACCAATCATACCTCTGTAAGTGGCTTGACAGACTGACTTGCCAGTTTTGTCTTGATGCAACTTATGAGAGGTACTCATGGGAGTTTTCATTTCAGAGCATGATTCAAAACCAAATTTCTTTATTAAATCATGTACATATTTGCTTTGATTTATAAAAATCCCATCTTTCTTTTGTTCTACTTGTAGACCAAGAAAAAACGTAAGTTCCCCCATCATACTCATTCTGTATTCACTACACATGAGATTTGAAAACCAAGTACACAACTTTTCATTTGTGGATCCAAATATAATGTCATCAACATATATTTGTACCAAAATCACATGCCCTTTTTCCTTTTTGATAAAAAGTGTTTTGTCAATTGATCCTCTTTGAAACTGACTTTTAAGAAGAAAGTCAGATAGAGTATCATACCAAGCTCTAGGAGCTTGTTTGAGACCATATAAGGCTTTGTTTAATTTAAAAACATGATCAGGAAAGTTCGGATCAACAAAACCTGGAGGCTGCTTGACATAGACTTCTTCATGTAGGTCACCATTCAAAAAGGCACTTTTCACATCCATTTGGTATACCAAAAGATCTTTGAAGGTTGCATAAGCTAAGAACAAACGTATGGCTTCAATTCTGGCCACTGGAGCAAATGTTTCATCATAATCAATGCCCTCTTCCTGCTTGTATCCCTGAGCCACCAGTCTTGCTTTATTTCTGATCACCACCCCATCTTTGTCATATTTATTTCTAAATATCCATTTAAGGCCAATGATTGTCTTGAACATGGGACAAGGAACTTTGGTCCACACATTGTTTCTTATGAACTCTCCTAATTCTTCTTGCATACCATCAACCCAGTCTTCATGTAAGAGAGCTTCTTCAACCTTCTTTGGTTCCATCAGACTCAAGAAGTTAGTGTAGAAGCAGAAATTAGCTGTGGCATTCTTGTGTCTGGTTTTGACTCCTTCATTTAAGTAACCAATGACAGAGGATAGTGGATGTCCCTTAAAAGTCTTGATATTTCCTAACTCACTTTGTTGAGCTTCTTCAGCTTGAGACTGAGTAACATTAGGCTGAATTTCTTCAGTCTGAGTGTTGTGGATCTTAGTGTGGTCAGACTGAGAGAGATCCGTCTGATTTTCATCAGTTTCATTTAAACAATTGTTTCAATTTCAGGAACACTCTTTGAACTAGGTTCATCAGTTTCACTCTCAGACTCTTGATTTTGATGAATTACTTCTTCATTTTGATCTGCAATAGGGGAGGAGTCAGCTTCAAATGTTGTTACTAGAAGTTCATCACATAACTGGTTGATTGTCGCTAGATCAGGCTGTGAAGTCAGTTCATCTTTGTCAGACTGAGTGGTATCATCAAAAGTAACATTGATACTCTCTTCCACAACTTTCCTTCGTTCATTATAAACTCTAAATGCTTTAGAGATGCTAGAGTATCCAACAAGAAAACCTTCATCAGCCTTAGGAGCCATTTTTCACAACAAATCCCTTTGATTAAGAATATAACAACGACTTCCAAAAATGTGAAAATAATGGATTGAGGGAACTTTGTTGTGATACATTTCATATGCAGTTTTCCCATGTCTTTTCACAATGATGGATCTGTTTTGAGTAAAACATGCAGTATTCACAGCCTCAGCCCAGACTTTGATCTTCATATTTCCATAGCACAGCATAGTTCTTGCAGCTTCAATTAAAGTCCTGTTTCTTCTCTCTGCAACACCATTTTGTTGAGGTGTTCGAACTGATGCAAAGTTTTGAACTATTCCCAGTTGATCACATAAATTAATTAAAGCCGAATTCTTGAACTCAGTTCCATGGTCATTTCCCATTTGCTTGACAAGGGTGTTCTTCTGTCTCTGCTCTCTCTTGATCAGACTGATAATTTCCTCAGTTGCATCACTTTTAGCTCTTAGAAATATGACCCAAGTGAATCTAGTAAATTCATCCACAATTACAAGAGTGTATTTCTTTCCACCTTGACTCTCAATTCCAATTGGACCAAACATATCCATGTGTAACATAAATAGATGTTCATCAATTGAATGTAGCATATTGGGAGGAAATTGAGTCTTGGTTTGCTTTCCAAGAACACAAGCTGAGCAGACTTTGTCTTTGGAGTAGGTTAGCTCATGAAGTCCTCTAACCAATTTACTCTTTGACAAGGCATTTATGTTTTTGAAGTTTAGATGTGATAATCTTCTATGCCATAACCAATTGAGTTCCTATTATGTTCTGTAAACAGACATGTCTTAGCCTCATCATTAGTTGTACTCAGATCTAAGCAAAATACATCTCTTTCTCTCTTTGCAAGCAGCAGTGGTTTACCCTTGGCATTGTAGATTATTCCTGCTTTCTTTCTGAATCTGACCTCATGATCTTCATCAGTGATTTGACTTACACTTAGTAAGTTATGTTGTAGACCTTCAACATAAGCAACTCTTTTGAATTTGACAGCTCTATCATGTATCTTTCCATATCCTCTTGTCATTGGCACCCCATTGTCACCATATCTCACTTGAGGCCAGCTTCTTCTTTGTAGTCTTGCAAGAAAGACTTCATTCCTGTCATGTGCCTTGATGCTCCACTGTCTAGATACCATTTTGTAGAGTCCTGTACATGAAACAAAGTAAATTAGTTCCTTTTGGGTACCCACTTTAGAGTTGATCCATGAACTGAAACTGAGTTAAGTTTAGGTTCAATCTTGCAGTCGGTTTTAGAGCTGGTATAATTCCATTTATTGAGTTTTTTCATACAGTTAACAGAAATAATGACCTATGACTCCACAATATTTACATGGAGTATTTTTGAATCTGACTTGAGATGGGACTGACTTGTTTTTGGTATCTTTGACTGATTTTGACTTAGTTTGAAGAATTTTTCTTTGCCTTTGAGATGAGACTGACTTCGATTTTGATGATACTGACTTAAAGTTTGGTGAAACTGACTTCTGTGTGGATGAAACTGACTTAATTTTTGGTAAAACTGACTTCTGTGAAATACTTTTCTTTGGTCGGGACTGAGTCAGTTGCTTACAAAACACAGCTTCATGTCCTTTTTCACCACAATTGTAGCACGTCCTCTTAGGAGGAGTCTTTGGTCTGATGTGACGAGGTGATTTATTTCTTACTAGAGTTTTTACGATGTTAGTAAGTTCCTACAGTTGATTTCCCAATTTACCAATAGTTTTGTGTTCATGACTTTTTTTTAATGATTTTGGAACTGACTTGACTCTGAGTCTTAGGTTTACTCACAACCTTGGGAAAAAATTATTTATATGCAAAGATTTGTTCACAACATGCACATTTGTATCAGTTTCAAGTAAATTAACACATTCAGACTAAGAAGAGGTTGAAGAATTACTTTTATTAAAAACTTGAGAAATTACAGGTTTAACAAAAGCATTTGACATCATAGTTTTTTCTCCTTTCATGTAAGTGAAAGTATTTGCAAGAATTTCAGGTTTAAAAATGATTTTTTCTCTTTCAGCTTTTTCAGCTTCTTCTTCCTCTTCAGCCATATGCTTCTTCAGACTGAAGTCCTCACCCAACACATCTTGAATTTGTTTGGGTACCAGTCTGCTCAAACAATCTTCATTTTTTAAGGATGATATGCACCATGATTTACAAATTCTTTTATAGTGCTCAGTTTCTTCTCTAAATTTATAATTTTCTTTTGCAAGATCACTATAAGCTTCAATCTGAGCATTTAAAAGAACTTTATAACTTTCTAGTTCAATTATTTTATCATCTTTAATTTTCAAAACATTTTCAAGATCTTTAATCTTTTGTTTAAATTCAGATTGTTCTTCCAAAGTGGTGGTCAAATCAATAAAAATATACTCAAACATTTGAAGTTTTTGATCATTTGTATAAGTATTAAAGTTATGTACCTTATATAACTTTGATTTGTTCCAGTCTGAGCTGTAGCTCAGTCTCTCAGCTTCCTTCGGATCATTTTCAAACTGAGATACAGACTCATCAGCTTCAGTTGCTTTCTGCTCAGTTTGAGGCTTTTGAGTCTTAGAACCATTGCTATTTTTGTATTTAAGATACTTCTTTCTGTATCTTTGAGCCCTTTCAGCAACCTCATCCATGTGCTCAGTCTGAGCATTCTTTACCTTACAATCAGCAACCATGTGTCCATACTCATTACATTTGAAACATTTGACCTTTTTTAAATCAAACGGTTTCTTTCCTTTGTAACTAGTCTTCTGCTCCAGCTTCATAGTCAATAAAGCAAGTTGATTCTTTAGCTTCTTGACTTCAGTTTCATCATCTGACTCTAAATCTGAGTTTGACTCAGACTCAGATGAGTCATCCTTAGAATAAATTTCTTTATTCCTTTTGTTGGTTGCAACTAATGCAGCTTCAGGGTCCCTTGCAGTTCTTCTGTTGTTTATCTTCTTCCTCTCTTGAGATTCTTCAAATTTCAGTAGTAATCCAAAGAGGCCAGGCAGCTTGTAAGTGGACAATTTCTCACTAACCACAAGAGATGTGATAACTGATTCAAATCTGCTAGGTAAGACATCAACAAATTTCTTGCACAACTCATCATCCTCCTTTATTACTCCTAGAGCTGATAGATCATTCAACAAGATTTGAAACCTTGTATGCAAATCAACCAAGGTTTCCTTTTCTTTCACGTAGAAGTTTTGATAGTTTCTGATCAGGTTATTCAATCTTTGCTCTCTTACTATAGGTACACCTTCATATGAAACAATTAGTGTATCCCGTATATCTTTAGCAGATTTGCATCCAACAATCTTTGAGAATATTTGCTCAGACACAGCATTTCCTAGAATACTTCTTGCTCTTGGATCCAGATTGAACAATTGTTTGTCAAGATCAGTCCATTGAGATTTTGGAGTTTGGACCCATCTTGCACGTTGAACAACTTTGTCTCCTTCCTTAACTTCTTCGATTTGTTTTCTTGGAATGATTGGTCCTTCAGTGACAGTTCTCATCATTTCCTCATGAATTCCAGACAGATGTCATTCAGCCTTAAGTTTCCAATGGGCAAAGTTATGTCCATTGAATATGGGAATACCTTTTCCGGCCATAGCAGGTGTATTAGATGAAGATGATGACATAGTATTTGAGTTTTATGTATTGATCGTTTAAGATTTTTAAATTTATTAAAATTTAAATCTTATTTGCTCTGATACCAATTGTTAGGTCTCAATAAGATCCCAAATACTAGCTAATCAATAACAAATTATTATTTAAACGTTAATTATCACGAATCGATTAACACTCAATTTCTTGTTTAATTATAGCGGAATTATAATAACAAGGTAACGAGAATAACACACAATTATCTATTTCAAAAGTTCAACGATTACAAGATTCAAGCTCACTATTTATACACAATAATAGTCAGCTTGATAAGTACGAATCTTAGTAAATCTTCTAAAAAGATAGAAGATTTTGTCTAACAAACATACCTAAAATAGTGCTTTACGTTTCATTATGGAGCTGAGTAGTCAGCTCCACAATGCCTTAATTTCTTTTAGTCACTCAGACTCAAAGTGTCACTCAGACTCAAAACTAAGACTTTAATAAATAAATTTATTAACTTGGATTAAATCGTTGATTCCCAACAATTATTATGTTAGAGAAGAATAGAGAAGACATTTATATGTCGACAAGAAATAGAATTGACTTTCATTAGTCGGGAAAGAGTAGAGTTAACTATATATATATATACCGCGAGGGTATATAATTGACTTTTAATAGTCGGAGAGAAGTAAGAACCAACTATATATAGTTAGAAGAAGAGAATAATAAGACTTTAAATAGTCTTGGAGATGTATTAATATGTGCCTAAGTATATTCACTAGCTTAACGCTAATGTATTTTGTTGATTGTTGTGTTTGTAGGTAAAAAGGATCTCTAGATCGTAAGGCAAGCATGTAAAGAACGAATGGGGACCTTAAAATGACACTAATCTTTTGTAATGAGCTTCCGCTCAAAAAGTTAAGAAATGTTACTTTAGTTGAAGTAAAACAATAACTTTTATTTTGTTTAAGTTATGTAAAGGATGTAGTAAACTGTTAACGTTGTAGAAGTTTATTTATAAATAAAAAAAAAAAAAAAAATGTGTGTTTTAATCCTAGTGTTACAAGTTGGTATCAGAGCCTTGGCTTGTGTGAGTCGAGTATCTTGATTGATACTTGAACCCAATATGAGGCTTTGTAAGGGGAAGAAGCTTGCCTTGCGGAAGAGATAAGAGTAAGAAAATTTTATTGTTAAGAAAGATTAGAATGCCTTAGTCTAAAATATACATTGATGGTATTGGGTGTACAAGAGTTAATATGTTTAAAATTAACGTATGGCCAACGCTAATTTTGGACATGTTATGTATATCCAATATGATTGAAGTATATTAAGGACAATGGACAAAGAAAGTTAGAAACTATGTATATGACATATAAACTATAATTGTGCATAGATTATAGTTTTATATGTTATTGTTAACTGAATTTAATTTCAGTTGGTAGAAATGGAAGAAGGAGGTAGTCATCATAATGACGGTCATAAGGAAGTAGATGTGCAGACAATAGTGGCTAAGGAGATTAGCCAAGCCTTTGAGAAAGCAATACCGTTTATTATTAAACGGGTTAGAGATGATGTCGTAGAGATTATTGATGAAAAGATAGACCGCGTGCTTGCGGAAAAAGAATTAAAACAAAAAGAAAAGGAAGATTCAGAAAGTGAAGATGGTCATTCTGATCATCAAGAAGAATCAACGGAAAGTTACATGAAGGGGTGTACGTATAAGGATTTTGCAAGTTGTAATCCGCCTATGTTTCTTGGAGAAATTGACCCTATTGTTAGTATGCGATGGGTTATGGAAGTAGAAGGTGCGTTTATAACCTGCAAGTGTGTGGACAGAGATAAAGTCATTTATGCATCGAACTTACTTCGCAATCAAGCTAAAAGATGGTGGGAGTCTGTAGTAAGATTGTTCCCGGCTTATGAGATCGTAAAAATGACTTGGGAAGATTTTAAGAAAAGATTCATGGAGTACTTTTGTCCACCTTCGACAGTGAACAAAATTACACGAGATTTTTTGGCTTTACAACAAGGAAGCAAGACGGTGAATGAAATAACCAATGAATTTCTATATAGAGCAGGGTTTTGTCCAGAATATGTGGTAAGTGAACGGATGAAAATGGATCGTTACATGTGTTGTTTGAATCCGGACATTAGAGAGCACGTTTCCACTTATAATCCTCGGACTTTTGAGGATATGGTTGAAGTGGCAAGAAGAAGAGAGTTGGAAATTTCAAACAGATCTGAAGAAGAAAAGAAGAAACGTAAAGTGGAATATGTGCAAGAACCGTTTAAGAAGCAAAGATTCGAATAGAAGCGCAGGAGTTCGGGAAAAAGATTTGAAAGAAAAGAGTCGTCAAGGAAAGAATATGGTTGTAGAAAATGTGGTAAGAACCATTTTGGGGAATGCAAATTTGGTCAGACGTGTTGTTATACATGTGGAAAGCCGGGTCACATTAGTAGTGAATGTCCTAATCCAATAAAGATTTGCTACTATTGTAAAGACCCGGGACATCTTAAAAACGAGTGCCCAAAGTTGCCTAAAAAATAGAAGCTGTTGATGGGACCGAAATCTCCTTTATTACTTGAAGGAGGAAGTAGTGGGAAGAAAGCCGAAGAAACTAAAGGCCGAATTCGTGCCTTTCAAATCACAACCGTAGAAGCAAAAGAATCGACTGATGTCGTTTCAGGTATTTTTATTGTAAACTCTCAACCTGCTTATGTGTTGCTTGATTCGGGAGCAAATAGATCTTTTGTATCAAGTAAGTTTTGCAAGAAGTTTTCTAAGCCCCTTAATAAGCTAGAATATCCTTTAGAAGTAGAAGTGGCGGATAATAGAATTGTTCTTGTGTCAGATGTTTATCATGATAATCAATTAGAGATAGAATCAACAAAATTTACGATAGAATTGATTCCAATGGTGATGGGAGAGTTTGATGTTGTAATTGGTATGGATTGGCTAGAGAAGAATAATGCTATCATCTTATGTAAGATCAAAATTATTAAAGTGACTGATTTAGAAGGAAAAGAAGTTATCATTTATGGGGAGAAAAAGAGTGGCGAAATTTCAGTTTGTTCCTTGATGAAAGCAAGAAGATATATGTCCCGAGGTTTTCAAGCATACCTTGCATATGTGATAGATAAAAATAAGGATAAGAAAGATTTAAAAGAAGTATATGTGGTGAACGAATATGTAGATGTATTTCCTGGAGATCTTCCGAGTTTAACACCGGAAAGAGAAGTAGAGTTTAGAATAGAATTGATTCTCGGTGCTGCACCTGTGGCAAAGGCTCCATATAGGTTAGCTCCAGCCGAAATGAAATTACTAATGAGTCAATTACAGGAATTGTTAGATAAGAGTTTTATTTGTCCCAGTTCTTCTCCTTGGGGTGCACCGATTTTATTTGTAAAAAAGAAAGATGGTAGTATGCGCATGTGTATAGATTATCGAGAACTCAACAAGTTGACAGTCAAGAATAGATACCCGTTACCAAGAATAGATGATTTATTCGATCAGTTGCAAGGGGCGAAGTTCTTTTCAAAGATAGATTTAAGGTCGGGTTATCATCAGTTAAAGGTAAAGGAGGAAGATGTACCGAAAACATCTTTTCCCACGAGGTATGGCCATTATGAATTTTTGGTTATGCCTTTTGGTTTAACAAATGCTCCCGCAACTTTTATGGATTTAGTGAATAGAGTTTGTAAGCCAATGTTAGATAAATCTGTTATAGTATTTATTGATGATATTCTAATATATTGAAAAAGTAAAGAAGAGCATGCGGGTCATTTGCGACAGTTGTTAGAAATTCTTAGACAAGAAAACTTATATGCAAAATTATTCTAAATGTGAGTTTTGGTTAGAAGAAGTTCAATTTCTAGGTCATGTAGTAAATGCAAAAGGTATAAAATTAGATCCAGCGAAAATTGAGGCAATTATCAATTGGAATTCTCCGAAAAATGTGAAGGAAATCCGTAGTTTTCTTGGTCTTGCGGGGTATTATCGAAGATTTATTCAATATTTTTCTAAAATAGCTTCAAGTTTAACCGAATTAACTAGAAAGAATAAGAAGTTTAAATGGAAAGAAAAACAAGAGGAAGCCTTCCAGATTTTGAAGAAGAAACTAAGTGAAGCACCGGTATAAGTTTTGCCGGATGGAACGAAAGATTTGGTTGTCTATAGTGATGCTTCTTATACCGGCCTAGGGTGTGTTTTGATGCAACATGGAAAAGTTATTGCTTATGCTTCGAGACAGTTGAAAGAAAATGAAAAGAAGTATCCAGTGCGATATTTGGAGTTAGCGGCGGTTGTGTTTGCTTTAAAGATATGGAGGCATTATCTCTATGGTGAAAGATGTACGATTTATACGGATCACAAAAGTTTGCAATATTTCTTTACTCAAAATGATCTTAGTATGAGACAACGTAGATGGTTAGATTTGGTGAAGGATTATGATTGTGATATTCGTTACCATCCCGGAAAAGCGAATGTCTTTGCGGATGCGTTAAGTAGAAAGAGTTCACAACCGGAAATGAAACTTCACTCTTTAGCTTTAATTATTAATACAAAATTCTTTGATTCGGTTAAAGTGGCTCAATCGGAAGCAATTAAAGAGGAAAATTGGAAAAGAGAAAGAATTGTGGGTCAAGTGCAAAATTTGACGGAAGATAGCCGAGGTTTAAAGACTAGATTTGGAAGAATTTGGATTCCTAATACGTCGGATTGTAAGTAGATTTTATTACACGGAGCTCATAAGTCACAATATTCTATTCATCCCAGTAGTACGAAAATGTATAGAGATCTTAAAGAAGACTATTGGTGGTCGGGTATGAAGAGAGATATAGTGAAATATGTAGAAAAATGTTTAACATGTTTGCAAGTTAAAGAGGAGCACCAAAAGCCTTATGGAAAAATGCAACCATTGGAAATACCGGTTTGGAAATGGGAAAATACCACTATGGATTTAGTGACGAAATTACCATAGTCTAGAAGAACGAATGATGTCATTTGGGTGATTGTAGATAAATTGACTAAGAGTGCTCATTTCTTACCAATCAAGGAAACTATTTCTTCGGAGAAAATGGCAGAAATTTTTTTGAAAGAAATTGTAGAAAGGAATGGAGTTCCGATTTCGATAGTGTCGGATAGGGATACACGTTTTACTTCTCACTTTTGGAGAGGTTTTCAAGAAGAATTAGGGGTGAAACTTAATATTAGCACGACTTATCACCCTCAAACCGACGGGCAAATTGAAAGAACTATTCAAACATTGGTTGATTTACTTCTTGCGTGTGTAATAGACTTTGGGGGTAATTGGGATGATCATTTACCATTGGTAGAATTTTCTTACAACAATAGGTATCAAGCAAGTATAGAGTATGCACCTTACACTATGTTGTATGGAAGAAAGTGTAGAACACCTATATGTTGGGGTGAAATCGGGCAACGACAATTAGGAGAGAAATAAATTGTACAAATTACAACGGAAAATATAGATCACATTAGAGAAAGACTCAAAATAGCTCAAGATCGACAAAAGAGTTATGCCGATAGAAGACGAAGACCGATAGAATCTGAAGTTGGTGATTTTGTAATGCTAAAAGTTTCCCAATGGAAAGGAGTAATTCGATTTAGAAAGAGAGGAAAATTAAGCCCAAGGTTTATTGGACCATTTAAGATTTTGGAAAGAATCAGGAAAAGTTGCTTACCCGTTAGAATTACCCGAAATTTTAAGTAAGATACATCCTACATTCCATGTATCAAATCTAAGGAAGTGTCTTGCGGATGAAACATCTTTTGTTCCACTAGATGATATAGAAATTGATGAAAAGTTGAACTATGATGAAGAACCGGTAGCTATTCTCGATCGGAAAGTAAAACAACTTAGAAATAAGCAAATCAATGTGGTTAAGGTTCAATGGAAGCATGGAAAAGGATCGGATTTCACTTGGGAGCCGGAGAATGAGATGAAGAAATTTTATCCCCAAATTGTTTGAAGAATAGATTTCGAGGACGAAATCTTTAGAAGGAGGGAAGATTTGTAACATCCCGGTTCTCGGAATTTAGAATATTTCGTAAGTATTTATTTATTTATGATAAATGTGTTTTATAATTATGTTTATATTAGAAGTTTTAAATATAAAGGACTAGAATGGTAAGAAAATTAGTTAATTTTGGTTAGAAAGGATTTAAATAGTTAACAATGTTAGTAATTTTGTAAATTTAGCAAACCTTGGAAAGTTTAGGGACTAAAGAGTAATTTCGAAATTTGTGTATGAGTAGGTTCATGAGGTGTCAAGTGCAGATTTTTAGTATGTGTTTGTGTGTGTGTTTTTGATAGCAAGCAAGGAGAAATTGTAAATTACTCAATTTGGCGTTAATTGGTGAAGATTCTAAAGAGCTAAGAGTAGGAGATAAAGAAATTTAGCCTAATTGGTATTTGGAGAAAAGAAGGTAAATTTATATACTTGATATTATTTGATGACTTTGAGTTTGTAATATGTGATATAGTCTTAATTAGATGCTTAATTAATAAAATTAGGTTTTTAATAATTTGGGGATAATCATGAGAATTGTTAACTTGAGCTTTTGTGTATGTTAATTTAATGTTAGAATCATATTTTTTAGTTCCATGAATGAGATAGAGTATGATATTGTGATTTCTCCATTTAGTGTTGCCAAACGGGTCAAATGACCCAAAGAGTGGCAAATGGGTAGAAATTGGTTAAGGGGAAGAAATAAAAATTTTATGCAATGTGTTTATTATGAGTATAATGTAGATGATAATTTGAAAATGCTTCTATGTGTACTAAAAGGGCTTAACGGGTCAAAGACCCAAAGAGTGGCAGGATGGGTAAAAATAGCCAAACAAGTTGATATTAAGATTTTTAGAAAGATGTGTAATGAAGTTGTTAGTTATGTTTTTATTATGAGTTATTGAAAGATATAGTTGTTTTGATCTTATAAACTCAGATTTGAAAGACAAAGGGAAAGGGAAAGAGACGAGAGGGTAGTAAACGTACTTCGACATTAAGGTGAGTATACGAAGCTCATTTTCATATTTTTATATGTTTAAAATTGTGTATTAACACTTTTGAGGTTCACAAGTATATTATTTCATAATATCATTAAGTTGTTAGCGGAAATAGGAGCTAGCAATATCATAAACTAACGTATAAGTGCAGGAATTAAGCGGAAACGAAAATCAGCCAGGCCAAGGCACAGATGCGCCGCATCTGGAGCTCAGTGGCTTTGGTTGATTTTCGTTGAGCTAAATGCGCCGCATCTGAGCCCTAATGCGCCACATTCGGTACCTAGACCAGTTTTTAGTGAATTTTAAGGTAGATTAAGTATGGGAATGATATCCTAACCTATTATTATGTTAGAGAAGAATAGAGAAGACATTTATATGTCGACAAGAAATAAAATCGACTTTCATTAGTCGGGAAAGAGTAGAGTTAACTATATATATACCACGAGGGTATATAATTTACTTTTAATAGTCGGAGAGAAGTACGAACCAACTATATATAGTTGGAAGAAGAGAATGATAAGACTTTAAATAGTCTTGGAGATGTATTAATATGTGCCTAAGTATATTCACTAGCTTAACGCTAATGTATTTTGTTGATTGTTGTGTTTGTAGGTAAAAAGGATCTCTAGATCGCAAGGAAAGCATGTAAAGAACGAATGGGGGCCTTAATATGACATTAAACCTTTTGTAATGAGCTTCCGCACAAATCGTTAAGAAATGTTACTTTAGTTGAAGTAAAACAATAACTTTTATTTTGTTTAAGTTATGTAAAGGATGTAGTAAACTGTTAACGTTGTAGAAGTTTATTTATAAAAAAAAACAAATTTGTGTGTTTTATTCCTAGTGTTACACAACTGCAATCTCCATTTCCTTTTCCACTTCAACTTCCTTCTTAGCTTCTCTTTCCTCCTCTACTTGTTTACTTACAAACTCCTCATCTTTATCATCCTCATCCTCACTCTCAATGTCAATGGTGACTTTTTCTCCTCCAATATCTTAATTACATCCATCATAAGTATGTTTATATTTTGGCTCTCTATCTTTAATTCTAATGGTAAACGTTTCTTCAGCCAATTCATCAAACAACCCTTCATACATACCTTCAAAGTGTTGTTCAAATGTTGCTTTGTCAACAGGTTCTCCATGTTGGTCCACCACTCTGAATCTTCTTTCAGGTTCTTCAGTTTGAACATTTTCTTCCTCTGAGCCTATTTCTAATTCCTCTGAATTCTTTTCCAGTTTCTAAAACGTGGTTTCTTTCTCTTCTTCACTCCCCCTTTCAACATTCTCTCTCTCTCTTCATTCAATATATATTCTCCCCCTATTTTGGAGGCATCATCCAACGATGCAGTGGTTGCAACTTTCAACTTTTTCATCATAACTTCATTTAAAACCATTTTCCACCTTAGCTGGTATATGAGAGTATGCTGCTTCTTTACTAGTAGTTCCAATTCCTCAGTTTGTTTTGTGAGCTCAACAATTTTCTTCAAGTTTCCTTCTTGACGCTTAGTCCTTTTATATACTTGCTGCACAGATGGTCTTGAAGAAGAAGTTTGAGAAGGATCTGATGAGATACAGGACATTCAACCTCCATGTGCAATTGTTCTTCTAGAACTTGTTGCTCTGGTTCAGTATGTTCATTTTGAACAGGAGCATCTTGTTGCTCTTCTCGTACCACATTTCCAGCCACCTCCTTAGAAACCTCAACAAAGTCATTGATGGCTACTCTGGCTTGCTCAATCATATGTGGAAAAAATGGTGTAAACTGCCCATAAAATACAACTCTTGCTTTTGGGAATGTCTTCTTCATGTTTGCCATGATTTTCCAATTCATGTTTTCTTTGTTAAGAGTTTCTCCTTCAGGCATCAATCCTTGTACCTCTGAATGAAGAATCATTTGAATAAATCTGGGATACAACAAGAATTTAGTTGTTGTTCCCTCAAGCATTTTCTGCATGTTGTCCATGATGAAACTTGAAAGTTCAAGTAGTAAAGGAAATGAGAAGACTGTTTCAGAAGAGGATGTGTTGAAGATTAGAGCTAAACAATTGAAGAT
The DNA here is from genome assembly GCA_910822075.1 of Senecio squalidus. Lineage (NCBI taxonomy): Eukaryota > Viridiplantae > Streptophyta > Magnoliopsida > Asterales > Asteraceae > Senecio > Senecio squalidus. The sequence continues at coordinate 16,748,402 of CAJVGC010000432.1, read as the reverse complement.
TGAAGTTGATAGACAAGCAATTCCGAGTAAATCAGCTTTCATTGTTGGCATATTTGTTGAAAGATACTCTGACTATATTTCAGGCTTGCATTCTAAAAGGTTTGACGCTGAGTCACAAAGCAAGTCAATTCCTGAAGTAAGAGACTCGTGTGATGTTGCATCTGAAGAATTAGAAGCTAAGATGAAAGAGGAAGAGTTGTTGGCCTATGAAGAAGAACAAATGAGAATCAAGGTTGCTGAAGAGATGCAGCAAAGAGTTTAAAGAGAGCAAGCCATAATGGACTTCATTGAAAAATCTTTTGTTAAACAGAAACCGAGTGATAGAATTGTTCATCTTGAATGCATAGAAGCACATGGGAAATTACACCTGAAGTGTCTACTCAAGAATACTAAAGTTTTTAATATAGGAGTGGAAATCTTGCAATCTCTTGTGCTAGAAGAATGGAAACGAATTTCCACGCTAAGTACAAGACTAAGTAATGTTGAACATCAGAATGTGGTGAAAAGAGAGGCTATATATAATGTTAATGATGCATCCTTTTTGGAGCTAATTCCTGAAGAAGACCACAAGCACTTCTGTACTGCAAACAGATTTCACAAGGGAGCTAAATCTATTGGATTGGAGTCTCAATCTGATCACCATATGCCTGCAAAGATTCAGTTTCAAGAAAGGACTTATGTGAAGAATGATAAACATGAGGGTCTGTGCTATATTGACTGTGTTGGAGCAGAAATCTTTCAAGATAAAAATACACTCTATAAATCTTCTTTATATCATTGTATTGCACTAATGAATGAATGCAAGACTACTCAATGTATACCTTCTAGACTGAAGTTGGTTAGTTGGTTGTTCAACAATCTAAGAAGAATTGAAGACATTGGGAACATTGCTGACAAATTTGAAAGAATCAAACATAAGTATCAATTGGTGAACAACAAATCTGATCAAGAGATGGAGAAGAGAGAAGTGTGGATGAAGTCAGCTTTGAAGCCAAATGTGTGGGACTCATCGGCAAAGCCAAAGTCAAGGTCTAAGAAAAAGTAGATTTTGTCACAAACTTATTTTGTTTATTTTTTTTAATTTGTGTTTGTTTTATACTTTGAGTAAGTAACTATAAAAAATTTAACATAAACAAATAGGGGAGATTGTTAGGAAAATCAACAATTTAACCCTAGTTATGAATTTGTTAGTTAAGTCTCAGCCTGAGTAGTTTGAGTCTGAGTGACTAAATTATTCTTAGTCATTGTGGGTCTGAGTGACTTGAGTCTGACTAAGTGGTCAGACTCACAACATGACTTGTTCCAAAATCTTAGGTAGTTTGTTAGGCATATCTTCAAGTTGTTTAAGAAAATTTGTTTAGATTCATACTTATCAAGATCTCTATACTTCGTGTATAAATAGAGATCTTGAAGTTTGTTATTCGGGGATTTTGTTTTGAATGAACTAAGTGTTATTCATATATTTGTTTTATGTTATAATTCCGCGATAACATATAAACAAGAATTGTGTGTTAATCATAAGTGATATTAACATTTGAATATTGATTTACCATTTGCTTCAATCTATAAACAATTAAATAAATAACCTGGATATCTAGTTATTGGGGTCTTATTAAGGCCTAACACAATTCAACTCCCGTTTGTCCGTATGCTTCGAATGTCTGAAAATACATGTAAAAGTGGTGAAGTACAAGCATTCTAAATGTAATTAGGAATGACATAAATGAAATTTATATGCGCATATATTTACGTAAATGCAATGAAATAAAGGAAATAAAAAGCTAAATAGATGCGTGAAAATGCATCTAACAATGATATATGCGAACATATAAATTCAGGTTTCATCAGAAACATTATGGGATCGTTTCGGCCAGGACATTCATGACCGGCTCTCGAAAAATGAAGCATTCAACAAATTGTACCTAAACTTAGATGCAATAAAGTTAAAAAAGTAACCAATTGTGTAAAGGGTTAATGCACTTGAGGGTCACTCTACTATTTCAGATAATCCAATTGGGTGATTGAACGAAAAAAAAATATAACACTTTCATTCTACTTTCAAAAAGCTTTAAAGCCATCACTTTCTATTTGCAAACGGATTAAGTTCATCATGTGGGTCCAAAACAACCGGCTAACAGCAGGTAATCTGCACACATAGACCAAAAACAATTTCCATGTCATTCTTTTATTTTCTCCTTAATGCCACATCACTACACCCCCTTTTTATAAATTAGCTTTACCCTTTCTCTTTCTACCTCCTTCATCTCTAACCCTAATTCCTTTTTTTATAAATATGGTTCTTTGTGGCTGTGGTGAGAATGCTCGATGTCGGACATCATGGACTGCTGCAAATCCAGGTCGACGTTTCTTAGGTTGTCCCAATTTCATGGATCCAATAACAAATTGCAACTTCTTTCTTTGGATTGATGTCGAAGTACCTAATCAGTGGTATAGAACAACGTTTCACCAACTTAATGAAGAAGGAAGGAACCATCGAGCAGAAATTTCAAGGTTGCAGAAAGAGAAATCGCGATTAATTCGCATTGTGTTGTTCTTATCATTTGTAGTTTTTCTTCTCTTGATTAAATAATGTAAATGTATTTCCTTTGAAATGATAAAAAAATTTGGTTACAGTTTCTGTTGATTTGTATTAGTTTATTTTTTCTTGTTTTTGTTGCCAAAAGTGCCAAAAAGACACATGAAAGTGCCAATATAACAATAAGCAAAAACACACATGAAAGTGCCAAAAGTACCAAAAAGTGTCAAAATATAACTGCCAAAAGTGCCAATATATTACAACCACCACTTGCATTACATAACAACCAAAAGTGCCAAAATATGGCATTGTCAAAGTGGTAACAGTTTCACATCCTACCTAAGTGCCAATATACTACATCATACATAACAAGTTCTAAAGAAAACATAACAGTTTCAAAAGACAACATAACAAGTTTAAAAGCTACTACATAACAAGTTTAAAAGCTAGTCAATGCTGATAGAATCATCTTCTGTCAATCTTGGCTCTGGGGATGTAGTCTTTAACTTGTTTTTCAAAATTCTCTCTGAAGGTCGTCTACTTTTGAGAATCATATTTTTCTGTGCTTTGTTCCAGGTGACTTGTTTGCACCTTCTCCTGCTGGTGAGCCACAGAATCTTGAAACTACATTCCTCACAACAACAGGTGCACCACTTGCATCAGAATAGACTACAGGCCTGATCACATCATTTGGTGAACCACTTTCAGTTTGAGAGAAAGGTGGTTGAGATTCACTTCCAAGAATTTCATCATTGTGTCTTTGTTCTTGTTCTTGTTCAGCCATGAATATGTCCCTCCTCCTACGATGTTCTCTTTAAAATTGTTCCCTCTCCTCATGTTGTCTTTTCATTTGTGCCTCATGCTCAGCTATACAATCTTCTGGGGTAATACCTGGTGGCCATGCTTGTCTTTGATGGCTTCAACCTTCTTTCTTATATTTGGACACAAACCATCAACCCACACTTCATACTTTTCTCTCATTTTTTGCATCCTTTCCATCATATATACCCTAATGTCTTCCAACATGTTTATTATTGGCTTCCTCCTTGCATCTACCAAGACAGCATTAAAACACTCACTAATCCCATTCTCAACAGCATCACACGCCCTTCCAGTTTCTAGAAATGCTCTACTCCAACTTTCTGGTTGTCTATCCATTAAATGTTTGTGAGCATCTTTGCTTTCAGTCTTAATATCATGCATGATGGCATTAAACTGTGCTTGGTATGTAGCCTTTGCAGCTTTCCAAAACAGGTTTCTATACAATACCCCACTGAATTTCTTCCTAAAATTTGCATACACATGTCTGGCACACCGCCTATGTTCAGCATCAGGAATCACATCCTTTGCAGCTTCAATGATACCCTTCAAATGCAAATAAATAAAAAAAATTGGTACATATTTATATATATTTTGGAAAGATGAAATGTAAATTAAACAATTACAATATTACCTTGTGTTGATCAGATATGATTGTTATTCCTGATCCATATTCAAACCCAAGATCATCTGCTAGACAATCCATAAACCAGGTCCAATTGTCTTTGTTTTCAACATTCACCACAGCCCATGCTATGGGGTACATCTGGTTGTTGGCAGCTCTTCCAACTGCTGCAAGCAGCTCCCCTTTGCAAATGGTCTTGAGAAAACACCCATCCAGACCTATTACAGTTCTACAACCTGCTCTCCAACCATCCTTTAGCCCTTTGAGACACACATAAAACCTCTTAAAATATAACTTCTTATCTGGCATTATCTCAATTCCCATTTTGACATAACTCCCAGGGTTTGAATCAAGTATCTCTTGAGCATAAGACCAAAGCTTACCATAGTGGTCTTCTAAACAAAGCTCATATTTCTTCAATGCATTTATTTTACCTCTCCTTGCTTGTCCCTGAGATACCTTGCACTTATACTTAGACAGTATCATCTCTTGGATTTCTTTGATCTTAATTTTTGGATTAGCCATGATCTTCTTTGCATAGTTTCTAGCAATCCAATTGCAGGTTATTAAAGTCCCAAACTCATAGCATCTTGAGCATGAATGTTCATCAGTCAAAGTCTTCACTTGAAACGACCTTTCTGTCTGCATCCAAGAGGCCCAAAGCCTGTAAGTACATGCCTGCTTATCCCCTCCATAAGGCTTACAACATCTAACTTCTAACCTATCAATGTCATTGTGTGGATAGTACAAGCTGTATCCATTTGCCAATGCATAAAAAACCACACACCTTTTTAGTTGATCAGGGTTTTCATATCTCTCACCCAACAGTGGCTTCATATGCTTCCATTTCTTAGTTAGATCATTTATAGGCCACTCATCTCCTAACATTTCATCATCTTCTGGGTTAACTTCCTCACCAGTCTTAACTACTCTCTCACTTACTCTTTCCCTATCTAAGTTGTTATACAACCTTGCCAAGAACGTATCATCAAACATATTTTTAACTTTCGTCTTCCGAGGAGTCTTTTCCTTTACCTTTTCTATCTTTTCTCTTCTGGTTTCAAACACTTCATCTTCAAAACCAGACAAATGATCAAGAGAATTAGTTTCAGATTCTTCAGAAGTGTAACCAGCATATACATCATAATCATCTTCGCTGTCACTTTTATAAACAGATTCTTCTTCAAAGGGTGAGGTTGCATGTGCACTGTAAATATCAACCACCGAATCATTCCTAAGTGCACATTGCCTTAAATTATGCAAGCTTTCCTCGTCATTTACCAATATCAAACCATCAGCTAATTCCTTTCCTGGTTGTAAGTAGTAGAGCTTTTTGCAAACTCCAGTACTATGGATTTGTAAAAAGGCTTCAAACTCAGAAAAATCAAACCCCTTGATATCTTCTCTAGCTTCGAAACCATGTCGTACTCATAAATGAGTCTGTCAGGTTGTCGTTGTCTCTCAAACACTCCCCCGTGGTGAAAATAGATTTCTATTACAGCGGATTGAGATGACGAACACATCTGGAAAGATTTAGGGTTACAATCTAGGGTTTTAGAGAACGGAGTGAGAGATTTAGGGTTTCAAGTTTTTGAAAACGAAGAACACATAGAACGGAGTGAGAGATTTAGGGTTTGAATTGGGATCGTTAAAAGTGTATTATTTAATTGGATACCCGATCCAATTGGGATCGTTAAATAATAACAATTGCCACGTAGATCGCCACGTCATATTTAGAAAACACGTCGGTTGCCACGTAATAAATGAAAAACACGTCATCCGGTAAAACTAACTGGTAACTTGCTATACCCCATAAAGTGATGGTTTTAAAGTTTATTTGAAAGTAGAATGAAAGCGTTATATTTTTTTTTGTTCAATCACCCAATTGGATTATCTGGAATAGTAGAGTGACCCTCAAGTGCATTAACCCATTGTGTAAATAACAAAATATAAGAACTATTTGTTTAAATGATAAATTTTTGAAAGACTTATAACATAACTTTTTATTTTAGTTTTTATTTTTGATGAACCCAAATTGTATGCAACTAACTAAGAGCATATACTATAACTATATATGTTAACTAGATTATTGTCCCGCGCTAACACGAAAAAAAAATAAAAATTGAATAGTAAATTTTATATTTATGTAGATTTTAATTTATTATGAAAAAATAATGTTATATGTATAATAATATTTATAGTTTTACGTTTATACACATGTTGACATATACACTTTTACGTTTATACACATGTTTTAATATTTTGTATTAGGAGATTTTAGAATAATAATAAGTTAAATCAAATTTCAAATTGAACGATTCCATAAGTAATTATAATTATATTTTTTATTTTAGTAAATATAGAATTAAAGAGATAATGTAATTATGTGTTGTAAGAGAATATAAAATGAAAATAATATTTGATGACATCATCAATCTGATCTAACGGCTGCTATAAAAAAAAATCCAACTCATCTAAAAAACCTTAATTCGTCGTGTATCAAATATATTTAATATTTAATTGTAAAATCTTATGCTCAAACCAAAATTGAAACTATAGCTGGAGTTGTATGGAAAACATTGAATTTTGCATGATTAAGACTCATATTTGAATGTTTATTCAAACATGTCAAAGTAAACATTGTGTATTTTGTTTTACGTTGTTTGTTTTGGGGAAGGTTGTATCACAAGGAATCTATATCCATCCGATGAGACAAAACCTACATAGTTACTATATGGTACAGTACACCACAACACACGATAAATAATCTCCAAAATGACCGTAATTTACGGACTTAATTTTTTCCGCCGAATCGAACTTATGAGAACGAAAGCTCTAAAAGTAAAAACCAAAGAGTCATCCACTTGTACAATATGCATCAAAAGATATACATACACAGTAACTGTATCTATATATCTATATATATATATATATATATATAGATGAAATAAGAAAACACGTAGATGAATATGGTCCATGTGTGAAGTGAAGGATACACGAAAGAACACGATGCTCTTTTTTCATCATCACCTCTTGTTCTAATTTTAGACTTTTGATTAATTCCTACTAAATTTGTATTTTCATTTTTTTAATTAATTTATGGCTACTGGAGATGAATCATCATCGTCTTCTGGATTCAACTTGGAAGGAATTAACGATGTTGAAGATTTCGTTTGGGTCAGTTTTTTTTTATAATTTCTTCTTTTTTTTGGTATTTCTTATGACTTTGATGAGTTGTGTATATTGTAGTAGCCGGCCTGATTAGTTTCTGGAATTTTGAAAAAATAAACATGTTTTTTAAGGATTTTGACAGTAATAATCTGACTTTGGATGTGGAATTGTCAACTACAATGTTTGTAATAATGCAGGGGAATCAAGGAGATTCGACATCCATGTCGTTAGGCCGGTTTAGTCATCTTTATGATCTCATGGAAATGGGAAACAAAGCATTTAGAGAGAATCGTTTTGAGGAGGTAACATTATTTGGACTTCATTCTTTGCACTTCACCTTTTAGGTTTATTTATTAAATCTGCATATCTTAATTCTCGTAACGCTTTAATTCCGAACGTACTGGCTTCCCTAGCTTTTTTTGTGCTTGATGCTTGTTTAAGGTCGGCGAAATGTTAAAGGTGGTTATTTTCTTTGCTAACAATAATGTTTATCATCCAGGCAGTCAATTGTTACTCGAGAGCTCATAATATTAAACCAGATGATCCTATCATTCTTAACAATCGATGTTCTGCTTATCTCAGGTGAATATCACCATCTACTCTTCTTCAGCAGCTTATAAAATTTTCTCTTTTTTGTGGAATTCTCAAAATGTTAATGATTATGTTCTTTTTTCATGTTTCCATTTGTTTTTCTCTATAGGATAAGTCAATTCCTGAAAAGCAGGTCACCTTCGGCATCTGAGTATAAACCATTGAGCGGGCTTGATCCTACAATCCATGCTGGCGTACGTGATCTTTGTTTATTTTGTATGATCTTGCTCATACTTTTGTTGCGTTATGAATTACCAATATGAACTTCCTTTTTTAGCTAGCATTGAAGGATGCTGAGCAGCTAATGAACATGCAAAGTCAATCGATAACTCCATATATATTGAAGGCGAATGCACTAATTATGGTTAGATTCCTTTACTTTCATATTCTTATTTGGTAGCACCGCACATGTAACATTGTCATATCTGATAGTAATAATCTGTTGGCAGTTAGAGAGATTTGAGCTAGCCCGTGATGTTATTGTTTCCGGTCTTCAAGTTGATGCTTCAAGGTAATATATTACATGACAGTTGGCAACTTAATTTATCCGCCTCCTTTCTATAGTATTTTTAAAGAGGTTACACTTTTAACCCATTTTGTTATGAACGGGTTGTTTTGGTTATGTCTTTTTTTAAGGGCAAGGTTAGAATTAATTTAAAAAGGAAACACTTGGATAACGGGTAAGTGGGCCTGAGTGTATATATAACCTCCGATTTCACTTTTGAAAACATTAAATTTGCTTTGTTATAGTATAGTTCGGCTCACTAATTATTAATAAGAAGAAAATCAAAACTGAGCAGTATACCTGTTTTGACTCGTCACCCATGCCACCGATTTTCACTTTGCAGTTACCTTTTCTGTTAGTATGTACTCTTTTACATTATGAGATAACTATTTTCCGGGTTTATGGTGTACTACAGCATTGCTTTACGAAATTTGGAAAGTATGACAACAAATATTTTTGGGAGGAGACGCCATGGAAGACCAGAACGTACTGATGATTTTGATTGCACAGTTTGCTTGAAATTACTATATGAACCAATTACAACTCCATGTGGACATACTTTCTGTCGCTCTTGTCTCTTCCAATCTATGGACCGAGGTTGGCCTCCTTTCTGCTCTTCTCTATAATCGGATCTCCATATTTAGTCACTAATTATATTTTTTGTCCCGTCGATAAATGCTAGGGAACAGATGTCCTTTGTGCAGAACAGTTCTTTTTATTAGTCCTAAAACGTGTGCTATAAGGTGAGTTTATTTATGCATTGTAGCACTTCATCAGTTATTTTACCAAATAGACCTAGAATTGTACTCGGTGCTAGTTCTCCATAAAAATAAAGATGAGGAGTTGTGAGGATTCTGTGTTAAGATAGGTCCCACTGTCTCACATTAAACAGTCTATACAAGATGATGTTCAAATTGCTTTTGGTGTTTGAAGTTGAGATACTCTTATTACCATCAAGTGTTTGGAAATTTGATTATTTAGGGAACTAACAGCTCAAGTGACCGGAAAAGACGATACTGTGGAAAACTTTTGTCAAATATGAGCAAAACTCTCACATTGGGTTACAAAAATGGGTAGATACGAACTTTTATTTGACAGTTGAACAATCAGTTTTGTTGCATCTGGTATGAAACTGATTAAATGACCTATAAATTATCAAATAATCAGTTGCAAAACGCAAATCCATATACCCTCTTGTTGGTCACTGCATGGTTACCCCCATTAAATCGTATCTGTGTGAGTTCTTAACTTTGGACTGTGAGCTAACATGTTCTCTTGGCAATTGCAGTGTGACACTGAACAGCATTATAGAGAGAAACTTTCCACTGGAATTTGCAGAGAGGAAGTTGGAGCACGAGAGTTTAACAAATATGGGTCCTGATTTGATACCTCTTTTTGTCATGGACGTTGTTCTGCCTTACCAGAAGTTACACTTAAACATTTTTGAAGCTCGATATAGACTTATGGTGAGTTTTAGAAGATCCTTTAATCCTATCTCTGTTCTTCTTGCTGATTTACTGTTAAATGAAATATTCTTGGCGATTAACTTTGGATTAAAAGTTTTAAAACGATTAGTGACTATTTGTGTTGAAGAAAACAAAATTCCTTTTATCTTGTATGTAAGTAAATATAAATGACCTAAGATTCAAACTCCTATGCTGGTGGTGTTCTATGGTACTCTATAAATTCTTGAGGTGGCAAAATGGGCGGATTGTGTAAGAGGTTTAAAACAGCCGGGCCGGTTTGGGTTAACCCACACACGCTCATTTGTCCATTATATTAGGGTTAGTTTCATAAAATAGCAACATACTATCTTGATGTTCTAAGTTTAGGTTTAGTGACCAAGTTTGACAAATATGTTCCTTTTTAATAATTTGATAAATTGCTCCATACCACATTAGTCAGTAAACTTGGTAAAAAGTTCTCCATTTCCGTCATTACTTATGTTATAAAGTAGCAACTTAATTCTTCACGTCTTACACGTTGGTCATTCGAAAAGTCATCAAATTATGAAAATGGAACAATTTCCAGAATTTAATGACTAAAAAAGGGTACAGAACAAAGTATAAAAGGACCTATGAAAAACATTTAGATAAGCACGCTGCTAATTATAACATCATCCTAGTAGTTCATGCGTGAACTAGATTAGAAAATCAATTTTACAACAACGATATCATAAACTTGAGATAAAACGAAAATGGGGCTTAAACGCATTAAAAATATGACTTTAGCTCATTTTCTTTTTTGAGCCATTGGAGATTAAATACAACCCAGGTAGACCCATTTATAAAAAACCGAAATTTCCCCCTATAGTTAACTCCTTCAAACCTCAATACATCGTTATGTTTGACTGTTGTGCTAAATGACAGGTGAGGAGGATTATGGAAGGAAATCGCAGAATGGGAATGGTAGATATATTTCTTTCATTTTTGGTTAAGGTAGATTGGTAGATTAACTGTGACTCACTGTTGTTCCTTGAAAACGTGTAGGTTATACTTGATCCCACAACAGGATCTGTAGCTGATTATGCATGTGAAGTTGAAATTACAGAGTATGCTTTGGTTTGTCTTGTTAAAGTTTATAGCCGAGACACAGTTTTATATCTATGTTACTGTAATGTATTTAATCGTTCCTTTTTTCCATGCAGTTGTGAGCCCCTTCCTGATGGACGGTTTTTTCTGGAGGTGATTTGTCACAGTTTTCCTTGCTTATATCTTATGAAAAAATGATAGAGGTGTCCAAATGGGCAGGTCGGGCGGTTGGGTCCGATTAACAGGAAATACTTTTTGTATTTTATATATTTTATAATACTTTGTGCTTGTGGGTTTGCACACTCATTGGCGTGGACGTTTCTAGCTAACCGTTACTGGTTAGAAGAGAATGTGTATCACTTTTAGTTTCCAGTTGTACCTAAATAAATACCTCTGAAAAAGTGACACCAAAACCACAACCATCCTTGAATTATTCGCTTTCCATTTGAAGTGTATTAGAAATTTACACCCGTTTCAACTGATCAAATTTATGCAGGTTGAGAGTCGGCGAAGATTTCGTATCCTTAGAAACTGGGATCAGGATGGGTGAGTATCATCAGTACTCTTTTTAACCTTTTGTCCTGACTGCATCAAATAGTTGGCTGATAAATTTGGTTTTATGCTTTCTTCTCTATGAAGGTACCGTGTTGCCGAGGTTGAATGGGTGCAAGATTTCTCCCCACTTGATGGAACAAAAGAGAAATATGACGTACGTATGCTTAGATTTTCACTTGTTTTCTGATCTATTCATTTATGAATATTTCGAATGGGTTTAATCAAATAGATTAGCTAAAAGGGAAATGGGTCACGAACAGGTCGAAAGTCGCCAAAAGTGTATTTTTACTGCATATAACCATTTAAACTCGTTTAACAGTACACCAGGGTTTATACTTGTTAGTTTTTTTATTTTTATTTTAAGTAATTTAGCAATGTGCACAGTTGCAGCAAACAACAAATAAAGTAGCAGCATATGCCCGATCATGGATAAAAGTGGCTCAAGAGGCTGCACAAAGAGGTAATCTTATTAAAAATGTTAATAGTAACTTAGGGTTTCAGGTGAATCTTGCTTTATTGAGGAACAATTATGTGAATTAACTAGAATCTTTCATGCAGATCAAAAAAGACTTGCAGAACTTCATAGAGCAGAAGGTCTGATGCCTTCAGCTAACGATCCCGAGTCCTTCAGTTTCTGGGTATAATATGCAGCATGTCATTTTATGGCTTTTTGTTCATACGAACCAATTTTGTGATCTTTACGAATAATTGTTGCAGCTTGCTACACTAACAAATCAGAGACCACAAGAAAGGCTAACTCTCCTTCGCCTTAGAAATACAAAAGAGGTACTGAACCTTGAATTATCTGACCATCGTTTTGCATAGTTTAATAATCATACATTATGAGTTTGATTGTGTTTAAAGATTTACTCCCTACTTTAAAAGGGAAAAGTCTATTCTCGTCACACTAAAAGAACATACATGACATCTTGCAACAAATCATCCCATGTCATGTGCACTTGATCCCTCATAGTAGATTTTTTGTTATAGTTTATTGGCGCCGGTTAACAGAGGTGACAATGTTGACCCATTTTCTTGTTAATGGGTGGATTTGGGTAATTAAACGGGTTGAACAAGTGAAACTCACCCAAAGTGTTTTTATCTTGCATTTAACCTCCTAACTTGTGATTTAAAAAGTTGAATTAATACCATGGGTATATATATTAATAAATTTGGTTTTTTGGACCAATTCCAATCCAGTCTTGCAAGGCTAAAGTAAGTCTCTTGTGCTAAGTAAGAGTAGGTTTCTGGTCAGTCGATCTACCCGTTTCAGTTGGAACTCTTATATTACCTTGCATTTAGCTCCAAACTGTATAGCTGTAAACTTTGTAACCTGATTTTTTCATGTTTTGGTGGCAGAGGTTAAGAAGGGGGTACTTTTACATGAAGGCACAGGAACGGTGATGTGGATTTCGATGAACATAAAAACATTATATCATTCATTAATTCATCAAGTATAAAGTTTTGTTATATAGGCACTTCATATTCTTTTATCCTTGATATATAGAGAGGTTCCAAAGGTGAAAAATACACACACACACACACACACACACACACACACACACAAATGATAAGGAAAATGTACAATCGTTTTTTACAAGTTTCTTTTGTAAGAACAGGCTGCCTGAATTTTTTACTCATCCCATAGTAAACATAACATATTTTGTTTTAATCACAGTTTTTTTTTTTTTTTTTTTTTTTGTTTTCATTTTAGACCTCAAACTTTCAAAGTTGTTATACTTGGCCATACCTTGAAGGCTTATTTCTTTCACTAGAGCTACATGTTCCAAAAATGTATGACAAATGTAGTCCTGCACTAAGGAACTCAAGTTAGCTTTGAACATATTTACCAAATTTTATTTCATTTTGAATGGCAAATTGTATTAATAAGCTAGCAAGATGCTACAAAATAGAAAACTATGTTAACAACATCAGTTTTTTTTGCCCAAAAAGTCATTATATTTTGCACTCAAACTTTTAGCAAAAAAGATTGACCAATATTAACCATCTAACATTTACTAAATATTTTTTTTAACTATTTAAGAAGTACTCAAAGAATCCAAGTAATAATATGTTTCTATCTTTGATAATATGAAAAGATCAGTGTTACTCAAGTGGTTAAGGTTTAAGGGATTGAAGTGGGAGGTCATATGATCGTGCGCAACCTACACCCATTTACCACACACACACACACATATATATATATATATATATATATATATATATATATATATATATATATATATATATGTGATAAGGTTCAAATGGGATCCTCAATTTTCTAGATCTAGAGATCCAAGGATCCACTTTTTAGCCACACAAACTCATTTAGGGGTCAAAACCACAAAGGCTTCCTAGCCATTCATTTTTTCTTTTATTTATTTATTTATTTTTCATTTTTTTTCATTTTTTTTTCGTTTTTTAATTCGGTTTTTTTTTTTTTTTGCTATGTTTTACTTAACTTTTTTTTTTTTTTTTTTCAAAATCACATGTGATTTTTTTGTAAAAAATTGAAATCACATGTGATTTTCAGAAACCAAAATTTATAAATTTTAAAATCACATGTGAATTTTTTTTTTTTCGAAAATCACATGTGATTTTCAAAAACCAAACTTTATAAATTTTAAAGTCACACTTGAAAAATTTGTTTCTCGAAAATCACATGTGATTTTATAAGCAAAATAGTTTGTAAGTTAAAAATCACATGTGATTTTGGTAAAAAATAATCAATAATTTATTAAAATCAAACGTGATTTTACCCATAAAATATTTGTAGATTGAAAATCACATGTGATTTTTAAAAAGTAAGGTTGAAAATCAAATATGATTTTCGGAAAAAAAAAAAAAAAAAAAAAAAAAAAAAGAGTAAATAAAAAGGAAAAGAAAAAAGTAAATTTTTTTTTAGAAAAAAAGAAAAAAGAATTTTTAGAAAAAAAAAAAAAAAAAAAAAATAAAGATATAAGGAAAAATGGGTGGTTAGAAAGGGATCCCTTTTGAACCCCAATCTATATATATATATATATATATATATATATATATATATATATATATATATATATATATATAGATATATATATATATATATATATATATATATATATATATATAACCAACTCTATATATATATATATATATATATATATATATATATATATATATATATATATATATATATATATATATATATATATATATATATATATATATATATATATATAAGACTTGGGATAATAATGAATCAGATATAGATAGCCCATATTCATATTTATTTATTTTTTCGTCATATTTAGGACTTTTTCATAAACTTTGCAAAAGACACTAAACTAGGGATGACAATGAATAAGATATGGATCGGGTGAGACCATATCTATATCCATTTATTTTTTCGTCATCCATATCCATATCCATATCCATTTAACAAATTTTCATTCATCCATATTTATTGGATAAGGCGGGTTAATGGATATTCATTGGATATCCACTTTTTTTTTCTTTTAAGAAATCGCAACTTTATTTTATATATATCGAAGCACATGAAGGATAATATTTTACTTAGATCGTTACTTTTATAGTGTATATGGACCCGAATATTAGTTATCAATTCTTACACTAGTACATAAAATAGATCAATATATGTATATCTATCTAGATAGTTAGTAAAACTTGTTTTATGTATTATATGATATTATTCATATTTATAAAAATTACAAAATATTATGTAGTTACAAATCTACTTTTTAGATAGCAAATGAATAATATTATGTCTAATCTTTCAAAAGACACGTGAAATTTGATATAAATATAGGATGAAGATCATAGTAGTTATAGTATATAAGAAAAATGTATATAAATATATTTCATTTCGGGTGAGTGGATGAATCCATGGATGACAAATCGCCATCCATATCCGACCCACTAAACATTCATATCCATATCCATTATTCATCCATTTACGTCATCCATATCCACCAATAGTGGATCGAAGCGGATGGATATCCATTGGATCGGGTGGGAATTGTCATGCCTGCCCTAAACTTATACTTCCTCCGCCCTATATTTATAGTCCATGTTTCCTTTTCGGGTTATCCAAAAATAATTGTCTATTTCCAAAAATAGATAGAAACGTTAGTTGATTTTATCATATTACCCTTCATTTAATTTAATATTAGATTATGTGTCTATGTTTACATATGGACACCCTCCATAATTACATATATCCCCATTTACACATTCAAAATAACATATTTATCCGTTCAAACTTTAAAATAACAAATTTCCCCATTCTTATAATTTAAATTGCATATTTATCTATTTTTAAGATTTTTACTTAAATCAATTTATAATTTGACTATTATACCCTTTTTAAAATAACTGAAATTTAACCTATTTAATCACAATCCATGTTATTAAAAAAGATAACATATAAGTTGGGCAAAAGGACGGTGAGCAAAAACCGGACCGAAAACCGAAAACCCGAAAAAACCGATAAAAACCGAACCATAAAACCGGACCGAATACAAAAACCGATGTTTTGGGTTTCGATTTTTGAGAAACCGAAAAAAATGGTCCGGTTTGGGTCGGAGGGTAAAACCAAACCGAAAAAAACCGAACCGAACCATTATATGTATGTCAATTTTAATATGTTCACTTTTAGTAGATATTTTAAGTTTTATTCTTTTTATTTTTTTCCTTTGTCTAAGATTCTAAATCATCCTAATTTAAACTTTCGATGTTAATAGTGAAGACTCAAAGTTTTCTTTTCTAAATTGTCAATCTCATGCTTATCAATATGTAATCTTTTGGTGCCATGTAGGCCACAATACTCATCAACATATAGGTTTATTTCTTCAATTTTGATTTTTTTTTTGTTGCCATGTATTCTATAGTTTAATAAGCCACATATAGTATTTTTTTTTCTTCTTAATTTTGAGTTTAAAGTTTTTCGATTCATATCATTATGTTCTAGTAATATGCACAACTTCATGTTATAGTTGCGAACTACTCCGCCAATTATTGCATAACATAGACTTCCATTTGAGATTTATTTCACAAGTTTTCTTGACAGATCTATGAATTTGCCCATGTCCAAAAACCGAAATAAAAAACCAAATCGAACCTAAAAAAACTGAAACCGAGTGGAACCGAACCAATGTAGAAACCGAACCAAACGGTTTGGAACTTTCAGGAACCGAAATTTCGGTTTGGGTCCAAGTTGAGGTCGGAACCGACCCATGCTCACCCCTACAAAAGGATAACATAGTTTTTTAATCATGAAAATAAAATTGAAAAGTACATAGAACTTTCTTCCAAAAAATTGATACGTTGATATCGCATATTTATATATATATTTCTATGCGATATTGTGTCACATTTCATAGTAAACATGATGGATAGGATAGGTTTTTACATTTAATCGTGTGGAAAAGTTGTTTTATCTATTTTATAGGTTTATATGATTGGGAAGTGGAAATGGTGGAAGAAATGAGCTTAAAAGACGAAAAATAGTGAAATATGACGAAGAGAACGTCGCAGTACCACCTCCACCGTTTTGATCATACTTCTTCATACGATGTCCGATTTAGGTGATTCAAATTCGAGAATGAAGAAGAAAGAGAGAGCTACATTTTGTAAAAATTAGAATATGGAAAAAAGGAACGGGACGCCCGTCCTGATAGGGGGACGCCCGTCCCTCGCGAAATTCAGACGCAGCAGATTTTGTTTTAAATAATACAAATGGATAATTACAAGAAAGTCTAAGTCGAGTCGAATACGTTTTCTACACGGTTTTTGCCTATAAATATAAGATCAATTCAGCCAGATTTTTATCCCATTATTATTATTATTCTGAAGCTCTGGAGCTGGTGATTTCGTTTAGAAGCAAGGATTAAGGCTAGGAAGATCATCTTTTCGGCAATCGGCGATTACGACACGTTTGGCAAAACTCTCCGTTTGTTTCTTTTTAGCTTAAAACTATTTTCCAGAAGGTTTTCTAACACTTTGTTTGCTGTTTTAGACTTGATTATGAGTTGCTAAACTCTCTTTACGCTTGTTTGAACAACGGATCCTATTTAATGTTTATTTAACGTTTTCGGTTGTTTTATGTTTTTGTGTTTAACCGTCGATCCTTATTTGCTTAAATTTTAATATGTTATTATAGTTGTTTATATATAATTTGTTTAATCAACATTCTAGGTATTCGGAAGGAATCTAGATAGGTTAGATAAGTTTTATGAAGTAATCGGTCGGTCTATAATCGATTTAAAATTATTAAGATTCGGAAGGACTTAGTAATAACAACTTAGGTAATTAAATTTAAGTGAGTAGGTCTAAGTATTAAGATTCGGAAGGACTTGATAGTTAGAGGAGTTATTCGGAAGGAAACTCTATAAGGTTAAATCACTAAAAACAGGCTTGATACTTATTGCTTGATTATTAATATTTATTAACTGTATTCGGAAGGAACGGTGTAAGTAGCAATAATTAAAGTTAGTAAAAGATTCGGAAGGACTTTTATTATATCTTAGAAGTTGAAAACAACAATCGATCTCGTAAAATTAACGGAAAATAGGTGAAGTGTCAAACAAGTGTATTCTCTTTATTATTTGATCTAATCAATTACTTTTCGCTCGATTTTAATTAATCATCACTTTTTCTTAATTACTTACAAGCTTTTGTTACGATAAAAAAACCCCCAAATACTCTTAGTATTATTTATTCGAATATAAAAACAAATTAGTCCCTGCGAACGAACCTTACTTACCTTTAAACTATATTATATACGGATAGGTCCACTGCCTAGAAGTGTGTAATTACGTGAAAAAAGTAGGTTTAAAATAAGACTAGATTTTACACATCAAGTTTTTGGCGCCGCTGCCGGGGACTGTTTTTTCGTTTTTGTTTCGAATTTGTAATACGATCCTTTTGAGTATTTATTTACTTAGAAGTTACTTTTTTATTTGTTATTACACTGGTACATTTTACGCTTTTCTTGTTTTTGTCTTTTCAGGTATTTCAGGTAGTTGATGAACACAAGGGCTTCGGGATTACCACTCGCGAGTCCAAAGTCAAATCCAGGAGTATCAAAGAGACGAGGCAGGAGAAGAGGCAATTTATCACTTCAGACACCACCCAATTTTGATCAAGTTTCACCCGTCAAGTTTGAAGACATTGCGTCGTCAGAAAGCGGAGGAAGCGATTCAGAACCAGAGATCGAAGAAGTGTTTTGTGAAGACAAACCGGAACCACAACCAGCTATGGACCCTTTGGATACACCAATGAACCGACGGGCCGCAGCTGTAGCGGTGCCACCCACCCGAGGGTCGGCAATCACCACCCCGGAATTGGGTGATGACTTTGTTGTCAAGGGTCACCATCTTAAGATGATCCAAGACAACACGTTCGATGGGCGTTACAATTCAGATCCGCATAAACACATAGCAAAATTCAACGAGCTGTGTGAGATGTTCAAATATGGCCAAGGCAAGGGCGATCCTGTCAAACTGAGGTTATTTCCTTCGTCTCTCACCGGAGATGCGAAGGTTTGGTTCGAGGAGCTTAATGAAAATTCAATAACCACATGGACGCAAATGCGCGAGGTTTTCATCAAACGATTTTTCCCACCCGCCTTGGGTAGGAAATTACTCAGAGATATCAGAGGATTCCGACAGGAAGATGGAGAGACTTCCACTGAAGCATGGGCTAGACTAAAAGAGATGCTAAGAGGTTGCTATGGTCATGGATTGGGCAAAGAAAACATCATTGAAATTTTCTTTTACGGATTAACCAAGGAGTCTCAAAACGAATTGGATCTAGCTGGAGGAGGAGATTTCATGTACAAAACCACCAACGAGGCATACAACCTAATGGAAGACAAGCTGGTCATTAGCCTATCAAGGGAGTATCGAGATGATGGTCGAGGCCGAAGAAACAGGGGACAAGTTGCTCAAGCTGAGAGTAGCCATGAAATATCCTCGGTAGTTCAAGAGGTCAAGACATTAGCGAATATAATTGATAAGCGCATGGGACGAATGGAGAAGGACATGCACTTGGTGAAGAATGGATGTGAAGGATGCGGAGGACCTCACTATGCTAGTGAGTGTAATCAAGTGGAGGATGCCAGCTACGCGCAGTATGGTTATCCTAATTGGGGGTCAAATTGGCAAAACCGCGGAGGTAACTACAACCGCGGCGACAATCGAGACAACGGATGGCAAAGAAATAACACTCGCTCCCCACCACGACAAAGATACGATCCACCGAAAAACGAAGATGAAGATCCAAGCATGAAAGATCTTTTGAAATCGTTCATCAACACCCAAAAATCAACCAATGACGATGTCCGTAACCAAATTAACGATGTCCGTAACCAATTTAAAGTTTTAACTGAGCAAATCGAGCAAGGACAGAGAAATCAGCAGGCAGCACATCAAGATTTAGAGAGACGGTTCGATAGGATGAACGAACGGAACTCAAATCGACCACCGGGCCAAATACCAAGCAATACTCAACCGAATCCACGCCCACAGAACCAAGGAAACACTTCCAATAATCAAGCACCAAAATATCAACATCCCGGAACACGAGACGGAATGCCACCCTGTCCAAAACACAGAGATGAACATGTAAATGCAATCAATACACGCTCGGGACATACTTATGGAGGAGATCAAGCCGAAAATGGAGCAAAACAGACCCCAGGTGCGCAGCACCACCCCAGGGGTGCGCAGCACCTGTCTGCTGAACCCGTTATTGATGATTTCGAGGTCGATGACGATGAGGACGAGGCACCACCAGTTCAGACCAAGACCACGACACCTGAACCAGTAGAGGAAGTTCCAATAAAAGCTTACAAGCCTCATGTTCCATATCCTCAACGATTACGAAAAGCAAGAATGAGGGAGCAGTACGGTAAATTTTGTGACATGATTAAATCTGTTAATATTAATGTTCCTCTTGTAGACTTGATTGCAGGGATGCCAAATTACGCTAAATTCATCAAGGAATTGGTCACAAATAAAGGAAAGCCATCGGAGGAGCAAGCCGCATTCCTCAACACAGAATGTTCAGCCTTGGTGAAGAACACGATACCACCCAAGTTGGATGATCCAGGGAGCTTTCTGATTCAGTGCAACTTCAGTAATACCTACAGTTGCAGTGCTTTAGCAGACTTAGGAGCTAGCATAAACCTGATGCCGTATTCACTATATGCTAAACTCGCCATTGGAGTGTTAAAACCAACAAGGATGAGTATTCGACTAGCAGACAGATCATTTCAGTATCCATTAGGAATTGCTGAGAACATGCTAGTGAACGTGGGAAAATTCACCTTTCCGGTTGATTTCGTGATTTTAGAGATGGATGAGGATGTCTCTGTTCCACTAATCCTTGGCCGACCATTCCTAAACACCGCTGACGCAATTATTCGGGTGAAAAATGGGCAAATTTCATTAGGGGTTGGGAATGAAAGAATTGTTTTTAATTTAGATAGAGCTATGACTCATTCCTATTCTACTGATGAAACCTGTTTTCGGATTAATGTGTTTGATGAATTAGATTGGCAGGAAATTCTCGAGATAGAAACTAGCTTGGAGGAGGAGTTGAAAGACGAGAAGATCGAGGAAGTGGAGGTTGAAGTTAAGGAAGAACTGAAGTTGGACCAAAGCATGAGGATCAAATCTTCAATCGAGTCACCACCAACCGACTTGGAGCTAAAACAATTACCGGTACATTTAGAATATGCTTTTCTTGAAGGTACTAATTTATTACCGGTTGTTATTTCGTCATCACTTTCGGGTGACGAAAAAGCTCGATTATTGACAGTCCTTAAGGGTCATAAAAAGGCCTTTGCTTGGCGCATATCTGACATACCCGGAATTAGCCCCGATTTTTGCAAACATAAAATAAATTTTAATGATAATGTAAAACCCGTTGTTCAAAGACAACGGCGGCTAAATCCGAATATGACAGATGTCGTTAAAAAGGAAGTTGTGAAGTTGTTGGATGCAAGTATTATCTACCCTATCTCAGATAGCCCATGGGTTAGCCCCATTCACTGTGTGCCGAAAAAGGGAGGTATGACCGTGGTGATGAACGAGAAGAACGAGCTCGTGCCAACAAGGACAGTTACCGGATGGAGAGTTTGCATTGACTACCGCAAACTGAATGAAGCCACCAGGAAGGACCATTTTCCACTACCGTTCATGGACCAGATGATCGAGAGACTAGCAGGAAATGAGTTCTACTGCTTCTTGGATGGATTCTCAGGATACTTTCAGATCCCCATCGATCCCGAAGATCAAGAAAAGACCACATTCACATGCCCGTTCGGAACCTACGCATATCGGAGGATGCCATTTGGTCTATGCAACGCACCCGCCACTTTTCAACGGTGTATGCTAGCCATTTTTCAAGATATGGTGGAGAAGACAATGGAAGTGTTTATGGACGACTTTTCAGTTTTCGGAGATTCTTTCGACAACTGTTTGAAGAATTTAGATCAGATGTTGGGAAGATGCGAGGAAGCACACTTGGTCCTCAACTGGGAGAAATGCCACTTCATGGTTCGAGAAGGAATCGTATTGGGACACAAAATCTCAAAAGCTGGGATAGAGGTAGACAAAGCGAAGATCGAGGTCATTGCCAAACTACCACCACCGACGAACGAGAAGGCAATTCGGAGTTTTTTTGGGACATGCCGGATTCTACCGAAGATTTATCAAGGATTTCTCCAAGATTACTCGTCCTATGACGAAACTTTTAGAGAAGGAGGTAGCTTTCAATTTTTAGGAGGACTGTTTAAAAGCTTTCGAGATACTCAAGGACCGGATCACCAATACACCTATTTTGGTAGCACCGGATTGGTCTCAACCTTTCGAGCTAATGTGTGACGCCAGTAATTTCGCAGTGGGAGCTGTTTTGGGGCAACGGATCGATAAACATTTTCGACCTATCTACTTCGCCAGCAAAACACTGAACGAAGCCCAACAGAATTATACCACTACGGAAAAGGAACTTTTGGCCGTTGTATTTGCCTTTGATAAATTCCGCTCATATTTAGTGATGAGCAAAACTATAGTTTTCACGGATCACTCTGCGTTAAAATTCTTATTTTCTAAATTAGATGCTAAACCTAGATTAATTCGTTGGATTTTATTGTTGCAGGAATTTGACATCGAGATCAAGGACAAGAAAGGGGCTGAAAATGTCGCTGCGGACCATTTGAGCCGATTGGAGAACCCAAGTTTGGGGGAGTTGAAGGAGGAGGACATAGATGACGCTTTTCCGGGGGAAATGCTGGCCTATATCAGTAACACAGACAGTTACACCCCATGGTTCGCGGACATTGCAAACTATATAGTCGGAAAAGTCATCAACAAAGACCTAACCTATCAACAGAGGAAGAAACTTATTTCGGATGCAAAGTACTACTACTGGGACTCGCCATACTTGTTCCGTAGATGTGCTGATGGAATGGTGCGCAGATGTGTATACGGAGAAGAAACTCGCAAAATTTTGAACGAATGCCATCATGGACCCACCGGAGGACATTACGGACCAACGGTAACTGGAAAAAAGGTCTATGATGCAGGATTCTATTGGCCAACCATTTTCAAGGAGGCCTATACTCTCGTAAACACTTGTGACGCATGCCAACGCCAAGGGAATATCACGAAGCGGGACGAAATGCCACAACAAGGGATCCAAGTTTGTGAAGTCTTCGATATCTGGGGAATCGACTTTATGGGCCCTTTCAAACCCTCAAATAGAAATATTTACATTCTAGTTGCTGTAGATTATGTTTCTAAATGGGTTGAAGCTAAAGCATTACCGACTAACAACGCTAACGTGGTTGTTGATTTTCTTAAAAGTTTATTTTGCAGGTTTGGAGTGCCAAAGGCATTAATCAGTGATCGAGGAAGCCACTTCGCCAACGCTCAGCTTGCAAAAGCTTTGAAAAGATATGGAGTAAATCACCGGTTTGCAACTTCGTATCATCCTCAAACTAGCGGGCAAGTGGAAAATACAAACCGCGCAATCAAAAGAATTTTGGAAAAGACGGTCAACAATAATCCCAATATATGGTCATGGAAGCTGGAGGACGCATTGTGGGCATTCAGGACGACGTATAAAACACCAATTGGAACCACCCCGTATCGACTACTCTACGGGAAAACGTGTCATCTTCCGGTGGAAATCGAGCATAAGGCATACTGGGCATTGAAGCTCTGCGACATTGACATAGATTTAGCAAAAGATTTGCGGTTCTTACAACTTCACGAGATGGATGAATTACGGTTACAGGCTTACGAAAGTTCCTGCCTTTACAAGGAAAGAACTAAGGAATTCCACGACCGTAAAATTCGGCGTAAAGAATTCAAGGAGGGCGATAAAGTACTTCTATTTCAATCAAAGTACAAATTCAAGGCTCCTAAATTACGCTCAAAGTGGACAGGACCGTACACCGTCAAACAGGCTTATGCTTCCGGATATGTCGAGTTATGGAGAGAAGGCGGAGAACCATTTATCGTCTCTGGGCAACGAGTTAAACTATACCACGAAGAAGATAATGAAAACGGAATGATGATTGAGGATGGATTCTATCCCATCAACACCTAATCAAGAAGCATATCGAGTCAAGCTAACGACTCGGTCGAAAAATTAGCGCTTCTCGGGAGGCAACCCGGGTTTGTTTTTCTTTTCTTTCGTAGTTAATCTTTCATTTATTTTTACAAAAAAAAAAAAAAAAAAAAAAAAAAAAAAAAAAAAATTTTAACAAAAAACGAAAATTTGAAGGCAAAAAGTTAAAGTTATTGTTTACACATGCTTTTCAATTAGAAAATAATAAATAGTCTACTATTTTTTTATTTCATCGTAACTTTTTTTTTTTCCATTTTTAAGTTTAATTTTTATTTCGTCACCTTTTCTTTACGTTTTTTTTTAACCTTTTATTTTTTAGTTTTTATTTAGCTAGGTATAAAAAAAAAATAAAAAAAATTCAAAAAACGAAAAAAAAATCTAAAATTTTGTATTTTTTTTATAAAGTTATTGTTTACCTTTTTCCTCTATTAGACTTTAAAAAAATAGTCTACTATTTTTTTTTTATTCCGTCGTAATTTGTAATTTGTAATATTTACTTATTTATTTATTTATTTTTATCTTTACTTTTATTTTTCTTTTTTTTTTTGTGTGTTTTTAATATTTGTTTTTAGTTTTTCTCTTTTAGTTTTTTTTCTTAGATTTGAAGTAAGTTCAACAACCGGTTTTGGGACTAGCTTTCAGATCAGTAAAGCATTTTCACCAGAAATATTCGATATCTACAACCGGGTTCTACTTTCTTCTTTTCTTATTTTTGTATTATTTATTTTTCTTGTTAGATTTTTTTTGTATAATTTCCCTTAGTTTTTTTTTAGTCGTTAACACATTAGGGACAATGTGTTACTTAAGTTTGGGGGGGTCATCGGGAAATTTTATATTTTATCTTTCGACCCTTAGCTTAGTTTCCATCGTGTTGAATTGTGTTCTTTTTGTACATTTTTGAGTCAGAAAAAACCAAAAAAATATAACGTGTCTAGTCGGTAAATACCTTAAACTTTAAGCATAACCAGACGCATTTTTACCCCACTCAGAAAAATAGTGAGAGTTTGAGCCTATTGAAAGCATTTATTTTTAATGCTACTTTTCGTTTCTTTGAGTGTGCCGATGGGGATGACTTTAGAACTTGACATTGTTATACATTTCGAGACCACATATGAGCAATTGCATTAGGGTAACTTAGTGTGATTTTGGTACAATGATAGGGGCAATTAGGATTAACCCATTTGATTAGCCTTTTCGTTTCTTTTTATATTTTTATATATTTTCCGCCTAACCCTTGTAACACTTATTTTTAGTGTTAGAAACTCTAGTAAACCAATTTGCGCCTAAACCGTTTCGTTTCTAAACACTACTATATTATTTTGTACACTCGCCTTATTTTCGTTTCTTTTTAGATTAAGTCCGAACTTAGATTTTTGATTGCTATTATTATATTAAGTAAAGTGAAGTTTATTAAGGCCAGGAAGAAAAGTATCGATGATTATTGCCTTGTATTATTTGTATTTGGAGAAATAGTTGAAAGAAAAAAAATATATATAGTGATTATTAGCCTTTTGAGCATGTGTACTTACCACGAAAAAAAAAATTATTTTGGAAGGCATGTACTAGGCTAAAGAAAAAAAAAAGAGAAAAAAAGTGAAAAAGAAAAAAAAATCGAAAAAAAAAAACAGAAAAGCAAAAAAAAAATTAGTTGTGGATTTTAAGCGAAGTAGTGTATTATGAGTCGTGTATTATTTACGATACATGTATATTTGGAGGAAAAGAAAAAGTATAAGTTGGAGAAATTAAGCAATCTAGTACGTTAGAGATTATATTTAGTTCGGACTTAATCTAAGTTTTGTAATATTTTTATTTACCCATTTACACTCCATTATATATTTTCACATGTCTTTACCTGTACGTTATAACCCGAATAAAAGTCCCCGTTTAGTTGTACCTAGACTCTAGTGGTGGAGATTTGATACTTTATCAAGCCTATGATAGAATATTCACCATGACTGAGCAATTGAGTGATTCTACAGAGATATTTTACACACCCTTTTAGAGTAGTTTGAGAGATTGTGTGATTTTACTTCCAATAAAAATCGTGAGGAGTTTGGTTATGTTTATTTTTGGCTTTGATAATTAATTTGAAAACAGTTTTTGCTTGAGGGCAAGCAAAAAGGCAAGTTTGGGGGGATTTGATATCGCATATTTATATATATATTTCTATGCGATATTGTGTCACATTTCATAGTAAACATGATGGATAGGATAGGTTTTTACATTTAATCGTGTGGAAAAGTTGTTTTATCTATTTTATAGGTTTATATGATTGGGAAGTGGAAATGGTGGAAAAAATGAGCTTAAAAGACGAAAAATAGTGAAATATGACGAAGAGAACGTCGCAGTACCACCTCCACCGTTTTGATCATACTTCTTCATACGATGTCCGATTTAGGTGATTCAAATTCGAGAATGAAGAAGAAAGAGAGAGCTACATTTTGTAAAAATTAGAATATGGAAAAAAGGAACGGGACGCCCGTCCTGATAGGGGGACGCCCGTCCCTCGCGAAATTCAGACGCAGCAGATTTTGTTTTAAATAATACAAATGGATAATTACAAGAAAGTCTAAGTCGAGTCGAATACGTTTTCTACACGGTTTTTGCCTATAAATATAAGATCAATTCAGCCAGATTTTTATCCCATTATTATTATCATTCTGAAGCTCTGGAGCTGGTGATTTCGTTTAGAAGCAAGGATTAAGGCTAGGAAGATCATCTTTTCGGCAATCGGCGATTACGACACGTTCGGCAAAACTCTCCGTTTGTTTCTTTTTAGCTTAAAACTATTTTCCAGAATGTTTTCTAACACTTTGTTTGCTGTTTTAGACTTGATTATGAGTTGCTAAACTCTCTTTACGCTTGTTTGAACAACGGATCCTATTTAATGTTTATTTAACGTTTTCGGTTGTTTTATGTTTTTGTGTTTAACCGTCGATCCTTATTTACTTAAATTTTAATATGTTATTATAGTTGTTTATATATAATTTGTTTAATCAACATTCTAGGTATTCGGAAGGAATCTAGATAGGTTAGATAAGTTTTATGAAGTAATCGGTCGGTCTATAATCGATTTAAAATTATTAAGATTCGGAAGGACTTAGTAATAACAACTTAGGTAATTAAATTTAAGTGAGTAGGTCTAAGTATTAAGATTCGGAAGGACTTGATAATTAGAGGAGTTATTCGGAAGGAAACTCTATAAGGTTAAATCACTAAAAACAGGCTTGATACTTATTGCTTGATTATTAATATTTATTAACTGTATTCGGAAGGAACGGTGTAAGTAGCAATAATTAAAGTTAGTAAAAGATTCGGAAGGACTTTTATTATATCTTAGAAGTTGAAAACAACAATCGATCTCGTAAAATTAACGGAAAATAGGTGAAGTGTCAAACAAGTGTATTCTCTTTATTATTTGATCTAATCAATTACTTTTCGCTCGATTTTAATTAATCATCACTTTTTCTTAATTACTTACAAGCTTTTGTTACGATAAAAAAACCCCCAAATACTCTTAGTATTATTTATTCGAATATAAAAACAAATTAGTCCCTGCGAACGAACCTTACTTACCTTTAAACTATATTATATACGGATAGGTCCACTGCCTAGAAGTGTGTAATTAGTTGAAAAAAGTAGGTTTAAAATAAGACTAGATTTTACACATCATACGTAGCATGCAAGTTATATCCCACAGGAAGAAGACAAAAAAAACCACCAAAACTAAATTGATCAACATATGAGACATCACGTAACCCGTCTAAAAAACCGTATTCTACGAACATCCATAGTAAGATAAGATTATACAAACTGTTTTTGGCCAATCAAAAATTTATAATAACAGAATAAAATATGAAAAAAGTTAAGATATAAGTACACTTACTTCTTAAATCGCTTATCTAAATAGATTGCGATGTGAATATAATTAAATATTTGGATGTCAAGAAAAAATAAGTAGTTTGTTGACAAGATTCATTTAGGCTCTTAATTAATAACAAAGAATAATGGCGGCTTTGGCGCTCAATTTGGAGTAGAGAAAAGGGTACCTTTGTCAAATATATAATAATCTCTGAAAGTGGGGAAATTTGTTATTTTGAAATTTGAATGGGGAAATATGTTATTATGAATGTTTAAATTGGGATATACGTAATTATGCCTTTTTTAGGCAAAATCTATCTTTATATAAACGACGTCAAATATATAGTCGAATAGTTAGACTGCTTTCACAATTATTTCTTATTTTAATGGTTACATTTTTAAAGTTTGTATATTTAAAAAAATTAGTTTTAACATAATAAGTTAATTAAAATTTACACTTGTCATTATATTCCATCCCATCTTTTATGAGACACTTTAAATAAAAGATGGAAATATCAATCACCCAAAGACGTTGCCAAAGTGGTTTGAGTTCCTTTCTAAAAATTAATAACTAAATATGTAAAAGGGAAGGAGTAAAAGCCACTAAACCGACTATTTTTGGGACCCGGGTTCAAATCTTGCAACTACCACTTTTTTTTCCCTGAGTTTGACACAACATAATAATATCAGCAAGGCACAAACTCATCTTTCTTTTGCTTTAACATCAAAACAGCTAATTTCAGTTGACCAATCCGACAAAGCTTGGCAGGATTCTTATATGTAGTTACTCGAGCCGTTTTATCACCCAACAAAACAACACGAGCAATACTATAACATTCACATTCTTCAACTGCAAACTGCCACTCTCTAAATGATATCTCATACCAATCCTTTTTATCGGAATCAGTTGTTTTAACCTCAATGTACTCCTTTCGGTTTTCATCATCACAAATTTCAATGTCATATGGTAGCCCGGATTCCTTAACTTCATTCACCCATTTCACAAACTTCATACCAACTTTTTTGGAGTAATAATTAAACGCCACTTCCTCACCTCGTCTTCATGTAAGATACGCTTGTTGCATATTGACCGCGCCATGAGAAAGCTGATCCTTCTGGCTAAAAGTAACTTGGGGGCAGTTAGCCAAGTAGCAGGTGGCCAGTTCTTGTTACTTTGAGATGATGAACTGGACATAATGATTTTTTTAGTGATACGAGTTTTAGATGAAGTTTCCATGTTCAAAGATGACGGGTCTATAGCTTGATATGACCATAATGGTTCTTCTTCTGGAAGTTTTGGCACCTTCTGGTTAGTCAAGATAAAATCTTCGATTTGTTCATTTGTGGAACCTGATTCAGTCATAGTGTAATCATGTGAATGAAATTTTCCAAATGTAGTTCGGAATCCCCATTGATTAGAAAACGAGAAAGCTCCATAAATATTGAATGAGAATCAGAGTCACACGTTGAATACAAAGTCACGTCCTGTTAGAAAACTCAAAGAATGTCAAATTTTATGCTGCTTTTTAGTTCATCAATTAAATTAATAAATACTAGAAATATATTTAACCGAAAAGTAGTTCACAAAGTTATATAAAGTTCGATTGAAAAACATAGATATATATTAGATCACAAATTCATTTATGTAGTTGTGAATGTTTTGCTAGAATATAATTATTTAAACAATTTGTAAAGTAGCTTTTCGTGATACCTGAAGAAGGCAGCGACTATCATGTCTCTTCTTAGACACCAAATTGACACATTCGTAAATAAATAGACTAAATTTGCTACCTACAAGATATAGAAAACTCAAAAATCGAATAAACACTTACCTAGCTTTGAAAGCTGTGGCAGATTTTTTCCACACTTCAAGAACAGATAAAGCGTCGTGAAGGGTGACAGTTTTCTTGATACCAAGGCTAGTTACCAACTTCTCACTTTGAATCTGTCGGATATAATTAAAACACAGTGAGTAAAGTGTTTGTTATAAATGATAATGCTAATAGAGAAAGTGGGATAATTGACCTTCGGAACAGCAAACGGAGCATTATCACCAAGAATCGAGCACACCGTCTCACAATAATGAAATAAATCTTTAGGATGATAAAGCTCGTTATCCACACTAGAAACCACCCACAGAACATCATTGATTACATTTACTAATGTAGACTTAAAAGACTTGTTTTCTCCTTTGATCTTGCAATAAGCTAAATCTTTGTCACTAAAATAATCATCCCACATTTCATCAAGAACCTCCAATAAATGGTTGCATTTTATTAGATTATATTAGTTTAGCCCAATGTATAGTGTTAGGCCTAAGCCCAATTTGGGATTCTTGTATTATTTATACCTCATGTATTCTCATTAGCAGGCAATCAATTCAATTCCAATTTGGGATTCTTGTATTATTTATACCTCATGTATTCTCATTAGCAGGCAACCAGCTACACCACCCAACAATCAGCCTGCCCCACCCGACCCGCAACCTGCTCCACCCGCCAGCCCCGATCCACCTGCTCCACCCAACAGCCCGCCCGCCCAGCCTGACCCGCTCCCTGATCCGCCAGCTTCACCCGAACCGCATACCCCGCCCGCCATACATAATCCCGCGCCCACTCATCCCATGCATACACGATCCCGCCACGGTATAGCCAAACCTATCCAACGCCTAAATCTCCATACCACTACTATATCGCCATTACCTCGTTCTTACCTAGCCGCTCTCAAAGATCCTTTTTGGAATAAATCAATGATAGATGAATATACTGCTCTTATTAATAATCATACTTGGTCACTTGTTCCCCGTCCTGTGAATGCTAACGTTGTTACTTCCATGTGGCTCTTTAGACATAAATTTAATGCAGATGGTTCTCTGGGTCGCTACAAGGCTCGCCTTGTCGCCAATGGTCGTAGTCAGCAGCAGGGGATTGATTGTGAGGAAACATTCAGCCCCGTAGTCAAACCAGGCACTATTCGCACCGTCCTCAGCCTTGCTATATCTCGGTCTTGGCCAATTCATCAGTTGGATGTCAAAAATGCATTTTTACACGGACATCTTGAGGAAACGGTCTATATGCAACAACCCCCTGGTTTTATTGACAAAACTCATCCTGATTATGTTTGTCTTTTGCAGCGTTCATTATATGGTCTTAAACAGGCTCCTCGTGCCTGGTTTTAGCAACAACCCCCTGGTTTTATTGACAAAACTCACCCTGATTATGTTTGTCTTTTGCAGCGTTCATTATATGGTCTTAAACAGGCCCCTCGTGCCTGGTTTTAGCGCTTTGCCTCATATGTTCTGCGTCTTGGCTTCACACACAGCAAGACCGATACTTCTCTTTTTATATTTAAGCGTGGAACGGATACAGCCTATTTGTTGCTTTATGTGGATGACATCATACTTACAGCCTCTTCTACTTCACTATTGCAGCGTATAATTTCTTTACTTAGCAGTGAGTTTTCCATGACAGACTTGGGTTCGTTAAGTTATTTTTTGGGCATCTCAGTCACTCGTACAGCAAAGAGTATGTTTTTATCTCAGCACAAGTATGCTTCGGATATTTTGGACCGCGCACATATGTCAAACTGTAATCCTTGCAAAACTCCTGTTGACACTGACGCAAAGCTTGGTCCAGGTGGTCCTCCTGTCTCTGATCCAAGCTCTTATCGTAGTTTTGCGGATGTGCCCTCCAGTATCTCACCTTTACTCGTCCAGATATTTCTTATGCTGTACAACAGATTTGCCTTTATATGCATGATCCACGTGAGCCTCATCTTCATGCTTTAAAGCGTATACTACGCTACATTCGCGGTACCTTATCTCATGGTTTGTACCTATATGCTTCACCAACCACTCAGTTGACCGCTTACTCTGATGCTGATTGGGGTGGATGTCCAGATTCTCGTCGGTCTACTTCAGGATATTGTGTTTTTCTTGGCGCTAATCTTCTCTCTTGGTCATCCAAACGTCAACACACAGTCTCACGTTCTAGTGCTGAAGCTGAATATCGTGGGGTTGCAAATGCAGTAGCTGAAACTTCCTGGCTGCGCAATTTACTTCGAGAATTACATAATCCAATTACTACCGCCACAGTTGTTTTTTGTGATAATGTCAGTGCCGTCTACATGTCTGCGAATCCTGTTCATCATCAGCGCACCAAACACATCGAGATTGACATTCATTTTGTCCGCGACAAAGTAGCTGCCGGTCATGTTCGAGTTCTACATGTTCCATCTCGTTATCAATATGCGGATATCTTCACAAAGGGCCTTCCATCTCCATTGTTTCTTGATTTTCGATCCAGTTTGAGTGTGCGTCCTACACCCGCTCAAACTGCGGGGGCATATTAGATTATATTAGTTTAGCCCAATGTATAGTGTTAGGCCTAAGCCCAATTTGGGATTCTTGTATTATTTATACCTCATGTATTCTCATTAGCAGGCAATCAATTCAATTCCAATTCAGTTTAATACCATATTTTACATTTTTCACGATCACAACTCAACGACACTTTTGCTATCAAATAAACCAACTCTTGAGACTCCCAATCACTCACAGTTGATCCAGGTGGAATATTGACTTCCTCCCATATCATATTTGAGAGAAAAATCTGAGAAGAATTAGGAACAGTTTTTTCAACCTGAACAGTTTGCACAAAATCGGTAATTCCTAGTTCCTTTAAAAATTTCCTCCAGTTGAGCATAGATCCACCAGCTGGATACTTTAAATATCTTTTATCGATCTCATACCAATTTACATCTATTCTACTGATCAACCTACTGATGTCGAGATGATTGCCGAAATCATTACTGAAATGGATTGCCACCTCTGAGATTATATGCTCCCTTTAATTATAACAATCCGAGCAACTAGATTGTAGGTGAACCATTATAAACGACAAGTATTCTGTCATAAGATCGGTATTCTTCATATTCTTCTTGTCACAAATAGCTGGCAAAACGTGTGCTTTTACTATTTGATGGGTAGATAACCGTTGAACACCAACTTTAGAAAGAAACTGAGAACAGTTCTCGTTTACTGAATCATCAAAAAACAAAGGATTAAGTATTCGAAGATTGGAAAATAATATTTTAAAAGCTTCAAGACTGTTCCATGAACCCTCTGAATTCATCCAAATTGTATCATCTTCATGAACCATAACATCCATCTAAAAGAGGAATGAAGGGCATTTTTCTCAAACTATTCATGATATCCGAGCCACTTTGAAAATCAATAGAATTCTGAAGGAACATTGAACATAATTCAGAAAGGCAAGATGAAAGCCAGCTCAGTCCCATTGATTTTAAACCTTCTTTTGTACGGAAAAAAGAAGATAAAATTTGAACCAAAATTTTGGGGCGGTAATTTTGAATACCCAGTGCCTTGGCGAGTGAATCTGATAAAACAATTTCCTTATTCAAGTACCCGAGACCAAGATGCTTTTGAATCAAGTTATCAGGCAAAAGATTTCTAACCTGTGCATTCCAGTTTCTTAGAACCAGAAACGGTGGGACCCATTTGTCGTTATCTCCTTCTAGAAGTAGACAGTTAGACGTGCTCAACTTTGATATCATCATTCTGGGAAGTGAAGCAAAAAATCCATGGACTTCATCTACAAGCGGAACATAGCTCAAAAAGACGGAAACGCCCTTTCCAAGACAATTGTTTAAACCAAAAAGTTTACAGAAAGATCGCTCTGAATTCACAAACAAGTTTGGGAACTCAGATAGCAGCCATTGGTTCCACGGACTATTCCCATCAACTTCTTCTCTTGATGAAGGAAGAATAAAATCACCTTGGATAATAAATTTTAAACCGTACGTTCTAAGTGGAAGAAATGCAAAAACATATTGTTGTTCTAACTTTGGAATGTAAATATGTAATTACCATCATTTGATACTTCAAGAGCAAAAGCAACTGAAATTTCAGTAGTTTTTACATCAGCACGGATACCACTAGCCTGCAATTCCATAGACTCTACAAACCAAGTCAAGGTTTCATTCCCAATGCACACATTGGTTAATCCATTTACAACTATTTCCTTCCTCATGAGGACGGATGAATCATTAAGCATGTTTTTAAACTTGATACATTGAAGACGATGAAGAAAAAGTAGTAAGGATGGATGAAGATCTGAAAACATATGTTTTCAGCAGCTGAACTTTCTGTTAGATTTGACTTTAAGGGAAGAACAATGCATGTATTGTAATGGTGTGTATTCGCTTGTTTGTTAGTATCAAATGAGACGATGCTTGTGAACAGCTCGATATGACAAGGAGGCACGATTGTTTTCAAGACAAAACCGATTTGACCCTCCGTTAAGTCAAAGTTGATATGAAATCCATTAGAATGAATTTTTGGAGCATCAGTAACCTACATAACGATACAAGTGATGTTTTCAGTAGGGGTAATATGGAAAAATACATTTGGCTTTGTCGGATTGGCCAACTGAAACTAGCTGTTTTGATGTCAAAGCAAAAGAAGGATGAGTGTGTGCCTTGCTGATATTATTATGTTGTGTCAAATGTGTATCTGTGATGATTGAAAGTTATGAAGTAACTACTTGGAATAATTTGAAAGTGTAAATTATTTGTACTGAACTCAGGAAAAAAGAAATGCTAGTTGCAAGATTTGAACCCGGGTTCCAAAAATAGTCGGCTTAGTGGCTTTTACTCCTTCCCTATTATATATTTAGTTATTAATTTTTAGAAAGGAGCTCAAACCACTTTGCCAACATCTTTGGGTGATTGAGTTTTCCATCATTTATTTAAAGTGTCTCATAAAAAATGGGATGGAATATAGTGACAAGTTTAAATTTTAATTAACTTATCATGTTTAAACTATTTTTTTTTAAATATACAAACTTTAAAAATGTAACCATTAAAATAAGAAATAATTATGAAAACAGTCTAACTATTCGATTATATTTGACGTCGTTTATATAAATACCGATTTTGCCTAAAAAAGACATAATTTGTATATCCGCATTTAAACATTCATAATAACATATTTCCCTATTCAAATTTCAAAATAACAAATTTCCCCAATTTCATAGATTATTATATATTTGACAAAAGTATCTTTTTCTCTACTCCAAATTGAGCGCCAAAGCTACGGAAAATGCCGTCATTATTCATTGTTATTAATTAAGAGCCTAAATGAATCTTGTCAATAAACTACTTATTTCTTCTTGACATCCAAATATCTAATTATATTCACATCGCAATCTATTTAGATAAGCGATTTAAGAAGTAAGTGTACTTATATCTTAACTTTTTCGATATTTTATTATGTTATTTAAAACTAGTAGTGTCTGTTTATATCATATTAGATTTAGAACGTTAGAATTTACAAAGTTTGTATAATCTTATCTTACTATGGATGTTACGTTTTTTTTAGACGGGTTACGTGATGACTCATATGTATATCAATTTAGTTTTGGTGGTTTTTTTTTTGTCTTCTTCCTGTGGGATATAACTTGCATGCTACGTATCAATTTTTTGGAAGAAAGTTCTATATATACTTTTCAATTTTATTTTCATGATCCAACAACTATGTTATCCTTTTGCCTAACATTTATTTTATCTTTTTTAATAACATGAATTGTGATTAAATAGGTTAAATTTCAGTTATTTTAAAAAGGGTATAATAGTCAAATTATAAATTGATTTAAGTGAAATTTTAAAAATGGATAAATATGCAATTTAAGTTATAAGAATAGGAAAATTTGATATTTTAAATTTTGAACGGATAAATATGTTATTTTGAATGTTTAAATAGAGATATATGTAATTGTGCCTTAAAAAAATAATCGATATATATGGATTATATTTAATAGTAACTTATATCTAATAGTTTTGTAATATTATAAACAAAAATTGTGTCGTTATTTATAGTACTATAATTAAACCTCCTAACATGTACTAGAATAAATTTAACTATTCAATAAATAGTCACAAAAAATAAAATAAGTTATATTATATAGTAAGTTTTAGTTTAAGTTGGTAGAGATGGTTGGGCACTTAATGGAAAGTTCCGTTCGAGTCTCCCTCCTCACACCTTTTTCATTTTTGATTTATATATGACATGGTTACAAGATCAAGTGTTTTAACTTTGCTCTAATAACATGCCATTGAAATTAACTCAATGCCGTTAACATGGGTCAATACCACTACACAACAAAAAAAATATGAGCAAAATATTAAATTTTATTAGAGAAACTTTTTTTTTTTCGCTGATAACATATAACATTAACCCAATGTGTTGAATCTAATGGACAAAAATCAAGTGTTTTTAATTTGGTTCTTATAAACATGCCATTGAAAAATTAACAAATAATAAGAATAGAGTTAAACGTATAGATAGAAACCCCACCAATATGGTGAGTTTTGTTATATTTTACGTGGGCCATCAAATGTTATGTATATCTCCCACTTTATTTTTAACTTAAAATAATATATTTTATTATATATTTATTATATAAACTAAATATTATATTAATTATATATATCCCAAATTTTTAATAATAACTTTTAAACCCATTTTCATTCCAAAACCCATTTATCAACCAAACGCCCCTTAAAGTCAAGAAATGATCACGTAACAATGACATAATTAAATACATTTGATCACTTGCATCTGCTTGGGAAGTATTTGCGGTAAATCGACAAGCATCACATGTTTAAGTTTTGTTATCTATATTAACATCTATGTGACAACCGTCACTTCAAAATAAAGGACTATCCATGTAATTTTTCAGAAAATAGGACGAAAAGTGCCATTTGAGTAAGAGGAAAAGGACCATCCTTGTAATTAACTCTAAAAAGATAACATAAATGTTGGGTAAAAGGATAACATAGGTGTTGGGTCATGAAAATAAAATTGAAAAGTGCATAGAACTTTCTTCCAAAAAATTGATACTTAGCATTCAAGTTATATCCCACAGAAAGAAGACAAAAAAAGCCACCAAAACTAAATTGATATACATATGAGTCATCACGTAACTCGTCTAAAAAAACTGTATTCTACGAACATCCATAGTAAGATAGGATTATACAAACTGTTTTTGGCCAAACAAAAATTTATAATAACAGAATAAAATATCAAAAACGTTAAGATATAAGTATACTTACTTCTTAAATCACTTATCTAAATAGATTGCGATGTGAAAATAATTAGATATTTGAATGTCAAGAAAAAATAAGTAGTTTATTGACAAGATTCATTTAGGCTCTTAATTACTAACAATGAATAATGCCGACATTTTCCGTAGCTTTGGCGTTCAATTTGGAGTAGAGAAAAGGGTACTTTTGTCAAATATATAATAATCTATGAAATTGGGGAAATTTTTTATTTTGAATTTTGAATTGGGAAATATGTTATTATGAATGTTTAAATGGGGATATACGTAATTATGCATTTTTTTAGGCAAAATTGATCTTTATATAAACGACGTCAAATATATAGTCGAATAGTTAGACTGTATTCATAATTATTTCTTATTTTAATGGTTACATTTTTAAAGTTTGTATATTAAAAAAAAAAATAGTTTAAAAATAATAAGTTTAACTACAATTTGCACTTGTCATTATATTTCATCCCATTTTGTATAAGACACTTTAAATAAAATATGGAAAACTCAATCACCCAAAGATGTTGGCAAAGTGGTTTGAGTTCCTTTCTAAAAATTACTAACTAAATATATAATAGGAAAGGAGTAAAAGCCACTAAGCCGACTATTTTGGAACCCATGTTCAAATCTTGCAACTAGCATTTTTTTTTCCTGAGTTCAATACAAATAATTTACACTTTCAAGTAGTTACTTCATAACTTTCAATCATCACAAATACACATTTGACACAACATAATAATATCAGCAAAGCACAAACTCATCCTTCTTTTGCTTTGACATCAAAACAGCTAGTTTCAGTTGACCAATCCGACAAAGCTTGGCACGATTCTTATATGTAGTTACTCGAGCTGTTTTATCACCCAACAAAACAACAAGAGCAATACTATAACATTCACATTCTTCAACTGCAAACTGCCACTCTCTAAATGATATCTCATACCAATCCTTTTTATCGGAATCAGTTGTTTTAACCTCAATGTACTCCTTTCGGTTTTCATCATCACAAATTTCAATGTCACATGGTAGCCCGGATTCCTTAACTTCATTCACCCATTTCACAAACTTCATACCAACTTTTTTGGAGTAATAATTAAACGCCACTTCCTCACCTCGTCTTCATGTAAGATACGCTTGTTGCATATTGACCGCGCCATGAGAAAGCTGATCCTTCTTGCTAAAAGTAACTTGGGGGCAGTTAGCCAAGTAGCACGTGGCCAGTTCTTGTTACTTTGAGATGATGAACTGGACATAATGATTTTTTTAGTGATACGAGTTTTAGATGAAGTTTCCATGTTCAAAGATGACGGGTCTATAGCTTGATATGACCATAATGGTTCTTCTTCTGGAAGTTTTGGCACCTTCTGGTTAGTCAAGATAAAATCTTCGATTTGTTCATTTGTGGAACCTGATTCAGTCATAGTAGTAATCATGTGAATGAAATTTGCCAAATGTAGTTCGGAATCCCCATTGATTAGAAAACGAGAAAGCTCCATAAATATTGAATGAGAATCAGAGTCACACGTTGAATACAAAGTCACGTCCTGTTAGAAAACTCAAAGAATGTCAAATTTTATGCTGCTTTTTAGTTCATCAATTAATTTAATAAAGAGAGAATGTCACAAATCGTCCTTGTGGTTAGGCTGTTTTTCACGTATCGTCCTTTTGAAGAAAAGTTAGCACAGATCATCCTTTTGTTTTTTAAAATTATCGTCTGTGATCCTTCCGTCAAAATCCTGTTAATTTAATCCGTTAAGTGGCCCCATGTGCCTGGCACATGAGGGTAAATGAGTAATTTGGCACCTTCTTCTTCATTTCCCCCAATTTATCTTCTTCATTTCCCCCAATCACCATAACATTATATAAGCCTTGTGTTGATCATAACAATTATACAAAGATATGTGGCTGTGTCGGCGGTGGTTGTGTGTTAACCGGCGGTGGTTGTGTGGCGGCTAGATTTGATACACGACATCTCATTATTTGGTTGGCAATGAAATGGGATCCTATGATTATATGACATTCACAAGTAGTCGAAAGTGACGAAAACACATCCAAACAGCTTACGATTAATCCGATACCATTCCTAGAAAAATATTCAATAGCTACATTGTTTAAATAAAAACAAGAAATGAATAAGGTTAACCTGAAACTCATGGTCAGTAGCTAATGCTTTAAAAGCCGATTCGAGTTCCGAAAGAGCATACATTAAAGTTTCAGGAACATACTTCCCACCATATTTCCCAAACCGGCCAAGCGAATCCGGTCGTTGAAGAACCGACAATTCATCAACAACCACCATTGATGATTCTTTAGCAAGAACACAAGAAACAGCAAACGGTTTAGGTGAATCGGCCCCGGTTCGGTTGGACCGGAAAGATAGTTGTGAAAGATATGGCCTGAGGAATGAAGAAGAGGGGTTGGTGGTGATTCTGTGAGTTGGGATTGTGGTTGACCAAGCAGCAGCAGCCATTGTTTTTGTTTTGTTTTCTTAAAATTTATGTTTGTTTTTTTTTGCCTAAGTTTTGTATTTGTATTTTTTTGTTTTTGATCAAATTATTTGATATTGAGGTTTGATACTGAGATTTGATATAGAGATTTGGAGATTAGATTTGATATAGAGTTTAAGAGAAGTGAAGTGAGCCTAGAAATAAAAACCTAGAAATTTCGAAACCCTCGGGTGTGGTAAGATTGAGATTAGCGTGATTTAAAGCAAGTGGAATGAGAGCAAATGGTGTGTTTGGCTGCATCGATAATCAATCAATTTAGGGGTTGGAACTCCATTTTTGCCTGAAATTGAAATTAGGGTTTATGGTTCAAGGAAAAATTGGGGGAAATGAAGAAGAAGGTGCCAAATTACTCATTTACCCTCATGTGCCAGGCACATGGGGCCACTTAACGGATTAAATTAACAGGATTTTGACGGAAGGATCACAGACGATAATTTTAAAAAACAAAAGGATGATCTGTGCTAACTTTTCTTCAAAAGGACGATACGTGAAAAACAGCCTAACCACAAGGACGATTTGTGACATTCTCTCTTTAATAAATACTAGAAATATATTTAACCGAAAAGTAGTTCACAAAGTTATATAAAGTTCGATTGAAAAACATAGATATATATTAGATCACAAATTCATTTATGTAGTTGTGAATGTTTTGCCAGAATATAATTATTTAAACAATTTGTAAAGTAGCTTTTCGTGATACCTGAAGAAGGCAGCGACTATCATGTCTCTTCTTAGACACCAAATTGACACATTCGTAAATAAATAGACTAAATTTGCTACCTACAAGATATAGAAAACTCAAAAATCGAATAAACACTTACCTAGCTTTGAAAGCTGTGGCAGATTTTTTCCACACTTCAAGAACAGATAAAGCGTCGTGAAGGGTGACAGTTTTCTTGATACCAAGGCTAGTTACCAACTTCTCACTTTGAATCTGTCGGATATAATTAAAAGACAGTGAGTAAAGTGTTTGTTATAAATGATAATGCAAATAGAGAAAGTGGGATAACTGACCTTCGGAACAGCAAACGGAGCATTATCACCAAGAATCGAGCACACCGTCTCACAATAATGAAATAAATCTTTAGGATGATAAAGCTCGTTATCCACACTAGAAACCACCCACAGAACATCATTGATTACATTTACTAATGTAGACTTAAAAGACTTGTTTTCTCCTTTGATCTTGCAATAAGCTAAATCTTTGTCACTAAAATAATCATCCCACATTTCATCAAGAACCTCCAATAAATGGTTGCATTTTTCACGATCACAACTCAACGACACTTTTGCTATCAAATAAACCAACTCTTGAGACTCCCAATCACTCACAGTTGATCCAGGTGGAATATTGACTTCCTCCCATATCATATTTGAGAGAAAAATCTGAGAAGAATTAGGAACAGTTTTTTCAACCTGAACAGTTTGCACAAAATCGGTAATTCCTAGTTCCTTTAAAAATTTCCTCCAGTTGAGCATAGATCCACCAGCTGGATACTTTAAATATCTTTTATCGATCTCATACCAATTTACATCTATTCTACTGATCAACCTACTGATGTCGAGATGATTGCCGAGATCATTACTGAAATGGATTGCCACCTCTGAGATTATATGCTCCCTTTAATTATAACAATCCGAGCAACTAGATTGTAGGTGAACCATTATAAACGACAAGTATTCTGTCATAAGATCGGTATTCTTCATATTCTTCTTGTCACAAATAGCTGGCAAAACGTGTGCTTTTACTATTTGATGGGTAGATAACCGTTGAACACCAACTTTAGAAAGAAACTGAGAACAGTTCTCGTTTACTGAATCATCAAAAAACAAAGGATTAAGTATTCGAAGATTGGAAAATAATATTTTAAAAGCTTCAAGACTGTTCCATGAACCCTCTGAATTCATCCAAATTGTATCATCTTCATGAACCATAACATCCATCTAAAAGAGGAATGAAGGGCATTTTTCTCAAACTATTCATGATATCCGAGCCACTTTGAAAATCAATAGAATTCTGAAGGAACATTGAACATAATTCAGAAAGGCAAGATGAAAGCCAGCTCAGTCCCATTGATTTTAAACCTTCTTTTGTACGGCAAAAAGAATATAAAATTTGAACCAAAATTTTGGACGGGTAATTTTGAATACCCAGTGCCTTGGCGAGTGAATCTGATAAAACAATTTCCTTATTCAAGTACCCGAGACCAAGAAGCTTTTGAATCAAGTTATCAGGCAAAAGATTTCTAACCTGTGCATTCCAGTTTCTTAGAACCAGAAACGGTGGGACCCATTTGTCGTTATCTCCTTCTAGAAGTAGACAGTTAGACGTGCTCAACTTTGATATCATCATTCTGGGAAGTGAAGCAAAAAATCCATGGACTTCATCTACAAGCGGAACATAGCTCAAAAAGACGGAAACGCCCTTTCCAAGACAATTGTTTAAACCAAAAAGTTTACAGAAAGATCGCTCTGAATTCACAAACAAGTTTGGGAACTCAGATAGCAGCCATTGGTTCCACGGACTATTCCCATCAACTTCTTCTCTTGATGAAGGAAGAATAAAATCACCTTGGATAATAAATTTTAAACCGTACGTTCTAAGAGGAAGAAATGCAAAAACATATTGTTGTTCCAACTTTGGAATGTAAATATGTAATTACCATCATTTGATACTTCAAGAGCAAAAGCAACTGAAATTTCAGTAGTTTTTACATCAGCACGGATACCACTAGCCTGCAATTCCATAGACTCTACAAACCAAGTCAAGGTTTCATTCCCAATGCAGACATTGGTTAATCCATTTACAACTATTTCCTTCCTCATGAGGACGGATGAATCATGAAACATGTTTTTAAACTTGATACATTGAAGACGATGAAGAAAAAGTAGTAAGGATGGATGAAGATCTGAAAACATATGTTTTCAGCAGCTGAACTTTCTGTTAGATTTGACTTTAAGGGAAGAACAATGCATGTATTGTAATGGTGTGTATTCGCTTGTTTGTTAGTATCAAATGAGACGATGCTTGTGAACAGCTCGATATGACAAGGAGGCACGATTGTTTTCAAGACAAAACCGATTTGACCCTCCGTTAAGTCAAAGTTGATATGAAATCCATTAGAATGAATTTTTGGAGCATCAGTAACCTACATAACGATACAAGTGATGTTTTCAGTAGGGGTAATATGGAAAAATACATTTGGCTTTGTCGGATTGGCCAACTGAAACTAGCTGTTTTGATGTCAAAGCAAAAGAAGGATGAGTGTGTGCCTTGCTGATATTATTATGTTGTGTCAAATGTGTATCTGTGATGATTGAAAGTTATGAAGTAACTACTTGGAATAATTTGAAAGTGTAAATTATTTGTACTGAACTCAGGAAAAAAGAAATGCTAGTTGCAAGATTTGAACCCGGGTTCCAAAAATAGTCGGCTTAGTGGCTTTTACTCCTTCCCTATTATATACTAGTATGGTACCCGCACGGTGCAGCGGGGATAATAAAGTATATTTGATATAATTATATTACGAATATTTAACTACGGAAATTAAATTCGCAAAACGATAAAAACATAAAATGTATTTAAACTCCAATCATAATGTAAAATAATACTTAAAATTTAAGATATTAATTACATAGGAATTATAAGTTAATTTGTTAGATGTTAAATATTTTTTAAATTAATTAGGAAATAGAGTGTTGTTTGACTTAAATAATAATAAATATAGATTAAGGGTAGTAAGGTAATTTCAATTACTTAAAATTTAAGATATTAAGATGGTGGGGAGACTCTTTATATAATAATAGTATAGTACCCGCACGGTGCAGCGGGGATAATAAACTATATTTGATATTATTATATTACGAATATTTAACTACGAAAATTAAATACGTAAAATGATAAAAACATAAAATGTATTTAAACTCCAATCATAATGTAAAACGTGAAGATACGTATAGATTCGAACTTTTAAAAGATAGAAAATATAGTTTGTTGCAATTCTTGTTGTCCTTGTACTTGTTAAAACATTTGCCCATCAATAGTCGTTTTTTCTATTTCTTGATTGGTTCATACTCACTTTTCACTTTTTTTTTTCTTGAATTGAGTTCTCTAATAGTTTTATATCTCGTTATCGGTTCTTCTTGGTAAGCTTCTTGATTGTTGACCATCTAAACACATAACATTGTAATGACAAATAAACCTACCTATAAGTAAGAGCTTTTAAAAGATAAAGATAGTATAAAATGGTCACATATTTTTTTAAAGAAAATGAGTAAATACCTATTTGAGCATGTATATCCATAGTGATGGTTTCTTCTTGAGAAGATACCCAACCTTTCTTAAGGTCTCATCTCAGATAGTTCAGTTATTATTTTCAGCCCTACACTTAAACATAAACAAATAAACATTTTTAGTATATGAAACCTCATCAAGTACAATTAGGACCAACATGTGTGACATAAGTGTGTATATGTTGACCCGACTTCCAATTCACCATCAAACAAATTACAAAACAAACTTATGAATAATTTTTAAGATGAACCTCTTTCGACTTCCTATTCTCTATCAATATTTGCATTGTTTGTAATCAAACTTTTTTATGAATTTGACCCATTTGTTAACAAATAAATACCGTTAATTACGGTATGGACTTACATGTCAGTTTTGGTTTTCAATTATAAATTCTTTAATCAATTTAAACGAAATTGGTTATTGTTATTATGATAAATAAACACTTCTAAGTCTATATGTTTAAAGTATATTTTCGTTCATTTACTCTATAAGGCTAAAACTTTATTAACCAACATTATTTAATTATAAGTTATTTTGAATAATGATATGTGGTGAGAGATATAAAAACGGTAGTTAAGTAATTTCAATTACTAAGGTTTTGGAGAATTAAGACTATGTGAGAAATGTTTTATAATATAGTAGAAATAGATTATATTATAGTGTAGATTCAGTATACGTATTTTAGTAGAAAAAATGCATAATATTTATATAATAGTAAAGATTTAGTTATTAATATTTAGAAAGGAGCTCAAACCACTTTG
The DNA here is from genome assembly GCA_910822075.1 of Senecio squalidus. Classification (NCBI taxonomy): domain Eukaryota; kingdom Viridiplantae; phylum Streptophyta; class Magnoliopsida; order Asterales; family Asteraceae; genus Senecio; species Senecio squalidus. Next base: position 16,703,882 of record CAJVGC010000432.1, on the reverse strand, counting down.
CCAACATCTTTGGGTGATTGAGTTTTCCATCATTTATTTAAAGTGTCTCATAAAAAATGGGATGGAATATAGTGACAAGTTTAAATTTTAATTAACTTATCATGTTTAAACTATTTTTTTTTTAAATATACAAACTTTAAAAATGTAACCATTAAAATAAGAAATAATTATGAAAACAGTCTAACTATTCGATTATATTTGACGTCGTTTATATAAATACCGATTTTGCCTAAAAAAGACATAATTTGTATATCCGCATTTAAACATTCATAATAACATATTTCCCTATTCAAATTTCAAAATAACAAATTTCCCCAATTTCATAGATTATTATATATTTGACAAAAGTATCTTTTACTCTACTCCAAATTGAGCGCCAAAGCTACGGAAAATGCCGTCATTATTCATTGTTATTAATTAAGAGCCTAAATGAATCTTGTCAATAAACTACTTATTTCTTCTTGACATCCAAATATCTAATTATATTCACATCGCAATCTATTTAGATAAGCGATTTAAGAAGTAAGTGTACTTATATCTTAACTTTTTCGATATTTTATTATGTTATTTAAAACTAGTAGTGTCTGTTTATATCATATTAGATTTAGAACGTTAGAATTTACAAAGTTTGTATAATCTTATCTTACTATGGATGTTACGTTTTTTTTAGACGGGTTACGTGATGACTCATATGTATATCAATTTAGTTTTGGTGGTTTTGTTTTTGTCTTCTTCCTGTGGGATATAACTTGCATGCTACGTATCAATTTTTTGGAAGAAAGTTCTATATACTTTTCAATTTTATTTTCATGATCCAACAACTATGTTATCCTTTTGCCTAGCATTTATTTTATCTTTTTTAATAACATGAATTGTGATTAAATAGGTTAAATTTCAGTTAATTTAAAAAGGTTATAATAGTCAAATTATAAATTGATTTAAGTGAAATTTTAAAAATGGATAAATATGCAATTTAAGTTATAAGAATAGGAAAATTTGATATTTTAAATTTTGAACGGATAAATATGTTATTTTGAATGTTTAAATAGAGATATATGTAATTATGCCTTAAAAAAATAATCGATATATATGGATTATATTTAATAGTAACTTATCTCTAATAGTTTTGTAATATTATAAACAAAAATTGTGTCGTTATTTATAGTACTATAATTAAACCTCCTAACATGTACTAGAATAAATTTAACTATTCAATAAATAGTCACAAAAAATAAAATAAGTTATATTATATAGTAAGTTTTAGTTTAAGTTGGTAGAGATGGTTGGGCACTTAATGGAAAGTTCCGTTCGAGTCTCCCTCCTCACACCTTTTTCATTTTTGATTTATATATGACATGGTTACTATTTTGTATAATATTTATAGAAATATATCCCATTAATTGAATACAAGTAAACTAAAAACAAAATAATAAATGAAAGAACAAGTAGTCAATTCTTTTAATATTGTTTACATGAGTTTATATATACTTATAGAGAAAATACTTTTAATTAATTTGATGTTTCTAAATTTTCTTTAATTTCTAAATGTTTAAAGTTGATAATTTATTTAATATAACAAATATTACTAACCTTTTGTTAAATTTGATATTTATTGTGTAATCATTTCAATCCCAACGCAATGCTCGGGGCCTTAAAAATCTCGTTACAATCAAATAGCAATTCATTAAACTATTTCTTTGTATTTAAAAGTCCTTTGTTAGATAAAAGAAAAAAAGAAAAAAAAACATAAATAACATATTTGAAGGAAATATTCATGACTTCAGACATGCATTTCTTAAAGAACAACTAACCAAATGTCAATGTTTTTGAACATTTTCTTGCTATTTACAACTTCAATATTTGACAAAAATGAAAAATAAAATCAAGAATGAAATATTGGACGAAGAACAACGAATGCAATGTACAAGATCAAGTGTTTTAACTTTGCTCTAATAACATGCCATTGAAATTAACTCAATGCCGTTAACATGGGTCAATACCACTACACAACAAAAAAAAATATGAGCAAAATATTAAATTTTATTAGAGAAACTTCTTTTTTTCGCTGATAACATATAACATTAACCCAATGTGTTGAATCTAATGGACAAAAATCAAGTGTTTAAAATTTGGTTCTTATAAACATGCCATTGGAAAATTAACAAATAATAAGAATAGAGTTAAACGTATAGATAGAAACCCCACCAATATGGTGAGTTTTGTTATATTTTACGTGGGCCATCAAATGTTATGTATATCTCCCACTTTATTTTTAACTTAAAATAATATATTTTATTATATATTTATTATATAAACTAAATATTATATTAATTATATATATCCCAAATTTTTAATAATAACTTTTAAACCCATTTTCATTCCAAAACCCATTTATCAACCAAACGCCCCTTAAAGTCAAGAAATGATCACGTAACAATGACATAATTAAATACATTTGATCACTTGCATCTGCTTGGGAAGTATTTGCGGTAAATCGACAAGCATCACATGTTTAAGTTTTGTTATCTATACTAACATCTATGTGACAACCGTCACTTCAAAATAAAGGACTATCCATGTAATTTTTCAGAAAATAGGACGAAAAGTGTCATTTGAGTAAGAGGAAAAGGACCATCCTTGTAATTAACTCTAAAAAGATAACATAAATGTTGGGCAAAAGGATAACATAGGTGTTGGGTCATGAAAATAAAATTGAAAAGTGCATAGAACTTTCTTCCAAAAAATTGATACTTAGCATTCAAGTTATATCCCACAGAAAGAAGACAAAAAAAGCCACCAAAACTAAATTGATATACATATGAGTCATCACGTAACTCGTCTAAAAAAACTGTATTCTACGAACATCCATAGTAAGATAGGATTATACAAACTGTTTTTGGCCAAACAAAAATTTATAATAACAGAATAAAATATCAAAAACGTTAAGATATAAGTATACTTACTTCTTAAATCACTTATCTAAATAGATTGCGATGTGAAAATAATTAGATATTTGAAAGTCAAGAAAAAATAAGTAGTTTATTGACAAGATTCATTTAGGCTCTTAATTTCTAACAATGAATAATGCCGGCATTTTCCGTAGCTTTGGCGTTCAATTTGGAGTAGAGAAAAGGGTACTTTTGTCAAATATATAATAATCTATGAAATTGGGGAAATTTGTTATTTTGAATTTTGAATTGGGAAATATGTTATTATGAATGTTTAAATGGGGATATACGTAATTATGCATTTTTTTTAGGCAAAATCGATCTTTATATAAACGACGTCAAATATATAGTCGAATAGTTAGACTGTATTCATAATTATTTCTTATTTTAATGGTTGCATTTTTAAAGTTTGTATATTTAAAAAAAATAGTTTAAACATAATAAGTTAACTACAATTTGCACTTGTCATTATATTTCATCCCATTTTGTATAAGACACTTTAAATAAAATATGGAAAACTCAATCACCCAAAGACGTTGGCAAAGTGGTTTGAGTTCCTTTCTAAAAATTACTAACTAAATATATAATAGGAAAGGAGTAAAAGCCACTAAGCCGACTATTTTTGGAACCCATGTTCAAATCTTGCAACTAGCATTTTTTTTTATCCTGAGTTCAATACAAATAATTTACACTTTCAAGTAGTTACTTCATAACTTTCAATCATCACAAATACACATTTGACACAACATAATAATATCAGCAAATCACAAACTCATCCTTCTTTTGCTTTGACATCAAAACAGCTAGTTTCAGTTGACCAATCCGACAAAGCTTGGCAGGATTCTTATATGTAGTTACTCGAGCTGTTTTATCACCCAACAAAACAACACGAGCAATACTATAACATTCACATTCTTCAACTGCAAACTGCCACTCTCTAAATGATATCTCATACCAATCCTTTTTATCGGAATCAGTTGTTTTAACCTCAATGTACTCCTTTCGGTTTTCATCATCACAAATTTCAATGTCATATGGTAGCCCGGATTCCTTAACTTCATTCACCCATTTCACAAACTTCATACCAACTTTTTTGGAGTAATAATTAAACGCCACTTCCTCACCTCGTCTTCATGTAAGATACGCTTGTTGCATATTGACCGCGCCATGAGAAAGCTGATCCTTCTGGCTAAAAGTAACTTGGGGGCAGTTAGCCAAGTAGCAGGTGGCCAGTTCTTGTTACTTTGAGATGATGAACTGGACATAATGATTTTTTTAGTGATACGAGTTTTAGATGAAGTTTCCATGTTCAAAGATGACGGGTCTATAGCTTGATATGACCATAATGGTTCTTCTTCTGGAAGTTTTGGCACCTTCTGGTTAGTCAAGATAAAATCTTCGATTTGTTCATTTGTGGAACCTGATTCAGTCATAGTAGTAATCATGTGAATGAAATTTGCCAAATGTAGTTCGGAATCCCCATTGATTAGAAAACGAGAAAGCTCCATAAATATTGAATGAGAATCAGAGTCACACGTTGAATACAAAGTCACGTCCTGTTAGAAAACTCAAAGAATGTCAAATTTTATGCTGCTTTTTAGTTCATCAATTAATTTAATAAATACTAGAAATATATTTAACCGAAAAGTAGTTCACAAAGTTATATAAAGTTCGATTGAAAAACATAGATATATATTAGATCACAAATTCATTTATGTAGTTGTGAATGTTTTGCTAGAATATAATTATTTAAACAATTTGTAAAGTAGCTTTTCGTGATACCTGAAGAAGGCAGCGACTATCATGTCTCTTCTTAGACACCAAATTGACACACAAGATATAGAAAACTCAAAAATCGAATAAACACTTACCTAGCTTTGAAAGTTGTGGCAGATTTTTTCCACACTTCAAGAACAGATAAAGCGTCGTGAAGGGTGACAGTTTTCTTGATACCAAGGCTAGTTACCAACTTCTCACTTTGAATCTGTCGGATATAATTAAAACACAGTGAGTAAAGTGTTTGTTATAAATGATAATGCAAATAGAGAAAGTGGGATAACTGACCTTCGGAACAGCAAACAGAGCATTATCACCAAGAATCGAGCACACCGTCTCACAATAATGAAATAAATCTTTAGGATGATAAAGCTCGTTATCCACACTAGAAACCACCCACAGAACATCATTGATTACATTTACTAATGTAGACTTAAAAGACTTGTTTTCTCCTTTGATCTTGCAATAAGCTTAATCTTTGTCACTAAAATAATCATCCCACATTTCATCAAGAACCTCCAATAAATGGTTGCATTTTTCACGATCACAACTCAACGACACTTTTGCTATCAAATAAACCAACTCTTGAGACTCCCAATCACTCACAGTTGATCCAGGTGGAATATTGACTTCCTCCCATATCATATTTGAGAGAAAAATCTGAGAAGAATTAGGAACAGTTTTTTCAACCTGAACAGTTTGCACAAAATCGGTAATTCCTAGTTCCTTTAAAAATTTCCTCCAGTTGAGCATAGATCCACCAGCTGGATACTTTAAATATCTTTTATCGATCTCATACCAATTTACATCTATTCTACTGATCAACCTACTGATGTCGAGATGATTGCCGAAATCATTACTGAAATGGATTGCCACCTCTGAGATTATATGCTCCCTTTAATTATAACAATCCGAGCAACTAGATTGTAGGTGAACCATTATAAACGACAAGTATTCTGTCATAAGATCGGTATTCTTCATATTCTTCTTGTCACAAATAGCTGGCAAAACGTGTGCTTTTACTATTTGATGGGTAGATAACCGTTGAACACCAACTTTAGAAAGAAACTGAGAACAGTTCTCGTTTACTGAATCATCAAAAAACAAAGGATTAAGTATTCGAAGATTGGAAAATAATATTTTAAAAGCTTCAAGACTGTTCCATGAACCCTCTGAATTCATCCAAATTGTATCATCTTCATGAACCATAACATCCATCTAAAAGAGGAATGAAGGGCATTTTTCTCAAACTATTTATGATATCCGAGCCACTTTGAAAATCAATAGAATTCTGAAGGAACATTGAACATAATTCAGAAAGGCAAGATGAAAGCCAGCTCAGTCCCATTGATTTTAAACCTTCTTTTGTACGGCAAAAAGAAGATAAAATTTGAACCAAAATTTTGGGGCGGTAATTTTGAATACCCAGTGCCTTGGCGAGTGAATCTGATAAAACAATTTCCTTATTCAAGTACCCGAGACCAAGATGCTTTTGAATCAAGTTATCAGGCAAAAGATTTCTAACCTGTGCATTCCAGTTTCTTAGAACCAGAAACGGTGGGACCCATTTGTCGTTATCTCCTTCTAGAAGTAGACAGTTAGACGTGCTCAACTTTGATATCATCATTCTAAGCAAAAAATCCATGGACTTCATCTACAAGCGGAACATAGCTCAAAAAGACGGAAACGCCCTTTCCAAGACAATTGTTTAAACCAAAAAGTTTACAGAAAGATCGCTCTGAATTCACAAACAAGTTTGGGAACTCAGATAGCAGCCATTGGTTCTGTTGGATCAATCTCTCTTCTTGGATCGAATTTGAATAAGTGCTCGAATCAAAATATACCAAAATAATAAATCTTTATATAATCTTGCAGTAATATCGAATAGTCATACATAAAGTTTACAAATCGTCTTATCCATTTATAGAAATGAAAAGGTGCATCTAAAAATCGTGTCGGTTGGTGAAACGATGTATCTGTTCCTTGAACCATTGTGTCGTTTCGGTGATAACTGCCAGTTGGCGGTTATAACTGCCAAAGGCTGTTTGGGTTGGGTTTTTGACCCGTTTGACCCATTCGTTTGGGATTAGCGGTATATTTTGGGTTTGACCCAATATTCTCCCCCGTAATCACAAACAATGTGTCTTGTCTTCAAAGTAATGTTGGTTCAGTGTCAGTGTCGTAGACGAGGTGAGATTCTTCTTGCTTGTATTTATTGTTTTTCCACTTCGTGCATTGTTTCTCGAAGTGTCCATGCTCACCACGTTCATAACACCTCATCTTGCTTTTATCTTGAGTTTCTTGACTCGTACTTGCTTTGTGTTCATTTGGATTATCTTGCCATTTCGTGCGTTCCTTGCTTTCTTTGTTGAAGTCTTTACTTCGCCATTTTCCATAGTTCTTGTTGTTTGAACTTGCCATGAGAAGCTTGTCTTGATCATTCGCCTCCAGTGTGTCTTGGCTCTTGATTCGTTCTTCATAGGCTGTTAATCTTCCAACGGCTTCTTCAAACGACATTTCGTCTAGATCTTGATATTGTTCTATGGTTGCTACGATCGGTAAAAACTTCTTTGGAGCAGTGTTAAGTAGTTTCCTTACTAGTATCTTATCTTCCAAAGTTTCTCCAAGTCCTCCAAACTTAGCCTTTATACTACTTAATTTTCCTCCATAATCGCTTACTTTCTCGTTTGGTTTTATCCTTAGCGTCTCTAGTTCACTCCTCAATGTTTGTAGTCGTGCTTTCTGAACAAGATCGGCTCCTAAATGCTTGACTTTGATTGAGTCCCATACTTCTTTTGCAGTCGGGTATTGTGCAACTTGCATTAATACATCTTGTGGCAAAGTTTGAAAGATTATTGCGTTTGATGTGTTTTCTTTCTTCTCATTCGTTGTTGTTCCTTCTTTTGCAACAATTATTTCCCAAATGCCATATGCCTTCATTATTGTCTCCATCATCAATGACCATGTGGTGTAGTTTGAGTCGGTCAATTTTGGACATTGTAGTGAGACATTTCCTAGTTCTCGAGTTGATGTACTGCTGGATGCGTCATCACTCTTGTCTCCATTATCCATGCTTGCTGTTTTTTTTTTTTATAATCAGAACCGAGTTGGTTTCTGATTTTCTTCGTGTCTTGCTTAGAATTTGTGATTAAATTCCTTGTTTCCTGTTTGTTTGGGCTACAACCCAGTAATCTTGCAGTTCTAGGCTACGACCTAGTTTTATTTGGGCTCCTACCCAATAATCTTTCTGTCTAGGCTACGACCTAGTTTTATTTGGGCTCCTACCCAATAATCTTGCTAACTAGGCTACAACCTAGTTTTATTTTGGGCTTCTACCCAAAAAAAAAAAAAAAAATCTTGCTATCTAGGCTACAACCTAGTTTTTATTTTTTGGGCTACTACCCAAAAATCTTGCTGTTTTAGGCTACGACCTAAATTTAAATTTTGGCTACTACCAAAAAAAATCTTGCTTTGTTCGTAATTTTCTTGCTTTAAAAAAAGTAAAAGTATTTTTCCTTTTGATAAAAATACAATAACTTTTTTCTTAAAAAAATAATTAACTTAAATGTAAAGACGTTTTTTTTTATTTTTCCTAAACAAACCTTTTTGGGTATTGATTGAAAAAAAATAAATAAGAAAAAAGGGTAAAAGATTTTTTGTTAGAACCTGTTGGTTTTAAACCGTTGCCCTACTTCCTTTCCATGCGCCTCCCTTTTCTTTTTTCTGTCCTCCTGCTCTTGCTATGGTGGTTTATCCACCGATTAAAGATTGTTGGTTCTTGCGAGTATCTTGCCTCTTTCTTGATCAGAATCAGGTTGGTTTATCCCTTATTGATTCTGATTTGCCCCTTCGATGATGACTTCGGTTAGATGATTCGATGTGGTTTTTTTTTCGATCTTGGTATATGATGAATCGGCTTATTCAAATATTTTGCTCTGATACCAATTGTTGGATCAATCTCTCTTCTTGGATCGAATTTGAATAAGTGCTCGAATCAAAATATACCAAAATAATAAATCTTTATATAATCTTGCAGTAATATCGAATAGTCATACATAAAGTTTACAAATCGTCCTATCTATTTATAGAAATGAAAAGGTGCATCTAAAAATCGTGTCGGTTGGTGAAACGATGTATCTGTTCCTTGAACCATTGTGTCGTTTCGGTGATAACTGCCAGTTGGCGGTTATAACTGCCAAAGGCAGTTTGGGTTGGGTTTTTGACCCGTTTGACCCATTCGTTTGGGATTAGCGGTATATTTTGGGTTTGACCCAATAGGTTCCACGGACTATTCCCATCAACTTCTTCTCTTGATGAAGGAAGAATAAAATCACCTTGGATAATAAATTTTAAACCGTACGTTCTAAGAGGAAGAAATGCAAAAACATATTGTTGTTCTAACTTTGGAATGTAAATATGTAATTACCATCATTTGATACTTCAAGAGCAAAAGCAACTGAAATTTCAGTAGTTTTTACATCAGCACGGATACCACTAGCCTGCAATTCCATAGACTCTACAAACCAAGTCAAGGTTTCATTCCCAATGGACACATTGGTTAATCCATTTACAACTATTTCCTTCCTCATGAGGACGGATGAATCATTAAGCATGTTTTTAAACTTGATACATTGAAGACGATGAAGAAAAAGTAGTAAGGATGGATGAAGTCTGAAAACATATGTTTTCAGCAGCTGAACTTTCTGTTAGATTTGACTTTAAGGGAAGAACAATGCATGTATTGTAATGGTGTGTATTCGCTTGTTTGGTAGTATAATATGAGACGATGCTTGTGAACAGCTCGATATGACAAGGAGGCACGATTGTTTTCAAGACAAAACCGATTTGACCCTCCGTTAAGTCAAACTTGATATGAAATCCATTAGAATGAATTTCTGGAGCATCAGTAACCTACATAACGATAAAAGTGATGTTTTCAGTAGGGGTAATATGGAAAAATACATTTCGTATACCTGTTTTATAACTAAAATAGTAAGGGTGGACTATTTGGTTCATATTAGGAATAGGAATTTCTCATACCCGAATGACTGATTTGAATCCAATGCCTTTCTTGCCAATGTACCCGGCACCAGATGCCTTCTTGGTAGAATTTCCAACATCACAAAGGGGTCTAATGTTTTCAACAGAAAAACCATGCTCGTTATTTAGGATCACTACTAGAGAATTGATTTTTTGGAACGCAGTTTTTGGAACGGTTCCTTAAAAACCGTTTCAAAAAAGTTTTGTCAAAAAGTTTCAATACCAAATTTATTTGAACCGTTCCAAAAAGTCATCTTTTGGAGCGGTTTATAAGGAACCGTTCCAAATAATCATTTTTTGAAACGTAGTACTATAACCGTTCCAAAAGAACCGTTCCAAATAATTATTTTTTGGAACATATTACTATAACCGCTCCAAAAGAAACGATTTTTTGGAACACCTTTCTCTAAACCGCTCCAAAAAACAAAATTTAAATTTTAAAAACACAACAAAATCCTTAATTATAGAACGGAAATTGAGTATATTTATCCTGATTAAACATTCTTTTTCAATTTTTAAATTAGATACAAAAAAATTTATCCCAAACCTCCATTAATGCATTTAAGCTTCAAAGAAAATATTAATCCTATCAAAGCATCAAAGGTATGTATTTAAATTATTGTTGATTTACTACTTTTAAATGTTATCTTTTTTATATTTATAATATGTTTTTATAGGTTTAAGCTTCAAAATAACATCTGCAATTAATACGTCAATATATTTAAAGGTATGTATATAGTTTACATATACTTGGTTATTTGTATCATATATTTTTCTTGTATGCATATTCATTTAGGAAACCCTTTAGAATATACCCGTCCAAAATTAATATATTAGAGATTAACTTTGGATTGTCCCATTCAGGACTGTTTTTTGAATATTCTATCTCATTTAGGATGTGTATATGCTTTAACAAGTTAACCATTTAAGAAAAAGTCGTTAGACATTTCTCTTTACTCCTACAAGTTCGCATTTTATATGCATTCTTGGGGGGTTAAGGGGAAATGTTGTCGATTTTTTCTTAAATGGTTAACATGTTTAAATGTATACATATGAGATAGAATATTCAAAAAATGGGTTAGGATTCCCCACCTTAGAACACCTTTCTTTCATTCATACCTATCATATATATATACATGTATAACAATTTATATTTTTATTTTAATTTACAGGTGGATCGTAATCATTGGATGTATGATACTGGTCGGGGTAACCAAACATATGTGATGGGTGTGCAAAGTTTTCTTAGAGCTGCTGAAGCTAATCGAGTGAAAATAGAAGATGAATTTATTTGATGTCCTTGTAGGAAATGTAAAAATTTTAAGAAATTTGAGGATATTAATGAAATCGAGTTTCATTTATTAAAGAATGGGTTTGTGTATAAATATACTTGTTAGTCAAAACATGGTGAATTACTTGTTGATGATGGCACCTCGAATAATATAGTTATTCGATTAGCTTATTAATTATGTTTATTAATAAACAAATATCCGTCATACAATCACCAAACTTTGTTTGTTTTTTAACACGATTCACTCGAAAGTGATTGATTCGGAAATGTTGGATACATGGCAAAAAGAAATTATCATCACGCTTTGTGAACTAGAGATGTACTTTTCGCCATCCTCTTTTGATGTCATAGTTCATTTGGTATCACATATTGTTGGAGAAATTAAAGCTTGTGGTCCTGTATTTCTGCGTTACATGTACCCTTTTGAGAGGTATATGGGTTTCTTAAAAGGGTATGTAAGGAACCGCAATCGACCCGAGGGTAGCATTATCGAAGGATATACTTCCAAGGAGGTGGCTGAATTTTGTACAGGTTATTTGGAAGGTGCCAAAAGTATTGGTGTTCCTCAGTCTCGTCACTCCGGTAGACTGCAAGGGGTCGGGGGAGTTGGTAAGAAATGACCGTCCCAAGTAGTGATAATTTACAACTTGCACATCTTGTTGTCTTACAACACATGACATGTCTTGCTCCATACATTGAACAACACATGAGCATATTACGATCAACATACCGATATAAGACTGAAATATGGTATAAGACGAAGCATAATGAGGAGTTTTCTTCTTGGATGAAAGACATGGTTGCAAGAAGTTATGGTCAACCAAATTTTGATAAAACTGTGGAAAGGTTAGGAGATGGGCCGAATTTTCGAGTAAATTCTTATCAAGGCTACGACATTAACGGTTATACGTTTTACACCAAAAATCAAGATGAAAAAAGTACAGTGCAAAATAGCGGAGTTACATTAATAGCCTCAACTACCGAATTCGACAGGATGAACCATGATACAAGAGTAAGGATCGCCACAGACTCATATTATGGTGTCATACAAGAAATTTGGGAGCTCGATTATTATGACTTCACAATACCTTTGTTCAAATGTAAGTGGGTGAATAACCGTACATGTGTTAATATTGACGAACATGGTTTTACACTTGTTGACCTTGCAACAAATGGTTATACATCTGAACCATTCATTCTAGCAAAACAAGCCACACAAGTTTTCTTTGTGAATGACCCGAGCAAACGAAGATACCATATTGTATTGAAAGGTAAACGACGTATACTTAGTGTTGATAATGTCGTCGACGAAGAAGAATACGACCAATTTGACGAGCTACCACCATTTTCCGTCGGTATTCTACCCACAAATGGTGAAATTATCGGTGCAACATACTTACGATCCGACCACAACGAAGGAATATATGGTACGTGATCAAGGTTTGATATAATATACATATTTTCAATTATTTATTTTTATATTAATCTATAAATCATGATAAATTTATTAACCGGTTTTATATATTATATGCAGGAATAAACAAACAAGAAAAATAAGTGATTTACGAAGACACATGCAATGAAGTTTATTAGTTTAAATTGCTTTAAATTTATTCGCTATCATATATTAATTTTTTTTCTTTTTTACTATTTTGGTTAGATACAATTATATTATATGATATATTAAAGTAGAATTCTAACTATATTATATAAAAAAAATTAGTTATATCAAAGAAATTAATAACTAATAATTAATAATCCTAAAAAAATCCAACTAATAATTCATCTCTTCCACTCCCTCCACATTTCCCTCCACATTCAGTAACCTCCAAAATTGAAAACCTCCAAAATCGACAATCACGATTCACACACAAATACACCTAAAATTTCATCACTATTTTGATTTCTAAACTTTCAAAAACACATTCAACACGAAATCATCAATAAAAAAAACCCCAATTCGACATTTGGGGGAAAAAGTGTGGAGAGGACATAAGCTGTTGGGTTATAACTTAGATAAAATAGTTTAACTAAGAACAACTCACTTAACAAGCAAGAAAAGTAATTCAAGTAATTAATACGGAAGACATTCTGAATTACTACGGAAGACAAGTTACTACGGAAAGTTCAATAAGTTACTACGGCAACTCAAAGTTACTACGGTAACATTGAAGTTACTACGGAGAGGTCAATGTCAAAGTCAAGATACGGAAGAAGTCAAAGACACGGAAGACAAACTTATCTTGCAAGTATCGAATCTAATTAGATAATTAGATTAGATTTCCTTTTGTTAAATAGATAATGTTTCCTTAATCTAGATAATGATCGATTTAGATAAGGATAGATGTAGATTTCTAGTTTATCTAGAACGAGCCTCAAGGTCTATAAATATAGATCCTTGTAGAGAGAACATAACACGTTGTATTGATATATTGGATTAATGCAATTGAGGCTTACAATTCGACAATAATTTGTTTATTCATTATTCATTATTAGTTGTTCGATAACTCGTAATATTGAAGTGTTCATCCGCTGCTGAACTTCTTCAATAGATCTCAATCTTAATCGTTAGCAAACTTATTAGTTTATCCAGACTAATACGATCCTGACAAGTGGTATCAGAGCACAGGAGGTGCTTTAGATCCATTGATCAACGAGTTAATAATCCTCACAAGCAAGAATCATTACAACCATCATGAAGGAAGTTGCACTTGGAAAAGTTCCCATCCTAAACAGCAACGAATTCGACTTATGGAAGCTACGAATCAAAAAACACATCCTACTGGCCGACTACACAGTATGGGATGTAATCATCAATGGTAACAAACGTCCTACCGCCCAAGGAGCTGATGGAGAACCAGGAATGAATGCTCAAGCACTGGTAAGCGATCTTGAACGAAGGGAGAAACAAACCGAGATCAAGGCTCTCAGTATTCTCATGATTGCCATCCCCAACGAATATCAATCGCAATTCGAAGAATATGAAGATGCCAAATCGCTATGGGAAGCATTGGAAAAGAGATTCAGCGGCACTAAGAATACCAAAAAGAACAAGAAAGCTCTTCTCAAACAGGAGTATGAAAACTTCAATGGCATACCCGGCGAACGAATGACTCAGACTTTTGATCGGTACAAGAAGCTCACTGGAGAGATGATAAGTGCAGGAATCAAGTATGAGAAGGATGATCTAAACAGAAAGTTTATCCGAGCTCTGGGGAAGGAATGGATTGTGTATACTGTTATCTACAGACAAGGAGACGCCCTAGAAGCACTAGAGTTGAATGATCTCTACAACGACCTAAGAGTCTTTGAATCTGAAGTCGAAGCAGAAAAGGTTTCCAACAACAATCCCAGTATTACCAATGTTAATACTGCCCTTGCTACAACATCTGGAGGATCCAAACATGAAATCAGCGAAGAGATTTCATTCGAATCTTTTATATGTAAGTGTGCTAATCTCACAGTTGAAGAGGTCAAACAGATGCATCAAGATGATTCTGATGAAATCGATCTCAAGTGGCAATCTGCTATGTTGGCCCTACGCGCAAGAAGATTCTTGAATAGAACAGGAAGGAGATTCAATCCACGAAACAACGAACGAATCACTTTCGACAAGAGCAAAGTCAAGTGCTATGAATGTAGTGAACTAGGTCACTTCGCTAGAGATTGTCCAAACAAGTCAAACACCAACAATCCACGAACCACTCAAGAGACAAATCAAAGTGCACTCATGTCACAGGTCATCTTTGGATTCGATTGGAGCGACTTGGCTGAAGAAACAAGTCAGAATAGAGCACTGATCTCTGAGGAACAAAATCACGTAGAAAATACTACGGCTACTGTTCACCATGCATGCATAGCCGTAGTAACAGATGATACAGACATTCTAGGAGAATTAGTTGCTGCGGACGATGCTTTTTCTACTGAGCTGGATTATGTTGACGTTGGAATTCCTGCACTCAACAACAACATATTGGGATATGACTGGACTGATGATGATCAAGGAGCACCACACGAGGATGCTCTCATGGCTATTGACTCACCAACTCCAGATTCAGCATCTCTTATGGCAGAGGTAAATACCAAACTTTGTACTCCTGAATGTAAAAATATAATCACTAAGTACAAAGATCATAATCAATTAATGAGTGAGTCCATTAAAAACTTAGAAGAACAAAGAAGGTCAGCTCTTAGAGTAATTGATAATTTAGAAAACCAGATTAAGTCCCACAAAGTAAATGAACAAAGCTATCAAGAAAAGATCAATCTACTTGAATGGCAACAAGAGGACTTACTTCTTAAACTCAAGGTGGCTAGGGATAAGGTTAAACTTTTAGAACAAGAACACACTAAAATTGAGTTAGATGTAGGGAAGTTAGAATTTGCTTCTAAATCTGTAAACGACCTTTGCCAAAAACAAATTCATAGTAAGGTTAAGGCTGGCCTAGGATACAAAGAAGTTGCCCCTCCATTTAACCAAAACTATATCCCACCATCTTTAGATGAGCCTAGAATCCCAATCTCTCAGACACCTCCAAAGGAATCATTCAATGTTGATCCAATCAACTATGATGAAGTTCTAATAGAGGACTTAGTTGAAGAAAGTAAAGTTCATATTGTGAAGAACAAGGACATTCCATTGGAAAATCATCTACTCACAATAGAAGGAATAACTTTACCTTCTTCACAAAGTTTAGTGTCTCTGCCCTCCATTAGCCCCATTAAGACTGCAAAAACACCTTCAGAAAGCGAAATTAAGCAAACACCTAAGGAAAACAACAAGACTTGGAAACACATAGGCAAACGAGGAAATCAAAGAAACATGAACCAGGTCAAAACCCAAAAGGGTCAAGTTGTACAAAATACTAGGAAGGGATGGTTTATTTGTGGTAAAATAAATCACTATGCAAAAATCTGTTACCATAATCCACAAAATCAAGTGCAAGTGACTCAAAAACCACATCATGGGGTGGGGTACAAGGGAAGGGTTGTCTCTAACACCAACTTTGTTAAACAAATATCATCAGAAAAGCAAAGTGGTAAAAACAGGAACAAAATTTCCAACAATAGAGTTAGCACTGCTAGACAAAACATAGTTTCTACGGCTAAGGTTAATACGGCCAAAAGTAAAGGTGTTAATACTGCTCGTGTTAATACTGTGAAAACTAACCGTATGAACCCTACTCGTGTTAATACTGCCAAAGGTAACTTTGTCACTAAGGCTCCTATTAACAATAAGAAACAACGACATGTCAAACCAGCACCCACTCAAATTGTTAATTCAAAAGTGGTTAACACCAAAATTGTTCCTAAAGATAAATCTTTCAAGAAAGTGTGGCAACCAAAGGTTCAAGTAACTCAACCACCTATCCCTACTGATTTTTCAAAACTTGTACAAAGGAAGGTGAGTTACTTCGATGATATGGGCAAACCCAAGTCAACTTTGGCTTGGGTTCCCACCAGAAACTAATCTCTTATGTTAATGTGCAGGTTCAGCCAACAAAAGAGGACGAGAACAGTTGGCATGTAGATAGTGGCTGCTCCAGGCACATGACAGGCAACATGTCATGCCTTCAGGACTTTGAAAAGTTCAATGGAGGATATGTTGCCTTTGGAGGCAATCCAAAGGGAGGAAAGATTACTGGAAAGGGAAAAATCAGCAATGGTACACTACACTTCAAGGATGTATACTATGTGCAACAGCTTCAATATAATTTGTTGAGTGTCTCTCAAGTTTGTGATGAGAAACACACACCGATCTTCACTGCTACTGAATGCATTATAATGAAGCCTGGGTATGTAATCGATGAAAGCATGATACTACTCAGAACACCAAGGAGGGACAATGTTTATTGTCTAGACTTGTCCAAGGTTCAAGTCAATTCACCTGAAGCCTGCTTTCTCTCAAAAGCAACTTTGGATGAATCAACTCTATGGCATAGGAGGATGTGCCACATGAACCTGAAAAACATCAACAAACTAGTTAAATCTAGTTTGGTTAGAGGACTCCCAAACAAGCAATTCAACCTTGAAGACAATTGCTTAGCTTGCTTGAAGGGGAAGCAACACAAGTCTTCCCACAAGATAAAGGAAGTCAACTCTAACACCACTCCTTTACATTTATTACACATGGATCTCTTTGGTCCTACGAATGTAAAGAGCATTGCAAAGAAGTCATACTGCTTGGTCATCACCGATGATTACACAAGATATACATGGGTTTACTTTCTTGGTACTGATGTGTAAAATCTAGTCTTAATTTAATCCTACTAATTAACGCAATTACACACTTCTAGGCAGTGGACCTATCCGTATATAATATAGTTTAAAGCAAGTAAAGGTTCGTTCGCAGGGACTAATTTGTTTTAATATTTCGAATAAATAATACTGAGTATTTGTGGGGGTTTTTATCGTAACAAAAATTGCAAGTAATTAAGAGAAAGTGATTAATTAAAACCAAACGAAAAAAGTAATTGCTTAAATCAAATAAAGAGAAAATACACTTGTTTGACACTTCACCTATTTAATTTTACGAGATCGATTGTTTTTCCAACTTCTAAGATATAATAAAAGTCCTTCCGAATCTTTTACTAACTTTAATTATTGCTACTTACACCGTTCCTTCCGAATACAGTTAATAAATATTAATAATCAAGCAATAAGTATCAAGCCTGTTTTTAGTGATTTAACCTTATAGAGTTTCCTTCCGAATAACTCCTCTAATTATCAAGTCCTTCCGAATCTTAATACTTAGACCTACTCACTTAAATTTAATTACCTAAGTTGTTATTACTAAGTCCTTCCGAATCTTAATAATTTTAAATCGATTATAGACCGACCGATTACTTCATAAAACTTATCTAATCTATCTAGATTCCTTCCGAATACCTAGAATGTTGATTAAACAAATTATATATAAACAACTATAATAACATATTAAAATTTAAGCAAATAAGGATCGACGGTTAAACACAAAAACATAAAACAACCGAAAACGTTAAATAAACATCAAATAGGATCCGTTGTTCAAACAAGCATAAAGAGAATTAGCTACTCATGATCAAGTCTGAAAAAGCAATTAAGTCGTTAGAAAACATGCTGGAAAATAATTCAAAACTAGAAAAGAACAAACGAGGAAAATCGCCGAACGTGTCGTGATCGCCTATTGCCGAAAATATGAACTTCCGTGCCTTGAACCTTGCTTCTAAATGTAATAACGACTTCCAGACTTCAGAATAATAATAATAATGGGGGTGAAAATCTGGCTGAATTAATCTTATATTTATAGGCAAAAATCGTGTAGAAAACGTATTCGACTCGAATTACAATTTCTTGTAATTATCCATTTGTATTATTTAAAAATAAGAAATTGCTGCGTCTGAAATTTGCGAGGGACGGGCGTCCCTCATATTGTGACAGGCGTCCCAGCTCCTTTTACCATATTCTAATTTTTACAAAATGTAGCTCTCTCTTTCTTCTTCATTCTCCAATTTGAATCACCTAAATCGGACATCGTATGAAGAAGTTATGATCAAAACGGTGGAGGTGGTACTGCGACGTTCTCTTCGTCATATGTCACTATTTTTCGTCTTTTAAGCTCATTTCTTTCACCATTTCCACTTCCCAATCATATAAACCTATAAAATAGATAAAACAACTTTTCCACACGATTAAATGTAAAAACCTAGCCTATCCATCATGTTTACTATGAAATGTGACACAATATCGCATAGAAATATATATATAAATATGCGATATCTAATCCCCCCAAACTTGCCTTTTTGCTTGCCCTCAAGCAAAAACTGTTTTCAAATTAATTATCAAAGCAAAAAATAAACATAACCAAACTCCTCACGATTTTTTATTGGAATTAAAATCACACAATCTCTCAAACTACTCTAAAAGGTGTGTAAAATATATCTGTAGAATCGCTCAATTGCTCAGTCATGGTGAATATTCTATCATAGGCTTGATAAAGTATCAAATCTCCACCACTAGAGTCTAGGTACAACTAAACGGGGACTTTTATTCGGGTTATAACGGACAGGTAAAGACATGTGAATAATATATAATGGAGTGTAAATGGGTAAATAAAAATATTACAAAAAGCTTAGATTAAATCCGAACTAAATATAATCTCTAACGTACTGGAGTGCTTAATTTCTCCAACTTATACTTTTTCTCCGAATATACAAACTTCGTATATAATACACGACTCATAATACACTATTTCTCTTAAGCTATACAACTAATTTTTTTTTCGCTTTTCTGTTTTTCCGATTTTTTTTTTTTTTTTTCACTTTTTTTTTCTTCTTTCAGCCTAGTACATGTCTTACAAAATAATTTTTTTTTCTCGTGGTAAGTACACATGCTCAAAAGGCTAATAATCACTATATATTTTTTTTTACTATTTCTCCAAATACAATAATACAAGGCAATAATAATCGATACTTTTCTTCCATGCCTTAATAAACTTCACTTTACTTAATATAATAATTGCAATCAAAAATCTAAGTTCGGACTTAATCTAAAAAGAAACGAAAATAAGGCGAGTGTACAAAATAATATAATAGTGTTTAGAAACGAAACGGTTTAGGCGCAAAGTGGTTTAACTAGAGTTTCTAACACTAAAAATAAGTGTTACAAGGGTTAGGCGGAAAATATATAAAAATATAAAAAGAAACGAAAAATGGCTAACAAATGGGTTAATCCTAATTGCCCCTATCATTGTACCAAAATCACACTAAGTTTCCCTAATGCAATTGCTCATATGTGGTCTCGAAATGTATAACAATGTCAAGTTCTAAAGTCATCCCCATCGGCACACTCAAAGAAATGAAAACGTAGCATTAAAGATAAATGCTTTCAATAGGCTCAAATCCTCACTATTTTTCTGAGTGGGGTAAAAATGCGTCTGGTTATGCTTAAAGTTTAAGGTAGTTACCGACTAGACACGTTATATTTTTTTGGTTTTTTTTCA
Source organism: Senecio squalidus (assembly GCA_910822075.1). Classification (NCBI taxonomy): domain Eukaryota; kingdom Viridiplantae; phylum Streptophyta; class Magnoliopsida; order Asterales; family Asteraceae; genus Senecio; species Senecio squalidus. The sequence goes on along the minus strand of CAJVGC010000432.1, from coordinate 16,683,847 downwards.
ATTTTTTCAATTTTTTTTTGGATTTTCTGGTTTTTCTGACTCAAAAATGTACAAAACGAACACAATTCAACACGATGGAAACTAAGCTAAGGGTCGAAAAATAAAAAGGTAAAATTTTCCGATGACCCTCCCAAACTTAAGTAACACATTGTCCCTAATATGTTTACGACTCAAAACTAAGGGAAATTACAAAAATAAAATCTAAAAAGAAAAATAATATACAAAAATAAGAAAAGAAGAAAATAGAACCCGGTTGTAGATATCGAATATTTCTTGTGAAAATGCTTTACTGATCTGAATGCTTGTTCCAAAACCGGTTGTTGAACTTACTTCAAATCTATAAAAAACTAAAAGAGAAAAACTAAAAACAAATATTAAAATCATAAAAGAAAAATAAAATAAAAATAAAAAATTTCAAATTACGACGGAATAAAAATAATAAAAATAGTCTACTATTTTTAAAGTCTAATAGAGGAAAATGGTAAACAATAACATTACAAAAATTACAAAAATCTAACTCTTTTTTTTAATTTTTTCGTTTTTATATTTTTTTTGGGTTTTCGTTGGTTTTCTTCGTACCTAAAAACTGAAACTGAAAAAGAGAATGTTAAAAACACCTATCTAAAAATAAATAATAATAAAAAAATGAAAAGAGAGAAAAGGGAAAAGATACAACAAACCGGGTTGCCTCCAATACAAGTGTCAATCGAGTCATCCAAGATAAAAAGATCGTTGGAGGCATCAAGCGCATTATTCCTTTTGACCCATTCGTCATTCCACTCCCTCGTTTCCCGATAAATTAGACAAGTCACAAATGGTCGAAAGTGGACATGAACATTTCCGGGCTCTTCTTTGAAATAACTCCTAACCGGTTTCACATATATATTCTTATAAAAATCCCAAACCGCAACATGCGTATCCCCCTCAACTTCCTCCATGATAGTTTCCCAACACTCTATTTCCTTGTTTACAACATCGCCTATTTCCCCGTTCTTTGTGGTACTTAAGTCGACATTTAAATCAAACATTCTTTCTAATCCGTCCCAAGTAATATCTCCATAGTCACCAATAACTGACCCATCCGAGATTCCTATATCCAATCCGAGAAAGTCTTCCAATTCCTCATCTAAACTCTTTACCCAATGCATTTTATCCCAACATTCAACTTCTCTTGCAAACGGTTTTGGCGGTTCGGGTTGTACCTTCGCTTCCTCCTCTTTAAATTGTTGAAAAATTTCCGTGTCATGAACTTGAACCGGTGGACTAGTAGCTGATTCGGATGTGACTATATATGTTTGAACTACCGGGTCCTCCCATTCTTCCTCGTCCGACTCAAAATCACTATCAAAATCGGAAACGGGTTCTGAGATAACATTGCGTTGCAGTGAGTGTGACTGCGGCGCAGTGGGTTCAGGTTCAGCTTCTTCTTTGTTTTCAGTTTCTTCATCCCAATACTCATATCCCCACCGTGTTGAAATTGCATTTACTTGTTCCTCTTGCTGACCCCTTGCTCTTTCTTCCAACTCCTCCAACTGCCATTCTAACCGTTGTTTTCTGACATCAAAATCCTGACGATCAAGTTCAAGTCGAAGATTTAGCAATTCAAATTGGTTAAGAACCCCATCATTTATCTGTTTTTGCATTTCAACAAAGGATTTAAACAAGTCTTTCAACTCTTTCTCTTCTTCTTCCTTCGGTTGATTTTCCTCATCCCAAAATTCCCGTTCGTAAGATTGATTATTCCCCCGTCCTCTATCATATCTATAACCATATCTAAAATCACATATTGGGTCTTGGTAATTCCCCTTATCCGAATACCCATAATAGTTGCTATATCTCCTGTACATCGTCTAATATCTACAACCTGTAAATCACAACTAAACAAAAACCAAAACGTGAAAAGCACCTGATAAACAATTAAAGTAACTTTCAAGTAATTAAATACGCAAAAGGATCGTATCACAAATTCGAAACAAAAACAAAAATCAGTCCCCGGCAGCGGCGCCAAAAACTTGATGTGTAAAATCTAGTCTTAATTTAATCCTACTAATTAACGCAATTACACACTTCTAGGCAGTGGACCTATCCGTATATAATATAGTTTAAAGCAAGTAAAGGTTCGTTCGCAGGGACTAATTTGTTTTAATATTTCGAATAAATAATACTGAGTATTTGTGGGGGTTTTTATCGTAACAAAAATTGCAAGTAATTAAGAGAAAGTGATTAATTAAAACCAAACGAAAAAAGTAATTGCTTAAATCAAATAAAGAGAAAATACACTTGTTTGACACTTCACCTATTTTCCGTTAATTTTACGAGATCGATTGTTTTTCCAACTTCTAAGATATAATAAAAGTCCTTCCGAATCTTTTACTAACTTTAATTATTGCTACTTACACCGTTCCTTCCGAATACAGTTAATAAATATTAATAATCAAGCAATAAGTATCAAGCCTGTTTTTAGTGATTTAACCTTATAGAGTTTCCTTCCGAATAACTCCTCTAATTATCAAGTCCTTCCGAATCTTAATACTTAGACCTACTCACTTAAATTTAATTACCTAAGTTGTTATTACTAAGTCCTTCCGAATCTTAATAATTTTAAATCGATTATAGACCGACCGATTACTTCATAAAACTTATCTAATCTATCTAGATTCCTTCCGAATACCTAGAATGTTGATTAAACAAATTATATATAAACAACTATAATAACATATTAAAATTTAAGCAAATAAGGATCGACGGTTAAACACAAAAACATAAAACAACCGAAAACGTTAAATAAACATCAAATAGGATCCGTTGTTCAAACAAGCATAAAGAGAATTAGCTACTCATGATCAAGTCTGAAAAAGCAATTAAGTCGTTAGAAAACATGCTGAAAAATAATTCAAAACTAGAAAAGAACAAACGAGGAAAATCGCCGAACGTGTCGTGATCGCCTATTGCCGAAAATATGAACTTCCGTGCCTTGAACCTTGCTTCTAAACGTAATAACGACTTCCAGACTTCAGAATAATAATAATAATGGGAGTGAAAATCTGGCTGAATTAATCTTATATTTATAGGCAAAAATCGTGTAGAAAACGTATTCGACTCGAATTACAATTTCTTGTAATTATCCATTTGTATTATTTAAAAATAAGAAATTGCTGCGTCTGAAATTTGCGAGGGACGGGCGTCCCTCATATTGTGACAGGCGTCCCAGCTCCTTTTACCATATTCTAATTTTTACAAAATGTAGCTCTCTCTTTCTTCTTCATTCTCCAATTTGAATCACCTAAATCGGACATCGTATGAAGAAGTTATGATCAAAACGGTGGAGGTGGTACTGCGACGTTCTCTTCGTCATATTTCACTATTTTTGGTCTTTTAAGCTCATTTCTTTCACCATTTCCACTTCCCAATCATATAAACCTATAAAATAGATAAAACAACTTTTCCACACGATTAAATGGAAAAACCTAGCCTATCCATCATGTTTACTATGAAATGTGACACAATATCGCATAGAAATATATATATAAATATGCGATATCAGGTACCAAAGATGAAACAAGCCAGCTCCTCATCTCCTTTATCACTAAGATTGAACTTCAACTCAACCAGAAGATCAAGAAAATCCGTTGTGATAATGGTACAGAATTCAAGAATAGTGTGATGAATGACTTCTCTGAGAAGAAAGGAATAGAACGCCAATTCAGTGCTGCCAGGACTCCTCAACAGAACGGAGTTGCTGAAAGACGTAATAGGACACTAATTGAAGCAGCCACCTTCCTATCTTCTTCTGGGCAGAAGCAGTTAACACTGCCTGCTATGTCCAGAATAGGGTTTTGCTAGTTAAGGCACACAACAAGACACCATATGAACTACTACACAAGAAGCAACCCTTGATCAGCTTTCTTCGTGCTTTTGGTTGCCCATGCACAGTTCTTAACTCAAAAGACTATCTTGGAAAATTCGAAAGCAAAGCTGATGAAGGGACATTTGTTGGCTACTCATCTCAAAGCAAAGCATATCGGGTCTACAATCACAAATCAAAGATAATTGAAGAAAGCTCAAATGTCACATTCAATGAATACACACCCAACAAGAAGGGACAAGGACCAGATTGGGTATTTGATTTGGATGCCTTAACAAGATCCCTAAACTCTAACTTTGAGTTTCATCCAAAACAGGTTGATACGGACCAGGTTGCTACTAAGCAAGTTAATACGGCAACAAAACCCTCAACTACGGCACCTGTTGCTACGGCTCCTATTACCGGTACTGCCAGATTGGATGTGATGTAATACATAAATCTTCCAATCACTTTGGAGGATCCAGTTGTTGAATCAAAAGCCCCAGAGGACGACTCTACCAAGGAAGATGAAGTTGTCCCTCCTCCATCACCAACTACTACGGATAATGCAACACGTCCTAATGGTGTTCCACACCTAATTGAAGAGGATGAGAATGGAGTTGAACAGATTGTAACTGAAGGATTTGAGCCTTGCACTACCAATATTCCTAAATCAGTCACCTCTCCTTCATTTACTGCTCCTCCAACCACACCTATCAATGAGATGCCAGATATAAATGAGACAAATCTGGGAGGTGAATTACATCTTGAGAAGATCCCATCTTCTCGTGTTGCTAACAATCATCCTCCTGATCAAATCATTGGCTCACTTGACTTCTCCATGGAAACTAGAAGTCAAATCAAATCCAAAAAGGATTCTCAGAGTGCCCTCATAAACACATGTCTCTTTGCATGCTTCCTCTCTCAAATGGAGCCAAAGAAAATTCAAGAGGCTCTACTAGATCCACACTGGATAGAAGCATGTCAGGCAGAGCTTCTCCAGTTCAAGATTCAAGGGGTATGGGTACTAGTTGAGGTCCCATATGGCAAAAAGGTGATTGGTACAACGCTGGATATTCAGGAACAAGAAATATGAGCGTGGAATTGTGGTCAAAAATAAGGCAAGACTGGTTGCCTAGGGCTACACTCAAGAAGAAGGCATTGACTATGAAGAAGTATTTGCTCCCGTAGCTAGGATTGAAGCCATACGCTTATCTCTAGCCTTTGCTTCTTTTATGGGATTCAAGGTATATCAAATGGACGTCAAGAGCGCTTTCTTATACGGAGTCATTGAAGAAGAAGTGTATGTCAAACAACCTCATGGATTTGAAGACCCTCAACATCCACACAAGGTGTACAAACTGATCAAAGCCCTATATGGACTTCATCAAGCACCACGTGCATGGTATGACACACTATCAGATTATCTTCTTCAAAACAATTTTCAACGCGGCACAATTGACAAGACCTTGTTCTACAAGAAATCCCAGTCTGACATTCTTCTTGTACAAATCTACGTGGATGATATCATCTTTGGATCCACAAAGGATTCATTGTGCAAGGACTTTGAGGATCTCATGCACACTAAATTTCAGATGAGTTAAATGGGAGAACTCACTTTCTTTTTGGGCCTACAAGTCAAACAAAAACCGGATGGCATGCTAATAAGCCAAACCAAATATCTCAAAGACATCCTTACAAAATTTGGATTATCAGATGCAAAGGTGGCGAGTACTCCGGTGGAAACTCACAAACAAATGACTGCTGATCTTGAGGGGGAGGATGTGGATGTACACAACTATAGATCCATGATAGGATCTCTCATGTATCTCACAGCATCAAGACCAGACATCATGTTTGTAGTTTGTGTGTGCGCAAGATACCAAACAAGGCCAAAGATGTCACACCTCATAGCTGTTAAGAGAATCTTTAGATATCTAAAGGGCAAACCTAATCTAGGCTTATGGTATCCTAAAGACTCTCCCTTTGACTTAATAGCCTATACTGATAGCGACTATGGAGGTGAGAACCTAGACAGGAAGTCCACAACTGGAGGGTGCCAATTCATTGGCTCAAGAATGGTGTCATGGCAGTGCAAGAAACAAACAACGGTATCAACATCTTCAACAGAAGCTGAGTACATTGCTGCTGCTAGTTGTTGTGCTCAAGTACTTTGGATTCAAAATCAGATGATGGACTATGGATACTCCTTCATGAACACGCCAATCTTCATTGACAACCAAAGCACAATAAGCATCATCAACAACTCGGTCAAACACTCCAAGACAAAACACATAGAGATACGTTATCACTTTATAAGGGATTGCAACGAGAAGAAACTAATCCATGTTGAGAAGATCCATACAGACAATCAACTCGCTGACCTCCTCACAAAGGCGTTTGATGTTGGAAGATTCACTTTCTTAGTCACAAGCATTGGAATGCTTAATACGGAAGAATAACTCAACTACCTTTCTCTCAGTATTTCTATTATGTTTAAAATCTTAAGTCCCTTCGATGAAGCAGTAGTAACCTTATGATGAAAATCAAGTACCTTACTCTCTAGTATTGTACTATGTTACTACTGCAATAT
>CAJVGC010000432.1:16241353-16677310 GCA_910822075.1 Senecio squalidus | reverse complement strand
TCCTCATCCCAAAATTCCCTGTTCGTAAGATTGATTATTCCCCCGTCCTCTATCATATCTATAACCATAATCACATATTGGGTCTTGGTAATTCCCCTTATCCGAATACCCATAATAGTTGCTATATCTCCTGTACATCGTCTAATATCTACAACCTGTAAATCACAACTAAACAAAAACCAAAACGTGAAAGCACCTAATAAACAATTAAAGTAACTTTCAAGTAATTAAATACGCAAAAGGATCGTATCACAAATTCGAAACAAAAACAAAAATCAGTCCCCGGCAGCGGCGCCAAAACTTGATGTGTAAATCTAGTCTTAATTTAATCCTACTAATTAACGCAATTACACACTTCTAGGCAGTGGACCTATCCGTATATAATATAGTTTAAAGCAAGTAAAGGTTCGTTCGCAGGGACTAATTTGTTTTAATATTTCGAATAAATAATACTGAGTATTTGTGGGGGTTTTTATCGTAAACAAAAATTGCAAGTAATTAAGAGAAAGTGATTAATTAAAACCAAACGAAAAAAGTAATTGCTTAATCAAATAAAGAGAAAATACACTATTTTCCGTTAATTTTACGAGATCGATTGTTTTTCCAACTTCTAAGATATAATAAAAGTCCTTCCGAATCTTTTACTAACTTTAATTATTGCTACTTACCCCCGTTCCTTCCGAATACAGTTAATAAATATTAATAATCAAGCAATAAGTATCAAGCCTGTTTTTAGTGATTTAACCTTATAGAGTTTCCTTCCGAATAACTCCTCTAATTATCAAGTCCTTCCGAATCTTAATACTTAGACCTACTCACTTAAATTTAATTACCTAAGTTGTTATTACTAAGTCCTTCCGAATCTTAATAATTTTAAATCGATTATAGACCGACCGATTACTTCATAAAACTTATCTAATCTATCTAGATTCTTCCGAATACCTAGAATGTTGATTAAACAAATTATATATAAACAACTATAATAACATATTAAAATTTAAGCAAATAAGGATCGACGGTTAAACACAAAAACATAAAACAACCGAAAACGTTAAATAAACATCAAATTGTTCAAACAAGCATAAAGAGAATTAGCTACTCATGATCAAGTCTGAAAAAGCAATTAAGTCGTTAGAAAACATGCTGAAAAATAATTCAAAACTAGAAAAGAACAAACGAGGAAAATCGCCGAACGTGTCGTGATCGCCTATTGCCGAAAATATGAACTTCCGTGCCTTGAACCTTGCTTCTAAACGTAATAACGACTTCCAGACTTCAGAATAATAATAATAATGGGAGTGAAAATCTGGCTGAATTAATCTTATATTTATAGGCAAAAATCGTGTAGAAAACGTATTCGACTCGAATTACAATTTCTTGTAATTATCCATTTGTATTATTTAAAAATAAGAAAATTGCTGCGTCTGAAATTTGCGAGGGACGGGCGTCCCTCATATTGTGACAGGCGTCCCAGCTCCTTTTACCATATTCTAATTTTTACAAAATGTAGCTCTCTCTTTCTTCTTCATTCTCCAATTTGAATCACCTAAATCGGACATCGTATGAAGTCAAAACGGTGGAGGTGGTACTGCGACGTTCTCTTCGTCATATTTCACTATTTTTGGTCTTTTAAGCTCATTTCTTCCACCATTTCCACTTCCCAATCATATAAACCTATAAATAGATAAAAACACTTTTCCACACGATTAAATGGAAAAACCTATCCTATCCATCATGTTTACTATGAAATGTGACACAATATCGCATAGAAATATATATATAAATATGCGATATCAGGTACCAAAGATGAAACAAGCCAGCTCCTCATCTCCTTTATCACTAAGATTGAACTTCAACTCAACCAGAAGATCAAGAAAATCCGTTGTGATAATGGTACAGAATTCAAGAATAGTGTGATGAATGACTTCTCTGAGAAGAAAGGAATAGAACGCCAATTCAGTGCTGCCAGGACTCCTCAACAGAACGGAGTTGCTGAAAGACGTAATAGGACACTAATTGAAGCAGCCACCTTCCTATCTTCTTCTGGGCAGAAGCAGTTAACACTGCCATAGGGTTTTGCTAGTTAAGGCACACAACAAGACACCATATGAACTACTACACAAGAAGCAACCCTTGATCAGCTTTCTTCGTGCTTTTGGTTGCCCATGCACAGTTCTTAACTCAAAAGACTATCTTGGAAAATTCGAAAGCAAAGCTGATGAAGGGACATTTGTTGGCTACTCATCTCAAAGCAAAGCATATCGGGTCTACAATCACAAATCAAAGATAATTGAAGAAAGCTCAAATGTCACATTCAATGAATACACACCCAACAAGAAGGGACAAGGACCAGATTGGGTATTTGATTTGGATGCCTTAACAAGATCCCTAAACTCTAACTTTGAGTTTCATCCAAAACAGGTTGATACGGACCAGGTTGCTACTAAGCAAGTTAATACGGCAACAAAACCCTCAACTACGGCACCTGTTGCTACGGCTCCTATTACAGGTACTGCCAGCTTGGATGTGATGGAATACATAAATCTTCCAATCACTTTGGAGGATCCAGTTGTTGAATCAAAAGCCACAGAGGACGACTCTACCAAGGAAGATGAAGTTGTCCCTCCTCCATCACCAACTACTACGGATAATGCAACACGTCCTAATGGTGTTCCACACCTAATTGAAGAGGATGAGAATGGAGTTGAACAGATTGTAACTGAAGGATTTGAGTCTTACACTACCAATATTCCTAAATCAGTCACCTCTCCTTCATTTACTGCTCCTCCAACCACACCTATCAATGACATGCCAGATGTGAATGAGACAAATCTGGGAGGTGAATTACATCTTGAGAAGATCCCATCTTCTCGTGTTGCTAAGAATCATCCTCCTGATCAAATCATTGGCTCACTTGACTTCTCCATGGAAACTAGAAGTCAAATCAAATCCAAAAAGGATTCTCAGAGTGCCCTCATAAACACATGTCTCTTTGCATGCTTCCTCTCTCAAATGGAGCCAAAGAAAATTCAAGAGGCTCTACTAGATCCACACTGGATAGAAGCATGGGCAGAGCTTCTCCAGTTCAAGATTCAAGGGGTATGGGTACTAGTTGAGGTCCCATATGGCAAAAAGGTGATTGGTACAACGCTGGATATTCAGGAACAAGAAATATGAGCGTGGAATTGTGGTCAAAAATAAGGCAAGACTGGTTGCCTAGGGCTACACTCAAGAAGAAGGCATTGACTATGAAGAAGTATTTGCTCCCGTAGCTAGGATTGAAGCCATACGCTTATCTCTAGCCTTTGCTTCTTTTATGGGATTCAAGGTATATCAAATGGACGTCAAGAGCGCTTTCTTATACGGAGTCATTGAAGAAGAAGTGTATGTCAAACAACCTCATGGATTTGAAGACCCTCAACATCCACACAAGGTGTACAAACTGATCAAAGCCCTATATGGACTTCATCAAGCACCACGTGCATGGTATGACACACTATCAGATTATCTTCTTCAAAACAATTTTCAACGCGGCACAATTGACAAGACCTTGTTCTACAAGAAATCCCTTCTTGTACAAATCTACGTGGATGATATCATCTTTGGATCCACAAAGGATTCATTGTGCAAGGACTTTGAGGATCTCATGCACACTAAATTTCAGATGAGTTAAATGGGAGAACTCACTTTCTTTTTGGGCCTACAAGTCAAACAAAAACCGGATGGCATGCTAATAAGCCAAACCAAATATCTCAAAGACATCCTTACAAAATTTGGATTATCAGATGCAAAGGTGGCGAGTACTCCGGTGGAAACTCACAAACAAATGACTGCTGATCTTGAGGGGGAGGATGTGGATGTACACAACTATAGATCCATGATAGGATCTCTCATGTATCTCACAGCATCAAGACCAGACATCATGTTTGTAGTTTGTGTGTGCGCAAGATACCAAACAAGGCCAAAGATGTCACACCTCATAGCTGTTAAGAGAATCTTTAGATATCTAAAGGGCAAACCTAATCTAGGCTTATGGTATCCTAAAGACTCTCCCTTTGACTTAATAGTAGCGATTATGGAGGTGAGAACCTAGACAGGAAGTCCACAACTGGAGGGTGCCAATTCATTGGCTCAAGACTGGTGTCATGGCAGTGCAAGAAACAAACAACGGTATCAACATCTTCAACAGAAGCTGAGTACATTGCTGCTGCTAGTTGTTGTGCTCAAGTACTTTGGATTCAAAATCAGATGATGGACTATGGATACTCCTTCATGAACACGCCAATCTTCATTGACAACCAAAGCACAATAAGCATCATCAACAACTCGGTCAAACACTCCAAGACAAAACACATAGAGATACGTTATCACTTTATAAGGGATTGCAACGAGAAGAAACTAATCCATGTTGAGAAGATCCATACAGACAATCAACTCGCTGACCTCCTCACAAAGGCGTTTGATGTTGGAAGATTCACTTTCTTAGTCACAAGCATTGGAATGCTTAATACGGAAGAATAACTCAACTACCTTTCTCTCAGTATTTCTATTATGTTTAAAATCTTAAGTCCCTTCGATGAAGCAGTAGTAACCTTATGATGAAAATCAAGTACCTTACTCTCTAGTATTGTACTATGTTACTACTGCAATATTAATAGTAAAAACAAAAAGTGTCCAAAGTATGATTAGTACGACCAAATTTAAGGCTAAGGGAAGGTTTAACTACTACTGCCTTACGCTAATAATTTTTGGACGGAATGGTTAATACGGACAAGTAAGGAGTTGCTACGGACCTCTGGTTTAATACTGCCAGTAACTCAAGTTACTACGGACAGTCCAGTTAATACGGCCCATGAACCATTACTACGGACGTTTAACCTACTTACTACGGATCTTTGTGTTAATACTGCAGATTATTTTATTAATAAGGTTTCTTAATCAATAAGAATGCCCTAATTAATGATGATTTGACAAGTCAGAATACAACTTGTATCCCCACTTTACACGTGTCAGGCAAATAGAACATAACAATAACACGTGGTAAAACCTGATTGGACCTAATTTTTGAGGCACAGCTACTAGTGCCACGTGGATTTCTTTAATTGGACCGTTACTTTTGAATGATTACCCGCGTCTAATCAGGGGAGTCAAGTTGTTAAAATTTTTCGGTATAAAAAGGGGGTTAATTGAATCAATTGAAATTTACCGTTGTAAAAACCCCTAAATCTTCCAAGCAAAAGTTACCGTTAGACCTAAAATCATTTAATCTTCAATTTTTTTGTGACTAATCTTTTCAATTTTTGTGCATTACTGTTTCTACTCAATCACAGATCAACAATGGCGGAACAATTGCAATTTTACAAGACTCACAACATGGTCGCTTACTTGGAAAAGTATACCGATAACGCCGATTTCCATGAAATAATTGATTTCTTTAATCAATCAAAAATCAAGACGGCGTTAACCATTAATCTGGAGATTGATGAATCCCATATCAGGGATTTCTGGACGTCTGCCACTCTGGACAACGTTGAAATAGCCATCAATGTTGTGGTACGAGGCAAAGCAATCCAAGTGACAGAATCATCTCTCCGTGTTCACCTGAACCTTCAGGACGAGGAAGGTTTCAGAACTTATCCCTTATGACACCCTGGTAACTGCTTTTACTAACATGGGATATGAGGGGGACCTAAATGTTTCAACATTTTTAAAAGCAAAACTTTCCCCCCAATGGAAATACATGTTGCATACACTGCAACAATGTATGTCTCCCAAAAGAACAGGGTGGCATGAAGGAAGTTCAACATTAGCCAATGCAATGGTATGCTTGGCTACGGGGGGTACTTTCAATTTTTCTTACATGATTTTTGATGCAATGAGAAGAAATCTTGACAATCCAAATAAATTTCTCATGTATCCAAGATTTCTTCAACAATGTATAAATTGTGTTTACAATGATCTCCCCAGATCTGAAAAACGTTTTCTCTCACACGCTCACTCAAGAAAAGTTTTTACTAATATGAGACAAATAAACAAGGGTGGACCATCTCGTGTGACACCATTATTCTCAAAAATGTTGGTGGTCACAATTCCCACAGCTGCAGGACAAGAAACTCTTCCTCTGTCCCAACCCACAGCTGCCACCATCAGTACCACTGCACTTACTCAGGGCACTAGTGCCATATCTGAAGCAGGTACTGCAGGTGGAAACCCAAAGGTTACTACGGTGGTTACTACTACCCATGTACCTCCAGTTGCTACTGTGAGTTCTACTCCAGTTGCTACTGTTTCAGTCACTCCTGCTAAAGTGACTAAACCCAAAGTTTTTGCCCCTCACAAACCCCTCAAAGTTGCTTCTAAGAGAATCAAGAGGGTTACTCAGCCTCTTGTTTCTACAACCATCCCTCATACTACTACTGCAAAAGCAATCCCTGAAACATCTTCAGGATTGTCTCACACATTAGGGGAAAACCTTGAACATACCCCCTTGTTCACTGAGTTGGTCACTAAGGAGAGGGAAGACCATGTGGGGAGGGCTAATACTACTGCAGCCTCTACTTCTTATAGTAGAGCTCAGGACAGTATTAACATAACTAAGACCCAAACCACGGCAACACCTACACTTGCTGAGAACTTGTTCTCAAATAAGGAAGGTGGTCCCTGGCGCCAAGAGACCATGGGGGAGATACCTGCTTCTGCTAGGCAGGAGAGTTTCTCTTTTCCCGAGGATCTTCCACCTGTTGGTACCCAACAGGAAAGGGGTGAGGGTAGTGGTAGTCATTTTCAGGAATTGATGGGTATGTACCAAAATCTAATGGTGAGGGTTGAAAAGCAAGAAGAGATGCTGTCTTCTTTAACATCTTTGGTGCAACAGGTACTGGCACAACAAGCTTTGCTATCAGTCCAGCTACTGCCCAAAAGAATCACCACACTAAATGCTGGAACCTCACCAATGCCATCCAGCTCATCTTCTTCAGATGACTCCCCAGCAGATGACAACAAGGGGGAGAAAGAAATAGATGTGTTATCATCTGGAGAAAGCAGGGGAGAAGTCAAATCAAGCACAGATACTGTCATCACTGCCACCTCCAATCAAGATGAAGAGATGGAGACAGACAGTATAGTTGAAGGGGAAACAGACTTTGATGTAAACATGGTGATAGATGCAGAGGGTGAAGAGATGGAAGTGGATACACCACTTAAGGGGGAGCAGCAGCAGCAAGAAGTCAAGCAAATGGTCGAAGAAACCATAGACGAAATGGAAGATGAAACTTCACCAAAAGTTGATGCGGATCAGGATGATGAAATGGTTGTTGCGGACCCAGTTGCTACGGATCAACTTACTACGGTGGATCCTATGGTAACTAGCCCAGTTACTACTGACCCAGTTGCTGCGGACCCCATGACAACTAGTCCAGTTGCTACTGTCATAGTTGATACTGATCAAGTTGCTACGGAGCCAATGATCATCAGTCCAGCTCCAGAAACAGAGGAGGAAGATCATTCCTACCTATTCTCAACCATTCCTCCCACATTCGATCAAGCTTCCTCACAATTTCAGGCAATTCAATCTGAAGCTACAACTCCTTCCACCACTGCAACAGAAGCTCCTTCCACCATTGATCAAGAAGAAGCTGCAAATGTTCTTATAAGAACAGAATTGTCAAGAACTAATGTGATGGCTGATGAAGACACCATAGCATCACAGTTGTTGAAGATCAAAGAGGAAAAAGCAGAAGAAGAGAGAAAGAAGCTGCTAGCTGAAACAGTTGCAAGACAGAGAGCAACTGCTGCTTTAGGTGAAAAACCTAAACAAACCTCTCTCAAGTTACCTGAACAATCTACAGGTACTTCTGTTTCTACAGGTAAAGTTGGATACATCACAGTGGACAAGAAGAAGAATAAGATACAAATTGTTGACCTTGATGCTGAAAAAGAAAAAGGCAAATCCATTGCTGTTGTGAAGTCAAAGACTGAAGAAGAAAAGAGCAAGGAGGAAGCTATTAATTTTCAAGGTATGACAACTGAAGAAATTGAAATGCTTAGAAAAGAACAGGAACAAGCATAACTATTGTATAAAATGGCTGTTGAGAAGAAGGAAGAGGAAGAAAGAGAAAGACTGAGGCAAATAGCTAAAGCTGATGAACTTCATGCTAGGCTAAACAAAGAACCAACTCCAGAAGACAGGGAGAGATTGGCCAAAATTGCAGAAGAGGATGAAATAAAAGCCCAGGAGATGGTTAATGATGAAATTCTGGACAGATTAGCCAAAAAGGGTTTGGTAAAATCTGTGGAAAGAACAGATGAGCTTCTAGCACAGAAGATGCATGAAGAGGAACTTAAACTTGCTAAAGCCAAAGCCAAGCCTGAGAAGAAGAAAGTGTCCAAACCTACTCCTACACAAGTCAAGATAGCTGAGGATAGAAAGAAGTACACAAACTATCTCAAAAGCAAAGGCCACAGTGGCAGATCCTTAGGCTCTATGAAGCTGGCTACTATCTTGGAACTTGTGAAGGAAGAAAGACAAAAGGAAGCCAGAAGAGAAGCTGCTCTTGCTCAACTTGAAAAGAAGATAAAGAAGGATGCAGACAAAGCTCTTGAAGCTGCTCTTCAAACTGGAAGAAAAGTGTTTCTCCCATCAGATCCCACAATGGTCAAAGAGAAACCTCAAGAGAAGCCTAAAAGAAGGAAGCTATCATCAAAGAGGATTCCAGTTCCTCCATCCAAAAGGTAAAGATTGAATGATGATGCTACTGCTTCTCAATCAGAAGATCCTCATGTTCCATTTATGGATGTCAAACAAGAACCAAAAGACATGGAACAAGATCCTCCAGCAACTGCTCAAGGGGGAGATGAAGATAGACTCAAGTTCAAACCAATGGGATATTCTGAGTATATTCATCATGAAGAAGGATTGAGGTTCACTCCATTGGCTGTCAAACCTGCAATGATTGTTGACTGGAAGTATGTTGGTGGGACAGAATATGAAGTCAAAAGGCAAGATGGTTCAAAGAAAAAGCTCCCTACCTTCTATGAAACCATTAGACTGTTTGACAGAGATGATTTGGAGAGAATGTATCAAATAGGCAAGGCAAAGTATGCTAATCAAAAGAAGTCTTTGGCTGGAACTGAACTTGCTATGGACGTTCTCTGTGGACTTATTTGAACCAGGATATGAGAAGAAAAGCTCGGTGTTCAAGCAAGGAGGTCCAGATAATCCAGTCATCAGATGGTTCATATATGATCGTAGTGGTGTCTACTCCATAAGAAGAAGACAAGGAACCATGGAATTCTTCTTAGTTGATGTGCAATATCCTCATGGGCTGAAGACTTTGGAAGAAATGATTGAAGTAAAGCTCAATGGTCTTCATGACTCAGAACTGGCACATGAACTTATTTGGAGGATTTTGATGCAAATCGTAGAAGAAACACAAAAAGGCAAAGAGAGTGACTGGCCTACTCAAAGATGATCAAACTGATTTGTAAATCTTTAATCATCATGTGTAAAAAGTTAGTACTGTTGAATATAGAACTTGTACTTTTGATATTCTATAAAAGTTCAAGTTTAGGGGGAGATTGTTGGGTTATAACTTAGATAAAATAGTTTAACCAAGAACAACTCACTTAACAAGCAAGAAAAGTAATTCAAGTAATTAATACGGAAGACATTCTGAATTACTACGGAAGACAAGTTACTACGGAAAGTTCAACAAGTTACTACGGCAACTCAAAGTTACTACGGTAACATTGAAGTTACTACGGAGAGGTCAATGTCAAAGTCAAGATACGGAAGAAGTCAAAGACACGGAAGACAAACTTATCTTGCAAGTATCGAATCTAATTAGATAATTAGATTAGATTTCCTTTTGTTAAATAGATAATGTTTCCTTAATCTAGATAATGATCGATTTAGATAAGGATAGATGTATATTTCTAGTTTATCTAGAACGAGCCTCAAGGTCTATAAATATAGATCCTTGTAGAGAGAACATAACACGTTGTATTGATATATTGGATTAATGCAATTGAGGCTTACAATTCGACAATAATTTGTTTATTCATTATTCATTATTCATTATTAGTTGTTCGATAACTCGTAATATTGAAGTGTTCATCCGCTGCTGAACTTCTTCAATAGATCTCGATCTTAATCGTTAGCAAACTTATTAGTTTATCCAGACTAATACGATCCTGACATAAGCTTATTTGGTTGAATTTCTTCCTCAAAACAACCAAAATTGTTGTTTAAAAGGTATTGCTCTTGTTCCCTATATCACAAAGTTTTATACTCTAATTTTTAAATTAATGAAACATTGTTAATCGGCGCTAGTCTTCTGCATCTCCTCAGCTTATTATTAGTAACAGGACATGCTAAAAGTGAAGAGAAAACACAATTTCTATATACGCCCCATCATGATTCTTCCTTCTTTTAATTTCAATTCTGGAATTCTTGGTTCCTACGCTCAAGATGGATCTTTTGCTTGTCACTATTCTGATCGTAATAGTATTAAATATTTGAATATACCATTCAATTGATCTACTGTGACCGAGTTATTCTCATACCATTCAATTGATGTCACCATAAATAATATATGATAAGCGAGATGTGTCAAACGTAATAACAACTTTTTAGCACTGGAATGGCTCGAGGTTAATTATAAAAAAATTTACCTGTTTGAGTAAGGCATGTTTCTCTTTTTTTAAGGACTAAAAACGATCACTTAAAGTGTCGTAATCAGATCTGGTTTGCTGTAATATTGCTTGAATTAAATCTCATTATATGTTTGTTGATTTGTTGTAATATTTGTTGATTTAAATCTCATTATATGTTTGTGTTGATTTGCTTATTATTAATATACTACGTATTACTTATTGTGTGGGGTTTTCCTTTTAGTATGTCTCCGATAGATAAACGAGGTATAGCAAAATGTGAAAACAGTGATAAAAGTAACCCGAATCATACTTTCACGATTGAGTTTAACGAGAGAGGAATACCGGTTGGCGATAACGAACCTCGTTTCACTTCATGGTTTGGTATATTTGACATAGAATAATATTGTACTAATATTTTGTCTAATGTTTTTGTTAAATGTGCAGATTGAAAACATGATCTTAGAGCACGAATCCATCAGTCGTCCGACTCACATATCACCGACGCATTTGCAAAATCCGTCGATGTTAATAGGTGACATCGCAACAAGTTCATGTTATCGTCCTCAAATGCTAATCATTGATAGTTCTATCGAGCAAGGATATTTTTGGTTGCTTTTAAAATCCCTTTATTTTCTCTCCCTTATTTTACGCAAGGATATTTGTTTACTAAAAGTGTTATATTGTGTTTAGGAGGAACATGAACAAACAATGCCACAATTCCAACGTCAAACAAATGAATTTATGACAATGGTAATCGCTAAATCATTCTAGTGATTATATATCTATAAATAAATCTTATATTAAATTGATATAATCAAATGGTTTGTTGATGTAGCTTCAATAACGAGTATAATGGAACAAGCTTTTCGTAAGCCTTTCAAATGGACTATGGTTAATGTAAGTTTTCTATTTTTACTTTTCATAAGTTGATTAATTATTTGATATATTGCATATAATATATGGGATAATATTGGTTGTCTTTTGATTTAATCAGTGATGCAGCAACCATGTTATCATTATTATTATTATTATTATTATTAGTATATATATTATTCTAACTTTTATTTCATTTTCCTTTAGATGTGGAACTAGACAAGGTTATTCAAGCAAAAGGATATAGACGAGTTTTTACTTAATTTAGTTTCACAATTTGTTGATACAATCGTTAAGAGGTAGAACTTATCCGGATACTAGTATAAGTTATTTTCTTTAATGTACGACTTTATTATATTTGCCTAGAAAGTTTTGTTTGTGGATATATATTGAGAATGTTTTAATTCGAAACATTTGTTTGCCTATATGTTGATTGTGGATATATTTGTTTGATGTTGAATTTTTGATACATTTTCACCGTAGAAATTTGGTATTACATGCTATATATTTTGTTTTTGGTGTATAATATGCACATTTTAAGCATTGTTATTGAAAATAAAAACTTTTAACCAATTGTTTTTTAGAACGGTTATATAATACGTTCCAAAAAATATTTTTTAATATTAAAATATTAATATTTATATTGAAATATTAATATTTATATAAAATAGATAACATCTTTTGGAGCGGTTTTGAAACCGCTCCAAAAAATACCCACATCTTTTGGAGCGGTATAGATAACATCTTTGGAGCGGTTTGAAACCGTTCCAAAAGATACCCGGTTTTTGGAACACTTTCTTTTGGAACGGCCGGAAAACCGCTCCAAAAAATCAATTCCACCGCTCCAAAAAATCAATTACACCGTTCCAAAAAAGCAACTTTGTACTATAATACTTTTTTCTTGAAGAATGAACGTTAGAGTCGGCTCCACATTACTTGGATACACATTATCATCAGCATTCTGAACCTATAATATAGAAATAAAAAAAGCACAAACATGTCACTATTGTCACAAAATATTTTATGAAAACAGCATATGAAAAGATAAAGATAGAAACTTACAAGCTCGAGGAGAAAATGTGAGTCTTGTGAAAGACAATGAAGTGCTCTTCCTAAACGAGCGTGTTGCTTCTCTAAAATTCTGCTTCCTGAGACTGAAATATTTGGGTCCAAACCGAATTCTTCAATTCTAATAGACTCTATAATATTTCTTGCATTATTCTCTCTCTCGGAGTCTACTATGACTGGAATGCAGTGGTCATCAACATTGCCTCTTTTACAATCTTCACTAGGTTGGATAAGTTCAAGAGGCAATTTAACTTCATCTTTTGAAGAAAATATTACATTTTCAAGCGGTATTTTGGATTCAGATAAACATGAACGATAATCATCAAACCACTCGATTATGCCTAGTGATAATCCAAGCGCTTGAATCATCATACGATCCTCTTTACTTTTGTTTTCACTCTAAATCACCAAATGAGCATCTTTGATAATCGAACGAAATGTAGAAACCAACAACTCTGCTACAAAACTCCGGAACTCCTTCGGTATATAACCCAAACAATCAAGAATAAATCTCGAGGCAATATTCTTCGATGATGTATTTAACATGACTTCAAAACCATTCTTTGCATGGCATTTTAAAAGAGATATGGGTACCTTCCGCTCACCGCCATATAAACCAATCAAAGAAACGAGTTTTAAACACAGTAGCTGAATGATCAATGCGTAAAACCTTTCCATCTTGTGTTACTAAACAGAGCAGTTCCTTAGTGGTTACATTACTTAATAACCACCCCACAAGAGGACCTAATGAAGGTGCAAACTTATAATCCCAAAATGAGCATGACGTTAAATCTACCAACATTGGAGCGGTAAGTAACAATTCAGTTGCATCATTCGTGCCAACATGAGTATCCGAGAAATCCTTTTCTCCCCTAGAAGAAGATAAAGTCGAAGAATATAACACAACCATTCTTCGTCAGATTGGTCAGAAGATCTTCTGTAAGATCATCGTTCAACACAGTAAGACCAGCAGAAGGAAATGGCATTCTCAACAGCTCAGAAACAGTTAACTTGTTTATGGTTTCACGTTCTCCTAAGCTATTAGCAACTTGTGATAAGAATTCAAGTACATAATATTGACTCGTACAAACTTTAACCAACGGCTTCTAAATTTTATCCTTACATAATGTTGACTCATACAAACTTTAACCAACGGCTTTGTCGGATTGGTCAACTGAAACTAGCTGTTTTGGATGTCAAAGCAAAAGAAGGATGAGTTTGTGCCTTGGTGTCAAATGTGTATCTGTGATGATTGAAAGTTATGAAGTAACTATTTGGAATGATTTGATATTTGTATTGAACTCAGAAAAAAAAAAAATGTTAGTTGCAAGATTTGAACCCGAGTCCCAAAAATGTGTATCTGTGATGATTGAAAGTTATGAAGTAACTATTTGGATTGATTTGATATTTGTATTGAACTCAGAAAAACAAAAAAGTTAGTTGCAAGATTTGAACCCGAGTCCCAAAAATAGTCAGTTCAGTGGCTTTTACTCCTTCCCTATTATATATTTAGTTATTAATTTTTAGAAAGGAACTCAAACCACCTTACCAACATCTTTGGGTGATTGATTTTTTCATCTTTTATTTAAAGTATCTCAAAACAAATGGGATGGAATGTAATGACAAGTGTAAATTTTAATTAACTTATTATGTTTAAACTATTTTTTTTTAAATATAGAAACTTTAAAAATGTAACCAATAAAATAAGAAATAATTATGAAAACAGTCTAACTATTCGACTATATATTTGACGTCGTTTATATAAAGATCGATTTTGCCTAAAAAAGTATATCCCCATTTAAACATTCATAATAACATATTTCCGCATTCAAATTTCAAAATAACATTTGACAAAAGTACCCTTTTATCTACTCCAAATTGAGCGCCAAAGCCGCCATTATTCATTGTTATTAATTAAGAGCCTAAATGAATCTTGTCAATATACTACTTATTTTTTTTTGACATCCAAATATTTAATTATATTTACATCGCAATCTATGTAGAAGCGATTTAAGAAGTAAGTGTACTTATATCTTAACTTTTTTGATTTTTTATTCTGTTATTATAAATTTTTGTTTGGCCAAAAACAGTTTGTATAATCTTATCTTACTATGGATGTTCGTAGAATACGGTTTTCAATTTAGTGATGACTCATATGTATTTCAATTTAGTTTTACGGTTTTTTTGTCTTCTTCCTGTCGGATATAACTTGCATGCTACGTACCAATTTTTTTGGAAGAAAGTTCTATGTACTTTTCAATTTTATTATCATGATCCAACAACTATGTTATCCTTTTGTCCAACATTTATGTTATCTTTTTTAATAACATGGATTGTAATTAAATAGGTCAAATTTCAGTTATTTTAAAAAGGGTATAATAGTCAAATTATAAATTGATTTAAGTGAAAATTTTAAAAATGGATAAATATGTAATTTAAATTATAAGAATGAAGAAATTTATTATTTTAAAGTTTGAACGGATAAATATGTTATTTTAAATGTTTAAATGAAGATATATGTAATTATACCTTAAAAAAACAATCGATATATATGGATTATATTTAATAGTAACTTATCTCTAATAGTTTTGTAATACTATAAACAAAAATTGTGTCGTTGTTTATAGTACTATAATTAAACCTCCTAACATTTACTAGAATAAATTTAACTACTCAATGAATAGTCAAAAAGAATAAAATAAGTTATATTATATAGTAAGTTTTAGTTCAAGTTGGTAGAGATGGTTGGACACTCAATACATGAATGGGCCTTTCATTCGAGTCTCCCTCCTCTCATCTTTTTCATTTTTGGTTTATATATGACATGGTTACCATTTTGTATAATATTTATAGAAATATATCCCATTAATTAAATACAAATAAACTAAAAACAAAATAATAAATCAAAGAACAAGTAGTCAATTCTTTTAATACTGTTTACATGAGTTTATATATACTTATAGAGAAAATACTTTTAATTAATCTGATGTTTCTAAATTTTTTTTAACTTCTAGATGTTTAAAGTTGACAATTTATTTAATATAACAAATATTACTAACTTTTTGTTAAATTTGATATTCATTGTGTAATCATTTCAATCCTTCGTTACAATTAAATAGCAATTCATTAAACTATTTCTTTGAATTTAAAAGTCCTTTGTTAGATAAAAGAAAAAAAAAACATAAATAACATATTAGAAGGAAATATTCATGACTTCACACATGCATTTCTTAAAGAACAACTAATACGTAGATCATTAACGAAATGTCAATATTCTTAAACATTTTCTTGCTATTTACAACTTCAATATTAGAAAAAAATGAAAAATAAAATCAAGAATGAAATATTGGAACGAATGCGATGTAGAAGATCAAGTGTTTTAACTTTGCTCTAATAACATGCCAGTGAAACTAACTCAATGCCATTAACATGGGTCAATACCACTTTACAACAAAAAACATATGAGCAAAATATTAAATTTTACTAGAGATTAAAATCAAAGATTGAATTTTTTCGCTGATAACATATAACATTAACCCAATGTGTAGAATCTAATTGACAAAATCAAGTGTTTTAACTTGGATTTTATAAACATGCCAATGAAAAAGTAACAAATAATAAGAATAGAATATTAGTATGCGTTTGTTTTAAAGGTTTTGTCATTAGGGTATTGCATTCAAAGTTATTTTAATTGTTTGGTTAGTTTCTCAAAATAAAAAACAACGGAATTAAACGTATAGATAGAAACCCCACAAACATGGTGAGTTTTGTTAAATTTTCCGTGGGCCAAATATTATCTCTATCTCACACTTTATTTTTAACTTAAAATAATATATTTTATTTTTATTTATTATATATACTAAATATTATATTAATTATATATAATCCAAAATTTTAATAATAACTTTTAAACCCATTTTCATACCAAAACCCATTTATCAACCAAACGCCCCTTAAAGTCAAGATATGATCACGTAACAATTACATAATTAAATACATTTGATCACTTTGCATCTGCTTGGGAAGTATTTGCCGTAAATGGACAAGCATCACATGTTTAAGTTTTGTTATCTATACTAACATCTATGTGACAACCGTTACTTCTTCCATCTCAGGTTAGTCTAGTATGTCTGTAGATCATTACAGATACTTGCTTAAACTTTTATAAAAGTTGTTTATTACTATGTTGATGTGTGATTATTGTTATATACATGTGTGTATCTTATTCTATGATTGGATTTGTATTATACTATAGATGCACAAGTAGGTAGTACCAGCTAAATGAGCTCCTAAACGACTTAATCCCATGTTTAATGTCCTAATCATATTTGAACTACTTGATCTTTAATAAACATTAGAGAACCCCTTTTTATGAGGTTAAACTAACTATATACTTAACTAGTTACTCCGAGTTACGTCTAGCTTATGATTTTCGTTTCGGGAATCGTATATTACTTGTACGCGAAAGCCACACTAGTGTGTGTATATTAATTCCTCTAATAGGCCAAGGGCCTTATCCTTTGGGCTGGAACAGCCGAACCAAACACCCCCTTGTTTCTTAACCTAAAATTCTTCCATACAATTCATTTCATACAAAACTAAACACCCTAATTCTCCCTCCAATTGAACACCCCCCCCCCCCCCCCCCCCCCCCCCCCCCCCCTGTGCAACCTTCATGTTCGATTTCTTGGAGTTCCATAATAGATCATCATCAATAATCATCTATACAATCATTCTCCATAAAGGGTTCATCTAGGTAATTGTTTAAATCCCATTTTTGTCTTAGCCGAAAATCACCATCATCATTGTTAATCTTGTATTGATTCCTTGTAGTGATCTTTTGGTGAGTGTGATATTGATTATCATCATCCTAAATCAGCCTAATACATGATTCTTTCACTCTTAGATCATCAAGAATTCAAACGTAAGTGGTTGTGTTATTTTTTCTTCTAGCCGAGTTCATAAATGGTGCATGTGTATGTTCTCACGTGTGTTATTCTTGTTCTTGATTTGGGTGACCTCTAGGTCGAATTCAGCAGTCTGTTGCTTGTTATTTACGTGGCTTTAATAATCCTAGATCGTGATCCAAATCAATTCGAAAGACTTGCAACTCTAAGGGTATAAACCCTAACTTTGGTTATCTTTTGATCTTGTGGTTTTGATACTTTAATTTTGTTGAGATTTGACTTTGGATAATGTTTTATTCAGAATATGAACCCTAATAATCAACTCTACAAGTTTCATATAAATTAGAAAACGTTTAATATGTTAAAATTATTGTGTTAACGTTATACTTGCTGATCTGAAATTTGCAATGTTTTTCACGAATAATAACTTCCTCATAACTTCGTATTTATAAATGATATCTAAACCAAAAATAGATAGAAACGTTAGTTGATTTTAGCATATTACCCTTACTTCAATTTAATACTACATTATGTATCCATGATTACATACGAACACCTTTAGAAAAAACAACGACCCAATTTTTAGTACTATAATTACAATCAAATAACAATTCATTAAACTATTTCTTTGTATTTACAAGTCCTTTGTTAGATAAAAAAAAACAAAACAAAAATAACATATTAGAAGGAAATATTTGTGTCTTCACACAGTATATAGATAATTAACCAAATGTTAGTATTCTTGAACATTTTCTTGCTATTTACAACTTCAATATTAGACAAAAATGGAAATTATAATCAAGAATGAAATATTGGAACGAAGAACAACGAAAGCAATGTACAAGATCAAGTGTTTTTAACTTAGCTCTAATAACATGCCATTGACACTAACCCAATGCCATTAACATGAGTCAATACCGCTACACAACAAAAAAAATATGAGCAAAATATTAAATTTTATTAGAGATTAAAATCAAAGATTGATTATTTTTTTCGATGATAACATATAATATTAATCCAATGTGTTTGAATCTAATGGACAAGAATCAAGTGTTTTAACTTGGTTCTTATAAACATGCCATTGAAAAAGTTACAAATAAAGAGTATACAATATTTGTATGTGTTTGTTTTAAAGGTTTTGTCACTAGGTATTTGTTTTAAAGTTATTTTAATTGTTTGGTTAGTTTCTCAAAGTAAAAAACAATGGAATTAAACGAATAAATAGAAACCACACCAACATGGTGGGTTTTGTTAAATTTTACGTGGGCCATCAAATATTCTCTCTATATCTCAGTTTATTTTTAATTTAAAATAGTATATTTTATTTTTATTTATTATATAAACTAAATATTATATTAATTATTTATAACCTAAATTTTTAATAATAACTTTTGAACCCATTTCCATTCCAAAACACATTTATCAAAGTCAAGATATGATCATGTAACAATTACATAATTAAATACATTTGATCACTTGTATCTACTTTGGGAAGTATTTGCAGTAAATGGACAAGTATCGCATGTTTAAGTTTTCTTATCTATACTAACATCTATGTGACGATCGTCTCTTTTTTCATTTCAGGTTAGTCTAGTATGCCTGTAGATCATTACGGATCCTTACTTAAACTTTTATAAAAGTTTTTTATTACTATGTTAATTATTGTTATATACATGTGTTTATCTTATTGTGTGATTGGATTTGTATATACTATAGGTAGACACGTAGGTAGCACCCGCTACATGAGCTCCTAAACGATTTAATCCCATGTTTAATGCCCTAATCATATTTGAACTACGTGAGCTTTAATAAACATTTGAGAACCCCCTATTATGAGGTTAAAATAACTATATACTTAACTAGTTACTCTGAGTTACGTCTAGCTTATGATTTCCGTTTTGGAAATCGTCCGCAACTTGCACACGAAAGCCACACTAGTGTGTGTGTATAGATTCCTCTAATCGGCCAAGGGCCTTATCCTTTGGGCTGGTAACAGCCTAAATAAACACCCCTTTGTTCCTTAACCTAAAATTCTTCCATACAATTCATTTCATAAAAAACTACAAATCGTAATAAATTATCATCATCAATTAGGCCTTATCCTTTGGGCCTCACATTAAACTGTCGCCCCCTCCCCTTGTAAAACCTTCATCTTCGATTTCTTGGAGTTACATAATAGATCATCATCATCAATCATCTATATAATCATTCTCCATCAAGGTTCATCTAGGTAATTGTTTAAATCCTATTTCTGATTCCATTTTTGTCCTAGCCAAAAATCACCATCATCATTGTTAATCTTGTATTGATTCCTTGTAGTGATCTTTTGGTGAGTGTGATATTGATTATCATCATTTTAAATCAGCCTAATACACGATTCTTTCACTCTTCGATCATCAAGCATTCAAACGTAAGTGGTTATGTTATTTTTCCTCCTAACTGAGTTCATAAATCGTGCATGTGTATGTTTTCACGTGTGTTATTGTTGTTCTTGATTTGGGTGACCTCTAGGTAAATTCAACAGTCTTTTCCTTGTTATTTACGTGGCTTTGATCATCTCTATGATGTTATTCACCGAGCTGAGTCTATCAATGAGGATTTAATTGGGGATGGTACTTTTAATGTGAAAAGTGGAATGATCGTGGTTCGAATGAGGATTTGATTAGGGATGGTATTTTTACTGCGAAAGGTTAAGCGTGATTCTGGTCAGTATAGCAGTGGTTCGAAGCCTGGATATTTAGGTACACTTAGTTTATGTCAGAAGTGTAATCGTCACCATGAGAGGAACAAACCTTGCACATGTACTCAATGTAACCTGAAGGGTCATACTGCAAAAGGATTGTCGTACTAGGCCTTTCGCAGCGGTACCAGTGAATGCGGTGAGGCCTAACACATGTTTCGGTTGCGGGAATGATGGTAAATTTCTTCGGGACTACCCTTATAAGCAGGGTAATGGTGGTCTCAACAATCCACCACAGGTTCAGGGTACTACGAACGCTCGGGGTAATCGGGGTAATCATCAAGCATTCAAACGTACGTGGTTGTGTTATTTTTCCTTCCACCCGATTTCATAAATCGTGCATGTGTATGTTCTCACGTGGGTTATTACTGTTCATGATTTGGGTGACCTCTAGGTCGAATTCAGCAGTCTCTTCCTTGTTATTTACGTGGCTTTGATAATCCTAGATCGTGGTTAGAAGACTCGGATCCAAATCAATTTGAAAGACTTGCAACTCTAAGGGCATAAACCCTATCTTTGATTATCTTTTGATCTTGTGTTTTTGATACTTTAGCTTTGTTGAAATATAACTTTGGAAATGTTTTATTCTGAATATGAACCCTAATAATCACCTCTAGAAGTTTCATATAAATTAGAAAACATTTTATATGTAAAAATCTCTGTGTTTTGGTTATACTTGCTAATATGAAATTTGCATTGTTTTGCACAAATAATAACTTCCTCATAACTTCGTATTTTATAATGATATAATTTTCCGTCAAACTCTCTGAAACTGTATTTTAGTTTAGTGAGCGGGGGTCTAATATGAAATTTAAAGAGTTTCGTTAGGTTTTAAGATTTGAATCTGTGTAACAATCTAGCAAACTTTAATATACAGTGAAATTGGTTATCAATACTTTGTAACATATCCTAATCATGTTAAATGTGTTATGCTCGTTTAATTGTCCGTTGGTTATCTTGTAATCGTTTTTAAAACTCAAGCTATAAAAGTTAACGTTTTAGATAAATTATATAACCTGTTTTATAACGACCATAAATCAGTCATATTTAACTCAGTGGTATAGGCCTTAAGTCTAGTTTCCGTACATATAATATTCGTCGTCTAATTCTTTCTCAAGCTCTAGTAATCGCAGTTTTAGTGATCGGGGGTACTTGTTGGTCGTTTGACCTTAGTGCCTAAATCTAACGATTATTATAACGAGTACAAGTTAATTAAAATGGTTAATCGGATATCCTTAAACATATATAAAACGGGATTAAATTCTTGAAAACGTAATTACTCACGATTCCTTACTTACACTCATTGGAGAAGCTCATCATCTAGTCGAGACTTAGCTTGTGACTTACTGTTTGATACACACATTCACACTACTTGAATAAGTTCGTTTATTGCTATATTCGAGGTGTGTTAATTGCCCCACTTTTATTCTTGTATATGTTTTTCAAGTCGAGGGAAACTAAAGCTCAACCAAAACCATTTTTTTGAGAAAACGGATTTTGATAAACGGATTTCAAACGGATTTCATTCCATTACTTACTTTAAATGGAAATATTTCTAATGTTGGAAACTTGTCATAAATATAACTTTCTATTTATGGAAACTTACTATTTTTGAAATCATAAAACGTGTAACAAATCTAATGCATCTTTTCAAAACTCATATGAGATGTTGGTTGTGATGATTACTTACCAATATAGCTTTCCCACTGGTAATTGCCCCAATGGACTGTTTGAAGAATAGTTAACCAACGTTTACTAAGTATTAAAAAAAAATATTAAAAAATACCAAATTAAAAACTAAACCTAAAAGTTTAACGAATCATAAACGGTAGTGTACATTCAACGCTAGTATACAATATGAAATGTAAGGATTCGATCAGATTGCTTATCGGGGTTCCAAAGATAATTATATTTAAACCCATGTTTGTGTGGTTGTCAAATTTAACCATTCAGTCTTAAAGCCATAAGATAGTGTTTTAATTACAAGAAAGCCGTTTTAAATTTAAGCAAGGGAGGGCCCGTTATAATCAGACATTCGACAAAAATCGGAATGCACTCAAGGTATTTGTGAAATATGTTAACTTACGAGTGGTATGGAGTGGTTACCAACCTAGACAAGGGCAACATATGAAACTGGCGAAGGGATAGCGCGTATTAAATATGAAAGCATTTGTTTTTGAATAACGAATTGGTTTATTTTGTGCAAGTCAATGACTAACTTCTATGAATTTTTATAAGGTTAAAGAATTCTGCGACTTTCTATGAAACCCTATAGCAAGCTTTCTACCAACCGATCCCAAACCAATGAAGGCCTTAGGTGGCTAGGTGAACGAGGTCACCCCAAAGGTATACTGACTCAGATTTCAAAGGCCGCTTATGTGAATTCAAGAACTTATTAACATACCAATATAATTTATAATTTAATAAGAGCGTTTCCCAACTGTGAGCGCAACATATGACTCGTAACAAAAATTTAATCTCAACCTTTATTGTAACAAACAAAGTTAAGTCGTTTAATGTAAGAAGTAAGGGGTTTTAAAAGAGGCAAACCACACTACTGAGAACAACTATAAGACGAAGGGCCAGAAGACACTGGAATTTAAAGTTAATACTGTAGAAAATTATAAGCGCGCGTGAGAGTGCAGAAACTCGATTTAAGACTTAGAGTCATAAGCAAAAGTTTTCGTCATCTCGAATTCGGGACTTCATCACGTTTTTTTTTTTTTTTTTTTTTTTTTTTTTTTAGTAAACGTCGTTTATTCTAAGTTGCGTAGTCCAATTCGATGGATGAGGGACTCAAAACGAGATTTGTCAAAATCTTTAGTGAAGAGATCGCCATATTATTTTCGGAAGAGACTCTAACTATATCAATTAGTTTCTTTTCAGCATAGTCTCGAAAAAAGTGGTGCTTAAAGTCTATGTGTCGGGTCTTACTATGTTTAATAGGATTCTTAATAACACAAACAGCAACCTCATTATCTATATTAATAGGATTAAAGGAAAGAGATAGACCGTAATCAAGCATCTGTTGTTGAATCCAAAGAACCTGTGACACACAACTACCTCAGCGATATATTCTGCTTCACACGAAGAGACTGAGGCGGTGATATGTTTCTTACATTGCCAGGACACAAGACGTCCTCCCAAAAATTGGCAACCACCGGAGGTTGACTTACGGTTGATATTGCAACCTCCCAGATTTGAGTCGGTGAACGCTTCGAGAAAGAGATCGCTCCCTTTGGGATACCAGAGTCCCAGCCGCGGTCGGCCTTTTATGGCGTAACTATGTTTTGAATGGCTTAATGGATGCATTGTATAACGTGTATTGCAAATCAAAGACTGCCAAAGAACTATGGGAGTCATTGGATCGCAAATACAAAACTAAAGATGCCGGTACAAAGAAATTTGTTGTGGCTCGTTTCTTGGACTATAAAATGGTTGATGCGAAAACTGGGCTTAGTCAAGTACAAGATCTTCGAGTTATCTTGCACGAGGTCTACTCCGAAGGAATGACGCTTAGTGAGACATTCCAAGTTGCGAAAATCTATGGCCTGTGTGGTCTTCTACGGAATTACCCAATGAATGTCTCCTAACGCCGTGACAATTGAGAAGTTACCTCCAAGTTGGGTGGATTTAAAAAACTACCTCAAGCATAAGCGAAAGGAGATGACCATTTAGGAACTTGTTGTTCGCATCCGTATCGAAGAGGACAATAGGAAAGCTCTTAAGGAAAGCTACTTGCCAATTTCGGCAAAAGCCAATGTTGTGGAACATGGTCAATCCTCAAAGGGTAAAAAAAGCAAGGATGGTGGGAAGGGAAAAGCTAAGGTCGGGAATCTCCAACCTAAAACTACTGGGAATATGCAGAAAATGTCCCAAAAGCCCCACAAGTTTGATGGTGTCTGCTATAATTTTGATCAGCCGGGTCATAGAGTTGCTAGCTGAAAGATGCCAAAACGGGAGAATCCCCGTCAAGCTAATATGGTGAATGAATACATGGATCTTGCTGCCATGGTGACCGATGTCACTAATATGATCTCCGAAGTTAACTTGGTGGGATCAAACTCAAAGAAATTGTGGATTGATACGGGTGCTACCCGTCATGTTTGCTCGGACAAGAATATGTTTACCACCTTCAAAGATGTCGAGACTGGTGAGAAGTTTTTCATGGGGAATTCGCCTACAACCGATATCAAAGGGGAAGGGAACGTGATACTGGTTTTAGAATCGAATAAGGTCGTGTTGACCAAAAGTGGTGTGTATGTTGGTAAGGAGTATGCCCTTAATGGCATGTTCATTCAATGTAATGGTGATTAAGCGTGATATTAATAAGATTGGTTCTACTTCCGCTTACTTGCTTGAGTATTCTAATATTTGGCATGCACGTCTTGGTCATGTTAATTTTAATTCCATTCGTCGGTTAATTAAATTTAAATGCATACCATCATTCCATATTGATTCAAACTATAAATTTCAAACATGTATTGAGGCCAAAAAAACAAGGTCATCGTTTAAATCGGTTGAAAGAATAACCGAACCTCTTGATATGATCCACACCGATGTATGTGACTTAAAATCGGTTCCCACAAGAGGTGGAAACAAATACTTCATCACCTTTATCGATGATAGCACGAAATATTGCTATGTATACTTACTTAAAAGTAAGGATGACGCCATCGATAAGTTCATTGTTTACAAGAATGAAGTTGAGAATCAACTTAACAAGAAAATCAAGGTTGTTAGAAATGATAGAGGAGGTGAATATGTGTCACCATTTGCTAACTTTTGTGAGCAACATGGTATTAGACATGAACTCACTGCCCCCTATTCACCTCAACAAAACGGTATCGCCGAAAGAAAGAACCGTACCTTGAAAGAAATGGTTAATGTTATGTTGATAAGTTTTGGACTAAGTCCAAACATGTGGGAGGAAGATATATTGTCATCCTTTAATCTTTTAAATAAGCTACCTCAAAAGAATAAACAAGAAACCCCATATGAACTTTGGATGGGAAGAAAACCATCATATAAATACCGACGGGTGTGGGAGTGCCTAGCCAAAGTACTAGTGCTGATACCTAAGGCTTTAAAGATAGGGCCTAAAACTGTGGATTGCATATTCATATAATATGCTCACAAAAGTAGTGCCTATCGATTTATTGTGCATGGATATAAGAATCCCGATATACACAAGAACATGATAACGGAATCAAGGAGTGCTACATTCTTTTAAAATATATTTCCTTGTCTAACCACGGAAATTGGAAGTTCTTTAACACCCGTTGACGAGATTTTCCAAGATGACAGACAAGAACAACATGCGGAATAAGATGTTGAGCCTAGAAGAATTAAAAGGGCTAGGGTCGAGAAATCGTTTGGTTCTAACTTCCTCACATTCATGGTGGAACATGAACCTAGAACCTACCGCAAAGCAGTTACTTCTTTGGAAGCACTTCAATGCAAATAAGCCATCAAAAGTGAAATAGAATCTATTTTACAAAACCATAGGCGGGAAATAGTGGATTTTCCTCAAGGTTGCAGTGCAGTAGACTATTGATGGCTCTTTAAAAAGAAGATGAGGGCGGATGGAAGTATTGAGAAATACAAAGAAAGATTAGTGATCAAAGGTTATAGACAACGAGAAGGTCTAGATTATTTTGATACGTATCGCCTGTAAAGAGAATCACCTCCATGAGGATGGTACTTGCTATTTCCGCCATAAGAAATTTGGAAGTTCACCAAATGGATGTAAAAATTGCTTTCCTAAATGGCGATTTAGAGGAAGAAAATTACATGAAACAACCTGGGGGCTTTATTGCCCCTAGACAAGAGAACAAAGTTTGCAAGCTGGTTAAGTCATTATATGGCCTAAATCAATTTCCCGAACAATGGCATCAAAATTTTGATCACCTCATGTTAGAGTGTGGTTTCATAATAAATGAATGTGACAAGTGTGTTTATATGAAAGACACGCCTAATGGTTATGTTATCTTATGTCTCTATGTAGATGATATGCTTATCATGGGTAGTGACAATAAGATAATAACATCAACAAAGGATATGTTGAAATAAAAATTTGACATGAAAGACGTGGGCCTAGCGGATGTGATTCTTGGAATCAAGATCACACGAACCCAAAATGGTCTTGTGTAAAATCAAACACATTATGTGAAAAAGATTCTAGAGCGATTCAATGTGGGGGATTCTGGCCTAGCTAGAACTCCAATAGACACAAGTCAACATCTATTTAAGAATAGAGGTGAAGGTGTTTCCAAACTAGAATACTCAAGAATCATTGGTAGTCTAATGTATCTCATGAGTTGTACCAGACCCGACTTAGCATACGCTGTTAGTAGGCTAAGTAGGTACACAAGCAATCTGAGTTCTGATCATTTGAAAAGAATGACAAGATTACTTCGGAATGTAAGATACACGCGAGAGTATGGACTACACTATAATAGACATCCAACTGTTAACGAAGGATGCAGTGATGCAAATTGGATTTCTAATATAAAAGATTTCCGATCAACAAGTGGATACGTGTTTACACTTGGAGGTGCTGTTGTAGCATGGAAATCTTGCAAACAGACGGTTATAGCAAGATCAACGATGGAATCTGAATTCATTGCCCTCGATAAATGTGGAGAAGAGGCAAAATGGTTGCGTCAATGTGTTAGAAGACATACCAAGATGGCCTAAACCGGTAACGGACGTATGTATACATTGTGATAGTCAATCACCAATTGTCAGAGCTCATAGCATAATGTATAACGGTAAGTCAAGACATAATCGATGTAGACATAACACGATACGACAACTACTCTCAACAGGAGTTATCTCAATTCACTATGTGCATTCAAAGGATAACATAGCGGATCCGCGTACAAAAGGTTTAAGCAGAGAGTTAGTTAGTAAGTCGTCAAAAGGAATGGGACTAAAGCCCTTGAATGAATAAGTTTATGCAAAGGAAACCTAACCCAGTTGACTAGAGATCCCAAGGTCTGGGTTCAATAGGACAACCTAGTTGTATGAATGAAGGGAGGTCACTGTGGGGGTAGTTTATCTACCTCCTAAACTATCTAAGGGAGTTCACAAATTCACAAACTTCCTAGCACATTCCTAAGATCAGTGACAAGGTGAAGGATAAGCATACGGCTTTTAATGATTCTAAGAAATAACCATATGTGGTATTATAATTTCTAACGAATCACCTATGTTAAAGAGAAGTGAGGTCGCTTCGAAGGGAATTATAAGGGCGTAATTTCTAAAATCTCTCGCATAACCATAATAGTGTTCCTGACCATAAGGAACACGACTATGAGGAGTTGACATTTTCAGGAAGAGTCCTGTGTGAAATGTATTGTATTCTACGCAAATAACATATAAGTTCAAAGACATAAAGATCTACTGACAGTTAGGAGACTAAGTGCATTTCATAAGGGAAGGTTCTAAGGGTAACACCTACCTATCCTATGCAGGATTCAACCGCCGAAGTTTCATCGGGAATAAATGTTGTTAAGATCGATCTCCATTCATGTGGGGGATTGTTGGAAAATGTTGATGAAAATATGATATTTTCATCAACTTCGGACGTCTATAAAGTGATGCATATTTAATATTTACGAAGAATAGTGTATATGTATGTGTAGCCATTAGAAAGGGCTTTTCAACGATATATTATACGTCCAAAACGGAGTTAAGGTAAATGAGATATCGACGCCTAAAGATGGGTGTTTGGTGCAAACTGATTTGGTTTGGAACTTGTACCACATCAGTTGTGGAGACATACTTTGTGTTGTTTATATACAAGAATTTTGAACACTTGTTCATCTAGCTCATGGTTTATACACACACAAGCTCATGCCCTCGTGCAGGGGGGATGCAAATTCTGGTCCGAAAGGGTATCGGCCAAAAACACATGCGAGCCCGTGCGACCTGCGGACACGAATGTGTCCCCGGAAACTCGAGCTCGCTTGTCCAGGTTTTTGCAATGCGTTTTCTCGATTAATAGGTTAATGCCTAACAACTTTTCAGTTTTATTTTGGTCAGTCAATAGCTGTTACGATTTAGTTTTAATGGCTCATTAATGCCACTAAACCAAAAACGCTCCTCCTAGAGCCTATAAAACCGAAGCTTTGAGTCAGTCACAAACACACCTTAATCTCTACTTTCTTTCTCTAATTACTAGCAACATTTCGATCAATTTCATGCAAGTGACTAACTCCGGCAGTTTAGTATACAAATTGTTCCGGCATTGTACCCTGGGAAACAAAACGCGTGATAGCACGCGGAGTTTTTTTTAAAGGGAATTGTGTTCATCAGAATGGTTGTTTTGCTAATTCATTTATTATTTTTGTTTATCAACGTTCATTATATTTGTATTCGAGTATTGAAACTACATTTCAGATTCTTTGTAATTTATAAACGGCATCGTTTCCTATATAAAATAGCCATACATCATAAGTATTGTTAAAAGTCAATATCAATCAACTGTGTGTCATCGTTTATATTTTCTTTCTCGTCTTAAAATTGAAGTTGTTGGTGCAGTTGGAAGCATGAGGTCTTAGTGATCAAAATGGGTGTGGAGATTGGATTTTTGTGATACAATTTCGATCTCTGGGTGGTGGAATAGTAAAGTGGTGATAAAGTGGCAATTATGGATAATCGATATTACGGTAGCGTAGATTGAGAAAAATGGTGGTGGTGATGGCAATGAAGGATATCTTTGCGTGGAGTTGGCGATAAAGTAAATAAGAGGACATGTCACTCGCATTGGTTGAGTAGTAAAATAGGGTAGGTAGATCAAGAGTATGGATTAGTCGGAGAATTTACCGAATGTAAGGGAATTGCGGACATATATACATATATGAGTGGTTTAACTTTCAAATCGAGAACACGGTTGACCCTTTTGACTTATTTGACCTCAAAGCGAGGCAATGTGGCCTCTTATCTAGGGATGGCAATTCATCGGATGGATTGGGTGATGCCATAAAAATATCCATGTATTTTTGCGTCATCCGTATCCGTATCTATTTAACCCCGCATCATCTATCCATATCCAATTAATGAAGCGGCTAAATGAATATCCATTGGATTTTAAAGTGGAATCCTCATAATAAACCTTATATTATATGTACATCAAATTCCGGCTTCAAAAAAACCCGTATGTTCATATCACTATATAATGCGGTCTGATGTGGCTACATTGTAGATTTTCGAGTAAACCACACACTTATGTCGAGCTGTATGTATGTCTTTAATAGACTTTTTGATCAATCTATTTATCACAATTTTTTGTTAACGTAATTATATATAGAAAATAGATGCCCAAACCCTAATATTTACAAAATTAAAGTTGAAATGGTTGAATATATTGTAAGTTTTTTGTTTGGATTGTAGTTATATAGGTATTGATATGCTCATTTACATATAAATAGGGACATATGTTAGAACAACATATAAATATGTTATATTTCGGGTGGTAAATGGGTGACCTATGGATGACAAATTGTCATCTATATCCGATATACTAGTCATCCATATCATATTCATATTCATATCCAATAGTCATCCATTTAGTTCGTTCATATACACCTATAATGGATCTGAATGGACTGATATCTAATGGATCATGTGACTAGTGTACTTTCTGCTCTTATCCATCCGTCTTTTTCTTGCGGTAAGATTGAGGATACAACACTCGACAAATTTCTTATAAAATTTTCAGTCAAAATCTTGAACGTACAATACATTAGGATTAGGACACAGTATATTATCCCTAAATACCATTGATTACGATATATCCTGTGTAAGAAATGGAAAACATCAACTATTCCTGTATAGAACTAAATGATCAATTAGCTACTTAATTTAGATAAAAAAAGAAAAAAAATCAATGGAGTGTCGGTAACAGAACAAAAATTAGATAGGAACTCATGAAAATAATTTATTTGATAATTCACACAATTATTTGAATTGAAAACTTCAACTTCAACAGGATTTTTAATTTTAATTATACTTCAACTTCAACAGGATCAAGAGATATCTTATTATTCTCCCATTCATATTTTGATAATTTATTTTATACATAAGACAAATAAATAATTATCATTATATTATATAATAACATTTTAATGATTAGACTTCCCTTTCAACTATAATAGAAATCTATATGAAATAAATGTTTCATTTCATGATGATCAAAATTTTCAATGGTTATAGTATTTTTGATAGTACGTATAGAATATAAATATATACTTTATATAGACGAGTTGGAGTGGCAAGATAGAAGGGTCGGATCGGGTTGAATAATGGATCAAAACGGGTTAGGGTTAGTTACGTTGTGTAATTGATAGTTACCCTACGTAATTGATAGTTACGCTGGCGTAACTGTTGTTACGTAGTGTAACACGCTGGCGTAACTGTTGTTACGTAGTGTAACTATATTCACTTTCCTCTTTCTTCATACCCCTTCTCCCTCAAAAAAAAAAAAACAGAGCAAACTCAACCCGTTTTTCTTGATACGGATTGGGATTGCCAGGTCTATAGACGAGCAATATTGACAACTTTTTTTTTATAGATAAATCTTAAAATTTGATTTTAGAATACACAAAAAAAAAAGTTTGCCTCAATAATATAATATATTCCATTTATACATTAGCCATTTAATAATTAACTTGTAAGGAAAATGCCTTTTAGTTTGAAGAAATAAATAAACAACCAGATTAGATGGTAATCAAGTTTTGTATTTATTTTCTACAATCTCATCTATGGAATTACTTTTTACTCGACAGTTTTTATTTTTCATATTTTGTAATTATTATTAAAACAAAATAGGTATGATCATTAATAGTAATTTCTTAACTACCTTGCCTAGAATAGATGCCAGTCACCAACCTCACAACACATGTGAA
Source organism: Senecio squalidus (assembly GCA_910822075.1). Classification (NCBI taxonomy): domain Eukaryota; kingdom Viridiplantae; phylum Streptophyta; class Magnoliopsida; order Asterales; family Asteraceae; genus Senecio; species Senecio squalidus. The sequence goes on along the minus strand of CAJVGC010000432.1, from coordinate 16,646,156 downwards.
GATAGATCATAGACTAATGATTAATATTTGATTAAATTAAATCTTTTTCTATATATAAACTAAGTTATTTCTCGATGTCTATTAAAATTTTTAAATAGATGTTAAAATAAATAGGTTTTATTAAATGGTAAATACCGATTTAATGTATTTAATAAACATTAATTAAACATCAAATATTTTAAATTTAGAAATATTAGATTAATAAGGTTATTCAAATACCATCATACTTTAAACTTTTTGATAACAACATATTTAATTAATAATGGATAAATTCAATTATATATAATATTGAAATACTACACTTTATTTAATAGTTAATTTCATATTTCATATGTAATAACCTTATTTGTGATAGCAAGGATAACGAAATAACAAAACCTAAATTATTTTATGTTAATTGAAACATCTTTAATAAATAAAATAGGAAGAAAAAAAAACCCCTCATGATCTTATATTTTCTTTGTCTAAAAGAAACATATATCCTTCTAGTCAAAGCACATTACTCACAAAATAAGTAAATAAGGTAATATTATGGTTAATATATATCTCAATTCATAAAACAGGAAACATAATTTTATATTTTATTTATATTTAAGTTAAGTGTGTGTATTAAAAATGGTTCGATTTTGATTGGTAAAGGATAACAAAATTCATATTTTATACTAATTATCAACATTAATTTTAACATTTATAGAAATTTTTATATACAGTGTTTATATAAACTATGCGAAATAACAGTAATAACAATAACAATATATATATGTTTTTATATATCCATGTAGTTATGTCTTGTTGGCCAAGAATCACCAACAATGTATAGGAGGGGAGGGGTGATTACAAAGCATTGGTAACTAAGAACCGTACAGCTTAATTTTGTTCTTGGCCTCAAATACATAAAAATCTTCAATATATAGATATATAATTGATATAATTTAATCACTTGGCATAAAATGTTTAGATGCTTAATAAACATATAGATATAATCTAACCAAGTTATTTAGATTTCTTTTACATGTTTTTGAGATAATGACAAAAAGAAAATGTAATTATCATGTTATTAGAAAGGTAAACAGTACTAAAAAGATAAGGCTTTATTGTTTTACCATAAATACACAAATGACATGATCTTATGCATTGAGTAGCCACTTCCTTGTTCCATTTATATACCATAACCACCTCTATATACTTATTATTGTATATACCTCTAAAATCACCAATTTATCAACTTTCAATGGGGAGAACAACAACAATCAAGATCATCAGAAAATCAATCCATACTTTCCTTCAAAACTACAATTACTTCACAATTGCATCCCTTTTAGCACTTCCTTTCTCAGCCTCAATACTTCTCTCATCATCTCTTTTACCTGATTCCATCTCCCTCCAAAACACAATCCATCTCCGACTGCGCTCCCTATTCGATGCAATCGGAATCCCAATTTCATCGCAATTCTTTTCAATATTCAATCTCAAACTCTCTCAAACCATCACTTCATCAATCCTACTTCTACCCTTTACCTTCTCTTTCCTCCTCATCACAAAATCTTTCATAATTCAATCCCTAAACACCAACCACAAAAATCCACCATCCTTCGCTGCAGTCTTCAATTCCGTCCTCCAAACACAACTATGGAACTCACTTCTTATCATCTCAGCAAACGCCACTTCATTTTGGGTTGTCTTTATTGCATTCAACATCTTAGAAAACCTAAATATCTTGTCATCTTCCACCTTGATCATCTTATTTTCGATGGTGGGAGGTATCACCTATTCCATAGTACTAGCCAATTCCATGATCATATGCAACATGGCATTAGTGCTCTCAGGAATGGAAATCAAAGGTGGGTTCTTGTCCATTCTCAAAGCATTTGTTATGATCAAAAGAAGAACTCCAACTGCTCTATCATTAGCTCTTTATATCAATATAACATTAGCCGGAATCGAAGCCTTATTCCAATACCGGGTGTCAAGTGTTTATGGAACCTCAAGAACAAGCAATCATCCCAATATCTATATGGTATTTGAAGGATTATTCATAGCTTATATATACTCAATTATCATTACACTAGACACCATTACTGGCTGTTTGTTCTACAAAACATGTAAAAAAGTTGTTGATCAAGAACAAGGTAGAAGACATGTGTATTGCTTGGAAGTCAAAAGAGATGAAGAAGACCTTTAGTGAATCACATTTTTTTTTTATAATTTTTCTATTAGTTTTTGTAAAAATCAAAGTTTTTTTTTTTATTTGATTTGATATTTTAGAATCTGCATATGAGATCATAGGGAATAAAAAGGAAGGTTTATATGTAAAAGATCGAGCTCCCAATGGAAATTAAACATATTCTTGGGTGGAGTAATTAAGGTCATCATGTATATGCATATATTTAGTCATTATCAACTATCATTAGTCAATTATTCACGGGTGTTTGTTTCGACTTGTGTGATGGGTTTATAAGCTTATATAAATTTTGATAAACTTATAAGTCACTATTCTTCCATTTGCTCACCGTCGATCTTCGGCAAGTGTCATAGCCGCGAAAGAAATGAAAGATTATATACGGGATCCAAAAGAACGGTCAATGTTCTTGTGGATAATATTTTGGCTGATGTTCGTGCCAGGCTAATGTCTTGTAGGTTCAAGAATTCGAGAGCGGCTTTGGATCTGTTGAAGAATTGGAATATTCCGGAATCTCTTCTGCTTTAGGCGATTTCGTTGTTTTGTATTCTATTTCTTGTTTTGTCTAGTATGTAGACAGATGGTTTGTCATCTCGTCTTAGTCTGTTCAAGCTAGTCTTGAGGTTAATGTGGTACTTCAGCCACATTCCATTGTACTCTATTGGTTTTTGGTGTTAATATAATTTACCGGGGTAATTTCCCTTATACCAAAAAAAAAAAAGTTGAGCTTAAATAAACCATAAGCGCAACTTGATAATCTTATAAGCCGAAAAAATTGGGTTTATTAGCTTATCAAAATTTACATAAGCTCAAAAGTCCGATATATAAGCCGAAACAAACACCACCTTAGAATATGTTTTGTAATATACTAGTACTTTTTTTTTAAACCTCATCTTTTATAATGTATATATTGTACCTATTGGATAAAAGTATATAAAAGAAATTAGTTGGATGTAAATCACGAAGTAGAAAAAGTTAGGTTACCATCCAAACTGAAGTTTAAAAATCTATGCCAACCCCATTAATATATCATTAAAACAAACATGGTCAAATTCCATTTTAATTTTTTAACATGTACATACATATAAGTTTATAACTTAATTGGGAGAATTAGTTCTCTTTTGAAATAAAGTATAACAGTATCATATCATATAGTAAAATCAAAATTTTCAACTATTAATCAAATAATAATATAGAATAAAATATTCTTATAAAGTACGGAAAAACGTATCAATTATAAACATGATTAGTAACTATTAATATTAACAATTAATGAATTATAGAAAATCAATAAAGAAATTAACATAAAAAGCTCTTTAACGTGACTGAGCTTTTTCAAAATATAAACATGACTGATTCTTTTATGGTAAGTAATATATAGTCCTTATTGTTAGTAAACTAATTAATAAACTCTTTAACGTGCTGAGCTTTTTCAAAATAATTTAAAAAGTAATTAATAAAATAAAATACAAGGTTTATATCCCTTTTTGGTTTAACTAAAGCAATGAGAATAATCATAAACATTAAAATTTATTATTTTCATATAATAATAAAAAATAAAAAATCATCAAAAATGTTAAATATTATTAGGAAAAAGTGAATAGGAGGTTGTTACACATGTAAGATTAAATGCAAAATTAATCCAAATTATGTCATTTTGTGAGAAATTATTCAAATCTATATAATTTTAACAATATTTATTTAAACTAAGTTTACTAATTTTTATCTATTTACATCTTTTTCTTTTTCAAACGTATCTTTTTACAATATAGGTTTTTTTTACTATCACTGGGCATTCGTTAATAAATTCTTCATAATAAACAATGACCCGCTGCATTTTAGTGATTATCTCTTCCTTGATGGATATATAACAAATCAAGCGTTTAATAACATATTAACCACTAAACGACATAGTTTTTGATGAGTTTCGCCTTTAAGCTTACATGTGTAACAACCCCGTATTGGTATCGAACGATCCTAATTTTATGGCTCTTTTCATTATTATTATGATGGGTTTAAGAACGATCCTAGCAATTGGTATCGAACCTAGGTGTAGTTCGATCAACTATGAACAATGAGACTCAAATGTAGTAATTTCGATGTATGGTTCATTGATACTAGATTTACCTTGTATGATGTTCGTTGCCCTCAATATTTGTACCTACTGTTAATTGGATCCATGGAATTTCGGTTTAAACAAATGAACAACAACCATCAATATTACTATTAAGTTTATTATATTTTAAGAAAAGGGAGAACTAGGGGTGTTTAAAGTCGGATATTCGCAGTTTCGGATAGTAAAAAATCACTATCCGAATTCAAAGTTTCGGATATCCGAAATTTTAAGATATCCGGTTTCGGATATCCGAAGTATCCGAAATATCTGAAAAATTTGAAAAAATTATTTTTTTTTTTTATCTTTTATTATTTTTTTTTTGTTTTGTTTTAAATCTTATTATACATTTTGTTAACTATTGTGTTACCTATTTACATATATCAACTTACATATGTAATAAAATCACCAAATGTTTACATTTATCTCTAAAAACTAAAATAAGTAACAAAAAAAAAATGTTTTTTAAATTTTAGGATATCCGAAATATCGAAAATTTCAAAAAAATAACTATCGCAATCCGAATCCGAAGTTTCAGATATCCGAATTTTCGGATAATTTCGGACCGGATTTTCGGATACTCGGATTCGGATGTTCGGATATGGATATTTTTGAACACCCCTAGGGAGAATATTAGGGGTGTTCAAAATATCCTTTAAACCGAATCCGATTCGTAAACCGAACCAAATCGAACCACACTATAGGATAACTGAATGAGGTTCATGTTAGGTTTATAATATTTTAATATCCGCACTATGTGGATCATATTAGGATCGATACTCCAATATAAACGAATAACCGAACCGGACGGCTTATATTATAGTTATTTTATTTCTTTATATTTATATACATGTAAGTATATAAAGGTAAAAGTCAGATAAGTAAACATATAAATCAATAATTTATCAATTAAAAGAAGGCAAAGTTTTCGATACATTTTTCAAAACTGAAAATATTTTTAGCAAATTCTCCACTTGTTCACTTTAATTCGCCATTTCGTAAAGAAATAAAGAATAAAACTTTAAAAAAGAATAATAAATTATGAATATATGAACAAGATGATTATAGATTCTAATAATTGTTATGGATTATATAATCTTATTTACTTTTGTTTGTGTTTCATAGGTATGGACTCTTTTTTCTATTTTTTCTTTTAAAACTTTTATAGATTACTTTTGAATATTTTTTCTTTTAAAACTCATAGATTACTTTTGAATAAAATATTTATATTTATATAAAATAATAAGGTTAATCGCTCACTGACCCGAAGGCTAACCGCTTACCAAGATTAACCGGATAATAGGTTATGTTCGAGATTCTTTAATATTTTGAGGTTAACCGATGCGATGGGCAAACACCCCTAGAGAGTATTACATTTCATGTCTTTGTTATTCGTTAGCATCTAATATAAGAAATGAAATTTTAACAAACTTTATATATTGTTTTCCTTTCAAAAAAAATAAAGTAGATGTCAGTATTTACAAAAATAGCTTCTTTATCACCTCTTGAGAGACTCCCACAGCATCAAATTATTATGACCTCATGAGTCTCTAAAAATCTTACTAAAAGTTTATCCATATGACGTTAGTGTTGTCTTATGTAATCATGATACAAATGCTAAAAATATACATACTTTTGTTGCATGAAATTAAAGCAAAGAACCATCCAAAACTAAAAATATACATGTTTTTCTCAAAAATGAGAACAAGGCAAACAAAGTACAACAATTCATGCATTGAGTAACAACCTTTAATTAAAAACAAATCAAAGGCATGTTCAAGGTGCGTCTACGCAAATGTACAGCTTGCAATACATGAGTTACGCACTTTAAGCACATAGAGTAAGAAGGTATGATCGATGAGACCACACATATCATGTCTATAAACAAAGGCCGGTCCCTTTTAAAAGGCGGGCTCGAGAATCCTTTCGACCTTTTCTAACCAACTAGCAGTGAAAGGGAAATACACTTTGATATGAATATATCATCTACATGCCCAAGATCCTATGTCTCATTCAATCGGTAAATGTGTATAGTATAATATAATTAAGCAGATAATTACGGAAAAACTATAACCAGTAACAAGTGAATGACTTTGCAAACATGACGCCATTATAAGCATAGCACCTAAGAAAATATTATTGTTACATATTGGTATCAGATATCAACTAAGCATGCTAAGCTAAATAGTCAATACTAATTGACTTTAGAAGTCCAAAACATGACCATCCTATACCTATACTTATCTTCTAAAATCTACTCTTTGTGGGTATGGGTTTCTCTTTTTTAAGCTACGTTTACCGTTATTTTGTTTTTTAAGCTAAATAGTTTTTTTTATATTATTTTTTTTCCGAATAAATATTTATTAAATAACCTCCAGAATCTTTTTATAAAATAAAAGAAATTTGATTTTTTTTTTGAAAAAAAAACGTAGATTAATTATAGTTTTTTCAATACTCAACTTCAGCAACTTCTACGTAGTTCAAATTATAAAATTTTAAATTAGCTTCAATCTCATACAAACTTCATTCCTTCCCACACCTAACTAAAATCTATCCAAAAAACACTACATAAACACCACATCACCTTCAATTGATTACCGCAACAACATTCTTCCAAAATTTTAAACAAAATCCACAAACTCTATAATAATTTTTCTCAATTTTTAATTAGAACGTTTTGATTCTACAAAACACTGATAACTTGACTAAAATTCATTTGAATCAAGTCAAATAAATGAATTGGATCAAAATAAATTGACTTTCTAGCTCTAATACCAATTGACAGAATTTAACAAAACGATGAATACGAAATCAGTGAATTGTTTGATCAAATCGAGAAGCGAAATCACTCAATTTGATTGAATATAAGTTGTAATTGGATTAAGAATTTGTTAAGTTTAAGAGTATGCTTTGATTTCTTCAAAGAACGATTTTGGTGGAAAAAAGTCGTTACATGAATATCACAGAATTACGCTCACCGGTACTCTCATCCACTAGCTTGAGAGGCACAATACTCTAACAACCTCCCATTCTATTTATAAACATCTCAACATACTGTCTATGAATAAAAACTAGAGACGGGTGTTTATTTAAAAACACTTTGGACTCTAAACAAAAACCTAAGTATTCATCATCATTACTTCTCGTGTTGATGATCATCACATTACTTCTAGTTTTGAACTCCATCTTTAGAAGTAAATACTTCAATGATCACTTACTAATCAGCTATGTCACCATCGAGATTTTCTTCTGAAGTAGTTCAAGTTACTTCGGATGTTGCCTTTAAGTTTACTGACTAAGATTTACTTCAATGTTGACTTTAAGTTGGGTGCCTAAGATTTACTTTTGGTGTTGAATTTGGTTCATCAGAAGTAAACACTGAGTAACGTTCACACACTTTGAAGATTTTAACTTCATCCATTTTCTTCGAGACCCAACAATCTCCCTCTTGGATGATGCTATGAATATCTTCAATAATCAACTAATGATTCTCCATGGTAAGCTCCTTATTACTTCAGTTCTCCAAAATCCAAACTCTGTTCAATCTTTAAGTCCAACATTTAGTCATTGCTTCAGCTGATGGACATTTCTTTCGTGTGATGATCTTTTACTAGTTTCAAGTTACTTTGTCTTTGTCTTCAGATTTGATTTAACCAAGTTACATAATCTTTATCTTTATCTTTGACTTAACTAAGTTACTTTGTCTTTGTCTTCATCTTTGACTTAACCAAGCAACTTTGTATTCAGACTTGAGAGGATCATCATCTTGCAGTGAACATTGAATGTTGTTTGCTTAGAAAATGAACTTTGAGCTTGGTGACAGATTCCCCATAACGTGAAAAAATAACGAATCTTCAAAACTTATAGATCTCCAACATCTTGTGGAATTTTCAATAATACACATATCACCAACATAACCATATTTTTCACATCTATCATAACCATGACCTCTTTCAAAACTATCAATATGAGCACTATCACCATAATCTCATTCAATACCATAAATAGCATATCAACTTTTGTGTTGAGTTCTCCACATGAATTAAATTGAATAGATGACCTCCGATGATAGATTCACATTCATTCAACTTTAAATTCCTTATAATTCACAGAAAACGGATCACACATTCTTCACGAATTCATATTCAACTTCTTCACATTCCTTAACTGAATTGACTTAAATTGAATTGAATTGACTAATTACTAATATAAGCTTGGATAGCCTACAGACGTGAATTCTGAAAAGATTCTTAGCTTCAATACTCTTGACCAATTATACTTTTTTCAATACTCAACTTCAGCAACTTCTACTCAATTTCAAATCATAAATTTTCAAATTAGTTTCAATCTCATACAAAGTCCAATCCTGTGACAACCGTCAAAACCTCAGGATAATTCCGTGTTCTTTATCTTCGATATATCTGTTATTTCTTCTACTTATACTTTTACCGTAAACGGGTGTGTCTCGGAATCGAAATCGAAATCAATAAATGAATTATAATACCAAGAAAACATATAATGAACTTGCCTAAGTTCATTGCATAACAATTGTAAACTTTAAACGAACGCAAATGCTTAACGATAACACAAACGAAAAACGAAAAAGCCAGGCCCAGGACCCAATGTGGGCCATTGAAATCCAATGCGAGGCATTGGAGGCAATGCGCCAGCATTGAAATCCAATGCGGGGCATTGGATGTGCAGACAGTTTTTTTTTTAAATCTTGTGAGTCACCAAAAACGTGTCAATCCTCTCAACACTTGTTCTAATGCATGCTAAAGTCATTTTTGGTCCAGTAATTGAGTCTCCAACAACTCCCCATACACCCTTAGTCCATTCTTTTCTTTCATTCATCACAAACAGAAACACACACAAACACATATTCTCTCTCAAGCACTCATATTTCCAGCAAACATTGCAGTAAATTAACATCAAAACACTACCATAAATCGCCTCTTTCATAAAAGATATCAAGGACCTTTCATCAACTATTAGTTACATACATCATTCCATCGATTTTCTACCGTTTCGAAGCTAAAAACACCAACAAAGCTCTCCAAATCACCATCCATTCATTTTCTCTCCGGTACAAACTCTTTTAATCACTGTTTTTACATAAATATTGAGTTACATGTAGGATCCATCACTTAAAAATGTATTTTTATGAAGTTTTATAGTGAGATACATAATCAAACAGGTTTTTATAAAATTATTACATAGATCTTGGTTTTTATGGTTGAAAATCTAAAATAAACTGTTATTATAAAGTGTTTTGGCTGTTTTATTCATTTGTATGTCGAAATCCACCATCACAATGACAATTTTTACAACAAAATTGAGTTTGTTAAAAATCCAGGCCCTGAATGCGCCGCCGCATCCAAGACCAGTGCGCCGCATTCAGGGGTCAGGTTGTGAAAAATTGGCATTTACGTCATAAACTGTAACCTTGAGTTTATTTCTTAAAATCCGAATAAAGGTTGCTGTAATAAACTACAACTTATGTATAAAGTGACTTATTCTACATGTAAACATATTATTGTGTTTGGTGAATTAGTGTAAATATTGTTATCAAAATTGTTAGTGGGAAAGTGTTTGGAATTTTGGACTTAAAATTTGTAGCGCGGAAGCGCTGCCCGATTTTTGTTAGACCTTAATATAACACTTAAAAATAAGAATTTTCGTTCACTAACGATTGTATACACTTACAATATTATAATTCTTACTCAAAAACTTGGTATGTTCTAGGGTTCCTTTGATTCCGACGCCTTTACCGCACACGTTTAATTCTTCGCAAACCGTGATTTACATCCCCACTCTTTTACTGTGTTTATACAAATTTGTGGGGGAAGCATGAGAACGAACCGTTTTATGAACTTATGAACCGTTTTATGAACTTATGAACCGTTTTATGAACTTGTGAACCGTTTTAGGAACTTATATGCGTTTACTTACTTATTGAACCATTTTACTTGCTTAAATGCGTATGTATTTTGCACTTGATACGTTTGGGAACTGAACGACTCATTGTATGTCCTTTAATCACCACGTGAACGACATCTTTATTGACCCTTGATAGGAACATAGTATAGTCGGGCCTTTAGTGTGAACACTTACTCTTATGTTATGTCAAGAGGTCAATGTCTATATACAATCAATATTACTTAATACGCATATCTTTACTTGTGTGTGTGTGTTTGTATATATATATATATATATATATATATATATATATATATATATATATATATATATATATATATATATATATATATATATATATATATATATATATATATATTAACAAGCACATGAACTGCTTTATTGCCTTTGAGAAATCTTTCAAATATATACCTAGTCGTAAACCATTTTTAGTCGAGGACTAGAAAACTGTAACTCACTCTCTACTTTTTGTACTTGACACTTTTTCTCATGTTTCAGGAAACACAATGTAAGGACATGAAGTGCATATCTTTTGGTCTCGGGTCAGGAATGTCACATAACCGAGAATCGGTGAAAGACCTTATTTATCACTTACGGGAATGTCTTTTGAAGTTTTTACATATGTTGTTGTGATTGTAATGTACTACTAAAAATACTTGGTTATTTTTCGAACTATGTAAACGCTTTACTTATTTTAATGACTTTAAAATCGTTTTAATTTATTATACCTCGTGTTATGATATCGATGCTCTTCACATCCTGTGTTTCCGCTCTAGCTGGATGTGACAGACTTGGTATCATAGCACAAGGTTATAGTGAATACGGGTTTTCAAAATTTTTAAAATAAAAACCAAACTATAACCAAGGCTTTTCCGAAAAATCATTTCACGAGTTTTAGACTTTAGTGGATTAATTTCGCAATTGCATGGTTCGTTTCCAACTACGCGTAACTTGATCAACTACGCCTAGTTCGGAATAAATTATTCGAGAACGGAACGTAATTGCTATTGTTAACGGTTTTTGAGTCAAAACTTCTCGGTCCCACTGATTCCTGATTCTCACGTGACTGACCTGAACATGCGCTGTCATTTTACATTTTACTTTTTCCCATATACTTACTCATACTGTTAATTCGCAATGTCTCGATCGTCACACTCTCGTTCGCACTCGCACTCTCACTCACGGGAGGAGTTCTCGAACGAAGTCTCGGATAAATTCACAGCATCGGGAGCTCAGCAACACGAGACGACTTATCCTTCGAAGGAGAGCTCGATGGCATTCACTAGAAGCCACGACACGTCCAGTCCGAGGACTGTTCTGCCTGCCCCACCACCGGTCCCTGCCGGAGCACCACAGCAGAGAGGACAACACATGAGATTGACTGCTCGCAAGCAGGTCACCCTTCCCGGTCGCTTACCGGATCGCATGGTCGGACAGACGACTCCCGACCCAGCCAGATCAGTAGCTCCTCAGATGCCACTGCACCCCGAGGACCCCTACGCGGCATCGGCTACGCCAACCATGGCTCGCTACATGTGGGAGCGATTTCCGGGCCACTCGATGCAGCGCCCCGATGGCACAAGACCATCTCGACCATCTATGATGCCACCTAGTCAGAGGTTCACCCCGACCGAGTATCATGCACTCCGTCGAGACCTTCGGGGACTTACTGGGGAGGCTGAGCAGCAGGCTCATCTCTTGTTCCAGGTCTCAGACGCTGCTCACCGCTTATCTGAGCAGTCCCTCCGAGTCGTCTCTTCAACTCAATCTACTTCGAGGACTGTTCAGCGCCTCGTGAGCGCATGCTTGGTGATGGGTACCTTGATAGATGTCATCAAATGGTTTTTCAATCCACAAGAAGGTTTGGGTCATGATAATCAAAAATATCTAAAGAAAGCTATGTATCATGCTCCCGGTCTTTACGACACAAAATCTTTGGGAAAAGCAAATGTTAAAATGGCTTTCATTAGATCATCAAAAGAAATTAAAGAACAAGAGGATGCAAAACGACCACTTTTTAAAACGCAATTATCTTTTGATTACAAATCATTAAATGAGAGTTACAAAACTAGGAAAATTCCTCTTTTGGATGATTACTTTCCAACTTATGACGAAAATGAACTTCACTCCGAATGTTTTGGAACAAGTTGTTTTTCAAAAAGTATACGTTCCAACTCTTATTTTAGAAACACAATTTTAGAAACTTGAACAAGAGTTGGAATGTCGAACTAGTTACTTTGTGAATGAAAAGCGTAATTTCTTACTAAAATTGCGTCTTTTGAAAAAGCATCACTTGATAAATCTTCAACTTTAAATGACAAATCTTCATTGGACACGACGGTTAAAATTAACAATAGTTCAAAACAAGAATCTACAACATCTTTCTCCTCAAATGAACAATCTCTTGCTAAGATATCATTTCTTCAAAATGCTTTGCTTGCAAAAGACAAAGATAATGATGTTTTAACGCAAAAGATTGATTCAGTGTGGCAAATGAATGGTCCGGTTTCACCAAAAACCCCATTCATTTCACATGAGGGGAAATGGAAACCTAAAACTCTTGAAAAATATTCGAAAAAGGAAATTAAAGTTCCATTGAAGGTTTAAAACGATAAATCTTCCAAAACATTTTCAAAAGTGATTTCTCCGAGTACTAATTCTTTCCGGAGAAAGAATCAAAAGTATTCTCCGAAATCACAAACGAATGGAACTTTTACACCACCTTTGGAAACTTCGAGTTTGGAATCAACAAGCATATCAAGCGAACATGTTGAAAACAAGCACTTTTTCCTCAAATGAAAAAGAAAGAAACGAAATCGTTCACTTATTCAATACCCGAGTTATTTGAATTTGCACCATCACATTTTAAAAATTCGGTGCAAAAAGTGAATAGTTTTTGATTCTAAAGCTAAACAACGAACTTCAATGAATTCATTCAAATCAAAGAAAAAATTATTTCCAAATGTACCATCAAATGAATCCAAAACGGTACATTCTTCAAATAATTTTGTCCCAAGACCACCTTCACCAACTCATGAACGGAAATGGATTCCAAAGTCTCCACAAATTTCAAAAACAAACACACCGATTGCAAAATCAGCTACCTCAAATGTGTGTTTACCGGAGAAATGGGATTCATATTCTTTGCACACAATCAATACAAGTTATCAATGGTTTTCGAACAAAACTAACCAAAAAGGACCCAAAATGTAATGGGAACCAAAAGCAGTTTGTTTTGATTGTGGAGAAACGTAGGTTATCACAATGACTCCGGAACAACTCAGTTCGGACTCGAATTTTGTGCTTACACGAGATATCAAGAAGGATTGGAACATAACGACTTCGGAACAATTTTTTTTGAACAAAATTACAAACTTAATTTATCACTTGAGAGACATAATATTTGGAAGTGTTTAGTAGCGGATTTTTAAATCTCGACTAGAATTATCAATTTTGGGTGTTATTATCTTATATGATATTTTGAGTTTGTTTACGCTTTCAATTATTTCAAATTGAAACCCGTTCTTAAACCGAAAAATGACGAATTTATTTATCTAAATACAAGTTTAATATGATGAATGTGAATAGTAGCGGATTTTCAATCGCGACTAGAACTAACATATTCAAAGTATTATCTTTGTGTTTGATAGTATTTTCGTAATTAACAAGTGTTTTTGAAATGACGAATCTTTTCAAAATTCTAAACTAGAAAATTTGATTAACTCGACTAGAACTAGATTCAATGGAAAAAGATGATTTAATAGCGGATTTTGAATCTTGACTAGAACTATTTCATCTTTTAGAGAGGATTTAGAAGCGTTTTTTCTTATTTCAACTAGTTTTTCAAAACACTTGCTTGATCGAACATGGATAATCTATATTTGAGGGGGAGTTCATAAAATCATCTTTCGAACTACCTCCTAAATCTTTCAAATGAGCTTCAACGAAACAATTTTTCAAATAAATCTTTCGAAATACAATCTTCTTTCATGAACACATCAAATGTTTTTCGAAAAAGACTTCCCATAATCAAAAACGTTTTTCTCATACATATGTTGAGGGGGAGCGTCTTTTTGAAATTATTGCAAACTTCCAAGTCACTTTGGAAATGTTTCTCAAAATTTGGCAAAATCTTGATGCACCTTGAGCGGTTTTCAGAAATACATATTTTCCTATAGTCCAACCAGAGCCGAAGGGACTTACCCAAGGAACCACTTTCGAATATGAGGGTTCTTTAGGTCTAGGATTGGAGATTAAAGGTGCAAAATCAACAAAACATCGTTTTTAAAATGCCAAAATGAGGGTGGAGTTGAAAATTATGAGAGGATGAGTGAGGAGTGTGTGATACGGTTAAAAGATGAGAGACCGTTTCTTCATTAATTAAATCGCCGGGTAGCCAAGTTTCTATCGAATTTCATGTGTTGATTTACGATATTGAAAAAGACATCATGGACCCAGTGATGCAATGCACATATACCTCATCACCACTCAAATTCTTCTCAAGAATTTGTTTCAATATACACGGAGAATTAGCACATTTATATCATATTCTCGCTTGGAGAATGTTGATATTGAAACAAGAGAACACCAACTCCATGTCTCGACTTCATTTCATGCATTATTGAGTCTAGCGCCAAAATGCTAAAAATTTTCTAGGACACAGACGAATATTCAAAAACATGTCTTTGTGATATAGCTCGGAAAATTTGTAGTGGTACCAACGTTCTTGGTATGTGACAACCGTCAAAAATTCAGGTGATTCTCAGTTACTACATCGGTTCGAATCTTTAGTTACTCTCTTGTCGTGCTCATATTGTCGAATTCAAAATTTTTGTGTCTTTCATTGTCGGAACCAAAAGTCGGAATCAATTTATAAATCCTAACACCAAATAAACAATACAAGAACTTGACTAAGTTCATAACGGAAACTAATAAGATTCTAGTCCTTAACTAATTAACGGAAAACTCAAAACGTCACAAAGCTGGAATTTCAATCCAGCCGGCGGCTAAATCCCGCTGACTGTGCCTTGATGAGTCATAACTGCATGTTGGTTGATTGGTGAAGTGTTAGACTCGGGTATTGGACCAATTTCTGGTCACAACACTTCCCAATGGCAGTCTCTCACCCCTCTTTACACTCCTCTTCACTTTTACTTTCATTTTTCAAATAACAAAGCACACACATATCTCTCTCTCTCATTTTTACCTCTCAAGAACTCCACAAAACAGAAACATAACCACCATTAACAGTCCATAAAACACCATAAATCGACCATCCAAGCCATCAAAATCGTTCCAAGAGTAAAGGGTATCAAAGGAAAAGGTTTAAATCGAGTTTTGAAGGGACTTTTGGAGCTAGAATCACATCCAACCGTCACTTTGCTTATTCCTTTGGTAGAACCCTTTCTTTTTACTGTTTTTATCAAAATAATCATTTGCATGTAAGATCCATAAACTGAAAATATGTTTTTATAAAGATCTAAAATGTTTTCTTACTTAAAAACGGGTTTTTAAGATAGATCTACATTTTTAACTTGCAAATCTAAAAGAAACAGTGTTTTTACTTTAAGAACTTATATATTTGATAAATAACAGTTTGCATGTCGAATCTAACCTTTAAACAAGCTAAAAATCGAAAAAATAACAAAATCTAGTTTCTGGCCGAAGGTTTTGGCCGGCGGGTGAAGGTTCTCAGCCGACGGCTAAAGTCCAGCCGGCGGCTGAGTGTCTCCAGCCGCCGCCTGAATACTGCTGTTCATAAAATTTGTTGTTTTAAAGGCCGTAAACGTAAAAATAAGCTAAAATGAGTTACCACAAATTATACATTTTGGAAAGCTCACTGTTTTTGGTAAATAAACTGTTTGGGAAAGCTTTTGAAATTGAAACATTTGTATTATCGTTCTTATTAGTTATATTACATGTTTTAAAGCGGGAAAGTGTTTTGAAAATGGATATAAACTTTATAGCGCGGAAGCGCTGCCCAAATTTCACCGTGAAATACATTTCAAATTCAGTAACTTAACCTTTTCGAGACTTACACACTTTGACTTTGAACTTTGACCCTTTTTGGACTTAATTGGACTTATCGGACTATAAAACGTACACGAACACACTTATTCATATAATCTTTCCGTAACACTCCTTTGGGACAGAATCTAAAACGTAAGAAATTGAGGTTTAAAATGTTAAATTGGAACTTAACATAACATAATCGCATCAATATAACTTATACAATATTCCGGTGTTTTAGGTTATCTTTGATTCCCGACGCTCTCCGTTCCATTTGTACTTGTTCTTAATTCTCTTCGCAAACCGTGAGTTACAACCCCACTTGTTTTACTTGTACTTTTAAACAATTATTTGGGGGAAACATAAGATGCATGTCAAATGTAACTTGCCGAAACTATTTGAAACTTGGTACTTTTGAAACTATGAACTTTATTGAAACATTGGGAAACTTGTGTAAACTTGAAACTTATTGAAACTCTTTGGAAACTTGAAATCTTCTTGAAACTTATGAACTCGTAAACTTTGGAAACGTGTACTAAACTTGAAACACTTTGAAAACTTTGGAACTTTGGAACTTTGGAAACTTGTGGAACTATTATGCGTATATGTGTTGTTACTCCTTAATTGGTTAACTAAATTTAGGATACTTGTTAGAGCAACCAATCCTTGATGAGAATATAAACCCGTAAGTATTTACTATCATTTTAGAGACAGAACTCAGTTGCCCCGTTTTTGATTCGACACTTTACACACTATTAGCAATAGCCGTTAGTACTATGAGTATCGATACTTAGGAGATGTCACTCCTTACTAAGGGTTAGCGACCCAAGTACATATTACTAAGACTCAGGTGGAAACTCAAATTTATATTTTGGGGCTAGATCCTGACCAGACAATCGGTTTAGTGTAAACTTACAACCTATATTATACCAAGTGATTGATACGAGTTACTATTTAGTTAAGCACATATAACCAACGCATATACTTTTAGCCATGATTTCGCTTCAACATTACTTATACGAGTTTTTATTTGTTTTATTTGCGTGTGTACAAAACCTTTTACTATTTTATATATGTTCTAACGTCGCTCCGTTCCTTTCAGTTATGACGTCATCATATATTTTCATCTTTCTATTTTTGGAAACTTTATCGAAACTCTAAACTGTAACTCACTCACTACTTTATGTAGTTGACACTTTATCTTATGTTTCAGGAAACTAGTGTAAGTGTCGGAATGCATGGCAAGGAAGGGTCACTATGGTTACGTGAGGTGCACTTGGGAAAGACCTTTCCATTTTTGGGAATTTGTTTTGGAACTTTGTATTTGTACTTAATTTAAATTTGTGAACTGCTTGGTTGTTTGAAATGTTGAACTATTTTTATTTTAAATGAAATGACTTGAATCGTTTAAATTTGCTTATGACCGTGTAATGATATTCCAGCTCTCACATTCCGTGTTTCCGCTATAGCGGGGTGTGACATGGTATTTCACAATGATCGAATGGAAATCCTACCAATGCTAACGTTTTTCCAACATTGAACGTAGGTTACAAAATCGACTTCTTTTGTGATGTTGATTGTTGTGTTAACGAGCAATCTAAGTGATCTCGTAGTTACTTTCCCGTTTTAACGACTATGGATACTGTTTAAGTTTACGGTCAAGAATTTAAAGATCAAGAGTTCGGAATGATAATATTTTCCAACAATGACCTTAGCGAAGAAAAGTTTTGCAAGTCAAAATTTCGCAAACAACACACGTTCGGTTTGGAAGGATATTTTTCTCAAATTCCGATATTTGAGGGAGTATGTCTCGTTTTGTCACGACGTAATACACGTTTACAAGATAATTACAACGATTCATAATCATCATGAGGGGGAAGAACGTGTACCAAAGGGAAAATCGTGTGGTGTACTAAGGAAAGAACGTGTGTAAATGAAGAAATGGGAAGAACGTGGAACAAAAGGATAGATGGGGAAGAACGTGTGAATAAGGAATTGTGAAAAGAGCGATCGTTCATAAATAAATAAAAGCGAGAACATGACAAACATGCAAGTAAAGAAGAATGTTCATCATCAAGCTACAACGAAGGAATACATCAAATTTCGGATAGTTGATTACAAGTAAGTGTTGAGGGGGAGCTAAATGAAAGATCAAAACTTCAAAGAATTTGGAAATGATTATTCAATCAAAATAAGCTTCAAACAAAGAAATCCAATCAAGCTTCTACAATTTGAACGATAAAGTGAAACTACTCAATTAAGGGGAGAGTTCCACTTTATGGTTCAAACGATCAAAGGAAACGAATGTTATGTCTACATCGGAAATAAGAAATCAAAGACTACAAGTCTACATTCAACATTCGTTTGAAATGAAAGATTCTTCAAGTCAACTTTCAAAGTGTGCTTTCTGCGATACAAAGATTTAAACGCTACTCTGATGAAATCTAAAGTTGAATTTGAAGATCACGAAAAATAAAGGAGGAGATCGTTAAGACTATCATTCAAGGTTCGCCAAAAAGAGCTTTTGGGTGACTAGGTTCTTAATACTTCTTCAAAGAGAAAGACCAACACTTCATCAGTGACATATTCAATAAAACATCAAGGTCGAGCTTTCAAGAGAAAAGAAAATGATTCTTCAAGCAACTTATCTTTAGATACAAAAGTATCAAAGATTACAACAAGCTACTCTGATCAAATCCAAAGTTGAGGTTGAAGATCAAATTAAGCATCTACGCGTTCAAGATAACAACAATGAATATGCTTCAAGACAAAGACTTCATATTTTGAAAAACTACAAATAAGGGGGAACTATTAGGAATAGAATATTCATAACATTGTCTTTGTATTTATTATTAGGGCCATAATTGTAATAATTAGAAAGTCTTTGTAAGGCCCCCACACTCCTATAAATAGGAGTGTTGGGTGTGATTAAGGTAACCTTTGGAGCTTAATGCTAAATCTAATTTCTCTCTCTAGATTAACTTTCTCTCTCTAGACTTATCAGACCCAATAGAGTTGGTCAAATGAAGCTGGAAACTTTAGAAAAGAACTGGCTTGATGTACAGACAAAGGTGATGGTAAGAGAATTGAAATCAAAGAAGGAAAAGAAGACTGAAGAGGTGATGAAAAGACAAGCAAAAAGGGTTAATGAGGAGGCTAATCTGAATGTGGAGAGTACAAGAAGAGAAGAAGCAGAAATTCCAGTGATTCCTTCTATGCAATCTGGTGAAGGTTCATCTTTAAAGGCTGCAGATCCTAGTCAAACTGTGACATTGAAGTCTCTGGTTAAAAAGAAGAGTCAAGATGTTCATTCAAAGACCAAGGTGAAGAAAGAAGAGAATCCTTTTGTTCAATATATGGAAAAACATATAGATCAAGCTCCAGCTCAGCCTGCACAATCAACTTTTCCTACTCAATCTTCACAATCTGCTTTGCTTGAAGATTATTATGTGGATGACCCTGCAGTAACTGCAATGATTGAAGAAATTTCTCAGTGGATGGATGAGACAACCGATGATGGAGGAGGTCTAGATCAATATGGATTTCGTGTTGATGATGTTGATACTCCTATTCAAGGTGAGGGCAGTTCTTCTGGGTCAAGGATAAAGGATGTATCTCAGGTGGAATTAATGGCAGAGAGGGAGGAGATGATGAATCTGAAGAAGGGAATTCTTCCACCAATTGTTGGTTGGAGATTTGATAACTATACTGGAGCAATAGTCATCAAAAGAACAAGCAGAACTGGAACAAAGACTAAATCTTACAACACAACTTAACAACTAAGGGAGATATTTGTGGAAGATGCCAAGCAATTGTGTAAGCTAAAGATGGTTAATCATGTCAGTTATTCACATGGGTTTGAATATGAGAATTTTATTCATGAATGTGCCAAGACTGAGTTTGTAAACTTTGGGAAGAAATTTATGGCAAAGAGGAAGAAAATGACCATGCACCTTGCTAACCTAAAAAGAATCAAAGTGGTACAACAAAGAGCAAAGATAAATAGATGGTGGGTTGATTATGTGAGTGATGAATGGGTTATAGTCAGAGAGGATGGAGAACCGCAGAGATTGTATGAGATGGATGATATCAGAGAGCTCACAAATGAAGACATTACTACTCTGTTCACCCTTCCACTTGAAAAAATGAGACCTGATGACAAAGAAGGAAGAATGGCAGTAGAATGTGTTGTTGTTGAAACTGATAAAATCAAAAGAGGTGAAAGAAAAGGAAGATAGGATCTGTTGAAAGATTTGAAGATGGGAATGGAGCTTAACATAGCAAGATGAAGATTTTGGAAGCATCATTCAAGGGGGAGATTGTTGGAGCATACAAGAGTGATGGTGAAGTTTCCAAAGATCTAATTCACAGTTTAGAGTGGTGTAGTTTTAGTTCGGGTGAACTATGTTCATCACCCGAACTAAATAATAAAGTGTAAACTCAGGAAGAATTTAGGTCGGGTGAACTAACTCTTCACGAGAGTTAAGTTCAAGTTCACCCGAACTAAAGATAACTGAGTAGTAAATTTATAGTTCACCCGTAGTGTTTTTTAATAAACATAAAAGGGTGTATGTAATGTAATATTTAGGTAGAGTAGACTATAAATAGGTGAGATAGTCATGCAGAACGTACGAGTTGGTTAGATATTTTTCTGTAACTGATTCTCCAGCCAATTAAGGCTTTCAATAAACTCTCTCTCAATTCATTGATTTCGTGTTCTTAATCTGTCTAGCTTTCAATCAATTACTAGTTATTCCGCGGCTAGTGATTGAATCCATTCATAGATTGTAAGTTGTGAGGATTTCAAGACCTGACACATGTAACGGTGTATAGTATGACTGAACTCAATTAAGTGTTTGAATATATATTCATGATATGGTGAAGAAGAAAGTTGTGTTTATCTAATTTTTATGTGCAATATTTCGTATATTGTCATTAATTAGGGTGATATATATATTTATACTTTACTTCTCTACTTGCATCTTACAACCTTCTCTTGTAACTCAATATATGTTTTAAATCATTTATTTATTACAATACATCCCAAACAAAAAAATTACTCAACGATCTCAAACATAAGAAGAGAACACTTCACATATAAATGACTAACAAAATACAAGATTGAAGATGCTAATTAAGTAGGTTTTAAACCCCAATAAAACAACATAAGCGATACAATTAGAATAATATAACCCAAGCAAGAACTACTATCTCAAGCAACAAAATTATTAAACACCACCATAGATTTTAGAGATATCATTGAGAGCTTCTTCGAAATAAGGGACATCTTTAGTTTCTAGAAAGACATATGCTTCGACTCCATTGCCTCCCACATCATCCATTAAATATGCTGCTTTTTTTGCGGGTATCAACCCAGGGGCTATCCAAGTTGGCTTTCCGAACCCAAAATCAGCTTCATAAAAAGGAAAGTTACACCAACTAGTTAACAAAATTGGATTACTAGATTCAGGAATGTCAGTCATAGACAATGAATTCAAAACAATAGTTTGCCCTTCTTCGTTGTCGTGGTATGCCTTAGAGAACTTAGTTATTGTGTTCTTGACAGAATCACTTAAGTGGTCTGCAAAACCTTTGGTTGTTTCAAGAGTCGAAGATCTTGTGACACACAGCCCAAAAAGATTCCCACAAGAATTTTTGGGTATTAGGGATGCCATTTTCCCCCTTAGGTTTACTGCCTGGATGAGTATAGACTCACTTGGATCATTGTGTATTGCTCGATCAACACCTATGTAAGCCTTCCAAATAATAGACGATACCAATTGTACCTTTGACAATCCACGAGTGCTATTTGCTTTCATATTTGATATCACATTTTCACTAAATAAAAGTCTCTTTCTTGTATAATTTCTTAATATATCATCGTTCATAGGTTCAAGCAAAAGGGGAGGTAAATCGCGAGCAGGAAACAATACGGATGAGTTAAAACTGGGGCCTATCAGAACTTGAGCCTCACTATCTTCTCGGTTCATAACAGCCCATTCATTTATAAATGTACATAGAGTGGAAGCATCAACAATTTTGTGTGTAGCACTTACCCCGAGTGCTACACCTCCACCCTCAAACATGGTCACTTGAGTTGCAAGTAATGTGTCATTAAGTTGATGAGGTGCACTGAATTTGGACGGAATAAATTCCTCGATGAACTTAACATCCGCTTGATAAACAAGAATATCATCAAGTTTTATATTAACTTTAGCATATGTAAACTGAGCACCTTTGTCATTGCAATCAATGGTGTGATTTTTTTCCATGTATCTTCCAGCAAGAGGGTAGAATCGTGTTAACGTTTTCTCAAACGATTTTTCAAGTCTATTAACAAACATTGGGCTGTGATGGCTATTTGTGGAGAAGAAAAGAACAATACCGACATTCACAGCCGGAGCATACTCGTCGATGAAGCCTAACTTGTAGCGACTGAGACTTGGAATAGTCGGAACAAAGGGTTTTAATAATTTGGTGAATTGTTTTTCGATCATCATAGTCATTACATGCACTTGATACACAATCTTAAAGAACAAAGATGATGATCCTTATAATGAATCTCATCTTTATCTTTTTAAATACAATTTATAAATAAAGAATTCAACATGGCATTTCTCGAATCATGCTCATATTAGAATTTATAATATTAAAATCCATGTGAAAATGTATTATTAGTAAAAAAAATATTAATGATAACCTTTTTTTTAATGCAATTTATATATTATGTAGTTCGCCCATACTAAAGTAGGTGACATGAGCATATTATTTTAACTTAGTTATCAATTCTTTTTAAATATATGGCCCTTTTTTTATATACAATTTAATATCATTGTTATTTTATGCATTGTCATGACATCTGTTTGTTTGGAAGATTTAATTTGTCGCATATACTCAATAACAACATAAAAAGTTAAATACGTTCAATAAACTTATTTAATACTATAGATTTCAGAATAAATTTATATACACTTTTAAACACTTATCCCCCAAAATAATGTTGTCTTTAATTATATTTTGAAACTATACTTTCCATTTTAATTAGGATGTTGTGAGGGTCTAGAAATATATGGACAATTAGACAGCTCTGATGTTATGACTACTTCTTTCTATTAAAAGTTAACATAAGATGGTATGCTTAACACAGCAAGTACGCAACACTGAATATGAAAAGGACCCGCATTAGAACATCAGCGAAGCTCAAAATTTGAAGGAACCTCAAACCTAAGCTCGTATTCTGTTCGGCCAAAAAAAAACCTAATTTTGGGTTAAACTACGGTTCCTCGGATAGTTTATGATATACCATTGAGTGTTTATATGTCTGCTTGCTAGATATCACTTACCAACCAAAGGAATCTCAGGGACTCTTTTTAAAATTAAACTTTTTAATAACATAACTTATGGTTTTACCCCCTCTTTCAAATTTTAGATATAATAAAGGTTAAAAACTTTATTAATTATTAGTATCACCAAAAGATTCATACCGAAACGAATCCACATTCATCACAAGTTTCACTGTAGGTGAAAGGGAGCTAAAATCAAAAATTTCACAAATTTGTAAGGATCATCCAATAAATATATGCAGAAGAAGACTAATTACTCAACTTTTAAAAAAGTTCAACCGAATAATTTGATGGCAGAGGAGACGGTTAGAGTGACCAGAAACAACAAAGACTCGGATAAGTTATTTTAGGCTCATCTCTCTTGGGGATTAAAGAGAGTCAAGTTTTGGCAACAACCAAAAGCAAAGTGAGTTTAACATTAGTTCTTTCGTGCTATAAAAGACTCGATGCTTCCCATCCAACGGATATACTCGTTCTTACTTTTGTGTTGCATACATTTATGCAAATAGACAGCAAGTTCATCATTTATACCCCTTGTCTCGAGAAAATCATACAGTGAAGTCTGCAGCTCATCATCCAAATCACTGAAAGTGGAAACGCAAAACCATGTTTAGGGTCATGATACTAAAAAAAAGGTAGTTAAAATAGTAGGTAAAGAGAAAATGTATTCATCATGCTATTGCAGGAAAGAAAAGGTATATCTTGTCAAAGAAAGTTAAATATGAATAAATGCGATCTACCAGCAGCGATGAGGGTATTTACATGTGCGTTTTGAAAGTAATTATGTGATATTCAATAATCATAATTAGATAATCAGCAGTAATAAACAGTTTGCTGACGAGAGTGGTTGTTTGTGCTTTTTCTGTTAGTAGCTGTAATTTCGATGTTTGAGCACAAATTTAATTATTTAATGAAGCATAACCAAAAACGTCAACCTAGTGGGGAAAAAAAGGAGATGGGAGAAAAAGTCTCAAATCTATTTTACCCTATGACAATCAGTTTTGATGATGCTGGTTAAAACCGATTATTAGATCATAAAGAATGAGATCAATAGAAGTAAAATCTGTTTAGCTAAACTTAAAACAAAAAAACGGATTATCAGTTTCAAAACGTTCCACATACAAACTAACATTTGTGACCTTTTCTGAGGGATAAACGCGCAAACACGTGTTGTTTGCTTAACCATTAATGTACTTTTCCAACTTTCAAATAGTAAACTCGAGTTGAACATATAGGAAATCGGAACTTATCAATAAATGTTGGACGAAAATAGCAAAATTCCATATATGTATACACTTGCAATGGACTTCATGTTCAACACAAATCAGAAAATAAGATAATCAGAAGCAAAGTTTCTATACCTTCTTGAATATAATATCATCTAACTCTATATCACTGTTAACAAAGTTGATAATGTTTCCCATCCAAATCAGATAATGAGAGCGAAAATGGAATCCCTACATCTGATTGTATCCTAGAAGTGAAAGTAAAAGCTACAAGAATGGGAACTTACTTAAACGGCGGGCACAAGTACGGTTTACCAGACATCCCATCTTGGTCACGCATAAAAACTTTTTCAATCTCTACGCTGTCAGGCCATACGTTGCACACAAACTCCAAAATACCATTTTCTTCGTCTTTAAAAATATCAATCACCATAGAAATGTAAAGCTCAAGATCATCGGTCTTTGTATCAACACCACCATCTTTTGCAGGCGGAGTAGATACTTGGAACATAGTTACCTCCACTTTTATCTCTTCATTTTCCCCAAATTTCTTATTCAATCTGATCCACTGCTCCCCACGCCTTTCGTCAATCGCAAACGATTTAAACTTTGGAACAAGCTAAACACAAAATATATTCACTATTTGAACTTCAAAATAAGATTTAAAGTTGAGACTGCATATTCTTTATGTATATTGCATATTACATTATTTAAAAAGCAGAACGCAGTTTTAAGTGTTTAGGTAAAACTGCGTTTTGACTTATTTTATGAAAAAAAAAAAAACGAACTTATTTTTAACATTTTTAAATATGCAATCCCAAACACCCGAAGAAAAGAAAAATAGAAGTGGGAAACCTGAGTAAGAGGAGAACGATCGAGTTCGTAATGGATTTCGTTACGAATGAGTCTGCGAATGCGGTCTTCAAAGGCTGATTTTCTCATTTCTGAAGTGTAGAATCTTCTGGATTCTTGTTGTTGAGGAATTGGAGAAGGAATTAGGGTTATAGGAGTACGCAAACAATAGGAGATGACTGATTTTGGTCGTCTTACTCCTCCGGCGAGACGTCCGATTAGCCGGATAACCATTTTTCTTCTTCAGATTTATTTATTTTCAAGTTTGGTGACTACAGGATTTATCAAGGGTTTTTGATGATACCCGACCCCTAATCGGGTCGATTTTAGTTACAAATATCCGTATTTGATCCAGTAGAGTATTCGTGCGATGCATGAAATACCATTCAAACTATAATCTTAATGTAAAAAATAAACTACAATCTTAATGTAAAAAATATGATCCAAAAACTTATATAAAAAAAAATAACGGTTACCGTTAATACACTTATACTTTATTCATCATATAAAACATCAGAATAGAAACATTTGACGTGTATATTATGTCTCATTTAAAATCTTTGACAGACCTTACTAATATGTAACACATTTGTATTTTGGCTTGAGATCATAAACTTGCTCAGGTAAAAAAACGATTCATGTAGATACACATGAACATGCCAAATTTCTTAGCCTTTGATACATTTATATTTATTCATCATGTAAAACTTCTGACAGGATTTAAATAGGATCCCAAACTCTAACAGTGAATTGTTTGATCAAATCATGATGTGGAATCTCATGAAATGATTGAATCTTAACAGTAACTGAATTGAGGATTTGATTAATGAAAGCAGAATGTGAAAATATCATTGCTAATTGGAGGGAATAGTCGTTTACAAACTTTAAGCTCTACGGTACTTAAGAGAGTCCGGGTTCAAAGAAAACTAACTATACACACATCACTCTATTTATAGACATATCAATACAGACTCTCAATAAATAAAATACTTAAGTCTTCATTGAATTTTAACTCTGGTGAACTTCAGTTAGGTCTGGTTAACTAACTTGTTCAACCGAGTTAAAGTATTTAATGAAAGTGACAAACAGTGAATTGTCTGATTAACTAATAATGTGAAATCTTATGAAATGATTGAATATAAACAACAATTGTTTTAAGAATTGGTTAATTGAAAGAGAATGCAAAGATATCACTGATAGTGTGATTTTGGTGGGAATAGTCGTTTATGAAATGTTGAAGTTCTACGGTACTCAAATGAGTTCAGGTTCAAAGACAACTAACTAAACACACAAATCACTCTATTTATAAACATCTCAATACAGACTCTATACAAATAAAATACTTAAGTTTTCATTTAACAATAACTCTGGCGAACTTCAGTTGAGTCGGTTAGACTAACTTGTTCACCTGAGTTAAAGTCTCCAATGAAACAAACTTTGTTCATTAAACAACACAACGAAGTCTTCATCTGGATTTTAACTTTAAAGTTGTTCACTTTAACTCGGAAGTAAAGTATTCATCATTAGAGTTATAATCTTCAATGTTGACTTGTCTTGATCAACTAAGTTTTCAATTAACATTAACTCGGATGAACTTGATTTACCCAAGTTAAAGTCTTTACTGAAAGACTTTCTAAGTTTTAGTTCGGTTGATGAAAATTGTGCACCCAACTTAAAACAAATAGCAAAAACATACTTTGAAGATTTCATAGCTTCATCCATAATTTTCAATACCCAACAATCTCCCCCTTGGATGATGCTATGAATCTTCAAATCAGTATATATGATTCTCCATGATTAGCTTCTAACAACACATATTCTTTAATGCAACAATCTCCCCCCTTAACTGATTCTCCATTGTTAGCATTACACACTTCAGTATTTATCAGATCAACAATCTCCCCCTCACCAAATTCTACTTTCTGCAACATCTCAAATTTTGACTTCGGTGTCGGATTAAGCCGAAATTCGTGTGGTTACTCAATAATGGGTCAACGATCAAAACTCATTGCTTTGCCATGACCCGAGATGTTTTCGGCCTTTCGGGATCATTTAAAGCCCGTATATGCCAATTTACTTATTTACATTTTTATTTTAGACTTAACTATCATGTAAACCACCAAATTCATCATCTGAACTATCTGAACTTCAACTACTCAACACAAATCTCAAACAATATCATCACTAACAGCAACAATACTCAATCAATAGCAATATCGGCTCAATAATCTCATCGTTCACATCACCTTCAGTAGTAGCTTCAACACAAAATAGATTAATTGACTTAAGCAGCTTGAATTAATAAATCACTAATCTAAGCTTGTATTAGCAAGCATAACTAAATTTCTGAGTAGATCCTTTGCTTCATGATCATCAGATTTAATCTACTTTTCATCAATCACAATTTCAATTTTCTTCGGATGAAGTGCTTCATCATCCGAATTAAACTCAATTTCAACTTTCCTTCATCATCCGAGTTAATTCAAACCTAAATTTCAATTCTTCAATTTTAGCTCTGATATGATCAAAATCACTACATAATCACTAAAACACCTTCAAATTTCATAAATTAATAACTCGTGGATTAGTTCGGGTAATGAACATTGTTCACCCGACTCATAGAGCAAAAAACATACTTTGAAGATTTCATAGCTTCATCCATAACTTTCGATACCCAACAATCTCCCCATTGGATGATTCTAAGAATCTTCAAATCAGTACATATAATTCTCCATGATTATTCTTCAATGCAATAATCTCCCCCTTAATTGATTCTCCATTGTTAGCATTACACACTTCAGTATTATCAGATCAACAATCTTCGCTCACAAAATTCTACTTTCTGCAACATCTCAAAATTTGACTTCGGTGTCGGATTAAGCCGAAATTCGTGTGGTTACTCAAAAACGGGTCAACGACCAAAACCCATTGCTTTGCCATGACCCAAGCTGTTTTCGGCCTTTCGGCATCGTTTGGGGCTCGAAAATGCCAATTTACTTATTTACGTTTTTATTTTAAACTTCTTGTAAACCACCAAATTCATCATCTGAACTATCTGAACTTAAACTTCTAAACACAAACCTCAAACATTATCATCACTAACAGTAGCAATACTCATTCAATAGCAATATCATCTAAATAATCTCATCGTTCACATCACCTTCGGTAGTAGCTTCAACACAAAATATATTAATTGACTTAAACAACTTAAATTAATAATCACTATTCTAAGCTTGTATTAGCATGCAGAATTAAATTTCTGAGTAGATCCTTAACTTCATGATCATTAAATTCAATCTACTTTTCATCAATAACAATTTCAATTTAGTTTGGATGAACTGCTTTATCATCCGAATTAAACTCAATTTCAACTTTCTCTTCATCATCCGAGTTAATTCAAACCTAAATTTCAATTCTTCAATTTTAGCTCTGATATGATCAAAATCACTACATAATCACCAAAACACCTTCAAACTTCGTAAATTGATAACTTGTGGATTAGTTCGGGTGATGAACATTGTTCACCCGACTTAAAACATAGAGAAAAAAACACACTTTGAATATTTCATTGCATCATCCATAACTTTCGATACCCAACAATCTCCCCCTTCGATGATGCTAAGAATCTTCGAATCAGTACATATGATTCTCCATGATTAGCTTCTAACAACTCAGATTCTTCAATGCAACAATCTCCCCCTTAATTGATTCTCCATTGTTAGCATTACACACTACAATATTATCAGATCAACAAACCCCCCTCACCAAATTCTACTTTCTGCAACATCTCAAAATTTGACTTCGGTGTCGGATTAAGCCGAAATTCGTGTGGTTACTCAAAAACGGGTCTACGATCAAAACCCATTGCTTTACCATGAACCAAGCTGTTTTCGGCGTTTCGGGATCGTTTAGGGACCGAAAATGCCAATTTAAATATTTACGTTTTTATTTTAAACTTCTTGTAAACCACCAAATTCATCATCAGAACTATCTGAACTTCAACTTCTGAATACAAACCTCAAACAATATCATCACTAACAGTAGGAATACTCAATCAATAGCAATATCAGTTCAATAATCTCATCGTTCACATCACCTTCAGTAGTAGCTTCAACACAAAATATATTAATTGACTTCAATAACTTGAATAATAAATCACCAATATAAGCTTGTATTAGCATGCATAATTAAATTTCTGAGTAGATCCTTAACTTCATGATCATCAAATTCAATCTATTTTTCATCAATCACAATTTCAATTTAAGTTCGGATGAACTGCTTCATCATCCGAATTAAACTCAATTTCAACTTTCTCTTCATCATCCGAGTTAATTCAAACATGAATTTAAGTTCTTCAATTTTAGCTTTGATATGATCAAAATCACTACATAATCAACAAAACACCTTCAAACTTCGTAAATTGTTAAGTCGTGGATTAGTTCGGGTGATGAACATTGTTCACCCGACTTAAAACATAGAGAAAAAAACACACTTTGAATATTTCATTGCTTCATCCATAACTTTCGATACCCAACAATCTCCCCCTTCGATGATGCTAAGAATCTTCGAATCAGTACATATGATTCTCCATGATTAGCTTCTAACAACTCAGATTCTTTAATACAACAATCTCCCCCTTAATTGATTCTCCATTGTTAGCATTACACACTACAGTATTATCAGATCAACAAACCCCCCTCACCAAATTCTACTTTCTGCAACATCTCAAAATTTGACTTCGGTGTCGGATTAAGCCGAAATTCGTGTGGTTACTCAAAAACGGGTCTACGATCAAAACCCATTGCTTTACCATGAACCAAGCTGTTTTCGGCGTTTCGGGATCGTTTAGGGACCGAAAATGCCAATTTAAATATTTACGTTTTTATTTTAAACTTCTTGTAAACCACCAAATTCATCATCAGAACTATCTGAACTTCAACTTCTGAATACAAACCTCAAACAATATCATCACTAACAGTAGGAATACTCAATCAATAGCAATATCAGTTCAATAATCTCATCGTTCACATCACCTTCAGTAGTAGCTTCAACACAAAATATATTAATTGACTTCAATAACTTGAATAATAAATCACCAATATAAGTTTGTATTAGCATGCATAATTAAATTTCTGAGTAGATCCTTAACTTCATGATCATCAAATTCAATCTATTTTTCATCAATCACAATTTCAATTTAAGTTCGGATGAACTGCTTCATCATCCGAATTAAACTCAATTTCAACTTTCTCTTCATCATCCGAGTTAATTCAAACATGAATTTCAGTTCTTCAATTTTAGCTTTGATATGATCAAAAACACTGCATAATCACCAAAACACCTTCAAACTTCGTAAATTGATAACTCATGGATTAGTTCGGGTGATGAACATTGTTCACCCGACTTAAACACATAGAGCAAAAACATACTTTGAAGATTTCATAGCTTCATCCATAATTTTCAATACCCAACAATATTCCCCGTGGATGATGCTATGAATCTTCAAATCAGTACATATGATTTTCCATGATTAGCTTCTAATAACTCAGATTCTTCAGTGCAACAATATCCCCCTTAACTGATTATCCATTGTTAGCATTACACACTTCAGTATTATAAGATCAACAATCTACCCCTCACCAAATTCTACTTTATGCAACATCGCAAATTTTGACTTCGGTGTAAGATTAAGCCGAAATTCGCGTGGTTACTCAAAAACGGGTCAACCATAAAAAATCATTGCTTTGCTAAGACCCCAAGCAGTTTTCGGCCTTTCGGGATCGTTTAGGGCTCGAAAATGCTAATTTACTTCATGTAAATTCAATCCTTCATCCGACTTAAACTCAAATTCTTGAAAAATCTTCAACTGGAATGACTTAAGTTGATTGAATTGATGAATAACTAATCTAGACATGGATAAACATGAAGACATGAACTCTGAGTAAATTCTTAGCTTCTTGTTCATCATTTTCAAAATTCTCTTCATCAATCACAGTTTTTCAATCATCCACACCTTCAATTAACTATAATTTCTTAATAGATTAATTGACTTAAGCAGCTTGAATTGACAAATCACTAATTCTAAGATTGTATTAGCATGAAGAATTAAATTTCTAAGTAGATCCTTAGCTTCATGATCATCAGATTCAATCTACTATTCATCAATCACAATTTCAATTTAGTTCGGATGAACTGCTTCATCATCCGAATTAATTCAAACTTGAACTTCAATTCTTCAATTTTAGCTCATATATGCTCAAAATCAGTGCATAATCACCAAAACACCTTAAAACTTCATAAATTGATAACTCGTGAATTAGCTTCATACTCCGATCACCTCCAATTGATTATCGTAACAGCAATTCCACCAAAAACTAACTAATCTTCACAAATTTTTCAATAACTTTCCTCAAGTTCAATTCGAACTTCTTCGATTCAACAATAATTTGACTAAATTCACTTGAATCGAGTCAAATTGATGAGCTGGAATCAATAGAATATAATCAAATGATTTTTCCGGCTCTGGTACCACTTGACAGGATTTAAATAGGATTCAAAACTCTACAGTGAATTGTCTGATCAATTCATGATGCAGAATGTTGAAGCTCTACGAAACTCTAATGAGTCCGGGTTCAAAGACAACTAACTAAACACATCACTCTATTTGTAGATATCTCAATATAGACTCTCTACAAATTAAATACTTAAGTTTTCATTTAACTTTAACTCTGGGTAGACTAACTTGTTCACCTGAGTTAAATTCTTCAATGAAACAAACTTTGTTCATTAAACAAAACACCGAAGTCTTCATCTTGATTTTAACTCTTTAGCTGTTCGCTTTAACTCGGAAGTAGAGTCTTCATCATTAGTTACAATCTTCAATGTTGACTTGTCTTGATCAACTAAGTCTTCAATTAACATTAACTCGGGTGAACATGATTAAACTCTTGTGAGTAAACTTGTTTAACCGAGTTAAAGTATTCACTGAAAGACTTTCTAAGTTTTAGTTCGGGTGATGAACATTGTTCACCCAAACTTAAAACATAAAGCAAAAACATACTTTCAAGATTTCATAGCTTCATCCATAACTTTCAATACGCAACAGAAAAACTTTCTAAGTTTTAGTTCGGGTGATCTTCTCGACCTAAAAACTTAGAGCAAAAACACACTTTGAAGATTTTATAGCTTCATCCATAACTTTCAATACCCAACAATCTCCCTCTTGGATGATGCTATGATTTTTCAAATCAGCACATATGATTCTCCATGGTTAGTTTCTAACAACTCATATTCTTCAATGCAATAATCTCAAAATCAAACAAACAATCTCTCTCTATCCAACATCGTCAACAGTTCATTCCTCCTAACGTTTGACGTACTTGACTTCGGTGTCGGATTAAGCCAAAATTCGCGCGGTTACTGAAAAACGGGTCAACGATCAAAAATCATTGCTTGGCCATGACCCCGAGCAGCTTTCAGCCTTTCGGGATCGTTTAGTACCCGAAAATGCCAATTTACTTATTTACGTTTTTATTTTGAACTTCACTATCATGCAAACCACCAAATTCATCATCCGAACTATCTGAACCCTTCAACTTCTGAACACAAACCTCAAACAATATCATCACAAACAACAGCGTTACTCAATCAATGCCAATAACAGCTCAATAATATCACCGTTCACAAAATAGATTAATGTACTTAAGAAGCTTGAATTATAAATCACTAATCTAAGCTTGTATTAGCATGCATAATTAAATTTTTTAGTAGATCCTTAGCTTCATGATCATTAGATTCAATCTACTTTTCATCAATCACAATTTCTATTTAGTTCGTATGAACTGGTTCATCATCCGAATAAAACTCAATTTCAACTTTCTCTTCATCATCCGAGTTAATTCAAACCTGAATTTCAATTCTTCAGTTTTTGCTCTGATATGATCAAAATCACCGCATAATTGCCAAAACACGTTCAAACTTTGTAAATTGATAACTCGTGGACTAACTTGAGACTTTGATCACTTCCAATTGATTACTGTAATAACAATTCCACCAAAAACTGACTAATATTCATAAATTCTTCAATAACTTTCCTTAATTTCAGTTCGAACTTCTTCGGTTCAACAAAGCATTGATAATTTGACTAAATTCACTTGAATCGAGTCAAATTGATGAACCAGACTCAATTGAATCTAATCAAATGATTTATCTGGCTCTGATACCACTTGACATGATTTGAACAGGATCCAAAGCTCTAACAGTGAATTTTCTGATCAATTCATGATGCGGAATCTCATGAAATGATTGAATATTAACATTAATTGAATTGAGGATTTGATTCATGAAAGCAGAATGTGAAAATAGAATTGATAAAGTGATTTTGGCGGGAATAGCCGTTTACAAACTTTAAGCTCTACGGTACTCAAGGGAGTCCGGGTTCAAAGACAACTAACTATACATACAAATCAATCTATTTATAGACATCTCAATTACAGACTCTCAACAAATAAAATACTTAAGTCTTCATTTAACTTTAACTCTGGTGAACTTCAGTTAAGTCTGGTAAACTAACTTGTTCTCCCGAGTTAAAGTCTTCAATGAAAGACTTTCTAAGTTCTAGTTCGGGTGATGAACTTTGTTCACCCGACCTAAAAACTTAGAGCAAAAACACACTTTGAAGATTTTATAGCTTCATCCATAACTTTCAATACCCAACAAAGAATGCTGACTTAACATCCATTTGTTATACTTTAAAGTTCTTATATGAAGCATAATACATAAACAATCTAATAACTTCTACTCTAGCTACACGGGCAAACACTTCATCATAGTCAATAACTTCTTCCTATGTACATCCTTGAACGCCAAATCTAGCTTTATTTCTTACAATAATACCCCTGTCATCTCTTTTGACCTTAAAAATCCATTTAACACCCAAAATGTGTTCTCCTACAGGTGTTTCTACCAATGTTCCTACTTCCTGTTTCTTGAATTGTAAAAGTTCTTCCTACATAGCTTCTACCCAACTATTTATGGTCAAATCTATCTGTACATTATTAGGTTCAAGTTGTGACAAAAAGCATGAGAACAAACAAAGATTAACCACTCCATAACTACTTCTTGTTTTGACCCCATGATTCAAATTTCCTATTATATTAGACAAAGGATGAGTTTGATGTACTTTCAAGAAAAAGTTTAGAGAAATTTGTATGATTCAGATCGAAATCTTCAAGAGAAATTGAGTTAAGAATAACTTCATTAGATTGATCATGGTTTGTTGAATCAATATTCAAATGCACACTGTCAGAGTTGTTTTGGTCTTCTTCGGAATTGTTTTGATTAGAATCCGTATTAAAATGATTTGCATTCTGAACTTCATCCAAATTGTTTTGACTTTCAGTTTTATCTTCAGAGTTAAGTTGTTGTTCATCAGAGTTGAAATGCCCATCATTTGGAATTGCATCAGGGTTGTCTTGATTCTCAATTTTTGCCACCGAGTTAATTTGTGCTTCATCAGAGTTAATATTTTGAGCTTCCACACCATTGATATCTTGAATTTCAGATGATACTTGAATGTATTCAATTGCTTGAAAGTCTGCATCAGTTGAAGAATTTGAATATTCTTGATTAACAAATGGAGTGTCTTCATGTGATTGCTCTTGATTATTAACTAAAGGTTGATGAATATCATTTGAGCTAGTTTGAACACTTGACTCTCTCCTTGTAACACTCTCATAATCATTAATCTCTTTTACAGGTGCATCA
This sequence comes from Senecio squalidus, assembly GCA_910822075.1. Lineage (NCBI taxonomy): Eukaryota > Viridiplantae > Streptophyta > Magnoliopsida > Asterales > Asteraceae > Senecio > Senecio squalidus. The sequence goes on along the minus strand of CAJVGC010000432.1, from coordinate 16,610,729 downwards.
GGTACTTGAGATTCCTACACTTCTTCTGAAACATGTTCTTGAAAAGAAACACCAAAACAATTCACAAAAGTCTCTAAATCAGACAACCAACCAGTTCGTTAATTCTTAACATTTGGTGTATGCTCACTGAAAATCACATTGATGGATTCTTCTATGGATCTAGTTCTTCTATTAAAATCCTATAAGCCTTTGAAACACTAGAATATCCAAGAGAATATCCTCCATTTACCTTAAAATCAAACTTTTTTAAATGTTCTTTGGTATTCAAAATAGAACATTGACACCGAAATTCTTTGAAAAATCCTATGAAAGGTTTCCTTCATGAGAACATTTCATATGATGTCTTCCCTAAGCTTTTCACAACATGATTTCTGTTATTTACATAGCACACAGTGTTCACAGCTTCTGGCCAAAAGGTAACTGGTAAGAATGATTCACTTAACATTGTTCTAGCTCCTTCAATTAAAGTCCTGTTTTTCCTTTCTGCAGCACCACTCTGTTGTGGTGTTCTAGGAGAGCTATATTGTCTAGTGATTCCCTTAAGTGCACATAAGTCATTCACAGTAGCATTTTGAAATTCTGTACCATTGTCACATCTAATCATATTAACCCCTTTACTACAAAGATTTTCAATTTTCACAATAAAATCTTTGATAATGTCAGGTGTCTCATGTTTATGAGGAAGGAAAAATACCCAAGAAAATCTCGAATAGTCATATGTGCTGACTAGACAATATGATTTCATTACAAGACTTTTTACACTAATAGGACCAAACAAATCCATGTGTAAAGTATTCAGGACTGTATAGACTATATCTACTATATTATGAGTCTTTAGTGTGAAACTAGATTTATGATGGTTTCCTTTTAACAAGAAACAGAATGGTCATTCAAATGAAAATTCCTTTTAGTTAATCTAGAAACTAGATTACCTTTGACCAATTTGTTCATGTTTTTAAGATTTACATGACAAAGCCTTCTATGCCATAAATCTGACTCCTTTTCAGTAGTTTTGGATGTGAAACAGTTAGAATAATCATTTGATTTAACTTTGTTCATATCCAAAATATATATGTCCTCATATCTTGGAGTTTTCAAAACTATCATATCCTTTGGTATCACAAAAATCAGGTTTCAAGATGTAAAAATGATAAGCAGTGAAAGCAGATGTGTATTTGTTATCACATACCTAAGACACAGAAAATAAGTTGTAATTCAACTCTTTCACAAAGTTCACCTGATCCAAAGTCAGTGGACCATTGGATACCTTCCCTTGACCAATTGTTGTTCCACCCATATCTTATCCAAATGAAATATTTCTTCCAATGAATGCAATAAAATCTTGTAGCAACTTGAAATTCCCAATCATGTGTCTAGAACATCCACTATCCACAACCCATTTGTTATCTTCAGATGTAGTAGATTGTTCCTACACACAATAGAATAGCTTAATGAGTTTTGGGAACTCAAGTCTTTGTGAACTTGGAATTAAATCTTTTAAACTTGTTGAATTTGAAATAATCATGAAAATGTCTTTCAGTTACAAAATTTTGATAATCCGAAATAAAACATTCAACATCAGAGTTAAAATCTTCTACATCAGAGTTACTTTTTGAATTTAAAATTTTATTAGTCTTGACAATTTGTTCATCCAGATTAAAATTTTCCACTTCCGAGTTAATATTCTTAGTGTCTGACTTAAAATGATTAACATCAGAACTGATTTTCACATCAGCCGACCTAAATAATTATGTTGTAGATTTTAAAGATTTTAACTCCGAAGAAGAATTTATTATCGTTTGCACATTGATGTGTATTTTATAACATAAAATTATTTAAAGTTTAGAAAAGGATTGTTACCAACGTATATCAACACACAATACAGGCAGTGTACCTGATCGTACGATAATACAGAATCAGTAAGTCCGGATCGAACTCAGGGAACGTGTATTTATATTCGTTATCTCAAATTATATAATTAAACTAATTAAAGCAAGTAAATATGGGGGCGTTTTAGTTCTGTGAGAACATATTTCAGAAAAAAACTAACTAAAGTAAATAGCAATTTAATTAACTAAGTGGATTGCGGATGAAAAACTGTTTCGAAAAGTCTTTGAGAATTAATCAAATATTAAAAGCAACGATTACTTGGAATTACGTTTCACCTGGATCATGATTAACAAGAATATGTTTGATTAGTTTAACTGTGATTTCTATGATAACTAGATTTCCCGCTAGAGTTATCTAATCCTACAATTTTAGAGAAAGATCATACGACTGTTCGTACATCAAGAGCTATCTTAGATTTATCCACTCTAAATTGTGCTTTAAATTCACTATTATTTACAATTTAATCTGTCGACTACGAATTAACAAAAGTCTCAATTATTCAGATTCGATATAATTGTCATGTTCATTCAATTCATTAAATTACTAATCTCTTAGCCTATCTCAATTAAATATCAAGCTACAATTATCTAATAAATCATATAATTGTAAATAACTGATAAATTTATAAGAACGCTAGTTATGTTATAGATCTATCAATCACGCTAAGTAGTAGATTTAATAACTATGAATAAACATGGATCGCGATTAAACGTAAATAATAAAGGAAAAACCAATGAGTTCAAACATAAACTTGATTAAAACATAGATCCAGGTTCAACAATCCAAGCAATCGCTTAAAGAGTTTAGCTCATGTTGGATTGTAAGCAAATAACAGAATAAGTCTTAAAACAAAACATTGTATCAAGAAAATAATGCATAAAAGTTCAAACCAAACAATTGCTAACTTCAAAGTTGGTTAAAAGAGATTAACCAAAAGCTTCCAAGTGATCAATGGCTTCTAGGACTCTCCTTGCAGCTTTCCAGGATGGATGCAGGTTGAGAATAATAAATAATGTGTTTAAAACTCGAACCCTAGAAGCCTATTTATAAAGATTTAAAACCGACTGATTTAGCCGTCGGCTGGCTGAATTCAGCCGGCGGCTAAAATGTACGCGTGAAAAAGTTGCTTCCGCGGCACGTCATGAACAATTGTGAAAACTTTAATTCAGCCGCCGGCTGTTTTGATTCAGCCGCCGGCTGTTTCTCCAACCTCACATTTCTTGCTCGTTTGTCTCCGTTTCAAGCCGGTTTCAACTCCTTTTCGCTCCATGATCCAAATATAACTCTAATCTGCAATTCTTACTAAAAATATACCAAATCATAACAAAAGTTGCAGAAAAATATGATAAATGTGGCTACAAAATATAGATTATTTCAGGCACATCAAATTCCCCACACTTGAATCTTACTTGTCCTCAAGTAAACTGTTAGATTTAGAACAAAACAAACATCTTCAATAAAAATAAAATACCCAACGAATCGAGTAAATTACAAAAAATTTACTTACGAAGATGAATTTAATAATTACCAAGCCAAAATTTAAATGCATAACTAAACATCTCACGATTTGGGAAGTATAACACTCAATCACTCAAAAAGCTAATCTAAGTGTAATATATATGTGAAATCGCTCAAAGCTCAGTCATGACAAGTATTCTATCATAGGCTTGATAACGATACGCTTCTCCACCAATAGAGTCTAAGTAACTAGTTCCGAGGACTTATGGTCATATCAATGGGTGATGGGTAAAATAATGGAAAAATGGGATGAAAGTGAATTAATATGAACGATATGAAACAATCAACTTCCAATTAGTCTACAAATCCAAATATTTAGTCAAAAATCATATTACTTTCAAAACTCGATTGATTATCCCTAATGGCTCACTCTGATGAAACTCCTAAGACCAAACTTCGTCTTAATTCTTTAACGCTTCAATTGAGAATTTTTATTTCTCGCAAATTTCGTCAAATAACTTCAACAATTATTGGCTACCTAGTACGGGCTTTAATAAATATTCATTTTTTCTGTTTTTTTTTTTTTTTTTTTTTTTTTTTTTTTAAAGACACCGCTCAAAAGGTCCATCAAAATCCTGAATAATTTTTAACTTATATTCACCTGTAACTTCTTTCGTGAACTTAAGTAAATTAAACAACTCCACGCCATCATATATAACATTCCGTCTAATAATCAATCAAGTTAAGAAAGAGCGAATTTTCAACAAAAATATCTGGATTAAACGACTTATACATTAGGCTCAATTTATGGAATATATCTGGAAAGGTGATAAAAGAAAAAGGTTTGGCGCAAATATGGTATCTAAACGTCAAAAACACTAAAAACGAGTGCTCGATAGGTAGTGTGAGTCAAATAACCAGTGTAGTTACCAACTACAAGAAACGAATAGGCCAATCAACTGTTTAACAATCCTAATTCGTTTGCCTCTTTCTTAGTTACTAATAAGTAAAAACTTATGCTCATTCATAGCCTCGAAGCGTATACAGTGTCAAGTTCTAAAGTCTACAAGTCACCGGCACACTCATAACAATTGAAGATAAAAGCATATAAAATGTATGCTATAAAGGCTCAAATCCTCACAATTATGTAACAGGTAGGTGTGCCTAGTTATGCAACTAGTTAAAACTAATTACAAAAAACATGTCAAAATTTTTAAATTTTCACACAAATTGTTCCTAAGGACAAATAGATTCAATCCTAACCCCTTCCCCACACTTAAACAATACAATGTCCTCATTGTAAAAAAAAATTTCAGCAATTAAGTGGAAAAAGAAAAAGAGAAAGGAAAATAGAACTCCCCCATTTAGATGTCGAATGCTGTGAAAAGAAATAGCAGTGGAAAGAATGTATGGCTGTAAAAGCTTAACGTCCTCAAAAAATCTGCATAGCTTCCTTGGAAAATTCGGATTTTCGGCATTACTTCCACTAAAATGGTTGATATTCTAAAATGGGAAACACATGCACACATATTAAGCACCACAATTAAATAGTAAAAAGAAGTACATAATCCAAATACAAAAATCCCAAATAAGAATCCATACGAAATAAATAAACATAAAAATAGTCTTAAAAAAAAAACAAATATAACACCACATCATCACATGTCAGGCCATCGGCCTGTCCAAGCTGCCGCCTGGCGCGCCTGAATATCTCGATGTTCCTCCTCATCTTGCTGTCTCTGGGCCTCGGTAGGAGGATAGTACTGGTAGTGCTCGGTAGACCACAGATGGTGGCGATCCTCATAGGCGGAGGAAGATGGCTGGTCCTGGTCCATCGGAGTGCTACTGCCAAACGAGTGATAAGATCCGTCATAGGCCTGATAACTAATACATGCACGCTGGTGGTACTGGTATAAAACCTCGTCCTGATAACGGCTCCGGCTATCAAACTCGGACTGTAAGTGCCCGACCTGGCTGCTGACATGGCTGATGTTGGAGCTGAGATCGTAGTAACGATCCTCCATGCGGTCCGCAAATGAATCGAACCGTGATGACATCTGCCCCATACTAGATGTCAAAGCAGCCATCTGAGCCGAAAAATCGAACTCCTGACCCGGTGGGCCCTCCTACTGAACTGGTGGTGGAACATCCTCGTAACCTGGCTGATGCTCCTCATCATCCGACTCCTCAACACCATGACTAGTACTCGCTCCCCCATCTTGTCTAATGGGAACCCATCTGTAAGTCACAAAACCTCCTGGAGATACAAACCTGTTCACTAAACCGGAGGACTTAAACCAATTTTCCCCAAAAAGACGCATCCCTGGTGTCAAAGTGGTACAAGAGTCAAATCCTGCCCCCCCGAAATGCCAAGCGTCTACCAATCGCACTAACAAAGTGACCTCCCCGAATCACACTTCCGGGTCGTGCGCCCTTCAGTATGTTGGTCATCCATCGAGCCAAAACATAGGGGACATTAACGGGCCTCTTCTGAACAATGCACCCCAACCAGAATAGTTCCTCCTTATGACATTTTTCAATGCCCGATTTCTTGCCAATGACAAATAAACATACCATAGCAAAAATGGCCCGAACCTTCGGGTCCCGAATCTGTGTATAGGAGGGCCGTGAGGTGCTTAACTCTCCACTAGCGATGGAGGCCCAAATTCCTGCGTTTTCACGATAGTCGGGAGTTTTAATCCCCTCAGCCATGAACTCAGCAAAATCTGGGTGTGCAAGATCAGCAGCGTCAAATAACCCCAGTTTCTCCCCAAACTCCGAAAGTGTCAATTTTCTAAGTTCACCCCCGAGCAAAAACTGTACGGTCTTGTGGGTAGGGTCGGGGTCAGAGTGGTTGAAAGTAAAGGAGCTGTAGAACTCATATGTGGCCTCGATGTAGACCGGCTCATGTATAGAGAACAAGCGCTCCCACGCTCTACAGAGAAATCCCTGATAGGTAAACTCCAACATCTCCAAAATCTCAGCAGCTCCTGATGGATAACGGGAATCGTGTGGGAGAACTTCGGCCAAGAAGGTCCAATCAATACCGCTAGGGGCATAGACTGGATATTGCTGCATATTAGTCAGCTTGGTCAGGATATCTTGCCTCTGGTGATAAGCAAGGCCTCCCCTTCCTGCGCCCACTTGTAGGAAAAGGTGTTCGGGGTCGTAAACGGGCATGTGAGGGGGGACCTCTTGTGCCATAGTCTGCATAAACCAAGTTAGAACAACCATATTAGTCATATAAAACAGTTCGAGAAAATAGGAGGTCGCAAAAACAAGCCGAAACAGAAAGCAATAAAATTTCAAACAGCAAGTTTTAGCCGCCGGCTGGCTGAATGCAGCCGCCGGCTGGAAGGGAACCGCCGGCTGGCCAAATTCAGCCGCCGGCTAAAATGCCAGGATGGTCTATTCATTGCTGTTAACTGTTCGAGCTGCTGTTTAAAGACCCTATCAAAAATAACATGCAAGTCACGAATTTGCACATAAAAATCTCGCTGATTCTGTTAAACCAATACCTTAATCTACAATCCAATTCACATGTTAACAACTAAATTCAACAAAGAATTCATTTATAAGCCCTCATTACACTTACTCCTTCATTTCATTTCGTCAATTAGAACTTAGGAATTCGACTTTAAAACTCAACATAATCAATAATCAGTAGCAAGGATAAGACCTACTATCAAATTGAATTACTACCAAGTTCCAAATTCCTAGCAAAAACCTCAATTTATTTCAACAATCTCTAAACAAAATTAAACCATGGAAATCGAAAATTAAGCACGGCCTAAGCATACAAATTATCTAAGGAGTGAATCCTAACAATTAATTGTAAAATTAAGCAATAAAAATTTCCGATTAGCAAAACCCCCAAAATGTGTTCTTCATGAAATTCAAAGAAAAACAAGAAAGAGGATTGAATAAAGCATACCTTGGTGTTTGAATTAGAGAATGAAATGAAACAATTGAAGAAAATCGAACGAAGTTGGTGAAAAACTCTCTCAGCCGCCGGTTAAGAGATAAGATTGTGTGTGTGTAAATTGTGATGTAAAAAAAACGAGTTTATATAATTTTTATAAAACCTGGAGTTTCAGCCGGCGGCTGGAAATTTTTAGCCGCCGTCTGGCTTTTAGCCGCCGGCTAAATAAAGTCAGCCGCCGGCTAATTTGTCATGTTCCAAAAAAAATTGTTTTTTTTTCGTTCGGTCATTTAACACGATCTAACCTGGGGTACGACATGTTTAGCAGCTCTCATATGATGATTTAAGTGGACCTGAAACAAAAAATCAAAAATTAAAAGAGAAAAACGCGTAGTGTACATATATTTTTGGTTTTTTTATTGTTTTCTATTTTTTTTGTATTTTCTGTAGATTTTTCTGAACAAAATAAAATAAAAGAAAGGGAAAAGAAGCGGCTTGTCTCCCGTAAGCGCTATTTGTTTAGTGAAGAGTCGTTAAGCTCGACTCAAACCATGTTTGTTAACCGTCACGTTCATGGAGATCGAGCTCCTCGTCGTCTCCAAATAAATCAAACTGGTTGTCACGTCCATCGGCATAATATTTCTTTAAACGATGCCCATTCACTTTAAAACTCTCGCCCTTTTCGTTGGCAATCTCCACCGTACCGTAAGGGAATACATCTAGCACGATATACGGTCCCGACCACCTTGACCGTAATTTCCCCGGAAATAGCTTCAATCTGGAATTATATAGGAGAACCATATCACCGTCGATAAAGTTCCTATCCGTCTTGATACGCTTATCGTGCCATTTCTTCGTCCGTTCCTTGTAAAATAACGAGTTCTCATAAGCGTTCATGCGCAACTCGTCCAACTCCTGTATCTGGTGGAACCTGTTCTTCCCTGCAGGAATCATTTCCATATTGGCAGCTTTTAAAGCCCAATAGGCTTTATGCTCAATTTCAACGGGTAAGTGACATGCTTTACCATAAATCAAACGATAAGGAGTACAACCAATAGGAGTTTTAAATGCAGTCCTATGCGCCCAAAGAGCATCGTCTAACTTATCGGACCAATCCTTACGATTTGCACCGACCGACTTTTCCAAAATGCGCTTCAAGCCTCGGTTAGTAACCTCGACTTGTCCGCTCGTTTGGGGGTGATAAGCTGTTGAAAATTTATGGTTTACACCATATCTTTTTAACACCTTCTCAAGTTGGGCGTTACAAAAATGTGTACCCCTATCACTAATTAAAGCTTTAGGGGTACCAAACCGGGAAAATAATTGTTTCAAAAAATTAACGACGACTCGCGCATCATTGGTGGGTAAAGCTTTCGCTTCGGCCCACTTTGATACGTAGTCGACAGCCACTAAAATATATTTATTTCCCCGACTTGAAGGAAAGGGTCCCATAAAATCAATACCCCATACATCGAAAATTTCACATACCTGGATGCCCGTTTGTGGCATCTCATCGCGTGAGGAAATATTACCAGTCCGTTGACAAGCGTCACATTTCTTCACATGATCTTGAGCATCCTTGTACACTGATGGCCAATAGAACCCGACATCAAAAACACGTTTGGCTGTGAAATTCGCAGCATGATGTCCTCCTACAGGTCCCGAATGGCAATGGCGTAGGATCTTGTCTTTTTCCGCTCCAGAAACACATCTCCGAATTACGCCATCTGCACAAGCACGAAACAAAAACGGGTCTTCCCAAAAATAATGTTTCAAATCAGCAAAGAATCGCTTCTTTTGCTGATAAGTTTTATTCGTGGGAAGGGTTTTGGCAACCAAATAATTAGCAATATCCGCAAACCAAGGTACCTCGTCACTTACTTTAACCGTCATGAGAGCTTCGTCGGGAAAAGTGTCTCGTATTACCGACTCGTCCAGTTTTTTCAATTCCGGGTTTTCCAACCTAGACAAATGATCTGCCGCCAGATTCTCCGCTCCTTTCTTGTCCTGAATTTCAATATCGAATTCCTGCAAAAGTAAAATCCAGCGGAGTAATCGTGGTTTGGCATCCTTTTTGCTAAACAGAAACTTCAAAGCAGAATGGTCAGTAAATACAATAGTTTTAGACATGATTAAATAAGATCTAAATTTATCAAATACAAAAACAACAGCGAGCAGTTCTTTTTCAGTGGTGGTGTAATTTTCCTGCGCATCTGTAAGGGTCTTGCTTGCGTAATAAATTGGTTTGAATCTCTTCTCAATCCGCTGTCCTAAAACTGCTCCGACCGCGTAATCGCTCGCATCACACATCAGCTCAAACGGTAAATCCCAATTGGGACTAGTCATAATCGGTGCTGAAATTAATCTTTCCTTCAAAACGTTAAATGCAGTTAAACAAGAAGAAGAAAATTAAATTTACAATCCTTTTCTAGGAGTTGATTCATAGGTCGCACAATGTTAGAAAAATCTTTTATAAAACGTCTATAAAAACTTGTGTGACCTAGAAAACTCCTTACCGACTTGACATTCGTTGGTGGAGGTAGTTTCGCAATGGCTTCAATTTTTGATTGATCCACCTCGATCCCCACACTTGAGATTTTGTGTCCTAGAACAATTCCTTCGCGGACCATGAAATGACACTTCTCCCAGTTAAGCACCAAATTGGATTGTTCACACCTCGCCAACATTTTCTCCAAGTGTTACAAGCATGAATCAAATGAGTCTCCAAAGACCGAAAAGTCGTCCATAAAGATCTCCATGAATTGCTCCACCATATCGTGAAAGATTGCCATCATACACCGCTGAAATGTAGCAGGTGCATTGCACAGACCGAATGGCATCCTCCGATAAGCAAACGTGCCAAAGGGACACGTGAAAGTGGTCTTGTCTTGATCCTCCGGCTCAATAGGAATCTGGAAATAACCTGAAAAACCATCTAAGAAGCAATAAAAGGCTTTCCCGGCTAACCGTTCAAGCATTTGATCAACAAATGGTAAAGGGAAATGATCTTTGCGGGTGGCGTCATTTAACTTTCGGTAGTCAATGCAGACACGCCACCCTGTTACCGTTCGTGTAGGAATTAGCTCATTCTTCTCGTTGGCAACGACTGTCATACCTCCCTTTTTCGGAACCACATGCACCGGACTCACCCATGGACTGTCAGAAATAGGGTATATGAGTCCCGAATCCAGCAACTTGATGATTTCCTTCCTCACAACATCCTTGACTTTCGGGTTTAAACGTCGAAGCGGTTGAACGACCGGCTTGAAGTCTGTCTCCATTAGAATTTTGTGCGTGCAAAATGATGGATTAATCCCCCGAATGTCAGTAATCTTCCATGCAAGAGCTTGCTTATGAGCTTTAAGTACCTGCAACAAACGATCTTTCTCCCCACAAGATAAGTTAGAAGAAATAATAACGGGTAAGTCGCTTGTACCTTGCAAATATGCATACTCCAGATGGGACGGAAGTGGTTTCAACTCCAGTTTGGGTGGTTCTTCGATCGATGTTTTAATTTCCATGATCTCAGCTCGTGAACATGGAACACCGTGAACCGAAATCCCTGTACTGGGTAATCCAGCCGCCGGCTGAGAATTTTTAGCCGCCGTCTGGCTTTAGACAGCCGCCGGCTGGATTTTGCTGGTGGTTTTTCTTCGTTTGTTTCCTGATTTTCGGTGGTCAGTGTAGACTTGACTTCCTCCAGTAGCATATCAAACTCAGCTAACTCTTTTTCAGAGTCGAAATTGCCACTCCAGCCTTCATTAATGAATGAATCAGTCTGATCATCCTCTAGTAACATCTGCACAAACTCATCATCGGAAATGTCATAGGCATTTAAATAATAACAAGTATCATCTACTACAGAAGGATATTCCATTGAATCATTAACATTAAAAACAACTTTCTCGTCTCCTACTTGCATGGTGATTCTACGGTTAAAAACATCAATCAAGGAGTGAGAAGTAGCTAAAAATGGACGTCCTAGGATAATCGGTACTCTAGGGTCCTCTACCATATCAAGAATAACAAAATCACAGGGGAACACAAATTTATCAACTTTAACAAGAACATTTTCAACAACTCCCCTAGGATATTGAACAGAGCGGTCAGCTAATTCAATGCACATACGAATAGGTCTTGGTTCTCCTAAACCTAATCTAGCATACATGGAATATGGCATCAGAGAAATACTTGCGCCTAGATCAGCTAATGCATTGTTCACAGTTAAATTGCCAATTAAACAAGGAATAGAAATAGCGCCTGGATCGCTTAATTTCGGAGGCAACTTGTTTTGCATCAATGCTGAACAGCGGGCATTCATGGTGACCTTAGAAGCGTCTTCCAGCTTACTCTTATTCGTCACAAGATCCTTCAAATACTTCGCATACTTTGGCATTTGAGCAATCGCCTCAATAAACGGAATATTAATGTGAAGCTGTTTCATGTTCTCCAGAAATTTGTGATAAGTGACAGCATCCTTGTCTTTCTTCAGAGCATCAGGGTATGGAATTGCTGGTGTGAAGTCCTTAGTCACTGGTGTGATTTTCGGCTTCGTAGTAGCAGCTGGAGTAGTTTTCTTCGAAATCAGTTGCTCAGCCGCCGGCTGGAAAATCCCAGCCGCCGGTTGGATTTGGGCAGCCGCCGGCTGGCTTTCAACAGTAGCAGATTTTTTCGGTGCATCCGCTTTCTCGTGTCCGTCTTCTTTGGTAACCTGTTCAAAATTAAAAGGAACTTTGTTAGTAACACCTGTAAAAGAAGAATTGAGAGGTTTACCACTTCGGGTGGTAACTGCTTTGACGTGATCTCGAGGATTCGTTTCCGTGAAGCTCGGTAGCTGTCCCAGAAATCTTTCTTGCACTACTTTCGCTAATTGTCCCATGGTCCCTTCTAGTTGCTTGATCGAAGCGCTTTGATTACGGATGATGGAATCAGTATCATCCATTCGCTTGATCGTGGTTTGCATAAACTGATTATTAGTTTTCATGAGTTGTTTCATCAGTTCATGCAAATCGTCCTTTGGTGGAAACGGTGCCTTAGGAGCCTCCTTAGCATAGAATCCCGGTGGTCCTTGCCGATATGGTTTCTGCCCATTTGAATTTCCCTGATTGTTGTTGTAGGGCTTGCGATAACCATTGTTGTCTCCTCCTTGGCGATTGTTGTTGTTATTCCTGTCTCCTCCTTGGTAATACATTACCTCTTCAGTGGTTTCTTCCTCATCTTTCCTAGGGCAATCTTTGGCTAGATGGTATCCGTTGCAAATTTCGTAACCAACTTGAATAGGATGAACTTTCTCGTTGACGCGCTTGATGTCTCTTCCCATAGCATCCAGTTTGTTAGTTATAGCAGCGAGATCGTCGCTGTTATCAGCCATTTGCCTTCGTCCTTTACCACCGTCTTCCCATAGCTTGGAGTGTTTAGCAGATTTTTCAATAGCATTCCAAGCATCAGCCGGGATTTTCCGTGGAATTTTGCCTTCAAAATCTAACTCGTTACGAGTTTGACGATCAACCCCTTTGTAAAATGTCTTGATAACTTGTTGAGTGTTGAGATCATGCTGGGGGAATTTGTGTAACATGTCTTTGTAACGCTCCCATGCTTGATAAAGTGACTCACCAATATCCTGTGTGAAGTTCCTGATGTCATCAATCATTTTAGAGGTTTTTGAAGGGGGACAGTAGTTCTTCAAAAACTTGGCCCTCAGATCGGCCCAAGTAGTGAGGGAATTTGCCGGTTCGTTCCCAATCCACCTTTTTGCGTTTCCTTTGAGTGTCATCGGAAACACCCGCAACATAACAGCCTCCTTTGTCACACCAGGAATAGTGTAAGCATCAGCAATCTCGATGACCTTTTCCACATGAACATTAGCATCTTCATTCTCATCTCCATTAAAAGGGTTCTCTCGAAGTTCCTTGAGAAACTGGCCCTTAAGCTGGAAGTCGGGTCCTCGAGTGATAGCTGGGTTGGGAATGTCTGTTGCAACATTCGGGGTAAGAGCATAGTACTCCTCCAAGGTGATCTCATATATGTTGACTGCCATTTCGTGTTCTGATTCTTCAGTTGAATCGGAATCTGATACGGTGACTGGTGAATTAGGGATTGGTTTCTCTTCCTCTTGATCAGAAAACTGGTTGAATTCCTCGTCAGAAGATGGCATAAAATCAGAAGTGAAACTTTCGTTTTGGTGAATCTTAAAACGGGTGAGTGGTTGAGCTTTTGGGGAAAACAGTCTGCGTCGAATGCGAAAAGCTTTCTCCGGATCTTCGAATGGCTCTACAAGATTTGGATTTGAACTCCGGGTCATGCAAAACCTATAAGACAGAAGAAAATATGTCAGTAGCCCGTGATAACTGAAAATTAAACAAACCGAAATATTAAAATTACAATAAAACGAAAAATAAACAAACAGCTGCTAATCAGCCGGCGGCTGTTTAAATTCAACCGGCGGTTAAAAAGTAATGTGTGCAAATTTCCTGAAAAATTGTAATTTCAAAAATTCGATTAGTCCAATTAACAATTATCACGTAATACAAAATAAATGCAACTTCCAGAAAGATAAATCTTTCCAAAAGGATCGAATAATTACAAATTCAAAATTACGAATAAAAATAGCTACCGTTCCCCGGCAGCGGCGCCAAAAACCTGATGTGTAATTTATAACATAAAATTATTTAAAGTTTAGAAAAGGATTGTTACCAACGTATATCAACACACAATACAGGCACTGTACCTGATCGTATGATAATACAGAATCAGTAAGTCCGGATCGAACTCAGGGAACGTGTATTTATATTCGTTATCTCAAATTATATAATTAAACTAATTAAAGCAAGTAAATATGGGGGCGTTTTAGTTCTGTGAGAACATATTTCAGAAAACAACTAACTAAAGTAAATAGAAATTTAATTAACTAAGTGGATTGCGGATGAAAAACTGTTTCGAAAAGTCTTTGAGAATTAATCAAATATTAAAAGCAACGATTACTTGGAATTAAGTTTCACCTGGATCATGATTAACAAGAATATGTTTGATTAGTTTAACTGTGATTTCTATGATAACTAGATTTCCGCTAGAGTTATCTAATCCTACAATTTTAGAGAAAGATCATACGACTGTTCGTACATCAAGAGCTATCTTAGATTTATCCACTCTAAATTGTGTTTTAAATTCACTATTATTTACAATTTAATCTGTCGACTACGAATTAACAAAAGTCTCAATTATTCAGATTCGATATAATTGTCATGTTCATTCAATTCATTAAATTACTAATCTCTTAGCCTATCTGTTGGGAAAAACCAATGATTAAAACCCAACTTATAAATCTGATGAGTCATAATCTAAGTCTAGGTGACTTCTAAGACTAAGTGTGTTCTGAGTCTTAGTGATTATGAGTCTTAGTAATTATGAGTCATAATCTGAGTCTAGGTGACTTCTAAGACTAAGTGTGTTCTGAGTCTTAGTGATTATAAGTCTTAGTGTTTATGAGTCTTAGTAAGACTCAAAGATGAGACTTAGTTACTTGGAGCTTTATTTTAGGTAAGTTGTTATGCATTTCTCCTATTTGTTAAGAGATTTACACTTATCTTATTTTCCAAGTTTATCAAGAACTCTATTTATAGAGTTCTTAGGGTTTATTAACACCCATGAATTCTGTGTGAATTCTTCCGGTTTTCTAAGTGAATTCCGTTCTTTGTCGATGAATAAAACCTATTTAGTTCATTGATTTCTTTGTGTTCTTCGTAATATTAATCGTTATATCTTTTATTTGAATGAAACGGGACTATCAATTGGTATCAAGAGCGTGTCAGATCTATTCCAGATCTGTAAAGATCCATTCAAGATAAAAGATATCGTATTCAAAAAAGATTGTTGAAAATTCGTGTTTAAGTTCGTCATATTCTGGGCAGCGGTGATAAAAAGGGCATATCTCATTCGTTAGCCGTCGGATTTTCATGAAATTTTTACTGAAGATGATTTACACATAGGCGCACATTCTGACCCAAGGAATTTTTAATCGGAGGTTCTGATCAAGAGATATTTATTTTTGAAGTCTGCTGCAGAAAGTTTATTGTTATTGTGTATAACTATATTAAAACGATCACCGTATATTCTTTACACATTAGATCTTGGTGATTTTTTGATATAATATTCAAGGCGTACAGATCTAAGTTTTGTTAAAGTTTCAGTCTCATCAGATGTTTCGAAAAATAGATATATAATTTCAAAGATGAATACCGAATGTTTGCTGATTTTTATGTGAAGCTGTGGTAAAACGACTACTGTGTGTTCGTTAACCGTTGGATTTTATTGATTTTTGGATATGTAGTTAAAGAGACATATATCTACCTTGTGTTCAAATTTGAGCATGATCAGACATGTAATCTAGGAGATATTGAATGTTGAATCTGCTGCAAATTTTCAGTCTGACCAAGTCAGTCTCAGAGTAAGACGTGAGTTACCAAAGGTCAGTCTGAGCGGGTCAACCCTAAAACTCATACTGAGTAGGTCAGCCCCAGAGGTCAGATTGAGCAACTCAGCCCCACGAGCAACTCAGCCCCACGCAAATCAGTTTTACATGAACTCAGTCTCACAAGAATCCAGAATTCGAAATAAAGGCTAGCTCAAGGGTAATTAACATCTATGAAGCCGAAAATAAAGTTTTTAGATGCGTTCAAACTTTATTTATTGAAGAAGGATGATAACAAAACGGGGGAGAAAAGTTTAAAAGATTAACAAGAAAAAGAGTTTTGATTTTAAGGGGGAGATTCAAGCTACAAAGTAAACAACTCAAACAATACATTTCTTGTAATCAGTTTATTTGTTTTGTAATCATCAAATAGGAGGAGCTAAAAAAAAAGATTGGAAGAAGTCTTCTAAAGTGTCTACAACTGCATAATCCGTCTGATCAAGAACTGAAAAGATTAATTACATGGAAGAATGACAGCTTGGAATGGATAAAGAAAAGAAGAATTATTTTTCTGTTTCAGACTTACGTTTTTTATTATCTACTTTTATAGTCTGAGTCAGTTTTTATACTTAGTGTATGTTTGTGAAAAGATTTTGACATCATCAGATAGGGGGAGATTGTTGGGAAATACCAATGATTAAAACCCAACTTATAAATCTGATGAGTCATAATCTAAGTCTAGGTGACTTCTAAGACTAAGTGTGTTCTGAGTCTTAGTGATTATGAGTCTTAGTAATTATGAGTCATAATCTGAGTCTAGGTGACTTCTAAGACTAAGTGTGTTCTGAGTCTTAGTGATTATGAGTCTTAGTGATTATGAGTCTTAGTAAGACTCAAAGATGAGACTTAGTTACTTGGAGCTTTATTTTAGGTAAGTTGTTATGCATTTCTCCTATTTGTTAAGAGATTTACACTTATCTTATTTTCCAAGTTTATCAAGAACTCTATTTATAGAGTTCTTAGGGTTTATTAACACCCATGAACTCTGTGTGAATTCTTCCGGTTTTCTAAGTGAATTCCGTTCTTTGTCGATGAATAAAACCTATTTAGTTCATTGATTTCTTTGTGTTCTTCGTAATATTAATCGTTATATCTTTTATTTGAATGAAACAGGACTAACACTATCTCAATTAAGTATCAAGCTACAATTATCTAATAAATCATATAATTGTAAATAACTGATAAATTTATAAGAACGCTAGTTATGTTATAGATCTATCAATCACGCTAAGTAGTAGATTTAATAACTATGAATAAACATGGATCGCGATTAAACGTAAATAATAAAGGAAAAACCAATGAGTTCAAACATAAACTTGATTAAAACATAGATCCAGGTTCAACAATCCAAGCAATCGCTTAAAGAGTTTAGCTCATGTTGGATTGTAAGCAAATAACAGAATAAGTCTTAAAACAAAACATTGTATCAAGAAAATAATGCATAAAAGTTCAAACCAAACAATTGCTAACTTCAAAGTTGGTTAAAAGAGATTAACCAAAAGCTTCCAAGTGATCAATGGCTTCTAGGACTCTCCTTGCAGCTTTCCAGGATGGATGCAGGTTGAGAATAATGAATAATGTGTTTAAAACTCGAACCCTAGAAGCCTATTTATAAAGATTTAAAACCGACTGATTTAGCCGTCGGCTGGCTGAATTCAGCCGGCGGCTAAAATGTACGCGTGAAAAAGTTGCTTCCGCGGCACGTCATGAACAATTGTGAAAACTTTAATTCAGCCGCCGGCTGTTTTGATTCAGCCGCCGGCTGTTTCTCCAACTTCACATTTCTTGCTCGTTTGTCTCCGTTTCAAGCCGGTTTCAGCTCCTTTTCGCTCCATGATCCAAATATAACTCTAATCTGCAATTCTTACTAAAAATATACCAAATCATAACAAAAGTTGCAGAAAACGAGCTTAAATATGATAAATGTGGCTACAAAATATAGATTATTTCAGGCACATCACACATTTAGACCAAGTAACATTTCAGAGGTAATTCTACCAAATTGAATCACATTCACATACTTTGATTTTTCATAATTAAGCATACATTCCCTAAAATCAACTCTATCAAATTGAAGTTTAACAGGTAATTTATCAGTTTTATGCACAACTTCAAGCTTTTGTTTCAACCAACATTCAACATTCTTATGCCTCTTCTTGCACAATTGACATTTTGGTTTTCTTTTAGTTTTGACAGGATCTAATCACTTCCTGTTTAACAACATTTCTACTATCAATATCATTCAAAATCAACTCACTACTATTCAAAATAGAAGCATTCATATTATGAAAAGTATAACATTTTTCATGCACACAATTATGAACACATTCTAAACACTCTTCTTCAATCTCTAAAACATTTAGATCATTACACAAATTCAAATAATTGATGGCTAAACTGGAATTACATTCAACTAAACTCTTAGAGACTACATTCTTAACACTTCTATCATTAACCTTCTCTTCTTCCAAATTCCCAACATTCACTATAACCTTATAATTCTCTAAATTTTGACATGCTACACAATTAATTTTAACATTAGAGCTAGCAGAATCACTTAAGACACAATCTATATTCTTAACAGTTAATTCATGTTCATTGAATGGCGCTTTAAAATCAACACAAGGAGTTAACACAAAAACATCATGAAACTTATTAGAAACAAGCAAACTACTTTCAAAAGTTGTAGATTCAAGTTTGATAGAATAATTATCATTAAAAGGTGGTGGTACTACATTAAAAACCAATACCGGATTTTACTTTGCAAACAATTTAACTTTCAATTATTCCATTCAAAGTTTTAGATGACAAATTAAACTTATCAACCTTAATCTTAGCATTTTCAAATTCATGAGTTACCTTTTTGAATCTGTCAAATAAATTCTCATGTTGTGTTTCTAATCTACCCAATTTACCCTTGTAAGCATCAATATCTTTTAAAAGTGAATTATTTTTGCTTTATAAACCTTTTCAGTTTTCAAATATTCTCTTTGATGAAACTTGACAAAATCAATTTCTTTAAGTAGTTTTTGATTGTGTTCTGTAACAAATCTAAAAGATTTAGAAAGTACCTCATCAACTTCTAATGAATCAATCTTACTCATTGGAGCTTGAACACTCTTATTCTTGAAATCATCCTCTTGAACACCATCCCATTCACCGAATATGATGAAAGCCTTCCTATGTGTACTTGAGCTTGAATCATCATTTCCCACCTTAACTTCAGCTGCAGTCAACTTCTTTGCATCATCTTTGACTTGATAGTTGTTCCTTTAAAAAGTATTTTTCATCCTTCTAGGTACTGTGCATTCTCTATCAAAGTGTCCAAGTTCATCACAGCTGAAACACTTCACCTTAGACTTATCAAACAATTTCTTCCATCAGGGTGTATCTGCTCAAGATCTTCTTTACCCAATTCAGCTTGTGTCAAATTCCAGCTACAAAAGCTTCATAACTTGCCACAAATGCTCTGTATAACACATATTTGTCTCCTAACCCATTCACATTCATCCCACTCATACTAGAGTTCAAACTAGAAGAATGATATGCACTTGAATCACTATTTTGACTTGAAAAACTTCCATAGCTATTACCATTGTACCCAACAGATGCTTGATTTGGAGAATAACAGCTTCCAGAATGTCAATTGTTATGAGACTGCGCTTGACCTGGATAATGAGTAGTATTCACAGGAACTTGAGCTTTCAGAGCACATCCATAAACATTGCTTGCTTGCTTCTTGTCATCTAACTTCATATCCACTTCATAAGATTACAGAATTCCTCTCAGTTCCACCAAAGTCATAGCATTGAGATTTGTAGTTCGTTTGATAATCATCACTTGAACAAACCATTTGGTAGGAAGAGAACTCAACAATTTATTACAAATGTCATTATCATTCATCACAACTCTTGCACTTTTCAAATCACTAATCAACAGAGTATACCTGCTCACTTGTTCAGACAAACTTTCACCTCTAATATACTCAAATGACTCATACAACTTCTTTAGCATATCCTTCTTGCTCTCCTTCAGTTCCAAACTTCCTTCATAAGGCAGCTCAATACCATCCATTTACTCCTTTGCTAAAGTACATTCCTTAAAGTTGTTATAGATCTATGTAGGTAACGCTAGAATCACAGCTCCTAATGCCCGAAAATCTCTATCAATCAGTTTGTTGTTAGCCTCAGTGTACCTCTTAGGTTCAACAGCGACCATTTGAGTACACCCAGTCTCCTGCACCATAGGGCGATGAGGTCCATTTACAATTGAATTCCAAAGTTGTACTTCACTATAGTATATGAACGCCCTGAAACACAACTTCCACATCATAATGTCAGCTCCTGGAAGAAATTTGGGAGGCCTTCCTCCATAGCCTGTTTCATTATCATAATTGACAATAGGAGCATCCATACTATCACACGTAATGCATTATTGGATGGTGAATTTTAATTCGAATGAAGTGAATTTTAATTCGGATGATTCTAATTCAACTTGCAAATGATGATTACTCAGAATTGATCTTCAATCACTCACAATTGATTACTGAAGTTCTTAAACTACAAATTTTCAACAAAATTACTTAGTAACTACTTTTACCGCCAAATTCAGATTAAATTTGTAAAACTCGTTGACCTTATCGTTTAATCCTTAACAATTCTACTAAAACACCTCAGAAATAGCTCACTATCACTCGAGTATTGAGCTGAATCAAACTGAATTTGATTTACCAGCTCTGATACCAATTGACATGTCTAGAAATGATCTTAACTCTATATTTGGTTGATTAGCATTCCTAATTAGTTGCGGAATCACGTATTAGTAATTGAATTGTTAAAATGAAATGATGAATCTAACAATTTTATACAAAAATAATGTTTTCATTCAAAGCCAATGTTGGCGGGAAAGTTCGTTACAATTTGGTTTTCCCTCATACAAGCACACACACAACTGAACTCCCTCTCACTATTTATAGCTATGAATCTCACCTAAACTATTACATACAAATATCCTTATATTCATTAAGAATATTTCGGATTGATAAAATAAATAATGTCTTCATTTAACTTCAACTCGGATGGACTTCAGTTGACTCTGATGTTCAACTTTGTTCTTCCGAGTTAAATGTCATCATATATGTCACACCCCGCTCAAGCGGAAACCCAAGATGTAGATAGTATCAATAGTATCAGAGGTACAAGGTCACAACAAACGCTATAACAAAACATACATCGATTTTATTTAATTAATTCGAGGGTACAAAGTACTACATCATACGATGAATAGAGTAAATCATAAGGTTTTAGACCACCTGGTCAAAAACAAGATACAATAAAGTCAACATGTATCATATAGGAACTAATCCTAACAAAACAAGTTCCATCGAGCAAGTATACACACAACATAGTCACAAGAAAGATAGCAATCAACACACTGCACCCTTAAAGTCCTGAAAAGCATGAGAAATAGACGTCAACATAAAGTCCGTGAGAAATTCATAATTTTATATTTTAAGTACATTAATTACGAAAGGTTTTGACCCGTTTTGAAATATATATGTTAAATCAAAATAATATCTTGGTTTATAACAAAGTGAGATATAAGAATTGCCTTAGAAATATATACACCTGAGCCTAAACGTTAAATAGCAATATTTACCACCACCTTAGTGTGTTAAACTAAGGTTTAGTCATCGAAAATAAACGGTCATAACATCGCCTCGTAGGGACAGATTACCATCATCATCCCATACAAGCAATGAGGGTGTGTCGAACACCCATATAAATATATATATATATATATATATATATATATATATATATATATATATATATATATATATATATATATATATATATATAGGGTAAATATTAGCTACACCAAGTGTATAGCCAACTAGCTACACCATACACTTTATTATGTCATTTTTTGTTAATTAATTTTTTGTAAACTTATGTTCATTTTATAACAATTTATTTCTTTCACCTAATAATATAATCTAAACCTATTCTTACAATTAGAGTGAAGCCCCCTGCACTTTCGTGAATAAGTTTTTTAATTATGTTACATATGAAAATGGTTATAAATTGTTCTACAACACATTTAAATAACCATAATAGCCCCTTGGTGTAATGGAGAAAAAATCGAATGCTTGCTAAGAATCAAAATTAAATATTTTCAATGAAAATCTAATCAACTTTAACGTAAGGGTGTAGCTAGTTGGCTACACCTAGGTGTAGCCATTATATCACCATATATATATATATATATATATATATATATATATATATATATATATATATATATATATATATATATATGTATATATATGTATATATATATATATATATATATATATATATATATATATATATATATATATATATATATATATATATATATATATATATATATATACCGAGGGCTCAAAAGAGTTAACAGGTTTGTAAAGGAGGGTTTCATATTACCACAAAGGCCATATAAGAAAGGTTACACTAATCTAAAGGTATTCATAATCCAAAATGCATAAATAGGATAAATAGGTAAGTCACATTTTTCATGCCCAAAATATAAAACGAAAAGGGGTATCGAATAACTCACAATAAATCAGCAATAACAGTGTGAGGATAACAGACCTGTAGAACCACTCCACCACCTAAGTGCCCTAGAATAATGACATTATATAAGTTCAAGTACCTCTTAAAGTCTAGTAGGGTTTAGTCTTATTAATTAACGTTATATTACATTATATAATCAAAAGAGTGCTAGAGAATAATATTTCGAGTCAATAATAACGAATAGAAGATAATGATAGAAGGTTGAATATTGAAAACCAGAGTTTAGTCAAAGCTCACCAAATTCAATGTTATGGGATAATTGACTTTAGTCAAAGTCAACTATTATGATAAGGAGTCAAAGTAAACTAAAGGTCAACATTTAAAGAATCTAAACATATTTAAATTATATTTAAATATTTCAAATATATTAAGGTTAAATAAAATTTTATATAATGTTAACGAAAGTTATAATTTATTATTAGGAGATTATGATTACAATCATATTAATAAGTCCACAAACGTCTATTTGTCAATATATATTATTTTTACGTAAAACGAGATATTTATATTAGTTTGTCCAATATATATATATATATATATATATATATATATATATATATATATATATATATATATATATATATATATATATATATATATGGTTCGTACTGTGTTGAATGCAGAGATTAAGGAAGCTATGTTTGCAATTGGTGAAGATAAAGCTCCTGGTCCTGATGGTTATACGTCTGCTTTCTTTAAGAAGGCGTGGGAGGTTGTGGGGGATGACGTTTGTTTGGCTGTTCAATAATTTTTACGTAATGGCAAAATGCTTAAAGAGGTATATAGTACGATTATTGTGTTGCTTCCAAAGGTTGTTTCTCCGATGAAAGTTACGGATTATCGCCGTATTTCCTGCTGTAATATGTTGTACAAATGTATTAGTCGTATTATCACTAATCGTTTGAAAGAGGGGTTGACAGATATTATAAGTGCTAATCAATCTGCTTTTGTTCCCCGTAGAAGCATTTCGGATAATATTTTATTATCTCAAGAACCGGTCAAGAATTATCATATTGCGCGTGGGGTGTCCAGGTGTGCCTTTAAAATTGATATTCAAAAGGCGTGTGATACAGTTGATTGGGGTTTTATTTAAGGAATACTCTTATTGGGTTTGGTTTACATAATACGATGGTGGCGTGGATTATGGAATGTGTGACTTCTACGTCTTTTTCGATTTGTGTTAATGGGGATCTCCATGGGTTTTTTCGTGGGTTGCGTCAGGGTTATCCGCTATCTCCATATTTATTTACGATTGTTATGGAGGTGTTAACATTGTTACTTAAAAGAGGAGTGACAGAGTCAAAGTCGTTTAAATATCATCCGAAGTTTGCGAAATTAAAGCTTATTAGCCTGTGTTTTGTAGATGATTTTATTATGTTTTCTCATGGAGATAAAAAGTCGATTATGGTTTTATTAAATACCTTAAATAAATTTAGAAGAGTTTCAGGGTTAATTCGAAGTATTGAGAAGAGTAAGACGTTCTTTTCATGTGTGAGTGATCGGGTTAAGAGTGCTATTTTAAAGGTGCTTCCTTTTGAGGAGGGATCTTTTCCTATAAATTATTTGGGAGTTCCATTGATCTCTTCCAGAATTTTAGTTGAAGATTGTAAGAGTTTAGTTGAGAAAGTTCGGAACTGTCTGGGAGATTGGCGAAATAAATCTTTATCTATTGTAGGCAGACTTCAATTAGTCGTGTCTGTTCTTTCCTCTATGCATGTGTATTGGGCATCGGTTTTCATTCTTCCTAGTTCTATTCTCCTTGATATTGAAAAGCTGCTTCGTGGGTTCTTGTGGTGTCAAGGATTGTTACAGCAGGGTAGAGCTAAGGTGGCTAGGGCTGATGTCTTTCGTCCTAAAGCGGAGGGTGGTTTAGGTATTCATAGTCCCGTTTCTTGGAATTATGATTTAATGATGGTGCATATCTAGAAGGTCCTTGTTAGTAAGGAGTCTTTATGGGTCAAATGAGTGCATACGCATCATCCTGTGGGTCACAGGTTTTGGGAGGTCCAAGTAAAGACGAATGCAATTTATAGTTGCAGAAAGATCTTGGGTTTACGTGATGTTATTCGAATGAATGTCATCAGTAAGATTGGTGATGGTAGAATGATTTCTTTCTGGTTGGATAATTGGAGTGTTGCTGGTCCTTTAAATAACTTTATTTTGAATCGGGACATTATGAATGCGGGTTGGACATTAAAAAGTAAACTTGCTGATCTTTTAAATGGAAATAGTTGGTCTTGGCCGGGTTTTTGGTTTCAAAAATAAGCGGTGTTAAATCAGGTTCCAGTGCCAATTTTGGGTGAGTGCATGGATTCGATCAATTGGGTTGATACTGATGGGTCTGAGGTGCTGTTTTCTACTGCGAGTGTGTGGGATGAAATTCGTGACCGTGCTGATCTTGTGGATTAGAAGGAAGTTGTGTGGTTTTCACAGAGTATTCCGCGACACTCTTTTGTTGTGTGGTTACTCGTTTTACAAAAATTGATGTCTCAAGACCGTATCAAAGACTGGGAGAAATCAGATAAGATCAAATCTGTCAATAGTGTTTTTTGCAATCTACAGCCGGATTCGCATGATAATTTATTTTTTGAATGTTCTTATGCGACACAGGTTTAGTGGTTGGCATGTGCTGGCTCGAGGATTCCGCTTGATATGTATAAATGGTCAGATGTTATTGTGTTTTTAAAGCAGCGAGTCAAGAAAGGTAATGTGTGGGGGCGTGTTGGTCGTCTTGTTTTTGCAGCTTCAGTTTATTTTATCTGGAAAAAGAGGAATAAAAGATTGTTTAAGAAAGGAACGCGTAGTATCGATGTCATGTATAAGGTTATCTTTACCACGGTCGGATTGAAAATCATGTCGCTTGGGATTGCTAACCGGTTTGAATGGAAGACTATTTCTACTATTTGTAACTTAGATGTGGCTTAGATGTGGTTGAGGGGCTCGAGTAGGATGTGTCTTGGGTGAGGTTGTGGTGTGTTGGTTGTTGGTTTCTTTAGCTAGTTTGAGTATCTAGTGTGTTGTGTTGGTTGGGTTTGTATTTGGTTGTGTTTGAGTTTTTTCTCCAAGTCTTTCTCACATATGATTCTTTTGTTTCATCTTTTTCTGTAACAATTTTTTATTAATATATTTTGCCGGGGAATTCCATTTGGAATATATATATATAT
Source organism: Senecio squalidus (assembly GCA_910822075.1). NCBI lineage: Eukaryota > Viridiplantae > Streptophyta > Magnoliopsida > Asterales > Asteraceae > Senecio > Senecio squalidus. The sequence continues at coordinate 16,585,211 of CAJVGC010000432.1, read as the reverse complement.
ATATATATATATATATATATATATATATATATATATATATATATATATATATATATATATATATATATATATATATATATATATATATATATATATATATATATATATATATATATATATAGGAATAGGATCGAATATAAACAATGTCAACTCTACACACCAATAGGTACGTTTTAAAAACTTAGAAAAGAGTAGTTAAAAAAGTTTTTTCTCAAATTTGTTTCGGAAAATCTCCTCAAATAACCTCCAGAATCTTTTTATGAAATAAAAATGTTTTTTCGGGAAAAAACGCGGATGCAATTTTTCGCTAGATGCATTTTTCTAATTTTACCAAAAATGCATCTACTTTTTTTAAAATATGCATTTTTTTTTTATTGATAACAATGCGTCTTATTATTAATATTACCAAAATATTGAGTTAAAACACACCATATTTTTTAAAATGTATCTATTTGTTTCTAAAAAAATGCATATAGCGAAAAAGTGTACCCAAGTTTTTTAAAATCAATATTTCGAAAAAAAATTTAAAAATTGTTTTATTTCACAAAATCATTATAGAGGTTTTTTAAGATAATTCTCGTAAACAGTGTTGAAAAAAACATTCCTTTACTACTTTAAAAAAAATTAATTGATTTTGGAGCGTTCCTACCGGTATATATTTTAAGCATGGTGTATAGCGGAACCTCCCCCTATATATATATATATATATATATATATATATATATATATATATATATATATATATATATATATATATATATATATATATATAGGGACTGATTCATGCAAGAACTCTTATTTTTGCGAGAACTGCGAGAACTCTTAAAAAAAGTGCCAACTAACATGTAAATATGTCTATTAACATGTAAAAACTATTGAATGTTAAAAATCTAGTGAAAATATAAATGAAAAATTAAAAAAATTGTATGAAATCACGCGTATTTACAAATTGTTCACATATGAACGTTTTTTTTCAAAAAATGAGTTCATATATGAACGAAAACTTTTTACGTCATTTTATATGATTTTTTTTTAGTTTTTTACGTTTATATTTACTTGATTATTAATCTCCAAAAGAGTTTGCATGTGAATGAACAAAGTAAAACGAGTTTTAACACTTTTTGTAAGAGTTCTCGCAGTTCTCGCAAAAAAAAGAGTTCTCGCATGAACCATTCACTATATATATATATATATATATATATATATATATATATATATATATATATATATATATATATATATATATATATATATATATATATATATATATATATATAGTAATTGGATCGGGTAAGAACGGTCCAAAGTATAGGAACGCTAAGAACCAATGTTGACCGTCTGATTAAGGTGATTATCAGTAGTAAGAATTACTACTGATCAGTAGTAACCTTACTACTGATAAGCACTGCGAGATTTGATATAAAAAATTTAATCGGACGGCCAGAATTTGTTGCTGATCAGTAGTAAGTGGTTACTATTGATCAGTAGTAAGTGGTTACTACTGATCATCACCTTAATCGGACGGTCAGCATTGGTTCTTAGCGTTCTTATACTTTGAGCCGTTTTTACCCGAACCTCACCCTATATATATATATATATATATATATATATATATATATATATATATATATATATTTATCTTTTAGGTATATTATTGACATGTCTTGATCAATCTCAAACAAATAACTAGGTGATTAAAATCACTAACATGTTACGGAATAACGAATTAGTGATTGAGTTTATGAATTGAAATGAATCAAAGTATGTGTGAGTAGAAGAAAATTTTCAGTAAAGGGCAAAAATGTCGGGAAAAGCGGGTACAAAAGATATTTTCACTCACATAAGCTCTATCTATCTGTCTCACTTCTCTCACTATTTATAGGCTAATACACACACTAACTATTACATTACAACAACCCTTACGTTCATTTAAGAACACTTTGGGTGAACAAAATACATTATGTCATTAGTAAACTTTAACTCTGGTGAACTTTAAGTTAAGTCGGGTAGACTAAATTGTTCACCCGAGTTAAAGTCTTTACGAAATACTTTCTAAGTTTTAGTTCGGGTGATGAATATTGTTCACCCGAACTAATTCCTTAGCCACAAAATCACTACGAAGAATTCTTGGAAGCTTCAACCATCATTCTAAATAGGATCCAGCAATCTCCCCCGTGGATGATGCTTTCAAAATCTTCATTCTTCAGGTTTAGCTTCATTCCCATCTTTTAATCAAAATTCATCTTCAACTACCAATCACCTTCCTTGTCTATTACACATTCTAATTTTCTCAACTTCCCATGCAGCTACCTCCAATGCCATTCTTCTTTCATTGTCATCTTGTTGCAATTTCTCCACAGGTAACTGAAATATGGTTAGGAGATCTTCATTTGAGAGTTCCCTCAAGTCTACATTCTCATAAGTTATTTCATCTTCTCCATCGTTTTTGACTACCACAATCTCATCACTTTCATAATCCATCCATAATATGAGAATCTTTGGTTTTTGGTGAACAATCTTTACTCTCTTCATGGGAACTCTATGCAAAGTCACCCTATTCCTTTTGTTTCTAAATTTCTTCCCAAAATCTACAAAGTCAGTCTTTGCACATTCTTGAAATTTCATATTCTTCTCCATGAGGATATGCACCATGGTTCACCATTTTCAATTTGCTTTGCTGCCAAGCATCCTCCACAATAATTTTCATAAGTTTCTCAGTTGTGTCAAATGATTGAGTCATTGTACCATTAACACTCTTCCTTTTTATCACTATAGCACCTTTGTAAGGATCAAACCTCCATCCCACAATAGGTGGAAGAATGCATTGGCTCATTCTTTGAAGCTTTTCTCGTTCTACCCTTGATTGCTTTTTAGATATATCTTTTATTCTAGAACCAGATCCTTCCTTATTTCTTTGCATAAGTGTATCTTCTTGATCAACTTGAAAACCATATTAATCAAGTCTCCTCCATCAGCTGCAGTATTATCTACCCAATTTGATAATTCTTCTATAATTTCATTTGCAACTAGCTCATCTAGATAATAATCTTCAGGAAGAACTGATATAGCTTCTGATTGAGCTTTTGATTGATTTATTGTTTGAGTCTTTGAAAACCATGGCTCATTCTCCATGTACTCCGCAAATGGATCATCTTCTTGCTTCACCTTCATCTTCAACAGAACCTCTTGACTTGGATTTTCAACTAAAGACTTCAAGGTTGCATTCTGACTTGGATCAACAGTTTTTAAAGGGCTATTCCCGCCAAAATTACAATATACATTCTCTTTCAATTAACCAATTATCAATACAATTATAGCTTAGATTCACTCAAGTTGAGAGATTTCGCATCTCAATTTGATCATGCATGATACACCTCGCCGGTGGCGGAAACGCAGGGTGTGGCCAATTGCGCTCGTCATAACATAATAGTAAATAAAGACATAATCTATATGATAAAAGAAAATATGTATTGTTATGACGTCACCATAGTTAAGGTAAAATCCTTGGTACACGAATCCGTCAAACACTACAAGGAATAAATTCAACCAAATAACCAACGTAACGTAATCAAATATTTAGGCATACAAGCCCGAAATATAAATCCCAAAATAACAGTATAGTCAATATAGAAAGCCACAATGTAAATGCAACCCTGAAAGTCTTCTAGAGTCTGAATCCTAAAGCTTTGACAACCTTCCAAAATTCAGGATAATTTCGTGTTCTATATCTTCGAGATATATGTTTATTTTCTTAACTGTACTTTGACCGTAAACGTATTTGTGTCGGAATCGATATCGGAATCAATAAATGAACCCTAATATCAAGAAAACGCATAATGAACTTGCCTAAGTTCATTTCATATCAAATTGTAAACTTTCAACTAACGAAAATGCTTAACGATAACGAAAAACGAAAAATTTCCAGAAACTAGCGTAACTAGCTAGAATAGTTACGCAATGTAACTATGCAGTTACGCAACGTAACTATTTGGAATATTTACGCCGTGTAACTATGCAGTTACACAGCGTAACTATGTAGTTACACTAGCGTAACTAGCGTGCAGTGAGTCATTTTGCATGAAAATCGATTGGTGCACTTGTTGTTACGTCTCTAACACCTGTAATAGCTCGATTTGACCCCCTAATTTACAGATTTAGGCTTTTGACTTTCTCCCTCTCTCTTTCTTTCATTCTAACATCACAAAAAAATTAAAAACACACACACATTAAAACACACTCTCTAGAGCTCTTTTCCAGCCATATTTTGGTAGAAGAAACCGCATAAAAACACACCAAAACACCTCCTAAAATCGTTCTAATAATCAAGGAGTATTCAATCTTTGGGTTACACAAACGTTTTCTCCATGTTGAAGCTCAAATCACCAATCAATCGTCATCAAACCATTTCTCTCCGGTAAAAACTCTTCCATTTACTGTTTTTACTCAAAACATACATTGCATGTGAGATCTAACACTTAAAAATATGATTTTTGAAGTTTTATAACCCATTTACATACAAAACGGGTTTTTATAAATCATTACTTAAATCTTAGTTTTTGTGGTTAAAAACTTGTTATAAACTGTCTTTTATAATGTATTTTGATGTCTCTATCATTACATATCGAAATCTACCATCAAAAAATGAATTTACAACACTAAAAACGATTTTTGACAACTAAAAGGAAACTGTTATCAGTTACGCTGCGTAACTACAATTACACTCAGCGTAACTACGGTTACACTCTGCGTAACTGTAGCGAGGTCGTGAAAACTTATTCAACCCGTTATAAAATTTGTAACCTTGAACTTATTAGTTAGACATATCTATGACACTGTAAAAAAACAAGCATTTCGTTGACTAAAAAACATATAATTTAATAAATTATATCACTTACTCAAACTTGGTATGTTCTAAGGTTCCTTCGATTTCCGACGCGTTCGACTTCCTTTCCGTACACGCTAATTCTTCGCAATCCGTGAGTTACATCCCCACTCTTTTTACCCTTTTTGTACTACTTTTGGGGGAAGCATGAGAACGAACTATTTTGTGAACTTATGAACCAATTTATGAACTTGTGAACTTATGAACCACTTTATGAACTTGCGAACTTATGAACGTTTTATGAACTTATATGCGTATACTTTTTATATTGCCACGCTCGGCACTCGTTCGAACTTATGATTGATTGTATAGCTTGCAACCCTTGATGAGAATATAACATGCTTCGTAAGTGCCTACTATCAGTTTAAAACTTACATTAGTGCCCAGTTTTCGCAACGCACACTATTAGCTTATTAAGCCGTTTAGTAATTATGGGTATCGATACTTAGGAAATAATTGTTTTTTACTTAGGAGGCATTCTAAGTACATATTACTAAGATCAGAAATACTCCTCTTAGATAGTGCGGGGTAAGGGGCCTCGTGGTTGGTTAATCGGTTTAGTGTGAACACTTATAGTTATATTATGCCAAGAGTTTGATACAATATTTCAAATCAATAGTTACTTTTCTTTTACGCATATCGTTGCGCGTATATATTTAGATATATACGAGCTTCCGCAACCATTTTTACAAGTATTGCTATACTTGTCCGTAAACATTTTTACAAGGTATTGCTACACCTTGCCGGAACGTAAACATTCTTTACAAGTATTTCTATACTTGTCCGTAAACATTTTTATAAGGTATTGCTATACCTTGCCGGAACGTGAACATTCTTTACAAGTACTGCTATACTTGTCCGTAAACTTTTTTACACGGTACTTCTATACCTTGTCGAACTCATTTTTTTATCCGAGAGTATATATATACGGACCCAAAAACATCTTTACAAAGTATCGCTATACTTTTGCCGAAATCACTTTTATCCGAAAGTATATATATACGGACCCGAAAAGCATCTTTTAAAGTATTTCCATACTTCGCCGAAACCATTTTTAGTCAAGGACTACCAAAACTGTAACTCACTTACTACTTTCATAGTTGACACTTTTTCTCATGTTTTCAGGAAAACGAAATGTAAGGACTAGAAGTGCATAGCTATCGGACGGGTCAGGCAAGTCACGTGAACCATGAATCGGGAGAAGACCTTGTCTATTTATCTATTTTGGGAATTTCGTTAAAATGTTTACTTATGTATGTTGTTGTACTGAAATGTTAAACTCTTGGTTATTTTCAAACTTGTAAACGTTTTATCACCTAATGCAAATGACTTGAAACCGTTTTATTTTACTATGACTCGTGTTATGATATCGACGCTCTTCACATCCCGGGTTTCCGCTTTAGCGGGGTGTGACATGCTATCATACTTGTTCTGGATTGTTTGGTTTGGATTGTAGTGTTTGACGTGTTTTCATGAGACAAGGGTAACTTCTTGTTAATTGGAAATGTCACAACATTTTCCTTATTATTGCATGTATTATTTCTCTATTATTATAATGTGTTGTGATGATTACCTATTGGCCACACACTGTGTTTCTGCCGTAAGCGGGGTGTGACAATAATGACGTTCGTACGTGACAAATGATTTGAATTATATTGCCCGACTTTCCGATCAGGTGACGAGTCATAATTTTCCGGTGGGTAGAGTGACGAGCTATGTTTTCTCGGGTACGGGGCGGTTGTCGGATCCATTTTTTTCTCATACACGGAGTCTTGGCTGCCAGGACATTTTGCTCAGACACAAAGCATGTCCGCCAGGCCATTTTTCCCAGAAACGGGGAATTGGTTGCCGGGCCATTTAGCTCGAGCACAGGGCTTGGCCGTCGGGTCCTTTTTTGCCTGTCAGGCCACTTTTCTTGGTGACGGGGATGCCCGCTCGGGTCGCTTCTTGCCCACTAAGGCCTTTATCTCGAATACGGGGTTCGACTACCAGGTCATTTTTCCCGGACATAGGGCTTGGCTGGTGGGCCATTTAGCTCGGACATAGTGCTTGGCCACCAGGTCCTTTCTTTCCCGTCAGGCCTTTTTTATCAGTGACGAGACTGCCCGCCAGGACGTTTATCTCGGAAACGGGGGCTCGGCCACCGGATCATTTTGCCCGGACACGCGGACGTGCCCGCCGGACCATTTTACCCAGACACGGGGCTTTGCAGCCGGGTCGATTGGCTCGCACATGGGGCTTCGGTCGCCGGGTTGTTTTGCCTGGACACAGGGCCTTTGGCCACCGGGTACCGTTGCTCGGTGTCGGGCTTTAGATCTTGGTTTCCAGACACTTTTCTCTGGGTGTTGGGCATATGTCAAGTTGCCCAAAATTTGGGTGTTTGGCATATCGTAAGTTGCCCAAATTTTGGGTGTTAGGCATATCCCAAGTTGCCTAAGTTCCTGGGTGTTGGGCATATCCCAAGTTGTCCAAGTTATGGGTGTTGGGCTTTTTTGTGTTTCTAGGGTGTGGGTCTTATAAAAATCGGCCCAGACTCTACTAACACTATCATGCCTCCTATTTAGGGTTTCAAAGTTGTTTTGAAGCCTAACGTTCTTGCTTTACTCAACTATGGTCCTACCTGCCATTGGTCTTTCTAGCTTTCGACTTTTCCTTACCCAAACTTAGCCTTGGCCGCGATGTCCATCAATGGCCTTGTATGGCCTTGGACTTGCCACCCTAGCCTTTCCCTTCTTGGCCATGTATGTTCCATAAGGCTTGCCTTGTGTGATTTTGGCTAGTCTTGGCCATGTCTAGCGTGACTTTGAAAAAAATAATGTTTTATTGGATGATCAAGCCAATAACACATTTTTGTTTGTTATGTTTTTTTTTATAATCTTTTTTATTTATTTTTTATTATGAATATTGTGTTCATGACACTTTCCCGGATGTGTATGACAATGTGTATACTGGATTGTGCCAATGGCACTATTGGTTAACCATGACTTTGTTTACTCGCGAGTGATGTCGCTTTCCAATGAGAAGTGTTTTCCTTTTCCCGGTAGGTAAAAAGAATATATATATATATATATATATATATATATATATATATATATATATATATATATATATATATATATATATATATATATATATATATATATATATATATATATATATATATAAATGTTTGTATGTTTGACATAGACTTAAGAGTCTATGGTTGTCTTCACATGTTTTCTCCCGAACATAGTTTGTGGTGTAGTAGATGAGGCATGTCCTAAACGTAATATTTCAATAAGTTCATGGCATTACATGTGCTCGGTAAATATTGCTCATCTAAGTCAACAAGGGTGTAGGAACCATTTACATGTGTCCCAAGGACTATATACGTGCCTTCCCATGGAGGACGCAATTTTTGCAAGTTCTCTACCCTTCTAGCTTCATTCTTCAGCCAGACAAGATCTTCCAGCTTGAAAGATGTGTGGTGGACATTTTGGTTATAATACTTGGCCATCTATATGTGGCTTTCTTCGTGTCGAATGAGAGATATTTCTCTTCGCTCTTTGATAATGTTTAAATTTTCTCTTAGGGCTTCCTCTTTCAGTTTCGGATTGAAGAGAAGGATCCAACTACTAAGGATTGTAAGTCCTGTTGGGATGACTGCTTCGGTCCCAAAGACAAGGCTAAAAGTATTTTCATATGTAGACATGTCGGGTGAAGTTTTGTGTGCCTAGAGGATGTGGATGCCTGGGCTCTCGTCTACCCATGCTTTTCATATTTTCCTAATCTGGCCTTGATTCCCTTGACGATTGCTTTATTCATGACTTTGACCTGGCCATTAGCTTGAGGGTGTGCCACCGAGGTGAATCGGTGTTGGATATCCATATCCTGACACCATGTTTTAAATGGATTTTCTGCAAATTGTTTTCGATTATCACTAACGAGGACATGTGGGAATCAAAATCTACATACTATATGTTCCCAGAAAAACTTTATCACTCGGGTACCGATTGTAGTCGCCAAGAGTTTAGCTTCTATCCATTTGGTGGAGTAAGCCACCGCCATTAGAAGGTATTCGACATTACCCACCCCAGGAGGAAATGGTCCAACAATGTCGATTCCCCGTTTATAGAATGGTTAGGCGGTGGTGACTGGAATGAGATCTTGCTTAGGCATTTTTGAGACTGAAACATGTCTTTGGCATGATTCCATTTTTCTATTTCTTCCTTTGCGTCTCTATGCATGGATGGCCAAAAGTATCCAAGTCTCATAACCTTGGTAGTTACTGAGCGGGTGTCTGCATGAATGTCACAACTCCTACCATGCACATCTTTGATAAGCTCTTTTGCTTGTGTTGGGCCAACACCTCTTAGATGTGGGTCTAAAAATGACTTCCTGAACAAGTAATTTTCTATGAGAAGGTACATTGGTGCTTTCATTCTGACCTTCCTGGCCAACTGTTTATCCTATGGGAGTTGGCCATTTTGAAGAAAGTTTTTTATTGGATTCATCCAACAATCTTCTTTCGTTATTGCGACCACCTCCTTTGTTGGCACTATAGATTTCTCAGTGCCCGGCTGATGAAATAGATTACCGTTTGTGATGTTCCCGTTACTCCTACTAAGACTTCACTAGCGCATTCTCTAGAAGCAGCTAGGTAGACAGTTAACGTTTCCCCAACTATAGGAGTTGTGAGTGTTGGGAGATGGGCCATGAATTTCTTCATTTATTGAAATGCCACTTCTGCTTCTTCATACCATGAGAAGTATTTTTTTAATGCATCCCTTCAAGGTGTGAAAGAAAGGAATAGATCGATCTGCAGCTTTAGATAAAAATAAACTAAGCGGTGCTAGTTTGCCATTTAGGCTTTAGACTTGTTTTCTGGTGGTGGGAGATGGCATGTCAATGACTGCCTGTATTTTCTTTGAGTTGGCTTTGATTCCTCTAGGTGTAACAATATGACCCAAGAACTTCCCTTCTTCTATCCCAAAGCTTCATTTAGATAGATTAAGTTTCATGTTGATGCTACGTAGCGTCAGGAGTGTCTCCATTATGTCAGCCAACATGATGTCTTCTGAGTTACTTTTGATGACTATATAATCTACATAGGCTTCTATTCTTTTCCCCGTTTGACCTTTGATGTGACAACCGTCACTCTATCCGTCCTTAGTTAGTCTAGTATTGATGTGCGGAATCTAGTTTTCCAAAAACGCTTACTCTAGACTACGACATCGGGAAGTGTACCCTTATCGATCGTAGTATAGTATTGGAAAATTCGGGTTCGAACACAGGGATTGTATTATATTGAGTTATTAGCTTGATAAGTAACTAGTAACAAGTAGGTGTTTATAATTAAACTAACAATAACAACGATTAAAACTGATTTGTGATTGAAGATTTAAAGACGCTTTCTTGGACCGTTCACGAATATATGATCTTTCCTAAGTATGAAATGTTGATATACTTATAATTTAAAACCAAGTTCCTTTCGAATACCGGATTTCTCCAATTACCCAACCGTGCAATTATTCCTTTCGAATATGGTTAACACCCCAAATAATAGTGCATAAAGTATCAAGCAGATTGTGAGAATTAATTTATAAACTTCCTTTCGAATAGTTTACTAGTCAATAAACCGATTTCTCTTATTTTACTAACTAGTTTTTGTGTTCAACCTTACTTATTTCAATTACTATTGACGATTCCTTTCGAATACCGTTAATTTCTATCAACTATAGACCGATTCACATATTCATTCTTATTTTAGAAAAATCGCGAGATCCTTCGAATACCTGGTTTTAAACAAGAACATATGCAATTTAATAATTTCGTTAAAGCTTAAACCCAAACGGATCCCCAATTAACCAAACGCACATCAATCAAACAATTTCATACTTAAAATTAACCATACTAACGATCACATATCCAAGCCAATGTATAAAGAAACACATGATAGATGAGAAGTTCATAATTGTACCAAGTGTTTGATGAAATGCCAATGTCTAAATACCCAAATTGAAATGAAATTGAAGCCAATAGTGTGATTGCGATTGTAAAATAATGAAAACTTGTTGATTGTGGGATGAATTTCTTCAAGATCCTCCTTCCCAAAAGCTTCAAGAATGGTTGTCTCCCTCTGTTGTCTTGTGATGGTAATTCTTCTTAAGAGAAAATGATCATGATGATCATTTCCAAATGATAGTAATTATGGGTAGTGATGGTCATCAATTCATCCATAAAGTCTGGTGAAATAACCACAAACCTCCAACCTTTCAATATCCAAATAGATAGCCGTCACTTCACAAAATAATTATGCCTGACACCCCCACTGCGTCGCAGTGGGCATGACCGCGGCGCGGTGGGCACCCAGTTCACGACCATTTTGCGTTTTGTTCCTTTCCTTGGGTTGTTTTGGCATATCTTGACGGTCATTCCTCATTCCAATGCTAAAAACCTAAATATATACATTTACACAAAGCTAAGTAATATGGGGTCTATCCATCACGTTTTGACACAAAAACATAACAAATATCGCGAATAAATATGTATATAAGTGAGCGATCTCAACCCCCCCCCCCCCATACTTAACCATTTGCTTGCCCTCAAGAAAATCCGACATAAACTCTAACTCATTTTACATTGAACAACTTAAGAAGAGTCAAGGAATCATGGGCTCATACATTTAAAGACATTCCGGCATTAATAATTAAAGATTAGCGTGAAATTGAAAGATCATGAACCGACTACGAACATCAAATGCTACCAAATTACTTAAGTAAACAAAAACCGCCATATTCTAAAGCTAATTCCCATTTGATCCCCTAGTTTTGATATATCCAAATAACCACCCCTTTTCCCTAACTCACCAGCCTAAGTCGGAGCGATCAGCCTACCATTGGGCCGACCCCTATGCCTATGCTTTCGGGGGATACTCCAATATCACATAATCAATTTCCTTTGAGAATTTTTGGTTAGTCTTTGCATTTTTCTTGCCTCTCACTTTTATTCACTTCAAATACTAAAGATTTGTTATTTATATTTTCTTTGAAGTGAACGTTTTTGTAACGGGATTTGATTCTTCGTTATAGTGAGGATGAGTTTAATTTGTTGACGGGAAAGACCTATTGTCTTTTTCTTCGCCTCTAACTCTTTTCGGGATCAAGTGATATCTAAGTTCCCCAACTACCCCCGAGAGGGTGCAAGTACTAATAGGGCTCAGTACTAAGGATATCTAGCGGTTTTCCGGATTTTAGATTTTTCAGGGAAATACAAGGAACTAAATTCGGAAAACCTAAACTCTTATTTACAAGTATTTTACTACCAAGAGATGTTCCTAACAATTTCACGTTGAAATACCGGAATGCAATTAAATATAGAAGCCCCTATATCATTTTCCCTAAACTACATTTAAGCGTTTTTATTTATTTACAAGACTCAAATGGGACAAAATAAAACATGATGGATAAGAGAGGGATTATTAAACTAGCAAATTTCCCGAGACTTTCCCCCATACTTAATTCACACATTGTCCCTAATACGTTCCAAACTAGAAACTAAAAAGAAAATCAAACAATACCAAAATAAAAGGAAAGCAAAGATAAGCAAACTCGAGTTGCCTCCCATAAAGCGCTTTGTTTTTATCATGAGTCTATAGATCGACTCGTCCTCCATGCACATAAACAAACTGTAACACCGTGCCCGAATCCGACCCGATACTTGACTTGTAACTTTAATTCGGACTTTGTAATTGTATACATTTGACGATTTATAAAAGTTCGATTTGAGTTATGTATATTTGGGTTATCTTAATTCTATTTAAACCTTGTAACATTATTAATGTGTTATCTTGCATGTGTACATTAATGTACACTAAAATGTGTTTAATACACATGGACTTATATAAATGCAAGTAATTCTAGTAATGTGTTAAAGACAAGTAGTTTAATTAATACATGCATGCAAGGAACTATGTATGTATGTATGTATGTATGTTTCCTTGTTCTTAGCCTTGTTCTTAGCCTTCAAGTTTGGTCAAATGAGTTACACATTTCTTATTTATGGCTTTAAACACCTCTTTAACCATTTCTTTTTGTAACCTACAATAATTAAATTTGGAGTTAATTATTAGGGGAGTTACATTTTGACCTTTCTTTATCACATATCAAACTCTATAAATTGGTGTCTTTTTGTCAAAAATCAAACCCATACAAAGCTCCATAATCAAGACTTCAAGCCTTCCATAATCGATTGTAAAGGTTTCCAATTCTATTGTTTTTCATCATAATCATGTTTATCTTTTATGTTACTCAAAGCTTACCATCATCATCTTATTAATCTTGTTTATTCAAACTCTAATCTAGAAAACTCAAAATTCATGATATATTCTTATTCATATTTATTCTTATTTCTAGATTTGTAAAGGCAAGTTTGGTGTTCCTTTCAACGTATTCCGTATTCATAATCTAGTATCCGTATCTACCTCCGTATTTAATCATGTGAGTAAACTCGATGCCCTTTTTATTATATAAATCTTTGGGCTGTATCATGACATTCATATTCATACTTATATTCATACTTTTATGTTTAATTCATAAATGATTGTGTCACTTGATTCATTCCAATCTTTGGGCTGTATCATGTGAGTAAACTCGATGCCCTTTTTATTATATAATCTTGCGACTTGCTCTAGAACTCCTCAAGAAAGAAAAGCTTTATGCTAAATTCTCGAAGTGCGAATTTTGGCTCAAGGAAGTTAAATTTTTGGGTCATGTAGTTGATGCGAAGGGAATACACGTTGATCCCACTAAGATCTAGGCCTTTCGTAACTGGCCTATTCCAACTAATCCTTCTGAGATTCGATCTTTTCTTAGATTGGCAGGATATTATCGTCGTTTCATCGAAAACTTCTCAAAGATCGTTATTCCTATGACGAAGCTTACTCATAAAACTGAGAAGTTTGTTTGGGGAGATGATCAAGAATCAGCATTTCACATTCTTAAAAACAAACTTTGTAAAGCTCCTGTTCTTAGTCTTCCTGATGGAACCGAAGATTTCGTGGTATATTGTGATGCATCGGGAAATGGTCTTGGTTGTGTGTTAATGCAACGAGGAAAAGTTATCGCTTATGCATCGAGACAATTGAAGAAGCACGAAGTCAATTATACCGTTCATCGAGACATTAATGTACACTAAAATGTGTTTAATACACATGGACTTATATAAATGCAAGTAATTCTAGTAATGTGTTAAAGACAAGTAGTTTAATTAATACATGCATGCAAGGAACTATGTATGTATGTATGTATGTATGTTTCCTTGTTCTTAGCCTTGTTCTTAGCCTTCAAGTTTGGTCAAATGAGTTACACATTTCTTATTTATGGCTTTAAACACCTCTTTAACCATTTCTTTTTGTAACCTACAATAATTAAATTTGGAGTTAATTATTAGGGGAGTTACATTTTGACCTTTCTTTATCACATATCAAACTCTATAAATTGGTGTCTTTTTGTCAAAAATCAAACCCATACAAAGCTCCATAATCAAGACTTCAAGCCTTCCATAATCGATTGTAAAGGTTTCCAATTCTATTGTTTTTCATCATAATCATGTTTATCTTTTATGTTACTCAAAGCTTACCATCATCATCTTATTAATCTTGTTTATTCAAACTCTAATCTAGAAAACTCAAAATTCATGATATATTCTTATTCATATTTATTCTTATTTCTAGATTTGTAAAGGCAAGTTTGGTGTTCCTTTCAACGTATTCCGTATTCATAATCTAGTATCCGTATCTACCTCCGTATTTAATCATGTGAGTAAACTCGATGCCCTTTTTATTATATAAATCTTTGGGCTGTATCATGACATTCATATTCATACTTATATTCATACTTTTATGTTTAATTCATACTTATGTTCACATTTATATTTTATGTCTATATTCATACTTATAGTAATATGGTGATTCATATTCATATTTATGTTTATATTCATACTTATATTTATGTGTATATTCAGACTTATATTCATATTGAGATTAATACTTATATTCATATTAAAACTTATATTCATGTTTATATACTCACTTATAATCATGTTTATATGTATATTTTTTGTATTATATTCATCGTAATTCATTCATATTGGTATTCATTCATAAAAGTCATTCTTATTATATTCATTCGTAAAGTCATTTATGTTTATATGTACTTATATTCATATTTGATACTATATTTTTATATTATGGCAAACATTGGAATGAATCAAGTGACACAATCATTTATGGGATGCACACACGATAAATCAAACATTCAAACAATCAATCGTTCATTATATGTATATACTAAACGGGAAACGTGATAGATCTATTGGCCGTTATTAGACATTCCGACGTGTTACTGTGAATGTCGAGGCCCTCGATCGGACCCTATGTGACTTTGATCACATATGATATACATCAGACTTGATACAAACGGTGTTATGCCATTATACACATATTATACTTTCTTACAATATACAATCTTTATATATTCTTTCATTATACATTATTTTATACTACATTTTACATATGTATTTATATTACTTTTATACTCTTTATTACGTAATCTTTTTAATACTTTATACTTGTGTCTTAAACTTGTTTATTCACCAATACTTTTGTATTGACGTTTACTTTTTACATGATACAGGAAATGGATAGGTTTGCTTGAAGAAAACATAAGAGTTTGGACCTAGTTAATAACATTAATGAATAATTTAAGTCTTTTGTCGTTTTTTGGTTACTTTCATGTAAAACATTTATTCATCTTTAATGCATTCATTTAAACCATTAAATGTGTCTATTATAACCTAATAGAGGAGCACGAGTTAAGAACAATTGTAATGACTCAGGTGTATTCCGCTTTAGCTGGGGTGTTACAGTTGGTATCAGAGCTCGTGTTTATAGGGAATTAGGTGGTTAGAAAACGACCTAGTCTATAAGCTACCCCACACACGTCCTCGTGTGTTCATGCATCATAAAAATTGTTTTTAACTAATTTTTGTGTTCCTCTTACTAAAATTCTTTTGAGAGATTCTTCATTCGTCGTTTTCAAAAATTATAAATACTGTATATATATATATAATATATTTCTAAACCTTATTGAAGATTTAGTACTTGTTTGCGTAGTAACTGTAAGGTTTGGATGTGACTAATCGAGAGAGCGTTAACGATACTGGTTCGTAAACTCTCGACGAACATTCCTCTCCTAGGCCAAAGCGCGACACTTAAACCAAATCTTTAATAATGAAATGTTTTACCCTTCTCGTCTTGAATTAAAATTCTAAAAGTTCATGTTATAAGGCTGTAAGGTTTGGAAGATCGGTAGTTCAATTTCTGTCTAGAGCGGTATCTCGTTACAATTACGTATACCAAACTGGGAAATTTGAACGAGAGTCATCCTCTCCTAGGTCATGATATGATTCTTTGGAGTTGGTATTCTTGATATGTCGAGAATTTCTACGGATTTAACCGTAACCCTCAAAAATCAATTTTATTCGTATTTATACGTATTTATATATTCATTATTTTATGATTTCTTTAAACATTATACGTGAGTGATACGGATACGATAATCATACGTGAATCAATAATCATTCGTTTATCATTCGTTAATCATTCGTTAATCATTCGTTAATCATTCGTTAATCATCCGTTAATTATTCATTACTCATTCGTTAATTACATGTTAATCATTCGTTAAATCATTCGTTGGTCATTGTTAAGTGTACGCCCAGTCAATTATCGTTACTCGTTAAAGTCTAATCTTTATTCATTCTTACGTAACAACGAAGTTGTTAATGGTACGTTTCTCATCAATGGTATTTATGCTTCCATTTTATTTGATTCGGGTGCCGATCGTAGCTTTATCTCTACCCAATTTGAACCTTTGCTTGCTTTGAAAAGAAATAAGTTGCATGATTCCCCTTAGTGTCGAAGTAGTCAAGGGCAAGGTTCTTAAACTAAGTTCTATTTTGAATGATTGTACCTTAAGTCTAGGGAATCGTGATTTCGCTATAGATTTAGTGCCTATGAATTTGGGTAGTTTCGACGTTATCGTAGGGATGGATTGGTTATCCCGACATCATGCCGAGATCATTTGCTTTGATAAATCTATTCGTATTCCCTGTGCTGATGGTAGTATTCTTACGGTTTGTGGTGAACCAAAATCAAAGGGACTTAAACTCATGTCTTGTACGCAAGCTTATAGCTACTTGCGTAAGCATAAGAAGGATCTTCCATGTTATCATGCGTTTCTAGCTCACATCATTGATACAAGAAAAGAAACGCTCAAACTTGAAGATATTCCCATCATTCGGGATTTCCCCGAAGTCTTTCCCGAAGACGTATCTGGATTACCTCCTGTGCGACAAGTAGAATTCCGTATTGATCTCACTCCTAATGCAACTCCTATTGCCAAAGCTCCTTATCGTCTCGCTCCTTCGGAAATGCAAGAGCTTTCAAGCCAATTGCAAGAACTAACCGACAAGGGTTTTATTCGCCCTAGTTCTTCTCCTTGGGGTGCTCCTATTTTATTTGTAAAGAAGAAAGATGGTTCGTTTCGGATGTGCATCGATTACCGTGAACTTAACAAACTTACCATCAAGAATCGTTATCCTTTACCTCGAATCGACGACTTGTTTGATCAATTGCAAGGTGCTACTTGTTTCTCTAAGATAGACCTTCGTTCGGGCTATCATCAACTTAGAGTAGCCGAAGAAGACATTCCTAAAACTGCCTTCCGAACTCGCTATGGTCATTTCGAGTTTATGGTTATGCCATTTGGACTCACAAACGCACCTGCTGTTTTCATGGACCTAATGAATCGCGTTTGTAAACCATACCTCGACAAATTCGTCATAGTCTTTATCGATGATATTCTCATTTATTCAAAATCCAAAGCCGAGCATGAAACTCATTTGCGACTTGCTCTAGAACTCCTCAAGAAAGAAAAGCTTTATGCTAAATTCTCGAAGTGCGAATTTTGGCTCAAGGAAGTTAAATTTTTGGGTCATGTAGTTGATGCGAAGGGAATACACGTTGATCCCACTAAGATCTAGGCCTTTCGTAACTGGCCTATTCCAACTAATCCTTCTGAGATTCGATCTTTTCTTAGATTGGCAGGATATTATCGTCGTTTCATCGAAAACTTCTCAAAGATCGTTATTCCTATGACGAAGCTTACTCATAAAACTGAGAAGTTTGTTTGGGGAGATGATCAAGAATCAGCATTTCACATTCTTAAAAACAAACTTTGTAAAGCTCCTGTTCTTAGTCTTCCTGATGGAACCGAAGATTTCGTGGTATATTGTGATGCATCGGGAAATGGTCTTGGTTGTGTGTTAATGCAACGAGGAAAAGTTATCGCTTATGCATCGAGACAATTGAAGAAGCACGAAGTCAATTATACCGTTCATGATCTCGAACTTGGAGCGGTTATCTTCGCTCTAAAGTTGTGGAGACATTATCTCTTTGGTACGAAGTGTATTGTTTACACTGATCACCATAGTCTTCAGCATCTATTCAATCAAAAAGATCTAAACATGAGGCAACGTAGATGGATTGAATTGCTTAATGATTACGACTGTGAGATTAAATATCATCCTGGCAAGGCTAACGTTGTTGCCGACGCCTTGAGTCGTAAACCTTATTCAAAAGTCTACAGTATCCGTGTTCTTTCGGATCTTCATTCGTTAATCGGTATTGCGCAACAGAAGATAATCAATGGTGGAAACTTGGCTAGTGAATTGGGTTGTGGCATTGAAAAGCAATTAATCATCAAACCAAACGGTCTTCATTATTTCAACGATCGTCTTTGGATACCTTCAATCGATGATCTTCGTAATCTTGTGATGAAAGAAGCTCATAATACTCGATACTCGATTCATCCTGGTGCCGATAAAATGTATCATAATTTGAAGCATTCCTATTGGTGGTCAGGCATGAAAAAGGATATATTCTTATTCGTTCAAAAATGTCTAACTTGTTTGAAGGTTAAAGCCGAACATCAAAAGCCCTCAGGTTTGTTAACTCAACCCGAAATCCAGTTGTGGAAATGGGAAGGCATTGCGATGGAATTTATAACCAAACTTCCACGTTCATCAAAAGGTTACGACAGTATTTGGGTAATCAATGATCGTTTGACTAAAGTCGCTCACTTCATTCCTATTTGTGAAACTTATCGTGTCGAACGCTTAGCTCAAATCTACATTCAAGAAATCGTAAGACTTCATGGAGTACCACTTGACATCATTTCTGACCGTGATGGTCGATTCATATCTCGATTTTGGAGATCTCTTCAATCCGCGCTTGGAACTCGCTTGAATCTCAGCACCGCTTACCATCCTCAAATTGATGGTCAATCGGAGCGTACTATTCAAACACTAGAGGATTTGTTGAGAACCTGTGTCATCGATTTCGGTGGTAGTTGGGACTCACACCTCGGACTTATCGAATTCTCCTACAACAACAGTCATCATACGAGTGCAAACATGGCCCCTTATGAAGCTTTATATGGTCGTAAATGTAGATCGCCAGTATGTTGGCAAGACATTGGGGAAACGCAAATAACTGGACCCGAATTGATACAAGAGACAACGGATAAAATCGTAAAAATACGCGAAAACCTCACCACCGCTCGTAGTCGTCAGAAAAGTTACGCCGATAAGCGTAGAAAGCCTCTTGAATTTGTCGTTGATGATCGCGTTCTTCTCAAGGTTTCACCTTGGAAAGGCGTGGTACTATTCAGCAAGAAAGGGAAGCTTGCCCCAAGATACGTTGGACCCTTCAGAATTATCGAGCGTGTGGGTAAGGTTGCGTATAGACCTGAGTTACCGACCGAACTAGAGAATGTTCATCCAGTCTTTCATGTATCTAATTTGCGAAAATGTCTAGCTGATGAAAATCTACATGTACCATTGGATGAAATCCAAATCGATTCGACTATGCACTTCGTAGAGCGACCTGTTGAAATCTTAGACCGTGAAATCAAGAAACTAAGGAGAAGTTCAATTCCAATAGTGAAAGTGCGTTGGGAATCTAAACATGGACCAGAGTTTACATGGGAACAAGAAGATCACATGAAATCCAAATATCCGCACTTATTCATCAATCAACCGGGTACTAGTCAACCATAATTTTCGAGGACGAAAATCTTTAAAGTTGTGGAGACTGTAACACCGTGCCCGAATCCGACCCGATACTTGACTTGTAACTTTAATTCGGACTTTGTAATTGTATACATTTGACGATTTATAAAAGTTCGATTTGAGTTATGTATATTTGGGTTATCTTAATTCTATTTAAACCTTGTAACATTATTAATGTGTTATCTTGCATGTGTACATTAATGTACACTAAAATGTGTTTAATACACATGGACTTATATAAATGCAAGTAATTCTAGTAATGTGTTAAAGACAAGTAGTTTAATTAATACATGCATGCAAGGAACTATGTATGTATGTATGTATGTATGTTTCCTTGTTCTTAGCCTTGTTCTTAGCCTTCAAGTTTGGTCAAATGAGTTACACATTTCTTATTTATGGCTTTAAACACCTCTTTAACCATTTCTTTTTGTAACCTACAATAACTAAATTTGGAGTTAATTATTAGGGGAGTTACATTTTGACCTTTCTTTATCACATATCAAACTCTATAAATTGGTGTCTTTTTGTCAAAAATCAAACCCATACAAAGCTCCATAATCAAGACTTCAAGCCTTCCATAATCGATTGTAAAGGTTTCCAATTCTATTGTTTTTCATCATAATCATGTTTATCTTTTATGTTACTCAAAGCTTACCATCATCATCTTATTAATCTTGTCTATTCAAACTCTAATCTAGAAAACTCAAAATTCATGATATATTCTTATTCATATTTATTCTTATTTCTAGATTTGTAAAGGCAAGTTTGGTGTTCCTTTCAACGTATTCCGTATTCATAATCTAGTATCCGTATCTACCTCCGTATTTAATCATGTGAGTAAACTCGATGCCCTTTTTATTATATAAATCTTTGGGTTGTATCATGACATTCATATTCATACTTATATTCATACTTTTATGTTTAATTCATACTTATGTTTACATTTATATTTTATGTCTATATTCATACTTATAGTAATATGGTGATTCATATTCATATTTATGTTTATATTCATACTTATATTTATGTGTATATTCAGACTTATATTCATATTGAGATTAATACTTATATTCATATTAAAACTTATATTCATGTTTATATACTCACTTATAATCATGTTTATATGTATATTTTTTGTATTATATTCATCGTAATTCATTCATATTGGTATTCATTCATAAAAGTCATTCTTATTATATTCATTCGTAAAGTCATTTATGTTTATATGTACTTATATTCATATTTGATACTATATTTTTGTATTATGGCAAACATTGGAATGAATCAAGTGACACAATCATTATGGGATGCACACACGATAAATCAAACATTCAAACAATCAATCATTCAGTATATGTATATACTAAACGGGAAACGTGATAGATCTATTGGCCGTTATTAGACATTCCGACGTGTTACTGTGAATGTCGAGGCCCTCGACCGGACCCTATGTGACTTTGATCACATATGATATACATCAGACTTGATACAAACGCGTGTTATGCCATTATACACATATTATACTTTCTTACAATATACAATCTTTATATATTCTTTCATTATACATTATTTTATACTACATTTTACATATGTATTTATATTACTTTTATACTCTTTATTACGTAATCTTTTTATACTTTATACTTGTGTCTTAAACTTGTTTATTCACCAATACTTTTGTATTGACGTTTACTTTTTACATGATACAGGAAATGGATAGGTTTGTTTGAAGAAAACATAAGAGCTTGGACCTAGTTAATAACATTAATGAATAATTTAAGTCTTTTGTCGTTTTTCGGTTACTTTCATGTAAAACATTTATTCATCTTTAATGCATTCATTTAAACCATTAAATGTGTCTATTATAACCTAATAGAGGAACACGAGTTAAGAACAATTGTAATGCCTCAGGTGTATTCCGCTTTAGCTGGGGTGTTACACAAACTATCTTCGGAATCGAAGTTTTCCCCCGATTTCCTTCAAAATGCCAACTCCTCAAGTCATCACATTCTCCAACATACCTACAATTTAAATCATCAAAAAGATTTTCATAATTAGAAACATCGAGCTCATCACGGGTTTTCGCCCATGCGTCATGTCATTCCTCCGTTTCCCGTATGATCGAACCATTCTCCCACTGTCTAAAGTCTCCACCTTCTCCCCCATACTTGTCTTTTTCAACAGCATTACTAATTTTTTTTTCCCATCCAATAAATCTTCCGCCTTTAAGGGCTCCTCGTTTTCGTCATTCATAACCTGTAAAACCCTTTCTTTTCCCAAACAAGTTAGAAAACAAATAAAATCAACGGGTTTTCTAGGTATATCTTTCAACTTTGGACTTGAACCATTATCGATATCAAGTGTTTCAATGGTTTCTTCTTCTTCAACTTTCATTTCGGGCACCGAACGTTTCTCACCTTCATCTTCATGCTCTTTCGTAGTAGCAACCAAGTTCGTGCTAAGATCAAACATCCTCTCAAATTCTTTTAGAGTGATGACTCCATTGATATTACTATCCACACCTACCATATCCTTTCCAATAAGTTCCTCTAACTCCAAATCCAAGCTCTTTTCCTCTTGTTCTTCATCCAACTACTCTTCCTCAAGAAATTCCTTCAATTCTAGGTCACACATGTCATTATCAATAACATCTATTTTAAAACAAGTTTCACTGGTGGAGTACGAATGTTTCTTAGATTTATAGTAAGTAAAGGTTTCCCTATCGTCCCCCACACCCAATGAAATCTCTCTTCTTTTCACATGGATGATAACATCTGCTGTATTCAAAAATGGTCGACCCAGAATTAGAGGAACTTTACTATCCTCTTCCATTTCAATACAACAAAATCAACGGGAAAAACAAATCTACCTACTTGTACTAACATGGTTTCTACAATGACAAGCGGGTATTTAAAAGTTTGGTTGGCTATCCTAATGCTCATTTTTGTTGGCTTTAAAACCCCCAAAGCCAATTTTGCGTATAAAGAATATGGCATTAACTTTATATTGGCCCCCAAGTCCGCTAAAGCATTGAAATGATAAGTTTTACTAAAACTACAAGTTATTATAAAACTCCCTGGATCGTTTAGCTTAGGTGGAAGTCTGTCGTTCTTCATAATCGACGAACATTCCCCGTTCAAGTAAGCAAGTTAATCCTCCATTGACTTCCCTTTCTCGCTCACAAGTTCCTTGATGAACTTAACATAATTGGGCATACCTGAAATCACATCAACCAAAGGCACATTAACATAAACGGAATTAATCAAATCTAAGAACTTACCATGTTGTTCTTTCATTTTCTCCTTCCTCAAGCGTTGAGGGTAAGGGATTCTCGGCTTGTCCCCTTTGGTTGGTGGACTTGTGGTCTTTTTCGGTGCCCCATCTTCACTTTGGACCTTTGGTTCATCCCCCACTTGATCCTCCACCGCTATCTCAACTTCTTGGTCATTTTAGGGGTCTGGGGTTTCACCGCGGCGCACTGGATCTGACTGCGTCGCACTAAACTTACTGAAAAACGAAAATTTGGCCTCTGATCCCCCACTGCGTCGCAGTGGGCTAAGATCAGCCTGGTTTTCTTTTTCGTTTTTCTCCTCTTCGTCCCTGTAGCTGCAACCTGATCGTGTAGAAATTGCGTTCACTTGCTCGTTCCTTTGATTAGGTGTTTGATACCTTGAGCCTTGACTAGATTGACCACCATTGTTGTTTTGATTATTCGGTCTCGGAATTTGACCAGTTGGACGATTTGAAAACCTTTCGTTCATCCGTTCAAACCTCCGCTCTAAGTTTTGCACGCCCTCCTGTGTATTCCTTTGTACTTGATCTACCTTCTCATGTATCCCTTTGATTGAATTAGCCATCAAGTCATTTTTCGCCTTTTGAGTGTAAATCAAATCTTTCATCATCTCCTTCAGGCTCGAATCTTCTTCTTCTTCTTCTCTTGGTTTTTGTTGATATTGCTGAAATCGCCCATCATTTTGATTCCCTCGGTTTTGGTTACCATACCCATAATTCCCTCCTTCATGTTGACGATCTTGATAATTTCCACGGTTTTGATAACCGTAGTTTGCATAATTGACATCTTCGACCTTTTGCTCACATTCTTCCGTATAATGTGGCCCTCCACATGTTCCACAAACATTTCTCACTAGATGAACATCTTTATCCAAACGACCCATCCGTCTATTTATCTGCTCCGACATGGATTTTATCTAATTTACGATCTCCGTTGTTCCACTTCCGCTACCACTACCTCCTTCCACTTGGTTAACCGACCCCCGAACCTTTCTATTCCTATTCACCCTATCTCTAGCAATTACCGCTTGTACTTGATCTTCCATCATACGATATACGTCATTGGGTGATTTGTATAAGAAATTTCCACCACCAGCAAGGTCCAAATCCTGTTGAGAACGATTATCCAATCCGTAATAAAAGATATCTATCACTTGTTCTCTATCCAACCCGTGACCATGGAAACTCCTTAAAAGTTCCTTGAGCCTAATACAAGCATATGTGATAGTTTAGTTATCCCATTATTGAAAACTCTGAACCTGGTTCGGCAACTTTCTACCCAAGATGGGCGGAAAGAAATGGGTCACAAATAGCTCCCTTAACTCTTCCCACGTCTCGATTGAATCCGGCTCCAAATCGTTAAACCATGTCTTAGCTTCTCCCCTTAGAGATGATGGGAACAAGCTAAGCATTACACCATCCTCCATTCCAACACCAAACTTAAACATTTTGCATATTTCCATGAAAGTGGCAATATGCTTATGCGGCTCAGCCTTCGAATTACCATCAAATGAACTTTCTTGCACCATCTTCAAGTGATGTTCTTTAACGGAAAAGTCATTCCCCAAGTTTGGTGGAATAATCTCCGACTACTACGATCGATAAGGGTACACTGCCCGGTATCGTAGTCTAGAGTAAACGTTTTTGGAAAACTAGATTTCCCACATACAGTTTTTTTCGCCGCTACCGGGGACTTAATCTAATTGAGTTTTTAGTTTTTAGTTCTATCTTGTGTTGAATAGTGTTCACAGTATCTCTTGTTGGTGTTGTGATTTTCACGTTGTGAGTCCATTTTCGGGTTCGGAGAGAGTTTTTTGGAAACAAGGGGTAGAGGCGGCATTGTTTAGTGAAAAAGAGTCTTCCGAGGAGGAAGAGGATCTTATTTTAGGGGCAAAGTATTTTGAGCCGAGCGATATGTCACAACACGGAGACGATGATGTTCTCGTTAATGACCCGCCAGTTAACCCCTTTTGACATTGATTGATCATCGGAATGTCAAAAGGGGTTAACTGGCGGGTCATTAACGAGAACATCATCGTCTCCGTGTTGTGACATATCGCTCGGCTCAAAATACTTTGCCCCTAAAATAAGATCCTCTTCCTCCTCGGAAGACTCTTTTTCACTAAACAATGCCGCCTCTACCCCTTGTTTCCAAAAAACTCTCTCCGAACCCGAAAATGGACTCACAACGTGAAAATCACAACACCAACAAGAGATACTGTGAACACTATTCAACACAAGATAGAACTAAAAACTAAAAACTCAATTAGATTAAGTCCCCGGTAGCGGCGAAAAAAACTGTATGTGGGAAATCTAGTTTTCCAAAAACGTTTACTCTAGACTACGATACCGGGTAGTGTACCCTTATCGATCGTAGTATAGTATTGGAAAATTCGGGTTCGAACAAAGGGACTATATTAAATTTAGTTATTAGCTTGATAAGTAACTAGTAACAAGTGGGGGTTTTTATAATTAAACTAACAATAACAACGATTAAAACTGATTTGTATTTCAAGATTTGATAAAGACGCTTGCTTGGACCGTTCACGAATATATGATCTTTCCTAAGTATGAAATGTTGATATACTTCTAATTTAAAACCAAGTTCCTTTCGAATACTGGATTTCTCCAATTACCCAACCGTGCAACCATTCCTTTCGAATATGGTTAACACCCCAAATAATTGTTCATAAAGTATCAAGCCGATGTGTGAGAATTAATTTATAAACTTCCTTTCGAATAGTTTACTAGTCAATAAACCTATTTCTATTATTTTACTAACTAGCATTTGTGTTTAACCGTACTTATTTTAATTACTATTAACGATTCCTTTCGAATACCGTTAATTTCTCTCAACTATAGACCGGTTGACATATTCATTCTTATTTTAGGAAAATCGCGAGTTCCTTTCGAATACCCGATTTTAAACAAGAAAATAAGCAATTTAATAATTTCGTTAAAGCTTAAACCCAAATGGATCCCCAATTAACCAAACGCACATCAATCAAACAATTTCATACTTAAAATTAACCATACAAACGATCACATATCGAAGCCAACGTATATTAATAACGAAACACATGAGAGATGAAAATTTCATAATTGTTCCAAGTGTTTGATGAAATAGCAATGTCTAAATACCCAAATTGAAATGAAACTGAAGCCAATAGTGTGATTGCGATTGTAAAATAATAAAAACTTGTTGATAGTGGGATGAATTTCTTCAAGATTCTTCTTCCCAAAAGCTTCAAGAATGGTTGTCTCCCTCCGTTGTCTTGTGATGGTGATTCTTCATAAGAGAAAATGATCATGATGATCGTTTCCAATGATAGTAATTATGGGTATTGATGGTCATCAGTTCGTCCTTAAAGTCTGGTGAATAAACCACCAACCTCCAACCTTTCAATATCCAAATAGATAGCCCTCACTTCCCAAAATAATTCTGCCCAACACCCCCACTGTGTCGCAGTGGGCACCCAGTTCACGACCATTTTGCGTTTTGTTCCTTTCCTTGCGTTGTTTTGGCATATCTTGACGTTTATTCCACATTCCAATGCTAAAACCTAAATACATACATATACACAAAATGTAAGTAATACGGGGTCTATCCATCACGTTTTGACACAAAAACATAACAAATATCGCGAATAAATATGTATATAATTGAGCGATATCAAGTATGCATGTAGATCATTACCGTAATTTACTGAAAATTTTTAAACTTTCTTATACTGTTATTGTATGCTACGTGTGACATCCGTCTAAAATTCAGGTGAATTTCGTATTCTTTATCTTCGAGATATCTGTGATTGCTCTTAATTGTACTTATACCGTAAACGTGTGTGTGTCGGAATCGAAATCGGAATCAATAAATGAATCCTAAAACCAAGAAAATAGATAATGAACTTGCCTAAGTTCATTGCATAACGAATCATAAACTTTCAACGAACGTGCTTAACGATAACGAAAACAAAAAACGAAAAAGGCTGGAAAACTGCACCGTGCGCAGCCCTACCTACTAGGGCGGCGCCCTCCCTTGCAGAAACATTTTATTTTTAACTTTGATGAGTCAAAGTTGTATGTAATATTATACCCACACCTGTCCAAGCACGAGAGGACCTCCCTATATTACAGAAAATGAGCCAACTACCTCTCTCTTTACCTCATTTTCCCTTTCCTTTTCTCTCATTTCTATCAAACACAAACACACACTTACTAACTTTCTCTCTCAAACCCCCAACTTCCAGTCACTATTTGCAGAAGAAATCACATCAAAAACACTCTATAAATCGTCCTAATAATCAAGGAAAGCAAGAAGGATTTCATTCATTGGGTTGCATAAACGTTTTTCATCAGTTTGAAGCTAAAATCACCAACAAATCATCATCAAACCATTTCTGTCAGGTAAAAACTCTTTTATTTACTGTCTTTACTCAAATACCTAATTGCATGTTGGATTAATCACCTAAAAATGTGTTTTTATTAAGTTCCATGGTGGAAAACGAGTTTTTTTATAAATTATTACATAGATCTTCGTTTTTGTGGTTAAAAATCTAAAAGAAACTGATATGTGAAAGTATTTTAAGGTTCTTATCAGTTGCATGTTAAAAATCCACCATTAAAATGACCATTTTTACCACAGAAACGATTTTTTGGAAAATCTATCAACAGCCCCCCTCCCCCTCTTCAGGGTTGCGCACCTGGCTGCTGACAGCTCCCAAAAATCGTTTTAAATCGTCACCTTGAGCTTATATAATCATAATCTGAATACACGGAACTGTAATGAAACTAAACTTGTGTTTAAGGTGACTAATTTGACTTATAAACATTATGTTGTGTTTGTAAATATAAGTGATTACTGCTATAAAATTGTAAGCGGAAAGTGTTGGAAATATTGGACTTCAAAATTTATAGCGCGGAAGCGCTGCCCAATTTTTGTTAGACCTTAATATAACACTTAAATTATAAGCATTTTAGTTGACTAACGATTGTATAACTTAATAAACAACTATACTTACTCGAGAACTTGGTATGTTTCTAGGATTTCCTTGATTCCGACGTGTTCCGACTACTTTTCACACACGTCTCATTCTTCGCAATCCGTGAGTTACATCCCCCTTTTATTACTATTTTGTACAAATTTTGGGGGAAAACATGAGAATCAAACTTTTTATGAACTTATATGCGTATGTCTTTTACTTGATACATTTTAAATTATGGATTGATTTTATGTCTTTTAAATGCCCCGATTGCACCTCTAATGACTTTTGATAGGAATATAGCTTTGCGTAAGTACCTACTATCAGTTATAAATTAAATTAGTGTCCGAATTTTGTTACACACTATTAGCTTTGCTAAAGCCGTCTAGAATCATGGGTATCGATACTTAGGAATTGACTGTTCCTTACTTAGATGGCAATCTAAGTACATATTCTAGTTCTTGTACTCCTCGTAGATAGTGCGGGGTAAGGGGCCTCACGGTCGGTTAATCGGTTTAGTTGTGAACCCTTACAGTTATGTTATGTCAAGAGGTCGCTATTTATTATACAATCAATATTTTCATTATACGCATATTCATGCACGTATATATAGAGAGAGATATACGAAGCCTTCTTGCACGTATATATAGAGATATACGGAGCTCAAAACTATAACTTTGCACGTATATATATATATATATATATATATATATATATATATATATATATATATATATATATATATATATATATATATATATATATATATATATATATATAGAGAGAGAGAGAGAGAGAGAGAGAGAGAGAGAGAGAGAGAGAGAGAGAGAGATGCGGAGCCTATAAGCATCTTTTAAAGTATTGTTATACTTGTCGAAACCATTTTTAGTCGAGGACAAGAAACCTGTATCTCACTCACTACTTTTCCTAGTTGACACTTTTTCTCATGTTTTCAGGAAACAAAGTGTAAGGACTCGAAGTACATATCTTTTGGACGGTTCAGGCAAGTCACGTGGTTGAGAATCGGAGAAGACTTAATTTCGTATTTTTGGGAATAACTTTTGAAATCCTCACGTATGTATTTTGTTGTAATGAAATGTTAAACACTTGGTTATTTTGAATTTGTAAACGTTTTATTACTTATTTTAATGACTAGAAAACTTTTGAATTTATTATACCTCGTGTTATGATATCGACGCTCTTCACATCCTGTGTTTTCGCTTTAGCGGGTGTGACACTACGAGTTTTATTATGTGTGTGATTATTACTATGATATGTGTGTATATCAAATATGTGATATTATCGTGTTAGTTAGGTGCTCAATAGTTAGTTCCCACTAGACGAGCTCCTAGATATTTTAACGAGAAACTTTCCGGATTTCGTAAACTTATTATTTTGTATTTGTTAAGTATTACTAAACTTTTGAGAAACTTCCGGGTTCGAGTTATATCTATGTTTTATTATAACGAAATTTCATAACTAATTCATCCGTTAACCTTCGCGTTGTTTACCGTTCGTTACGTCGTTATAGTAAAACTCAGTCTATTGGAGGACTACGTATGGGTTAAGTCCTCGATTTTACACCAAGCCAAGACTCATATTACTCGACTTAACCATGCACTTGTAGTGAGTTAACCACCCTAACCTAATCTAACCATTTTACACTAAACAAACAACAAAAAACAAAACCCTAATACTACTTTCTACTCCAAACCCGCCATCCTCCTCCACAAACCCTAGCAGCCCCGTTTTTTTTTCTTGCAGCCTCTCCACACCACCATCAAGCATTTCATTCCATCATTGAATCCATCTTCATAATCATCAAATTGATCAAGGTAATGTGTTGTTATTATGGTGAATTCTCCTTGATCTGAAACCCTAAATTATTCTTTCTAATCAGCTGCCAAGACCACCTTCTTGCAGCCGTTGTTGTTCACCTTCATCATCATCATCGATCCCCTTATTTTAAGCCTTGAACTCTTCATCTTAATCATCAATCGATAAAGGTACCAGGTCGTTTCTTTTTTTGAAATTTTCTTGTAGCCGAAACCCTAATCTAGGGTTTTCATTTCGGATGTTTGTTTCTGTGATTCAACCATCGATTTAATGCATTGGAATTCTGATTCACCTTGTTTCTAATATGGTTATAATCATCATCAAGAGGTTAGTCCTTCGTTTCGTTAATCGTTTGTTCCTTTCTGTTTCTTCAGCCGATTACATACATACATATGTGTAATAACGTTTTGTTGTTTTTAACCTAATCGTTAACTCATGTTGGTAAATTGGTTTATGTGTTTAATCTGATTATGGGTATTTCTAATCGTTTCAGATTGTGATTTATCTTTGGGTCGGTTTTCGACTAGTTGTAATCACAAAGATCCTTCATGTAAGTGTCACTCCTTAGTCGAATCATTGAAATTCAGTTTCTAGCTTCTGTTTTAGAAAACTCTAATCATTGTAAACTGAATTGTGTTGTTGTTATAAACTGGTTACCTGTTTGGGGTGGATTAAATTCAGTTTGGTGAGTTTGTATTTGATCGGATCATAAGCAATTTAGAGACAAACTAAAGCAAATCGGTTTCGTTGATTCAATCATGTAAGTGTATACACATTAGCCGATTCTTGGTTGTTATGTAGGAATACTTACAAACTAATTTGTGTTGTTTTGTTTGGTGATCATGATTGACCTTGGACAGCCCCTAGTGTCATCGTTCGTTTGGTTATTTGCTTGTAACGGTTTTCGTCAACGTTTGGAAATCAAACCGTTGCGATTATTGGTATAAAACTCTATCTTTGTTACTTTGTGTTTTTCGTGTTACGAAATATTTTGGTGTATCTTTTTGAACTGATTTGAACTCAATTATAACTCATGTTATGTTTTTTGATCGTTAACTATATCGTGTCATTTCGTTTGTAACGTTAATCGGTAAAAAAACCTTAAGTTTTTAGACAATTATTAAACGTTTGGACAGTTTCTGAAATATGTCGTGGTCTGTATCCTTCAGTGTTTAACTCAATTTTGGTAATGAATTAGAATCTGTGACCTTAATGAATATTGTAGGTCTTGGAGTATAGTTTTCAAAAACGTAAGACTCATTCTCTAACTCTATACAGAACTTCCTAAAAGTGTAAAATACTACTAGGTGGTCTAATCTGAATTTTTGGAAAACTTTACTAGGCTTTAATAATCGAATTTGTGTAAACTTAGACAATCTTAAACACAATTAAATGGTTTATTACTTGTTTATAACAGGTCTAAAATGTGTTAAAATTGGTTATCTTGTGTACATATAAATTATACGACTTTGGAACGTGTTAAAAATCAACTTATATAAAACCATACTTTTGGATAGATTGTTTAGTCAGTTTTGTCTTGACCATATCTTTTTCATAACAAACTATTTTGTATCAAACTCTTAGTCTAAAACGTATCCCTCTGAGTCTAGTTTCCAAATATATCTTGTTCGTCGTCTAACTCTTCCTATAACTCTACATATTTCAGTTTGAACGAACATAGGTATTCTCTGAAAAAATTGTGTCGGTTTATCTTAAGTGTATAACTCGTTAATCTTATTCTTACAATTGTTACTAATTTTATCTAGGGGAGCTCTACGTCTAGTTGGGGACGTTTTTGTGACCTACATACTTGCTTATATATACACACTATTCACATTGTTCGGTATTTATCGCTTTACTTGATAAGGTGAGTTCATTTCCCCTATTTCTACTGCTTTACTTGTTTTAAACTAATCGGGGGAAAGTAAAACTCAACCAAATACTTATTTGAGAAAGCGGATTCATATTACTATACTTACTAAGAATGGAAACTGTCTACTTTCGAAACTTACCATAAATAGATATTTCTATTTATGGAAACCTTTAACATTTAGATACTTACTACATTCGGAACTTACTACATTTGATTTCATAAAACGTGTAACAAAACTAAATGCATCTTTTCAAACATAAAAAATACTAGTTGTGGTGATTACTTCTAAGCGTTGTCATTAGTAGATATGTTCTACTCATGGAGTCTCCTAAACGTGCTCATTAGTAGATTGGTTCTACTAATGGATTCTTCTACACGTGCTCGTTAGTAGATATGATCTACTAACGGAGTCTTCTGAACGTGCACATTAGTACTAATGGTGTCTTCTTACGGTAGCATGGCTACTACATATTTTGTGGATTGGTGAATAATTTTCTTTACTTACATGCATTAGTTACACGTATTCTTTCATTTACATTTACTACTGTTGAAATGAGATATGAATGCTTAATTACGTACTTACTGTTTTTGGGGAAAAACTTGCTATTTCGGGAAACTTACTAAAAATAGAACTTCCTATTTTTAGAAACTTTACATCATGGGGAAACTTTCTTTATTTGGAAACTTACTATAATTAGAAAATTCTAATTATAGAATCTTACTTTACGAAGATTACTTAAACATTTTTAACTATACCTCTCGATGAACTCGCTCAACCTTTGTGTTGCTTTTTAAGTTTTAGTTTCAGGTAATGATCAGGCATAGGACCTAGTTGAGATTGGAGACTTTTTCATTGCATTAGTGGCTTTTATTATAGACATTGTTATTTTGGATTTGTTTCGGGCTTGCATGCCTCAATACTTTATTTCATTTTCCGCTTATTTGAATATTTCTTTTATGTAGTGATTGACGTAATTGTGTATCAAGGGGTTTTACCTTGGACATGGCGACGTCATAACATACTAATTATAATTTATATCATATAGAGTATCTTTATTTACTATTGTGTTATGACGATTACCAATCGGCCACACCCTACGTTTCTGCCACTGGCGGGGTGTGACATTTGAAGGCTTTATCTATCAAACGTTGATAGGTTGCCACGACATTTTTTAGCCCAGATGACATTTTTGGAAACAAAATATGTCTTGGTCTATTTGAAAGGCTGTTTTGTCCTCGTCACTTTTCTTCTTGGATATTTGATGATAACCCTTGTATAGGTCCAAGAAGCATTTTAGGCAGAAGCCATTCAAGGATTTACCTTCCAATCAATTCTTGGTAAAGGATAATTGACCTTTGGACAAGCTTTTTTGATGTCTTTGAAATCAACACATAATCTCCAAGTCCCATCCCCTTTTTTAACCATGACTGGTGATGTGTATTTTATAACATAAAATTATTTAAAGTTTAGAAAAGGATTTTACCAAAGTAGATTAACACACAATACAGACAGTGTACCTGATCGTACGATAATATAGAATTCAGTAAGTCCGGATCGAACTCAGGGAGCGTGTATTTAAATTCGTTATCTTAAATTATATAATTAAACTAATAAAACAAGTAAATATGGGGGACGTTTTAGTTATGTGAGAACATGTTTCAGAAAAACAAATAACTAAAATAGAATAGTAATTGATTTAACTAAGTGGAATTGCGGATGAAAAACTGTATCGAAAAGACTTTTAGATTTAATCAGATATTAAAAAGCAGTGATTACTTGGAATTACGTCTTACTTGGATCATGAATAATAAGAATATGTTTGATTGGTTCAACTGTGATTTCTATAATAATTAGACTTCCTATTAGAGTTATCTAATCCTACAATTTTAGAGAAAGATCATACGACTAATCGTACATCAAGAGTTATCTTAGATTATCCACTCTAAATTGTGCTTTAACTTCACTATTTTTAACAATTTAATCTGTCGACTACGAATTAACAAAAGTCTCAATTATTCAATTTTGATATAATTGTCATGTTCATTCAATTCATTAAATTACTAATATCTTAGCCTATCTCAATTAAGTCTCAAGCTACAATTATCTAATAAATTATATAATCGTAAATAACTGATAAACTTATAAAAACGTTAGTTATGATATATATTCATCAATCACGCTAAGTAGTAAATTTAATGACTTTGAATAAACATGGATCGAAATTAAACGTAAATAATAACGGAAAAACCAATTAGTTCAAACATAAACTTAACTAAACATAGATCCAAGTTCAACAATCTAAGCAATCACTTAAGGAGTTTAGCTCATGTTGGATTGTAACAAAATAGCATAAAAATTCTTAAACAAAAACATTGTATCAAGAAAAATATGAATAAAGTGCAAACCAATACTAGCAAACTTCAAAGACGATTAAAAGACTTTAATCGAAGCTTCCAACGTGATCAACGGTTTCCAAGACTCTCCTTGCAGCTCTCCAGGTCGAAGTTGGGGTGAAAATATGGAATAAGATGTCTCCAACTCGAACCCTAGAAGCCCTTTAAATAGGGTCTGATCCGCCAGATTCAGCCGGCGGCTAGCATGCGCGGGTGGAAAAGTTGCTTCCGCGGCACGTTTAGGAACAATTGTGGATTCAAGTCTAATTGAATACTAGTTTTATCATTTGAAAACTTTATTAATACTTTTAGGTAAGTGCCATTATATATCTTAGGGTAATTTACAGAAATCGTCCCCGAGGTATGTCCGATTTAATCCCTATGGTGAGGACACAACACTTTTAGTCCCTATGGTCTAAGGTTTTGTCTAAATTTGTCCCTATCAGTTAGATTTAACATACATTTTGTTAAATATTTTTAAAATTTGACACTTTTAGTCCCTAACTTAAAGTTTTATTCTATTAAAAAATCAATTTCCCCAAAATTATTTATCGTTATTTTCTTAAAATGAGAATCTTAACTTATCAATACCAAATTATAACCTATACGCGTTGAAATTTGTATATAGTTTAATAATTTATGTAATAAATATGCTAATATGAAATATTAAAATATTATATGTAAATAATTGGTTATTGATATCGCATATTTTAGTCATATTATTATATGCGATATTTGTCTTTTTTAAAGTTTAATTCATAACGGATGTTGGGAATTTCGGGCAATTTTGGTACTAAAATGTTATACAGGTATTAGCCGGAGTTCTGGAGCGGAAGTGACACAATTAGAGCTGAGAATGAAGAAAACGGGTCAAGGTTGTATTCCCGTTATATTTTGAGACGAGAATCAATTGGCCACGAGAAATGAAGCGAAAACAAGAAGCAAAACGAGAAGGCTGGGAAACAGGCGAGGGACGCCCGTCCCCAGCCTGGGACGCCCGTCCCGCGGGTCCTCGAGGCCAGCAGCAGTTGTGACGTTTTAATAAAAGAGTTTAGGGTTTATTATTATCATTATCATACGCTAGTTTTGGAGTATTAAAATCCTAGCTTGGGACCACGAATTCTTGGAGTATTTTGGTATTGTTAGACTCGTTAATTTCGTTGTTTTAAGCATTCGGATCATTGGTACTTTAATCCTTTTCGTTATTACTTTTAATATAAAGATGTTTCATTCAATTCTATTGTGTTGCGTTTTTATCATTATGAGTAGCTAAATTTCTTAACGTTCACTTGGATGATGTGATCAATTATGTAGGTTATTATTTGATTACGTATATGTTGAACTGGATTTTATGTTTAATCGAAAAACCAATTGTAATCAGTTTTTGAATATTGTTTAATCTTTTATATAAACTGTTAGTAATCCATCATAGGTATTCGAGAGGAACTTGTGACATTACAAATAGTTTATGAAATAACTAATCGGTCTATAATTAGTTTAGAGATATTAGTATTCGAGAGGAACTAGTATTAAAGATTTAAGCAATAAAAACGTGATTGTGGTTGTTAGTTAACTAGATTAAGAGAGATCGGTTTAGTTAATTAAGAAGCTATTCGAGAGGAAGCTTTATAAGATTAAATCATAAAATCGGCTTAGGTACTAATTGCTTAGTTGTCAAACGTAGAAATTATTCACGAGAGTGGTAACTATACATGAGACAGTTAAAGTTTTAATGGGAAACGAGAGTTCAAGTTAAATACCTTTTTAAGTAGTTCAACATTGTTAGTAATTAAGTGATAACCGTAGTAATTGTGATCAAGTCCAAGTGAATGTATTTTTCATCAATTGTTTACAAACCAAAATCTTTTCAGCGATTCATCTGAATCATTTAGTTTTTCAATTTAAGTAGTTTAAGCACCGTGACAATTCGGTCACAAAACCCACTTCTTGTTTTATTAATTATTAATTATATTTCAACCATCAGTCCCTGCGAACGAACCTGATTTACCTAAAACTATACTATACTTGATTAGGTCCACTGCCTAAAATTGTGTAGTCGAGTCGTAAGTATTTCTTGTTTTTAAAATATACTCGATTTCGATCATCAAGTTTTTGGCGCCGCTGCCGGGGACTGTAGTTTTTGATTTTTAATTAATAATTTTTGATTCGATCTTTTTAGGTATTAATTACTTGAAAGTTATTTTAATTGTTTATCAGGTGCTATTGACGGTTTTTATTTGTGTTTTTTTTTTAGAGATTTCAGGTAGTGGATGAACACAAGGGCTTCTGGGTTACCGCTTAAAAGTCCACAGTCTAATCCAGGATTTTCAAAGAAAAGGCCAAACAAGAAACCAAACATTACACCACCCTCACCAGTTAAGTTAGAAACGGAGGATTTAAGCAGTTCAAATTCAGAAGTAGAGATAGTAATTGAGATGGCTGATCCAAATGAGGTACCGATGCATCAGAGAGCTAGGGTAGTACCGTCAACACCGGGTTCGGCGATTCGTACCCCAGACATGGGAAATGATTTTTCAGTGAAGGGTCATCATCTAAAGATGATCCAGGATAATTACTTTGACGGAAGGATGAGAAAAGATCCACATTCGCATGTGGCGAAATATGTTAAATTGTGCGAAATGTTCAAATACGGGGCAGGAAGGGAAGATAATGTCAAGTTAATCCTATTTCCTTCGTCTCTCACGGGAGAGGCACTCACCTGGTTTGAAGAGTTACCGGAAAACTCAATTGATACATGGGCGAAAATGAGGGAAAAATTTGTTTCCAGGTTTTTTCCATCATCTTTGGCAAGGAGTTTATTGAATGATATACGGGGATTTAGGCAAGGAAACGGAGAAACCATTGTTGAAGCTTGGAGTAGGCTCAAGGATATGGTCAGGGGTTGTCATGGGCATGGATTGGATAAAGGGCAGATTATTGATATCTTTTTCTTTGGATTGGATAGGCAGTCGCAGGGAGAGTTAAATTTAGCTGGAGGAGGAAGTTTTCAGTACAAATCCATCAATGATGCGACCAAGATGTTGGATGATCAGTTATTAATGGATTTTTCTAGAGAACATAATCAGTTTGGTCGAGAAAGAGGAGGAAAAAAAGTAGTTGCTAGTGCTGAGAGTAGTAGTGGGAATGAAGAGGTGATGGCTGAGATTAAAGCTTTATCCAGTAAAATGAATAGTAATTTTTCGAGGATAGACACTCAGTTTAGTAGAGTTGGGAAGGATATGAATGTGATGGCAAATGTTTGTGACCACTATGGGGGACTCCACTACACTGAAGATTGTGATGTTAGAAGAGAAGCAGAAAGTGAAGATGTGAAGTTCGTGCAAAATCAGTACCAAGGACCATTTCAGAGAACCGGTTTTCATAACCGTAATTCGGGTAATTCTAATTCTGGTAATAATAATTTTAATGCTAACAAACAGGTACCCAAGGAGTAACCAGAATCAACAGAAGGAAGAAGAGGAATCGGGTTTGATGGACATAATGAAAAACTTCATTCAAACTCAGTCAGCGAAGAATGAAGCAACAGACAACCAGTTTAAGGTCCTTCATGAGAAATTGGAGCAAGGACAAAGGAATCAACAAGCAGCACTTAGTGATTTGGAGAAGAGATTGGAGAGACTAAGTGATCAACATGCTGCTAGACCTAATGGGCAGTTGCCAAGTAACACACAACAGAACCCAAGGCATCAACCATTTTGGCAAACTGGAGGGCAAAAATCTCAACCTCCTAACACTCGAAACGAGCATGTGAATGCGGTGTTTACAAGGTCTGGTAGAGTTTTTGGTAATGTTAATGATTCCGAAGGTGTTACTAATCCAGTTGTGCAGGAATCTAATGTTGAAGTGAAGGAGAATGAGGAAGAAGAGGAACCGGAAGTTACGCCAGCTGTTCAGCCAAAACCGGCGGTGTCACCTAAAGTGAAAGAATACAAGCCGGAAGTTCCCTTCCCTCAACGTTTGAGGAAGGAGAAAATGCAAGAACAGTACGGTAAATTTGTTGATATGATTAAATCTGTGCATATTAATGTTCCTTTGGTTGACTTGATTTCAGGAATGCCAAATTACGCCAAATTTATCAAGGAGCTTGTAACTGGAAAAGGGAAGTTGGAGGAAGCTCAAGCGGCGTTTTTAAATGCAGAGTGTTCAGCACTTATTCAAAACCAGCTGCCACCAAAGTTAGGAGACCCAGGGAGTTTTCTAATTTCATGTACTTTGAGTAAAACAATAACTTGTGAGGCATTAGCTGATTTAGGAGCTAGTATTAATCTTATGCCTTATTCATTGTATGTTAAATTGGGTTTAGGGGCATTAAAACCTACTCGTATGGCTATTAGACTCGCCGACCGTTCATACCAATACCCTTTAGGTATAGTCGAAAATATGCGAATGCAAGTAGGTAAATTTGTGTTTCCCGTTGATTTTGTCATATTAGAAATGGAGGAGGATAGCAAGGTACCTTTGATTTTAGGTAGACCATTTCTACATACTGCGGATGCTATCATTCGTGTTCAGGAAGGGAAAATTTCTTTGGGAGTTAAGGAGGAAAGGATTGTTTTTACTGTAGATCGAGCTTTAAAGCATTCTTATTCTTGTGATGATACATGTTTTCGTATTGATGTTGTTGATGAAATGCTTGACCTAGATGTGCAGGAAATACGTGGGAGACAAATTGCGTTTGAAGAGGAGGAAGATCAGGAGCTCGAGGATTTTGATCCCATCTTGAAGATGGAGCTCGAGAAATTTGAGGAGACTTGTACGAGCTTGAAACTGGAGAAATCCGACCCGGATTTAGATTTATTAGAGATTGAATATTTAATCAACAATCCGGGTGCAACGTTGTTGGAGGAAAGGATTCTATTTAAGGAAGAGCTCGAGAAGTCAAACTCAAGTTTGGGGGAAACTTGTCACGGTATGTCTCCCGACCCTTTTGATTTATTTTCTTTTACTTGTCGAGAAAAGGAAAAAATTTTGCAGGAATTTGAGGATCTCGGAGATGATACAACATGGGAGGAATTTAAGAATACGAAATTCAATGAAAGCAAAAGTGACGATGTTTGGGAAATTGGAGATGTTTTATCACTGCTTATTGAGGCTCGAGAGTGGCATGACGCTTGGGTGAAGCGAACCAAGATGTTCGATGTCATGGAGGAAGCGTTGGCTTTTGGCGACCATGAGGAAGACGAGGAGCATGTGGAGTTAGCTGAGGATGGCTTTTATGCCATTGACAAGTAAGAAACGGGAACACGAGTCTAGCTAACGACTCGACTGATAAACTTAGCGCTTGCAGGAGGCAACCCGAGGTAACTTGTATATTTTTTATTTTATTTTGGAAGTACACGTGTCACGATTAAGGTACGTCTTCCGTTTTATGTTTTCATTTTTAAGTTTTTCCTTGTTTTAGTATTCGTTTTCTTTGAAAAAAAAAAAAAAAAAAAAAAAGGGTCAGATATGGGGGACGCCCGTCCCTTATTTGGGGACTCCCGTTCCGAATTTTGCACCAAATAACGAGCGTACTGGAACCCCCGTCACAAAAAAAAGAGAACACCCGTTCCAGCTCGGGACGCCCGTTACAAAACCCTTGGGACGCCCGTCCCCCAGACTGTGACGGCCGTCACACGGAGGTGGCCCAGTTGCGTCTGTTTGTGTGTTATTTGCTGCACATTATTACCACATATTTCCTTTTCTTCTTCCAAAACCGAGACATATTACCCACACACGAATTTCCTTTCCTCTTTTTCAATTTTTTGCTTATCAATTCAAGGTTAGTTTCTATTGTTTTTAATTATTCAATTCTTTGATTCTATATTGATTTGTTGCATGATTATTGCTTTAGAAACCAATTAATTAGGGATTTTGGCTTATGAACCCTAGGTTTAGATTTTGAAATTGAATTGGGGGTTTTGTGTGTATTGATGTTCTATGAGTTTAGGAAGTAAAGGGAAGCCTAGATAAGTGATTCTAACAATTACATTGCATTGTTTGCTTGAAAATTTTCACCCTAAGTTTGCACTAGTATGGGGGGGTTGAAAATCTTTTCAATTTGATTGTTAATGGTTAATTTGATACTATGATTTCGTCTAGTTTGATTGCTTAAATTGATTATGTTAAACTTGAAATTTTAAAACTTAGTTTGAAATTTTATTTTAGTATTTTCGGCAATTAAAATGGCGATATTATAATCATTTATTTGGTATTATGATGGGCAAATGGAACGGGAATGAAGTTTTAATGTAAAGTTGGTTGTTTAACATTTGTATTATTTTTGTATATGTGACTTTGTTTTGTAGATGAGTCGACCACGTGTAGCTAAGAAATCACGAAGTAGCAGAAATGTGCCACCACAGGAGGAGCGAAACCCCATGGATATACCCGAGAAGTATCAGCCAAAAATTTCCTTGGATGCGCTTCGACAGAAGCATATAATTGGACATCGGACGTTAGATTGGGCGATTGTTGAGAGATTGCGTTTTAAGGCTGAGTTAGAGGAGCTTCTGACCGCGGATTGGAAGCGATTTTTTGCAATCAGGTCTGGGGTTTATCAGGGATTAGTGGAAGAATTTTATTGCAGATTTCGTTTGAATACATCTATGGGTTCTACCACCGAGACGGTGATGACATTTCGACTGGGCGGACGGACATTTACAATGTCCTATGCTGAGTTTGGTGTGTCCATGGGTATTTACACAGAGGAGGAGGTTTTGGGAGTAGATTTTACTCAGGGGTTAGCGACTTGGCCTGCTGGGATGAACGCTGGGTTGTTTTGGCGACAGTATGAGATTAGTACCGAGGATTATCATAAGGGTATTAAACAGGCAGTCATGCTAAACCCGATGCACCGGATATTGTTCCGGGCGATTTTTGAGTCCATTTCGGCTAGAGCAAACTGCCCGAATAATTGTACCCAGCAGGATCTATTTTTTCTCTATTGTATTCTAGCTCGTCGTCCGTGCAACCTTGCCAGATGTTTGGCACTTTATTTATACAACATGGCGTATGGTAAGGGAGATGGGGCAGTGTGTGGTGGCGCCTTTATATGCCATTTAGCTTCTCAGTTAGGGGTGGCTGATAGGGAGCAGTTGGATGCTACAGTTGGTGCAGTAGCCGGGGTTCGTACGTTGGATGTTGTTGCTTTGAAAAATATTTCGTTGCTTGATCGCTATGGAAACTTGATTGGAAGTGGGTCTAATGCTGCTGGTGATGCTGGGTCTGATGCGGAGTCAGACGATGAGCCGAGTGATCCATATTCTATGGAGGCTTTATCTCGACAGCTGACTGCGATGCAGACATCACATCAACAGATGTATGAGTCTCAACAGAGATTCCAGGAGTACTACTTTGAGGATCAGCGGATGATGGGGTCTCAGCTGGCTCGTGTGACCTATCATCAGGAGCGTTATCAGCCCTATATGGATCAGTGGGCGCAGCGAGAGGCTCAGAGTATGGGTCAGGTTTTTCCGGCCAATGCTCCACCAGATATCTTCATTCCTTCACATCGTCAGGGCGGATTTTACTATCCCCCTCAGTCTCAGCAGCAGCATCCGCAGCAGAGTGGTCCTAGTGGCCAACCACAGTTTGGTACGTATTCCGGAGGGGATGGGGAACCATCCGTTTTCCGTTCCCCCGATGACATGGCATAGTAGGTGATTTGGAGGGATGTCGGCAGGGCTGGCGCCTGGGCATCGAGAGAGAGTTGGTGGTCGTTACAGATAAACACTTCTTTTTCTTATTTCTTAGTTTATTTTTTGTTTTTATTTATTTATTTGTGCTAGCTAATGTTAACGTACCTTATCTTCTTTGTTTGTGATGTTTTTCCTTTGTTTTGAATCGTCTTGTACAATGAGGGAATTGTCCAACTCTAGTATGGGGGGTTGAGGAAAAACATCCGTTGTGTTTAGTTTAGTCGGTGTATTGTATTTGTTAAAAAAAAAAAAAAATTTGATGACGTGTCTTGAGAAATTTTAATCTGTTGCATAACCTAGCACATTTTATACCCTACTGAAAGAAAAGTGAGATTTTGAGCCTTGAAAGCATTCATTTTAAATGCTACTTTTTCTTTTGCATGAGTGTGCCGATGGTTGATGACTTTAGAACTTGACATAGTCATACGTTTCGAGACCATAGATGAGCATTGCATTAGGGTAACCTAGTGTAATTTGGTACAACTTTAGGGGCAATTTAGGAATAAACCATTTGATTTAGCCTATTCGTTTCTTGTTAAATAATTATAGCTTAATCACATTGGTTAGCTAATTTCCATGTAACCCTTTTGTAACACTCACTTTTAGTGTTAGATACTCTAGTTAACCACTTTGCGCCTAACTTATTCGTTTCATTTAAATCCACTAAATATTTTGTACATTAGCCTTTCTTTTCATTTTTAAATGAATCCGAACTTAGTTTTGAGATTGCTATTGATTGTATACATGAAGATTGAAGTTAGAAGTGTTAAGGCATTGAAATTATCGAATATCGTTAGCCTTTGTATCATATATTTGTTTGTTAAAAAAAAAAAAAAAAAAAAAAAAAAAAAAAAAAAAAGAGAGAAAACAAAAGAAAAAAGAAAGTTGTAAAGTATGTAGTTGTATGTATTTTGAGTCTTTGAAGAAATAAAGTAGAAGTAGTTGTAGCATGA
This sequence comes from Senecio squalidus, assembly GCA_910822075.1. NCBI lineage: Eukaryota > Viridiplantae > Streptophyta > Magnoliopsida > Asterales > Asteraceae > Senecio > Senecio squalidus. The sequence goes on along the minus strand of CAJVGC010000432.1, from coordinate 16,542,132 downwards.
GTTATGTAATTCGAAAGAAGTTGAAGTTATATGGAGCATTGGTTCATTAGCGTTTAGGAGTTCGGATTCATTTTAAGTTTAGATGTATAGTACGTTTATTTGTATACTTTTACTTATTTACCCATTTAACCTCTATATATTTATTCACATGCCTTTACCTGTACATTACAACCCGAATAAAAGTCCCCGTTTAGTTGTACCTAGACTCTAGTGGTGGAGAAACGATACTTTATCAAGCCTATGATAGAAAACTCACCATGACTGAGCAATTGAGCGGATTTACAGAATATTTTACATACCCTTTAGACTAGTTCGAGAGATTTGTGTGAATTACTCCCAATAATTCGTGAGGTGTTTGGTTATGCTTTTTAAATCATGGTTTGGTAATTAAATTGAATTGAACTGGATTTGCTTGAGGGCAAGCAAAGGTTAAGTATGGGGGGATTTGATATCGCATATTTTTCATATTATTATATGTGATATTTGTCTTTTTTAAAGTTTAATTCATAACGGATGTTGGGAATTTTGGGCAATTTTGGTACTAAAATGTTATACAGGTATTAGCCGGAGTTCTGGAGCGGAAGTGACATAATTAGAGCTGAGAATGAAGAAAACGGGTCAAGGTTGTATTCCCGTTATATTTTGAGACGAGAATCAATTGGCCACGAGAAATGAAGCGAAAACAAGAATCAAAACGAGAAGGCTGGGAAACAGGCGAGGGACGCCCGTCCCCAGCCTGGGACGCCCGTCCCGCGGGTCCTCGAGGCCAGCAGCAGTTGTGACGTTTTAATAAAAGAGTTTAGGGTTTATTATTATCATTATCATACGCTAGTTTTGGAGTATTAAAACCCTAGCTTGGGACCACGAATTCTTGGAGTATTTTGGTATTGTTAGACTCGTTAATTTCGTTGTTTTAAGCATTCGGATCATTGGTACTTTAATCCTTTTCGTTATTACTTTTAATATAAAGATGTTTCATTCAATTCTATTGTGTTGCGTTTTTATCATTATGCGTAGCTAAATTTCTTAACGTTCACTTGGATGATGTGATCAATTATGTAGGTTATTATTTGATTACGTATATGTTGAACTGGATTTTATGTTTAATCGAAAAACCAATTGTAATCAGTTTTTGAATATTGTTTAATCTTTTATATAAACTGTTAGTAATCCATCATAGGTATTCGAGAGGAACTTGTGACATTACAAAATAGTTTATGAAATAACTAATCGGTCTATAATTAGTTTAGAGATATTAGTATTCGAGAGGAACTAGTATTAAAGATTTAAGCAATAAAAACGTGATTGTGGTTGTTAGTTAACTAGATTAAGAGAGATCGGTTTAGTTAATTAAGAAGCTATTCGAGAGGAAGCTTTATAAGATTAAATCATAAAATCGGCTTAGGTACTTATTGCTTAGTTGTCAAACGTAGAAATTATTCACGAGAGTGGTAACTATACATGAGACAGTTAAAGTTTTAATGGGAAACGAGAGTTCAAGTTAAATACCTTTTTAAGTAGTTCAACATTGTTAGTAATTAAGTGATAACCGTAGTAATTGTGATCAAGTCCAAGTGAATGTATTTTTCATCAATTGTTTACAAACCAAAATCTTTTCAGCGATTCATCTGAATCATTTAGTTTTTCAATTTAAGTAGTTTAAGCACCGTGACAATTCGGTCACAAAACCCACTTCTTGTTTTATTAATTATTAATTATATTTCAACCATCAGTCCCTGCGAACGAACCTGTTTTACCTAAAACTATACTATACTTGATTAGGTCCACTGCCTAAGATTGTGTAGTCGAGTCGTAAGTATTTCTTGTTTTTAAAATATACTCGATTTCGATCATCAGTTATTTATATATGAAAATGTTAAACGTGGCTCGAAATGTTGTAGTTACTAGTAAATTAATTGTTAAATAATAAGTGATTAAGCATATATAAAGAAATCTTTAATAGTTTTAGAATATTATATAATGATTTTAAGCATAAAAATTATGTTTAACAAATTTCTTTATATATATATATTAAAATATATACATATAATTATAAAATGGATTATAGTGTACTTGTCATGATATAATCAAATTGTGCATAAATCATAACGATATTAAGAGCTAATATCATTAAATAAGTTCAAAATGTTATTGAAGTACATTCAAAAGTATTTTAAAACTTATAGGTGTCATGTTTAAAACTCATACATGAAAATATGATAGTGTTCTTGTTTAGTATTTAAATATTTTTCAATAACCAACTTTAATTGAGATAAAAACTATTTTGGGATAGAGTTATGTTAAAGTAAGCCCGAAATAAGCTTATTAATACAAAAATATTTAGGGATAGAGTTACAAAAATATTTTTCATGAAAAAATTAGTTATTTGTATTAGATTAAGTTTATATTTTATTTTAATTGTATTACTCTACAAATAAGTTTACTTCCTTGAAACACATGGCTAGATTAGAAGAGTATTAGGAGTTTGTTTTCTAAATTAACTTTATCTAGGATTTACCCTCTTATCTATAAATAAAGGTAAAGGAGAGACGTTTAAACCTTGAACCAAATTTCATTTTTCTTTACGAGAATTTTTTAAACATTCTTAATTCTTTGTTTCTTTTCTTCTTCCTTGTTCGACAACCACCATTATTGAAGAAGTTTTTTGAAATCCACGGATTTCGTGTCGAAGGTTGAGATTCCGTCATTATGATTTAACATTCCCACCCAAACATAATTCAAATAGAATTAGTGCACAATCATTTTCTTCCTAAAAACGAATGTTGGCAAGTAAAATTGCTAAAGCACCAACATATTAATGAACTTTTGTTTCCTATAACTAAAAATGTTTTTATGATTGTTGATTTGAAAATAAATACTTTTGGAATCAAGCGTTGACCGCATAAGTCAAAATTATTGGTCTATACGAGTTTTTACCTCCTTGGAACCATGATCTTCGAACAAGTTATCAAATTTGGCATTCTTGTCTTTCTAAAATTTCTAGTTCGTTTTAGATAAGAAGGTCCAAAATCATTGACCTTTTCTTCTTGATCTTGATACATATGTAACAACCATAATTTTAAAAGGGATAGCATTTCACACCACCGAAGTCAATAGATGAAACAGAGCCAAGTAAAGGCTAAAATTTCAAGCTAATGTTAAACATTATCTTTTTCATATAAAATATTAGTGAAAATAAAAAAAGAAAAATAAAATAGATTTTTACTCCAAGTCTTTTAAAAAATGAAAAAAATTGTTATTTGTTATAAACTAAAGAACAATAACAACATAACAAGAATATATAAGAAAGAAAGAAATAGAGTTTTATTAGTAAGTGCGTACAAAATAAGGCTATAATAAGTTTATATTTATAGGCTGTAGAGAGTTATTAGAATTATAATAAGGAAGGTGAATCATCCACAATCTTTTAATTACCCTTAATTCAAACTCACAACACTTCCCCTTCAATGTTCTTCGTTTATTGAATGCTATGAATATGGTGCTCCAAGACCAATATTGTATATAGACCGCCTTATTAAAATCTTACCAAAAAAATTCCACGGGAGAGAAAAGTTTAGTTCAGGAAAAAGGAATACATCGCGTATTAAAACTTCTCCTTATTTCAATTTATATGCTTCAAACATCGTATGACGTCACGTATTAAAACTTCCCCTCATTTCAATTTATATGCTTCAAATGCCTTATGACGATCTTATCTATGTTTCTCGCCAAACATCAATTACTCCATCTTTTGTAGACCACGCGTAGAGAAAAAGAAACACCTCTAGTGAAATGTGCTTCATATTTTCCTTAACTTTATCTTGCTCTAATTTAACCATACATGTCGCATTCTTTTCATACGATACTAGACCACATTCTTCTTGAATATATTAAATAATTGATATTAACCACACATTTTTTTACCATTTAATAAAGTGCAATAAGGTTAATAGAGTGTATTAGATCAGTTTCAAGATTAATTTTGAATTAATCACAAGAATAATTACCTATCACTTACACTTTACACAAATAATCACCTAATTCGCGACGAATTTCTCGCGACACTTTATCGTTACGAGAAGTACATAAAACAAAATCAGACCAATAAAAATCAGACACGTCGTCGCGAAAATGAATATTGACGCGAGAAATGAATAGTGTCGCGACAACGTGTCGAATTTTTATTGGTCTGATTAAAATATGTGTATTTTCGTGACGAAAAAAATGTCGCGGGAAATCGGTCGCGAATTAGATGATTAATTTGGTATAGTGTAAGTGATAGGTGATTATTTTGGTAATTTGCTCCCATTTTAAATAAAAGATGATTATGTCATATGACATTATCATTAGTTAATTTTGTTTCAGACCCTCCATTTTAAATACAATTTTAACCCTTTAACAATATTATTTATTAAAAATAGAGAAATGATTTACATGTCTATTTCATATGCCTACTAACATGCCTACCGCATTCAAGTGTTGTACCAAATGCATTAAATGTATATAAACAATTTCTCTCTCTCTTCTCATTTACAATATATTTGGTACAACATTTAAATTCTTTAGACATGTAAATAGACATGTGAAGTAGGTATGTATATCTATATCATTTCTCTTAAAAAAACATAGTTTGAGACCATTACTTTATATCTTAAATATTTTTACATATTAAACCTTTATGATAAATAAATAGAAAACGATTTCTTTTTCTTTTCTTTTTATTATTTTTTCTTTTCTAAGAAAAACTAACAACCTATAGCCGTAAGAAAGAGAAAAAAAAATGTTAACATATAAAAAAAGACACTTTCTATATTTTTGTTTTTGTTTAACAATAAATGGATTATATATATTGCACGAGTATAAAAAAAAAATTATACCAAATAACAAAAAATGAATGGTGATATAAAAAAAAGACACATTATGTATTGATTCATACGACCATACTAGATTAACAAAATACTAAAAAAATCATAGCTTGAAACTTTTTAAGTTTACTCAGATTTTATATATTATACTTCTATTTTTCTCGATAAAATTTTTCGTGTGTACACCAAAAATAAAGTAGTTAAGCTAAAAAGAAATATCCCATTTCTCTCACACAAACCGATAAGGGAGTAGCTCCTCCTAAATAAAGTTTTGGTCTTACAAAATGAAAAAAACTTAAAAAAGTTTAGATCTTTTAAAGTAAAAGTATCAAAATCTTCTGTTTAGTTATAGAAGACGTTTTCTAATTTCTACTTTTAGTTTTCAAGAAAATAAAAAATGTTTTTTTCTCTACAAAACATTTAAAAAGTTTGAAAACGTGTTTAGTTGTCAAATAGAAAGCACATGGAATTTTCCATTTTAGATATGAAAAATAGTTGAAAAACTATAAAAGTGAGTTTTCTAAATCTAGTTATAAATTAGAAAACTGAGTTTTATAGTTTTTATAGAAAGTGATTGAGAAAAAATCACATCTCAACAAGTTTTTATTTTTCTATAATTTTCTTACAAATTTTTCTAAAAAACCCTTCTAGTTTTCTTCAACTTATTACATTACATTTATATTTTCTATAATATTCACAAAAATAAAAGGAGGGAATGGTGGATCAAAAAATAAATCATGTCATAAATGTGATATTTGGGGACTTGGGGTAATGCTTTTATCATTGATAGATCTTTAAAGATAGAGTGGTGGGCCGATTATTTTCTGTATCTCACAAAATGTAATTGTTTAGATGGAAATGGCCTTTTATTTAAGTGAGGTTTTGTTAATGCAAATATTTTTAGGTTTGATAAAAAGTTAAGCACGGAATCAAAAATTCGATCAGTTCTAAGTATTTTCACGTTCAACTTATGTTTCATCTTTTATTTTGTTTTGAAGATTTTAAGATTTAAGATGGTCTTGCCTTAAAACTTATATTAGTCGGTCACTTATTTAATGTTTTAGTTCAAGTTTAATAAATTGACAAAAATCAATTATATTTTAGAGTGTGTAGAATGTTATAGATGTCTTTCTGAAAAAGGAAAAAAGCTGCTGCAAGTTACAGTCGATCCAACCATAACAATAAATTCGTATTGGGTGAAAGTGTCCAGTTCACCAATGACCCAACGATAACCATAAAAACTTGTCAACACATGTGTTCATTAGGTTTTTCCAATAAATACTACTTGCATTTTCACATATCTATTCTTACAATTATAAGTTTTAATATATATATATTAAAAAATTGTTTTGTATTTCAGTTTAATCGTCCCAAAACATATAAGCATAGGACGATAGGATTTACTTTGTTGTCAAATAAATTGTTAAAAAGAAAAACCAAATTATCAGATATATGCAAAGTTGATCTAAATCTGAGATTTGGGCTTTAGTTCATTAAGGGTTAAAGATTGGATCAGTTCTTATACAAAGAAAAATGATAGAACTCGTTTATTAATAAATAAAAAGAGATTTATTGGTGTCAATCCCATCATACAAGGGACATGTATCTGTAAATTACAGAGGCTTGAACCCGAGACCTCTCAAAGATAGACAGCATACTATAACGTGCATATATATATATATATATATATATATATATATATATATATATATATATATATATATATATATATATATATATATATATATATATATATATATATATATATATACTGTGACATTTGTAAAACATGTGTTGAATCCCCGATTCACGTATTTCATCATTGCTCTTTTGCTCAGGAGGTTTGGTCTTATATCGATGTGTGGTGGGGCTTTAATAACAGGTCCGTGAATTCAGTGGCTGATATATTTACTTGGTTGGAAGATCAAGCTCAAAACAAGGTGGAGAAGAAGACGTTATTCGTAATTTGAGCTGCTACTTTGGTCGCTTTATGGCAACATAGAAATGAATTTATCTTCTTAAATCATAGGAGAAACGCTGTTGATGTTTTCCGACATATTCAAAAGGAGTCTTTTCTTTGGATAGATAGTAGGGCGAGTAAAATTTGTATTGATAGGAATGCGTGGGTTTTTTTCCCTAGATCTGCCCTAAGCTCGATGTAATCAGTTTTGTATTGTGCCCTCAGCTCCTTGTTGGGGTTTGCACTGTTTTTAATATAAGTTGCCTTTTCAAAAAAAAATATATATATATATATATATATATATATATATATATATATATATATATATATATATATATATATATATATATATATATATATATATATATATATATATATATATATATATATATATATATATATATAGAGTTGGTTTCATTTAAGAACCATGTAAATATTTAGGAACCATTAGGAACCAATATTCACCAGTGTATATATATGATATTCACCAGTGTATATATTTAATATGATATTCACCAGTGTATATACATATAATATTCACCAGTGTATATATATATAATATTCACCAGTGTATATATATATATATACATATGCTTTATATACACTGGTGAATATCATATATATACACTGGTGAATATTGGTTCCTAATGGTTCCTAAATATTTAGTGGTTCCTAAATGAACCCACCTCTATATAGATAGATATATATATATATATAGATATATAGATATATATATATATATATATAGGGTGTGGTTCGGGTAAGAACAGGGTTTAACCTACAAACGCTAAGAACCAATTCTGGCCGTCCGATTAAAAATTTTATATCAAACCTCGCGGTGCTGATCAGTAGTAGGTGGTTTCTGCTGATCAGTAGTAAGTGGTTTTCTGCTGATCAATAGTAAGTGGTTTTCTGCTGATCATTATCAAACCTCGCCGTGCTGATCAGTAGTAAGTGGTCACATTTTAGAAAATGCACCTACCATTTTAGAAAATGCATCTACCCCACCTCAAAATTGGTTTCTGCTGATCAGTAGCAACAAGTCGATGATTTCAATTTTAAGATAAAAAATACCATTTTAGAAAATGCACCTACCATTATAGAAAATGCATCTAAACCAAACCTCAAATTGGTTTCTGCTGATAGTAGCAACAAGTCGACGATTTCAATTTTAAGATAAAGAACAGTAAGATGGTTTTGAATTGGGTTAGATCTAATTTTAAGATAAAGATAAACTGGGTTTTGAATTTTAGAATTACGAAGAGAGAGAATGAAAGTTTAACTAATAATTTAGGAAAGATTTGAAGAAAGATTTGAAGAAAGATTTGAAGAAGAAGATATGCACGGGAATCGTTCTTAGCGTTCGTATACTTCGGCCCGTTCTTACCCGATCCAATTATTATATATATATATATATATATATATATATATATATATATATATATATATATATATATATATATATATATATATATATATATATATATATATATATATATATATATATATATATTGTGTGTGGTTTTCTCAAAGTATTCCACGACATTCTTTTGTTGTGTGGTTACTCGTATTACAAAAATTGAAGACTCGGGATCGTATCAAAGACTGGGAGAAATTGGATAAGATCAAATCTGTCAATTGTGTTTTTTTGCAATCTACAGCCGGATTCGCATGATCATTTATTTTTTGAATGTTCTTATGCGAAACAGGTTTGGCGGTTAGTTTGTGATGCATCGAGGATTCCGCTTCATATGTATAAATGGTAAGATGTTATTGAGTTTTTAAAGCAGCGAGTCCCGAAAGGTAATGCTTGGGGGCGTGTTGGTCGTCTTGTTTTTGCAGCTTCTGTTTATGTATAAATGGTAAGATGTTATCCGATTGAAGCTCATGTCGCTTGGGATTGCAAACCGGTTAGAATGGAAGAATATTTCTACTATCTGGAACTTAGAAGTGGTTAAGGGGCTCGAGTAGGTTGTGGCTTGGGCGAGGTTTCGGTGTTTGAATGTTTGTTTGTTTAGCTGGTTGTCTTTGGTTGTGTTGGAGGTTTTTCTCCATGTTTTCTTTCAGATGATTATGTAACCGTTTTTGTCAATATAATTTGCCGGGGAATTTCCCCTTTAGCGAATATATATAGAGGTGGGTTCAAATAGGAACCACTAAATATTTGAGAACCATTAGGAACCATTATTCACCAGTGTATATACATATGATATTCACCAGTGTATATATATATATGATATTCACCAGTGTATATTTAATATGATATTCATCAGTGTATATTTAATATGATATTCACCAGTGTATATACACTGGTGAATATCATATATATACACTGGTGAATATTGGTTCCTAATGGTTCCTAAATAATTACATGGTTCTTAAATGAAACCAACTATATATATATATATATATATATATATATATATATATATATATATATATATATATATATATATATATATATATATATATATATATGCATATCAAAATTTGTTTTTTTAAAGTTTGTTATAATTGAATATATAAATATAATACAAAATTACACATATCATAAATTATTTTTTTCATTTTTTTATTTATTTTACTCTAAGTGTTGTTTTATAAAAATCTCTTCCTATATAAGAACATCTTCCTATATAGAGGTTGGTTTTTGTAAACCAATCCTTAAGATAAAAGAAGTACAAACAAATTAAAAAATTATTTATAAGGTTTGAATTCTTGTATTATTTTTCATTTTAACCGTATTTCAAACTTTAAAGGGGAAAGTTTTGTTGTACATCAAAATATGAGTAGTTTTGTTGTTGTGTATCAAATTTGAATATTTACTACACAAAAACCATGAATTTGATTCACAGCTCACATATATTTTGATGCATATCAAAATTTTCTTTTTTAAAATTTGTTTTAATTGAATAAATAAATAGAATATAAAATTACACATATCATAAATTATTTTTTCATTTTTTTACTTATTTTACTTTAAGTATTGTTTATAAGAAACTATATTATATATATATATATATATATATATATATATATATATATATATATATATATATATATATATATATATATATATATATATATATATATATATATATAATAGTTTCTTATAAACAATACTATATATATATATATAGAGAGAGAGTGAGAGAGAGAGAGAGAGTACATAAATCCTAATGGATTCAAGCCAATATCTTAGGTTTGTGTCAACTAAGTCTATAGTTTAATACAAATAACCAATGTTGTTAAGATGAAGATATATTACTGTCGATGGTTTTTGTCTTAGAAAGATCGGGATTTTAAGATCGAATCGGGAGCAAAATCAGATTGTAATATCGTAACAATAAGTTTTAATCACGTTCATATAATATAAAATCCATAGCAAATACTAGAAATATGCTATAATCATTAACATATGAACTTGATGAACAAGTTTAATAAAGCATAATAAAGATCTAGATCTTACTTAATTGAGTTAGTATTAATTTTGTAACATATATTCGTTGATGGAAGTAATATATGTATTAAAATTACCTTTTTATGTGCCATGGGATTCTAGATCCCTCCGACAAAAATACATAAAAGATTTGCTAATTATCCAATTTGATAATTTTCAAAATCACCCTTCTAGTTATCCAAACTATCAAATTGAATAACAATTTAGAGAGAGAGAGAGAGAGAGAGAGAGAGAGAGAGAGAGAGAGAGAGAGAGAGAGAGAGAGAGAGAGAGAGAGAGAGAGAGAGGTTGTTTCTTGTAAAACAATCCTTAAGATAAAATAAGTAAAAATAATTAAAAATAATTTATAAAGTTAGATATTTTAGATTATTTTTCATTTTAACCATATTTCAAACTTTAAAAAACAAAATTTTATTGTACATCAAAAAATGGTTGTTTTGTCGTTGTCTCTCAAATTTGAATATGTAGTGCACAAAAATAATGAATTTGATGCACAGCTCTTAAACGACATATATTTTGGTGCATATCAAAACTTGTTTTTTTAAATTTTGTTATAATTGAGTAAATAAATATAATACAAAAATTACACATATAATAAATTATTTTTTCACATTTATACTTATTTTACTTTAAGTATTGGTTTATAAGAACCTCCTTATATATATATATATATATATATATATATATATATATATATATATATATATATATATATATATATATATATATATATATATATATATATATATATTAATTCAAAAATTATAAATAAAAATATAAAATATAAATTCTGGATTTTATAAATATAATGGAAACTTATCTCGTGTATTTAATCTGGTTAATTACGTTTAATGCTTGCTTACATTAATTGTGACTTAACTGACTGTGCTACATGTCAAGTACCGGAACTAACTGTTATGCCTCATGTAGAGATGAAATGTTACAAGTAGACCCTTACATTATCTTTACTCGATGAATGTAGTCTAGAATAGTTTACGTAAGTGATTATGTTCAAAGTCATATCCAACACATTTACGAAATGAAAACACTTAATCAAAATAAAAGTAAATATAATTTACTTAAGTAGAAACACATAATATTATATCATATTGTGTCGTGGCTATAGGTAGTCTAATGGGTTCGAACTTAAATTTTTACTCGTTCGATTTGGTTCTAACCTCAAAGTTCTGGATTGTCACATTCTCCCTTTGTCACATACTTTCGACGACTTTTTTTTTTAATGGGTACTTAGTGTAAAATCACATCTGATTTATAACTGAATATTTTTAAGGTTGGTTTATGATATTTTATATGTGAGTTATGTTATTTAACATATATTAATATGTGAAAATGGTAATTCGATGTTAGTAACATGGAATAATTATGAACACAACTGATTTCTATTAAAAATTTATGATTTTTATCACTTCTAAACGGATTTTTAAAATTTACCATATAAATCACATATGATATAAACTAAAATCATAGGTGATATACAATAAATCATATGTGATTTTCTCGTGGCGTCCATCCGTCAATAAAGTCACATGTGATTTTATTATATTAATTGTGAGGAAAAAAAATTAGGTATTTTTTCTTATTGTACTAGTTTTATATATTTTTATGTAATAAATCACATGTGATTCGAGAAAAATTAAAGTTATATGTGATTAAAATAAAATCACTTATAATTGATGACCGAAGGAGCATCAATGAGATAAGGGTTGACTATAAAATCCATTATACGCATAAGCTAACTTAAGACAAAATGTCTTTTGTCAATGTTTTAAATACCAAAAGTAAAATCACATGTTATAAACATGTTAAAAAATTTATTTGATCAAATACCAAACCAATTGTTTTATTGTTTGAAAAAATAAATTTACCATAAATAATACATTTTTAATCGAATTTAATAAATATTTAAGTCCAGAATCAAAATAAATAATCACTAACTTGTAATTATTAAAATTAGAAAAATTGTAGTCTAAATCACATCTTATATTATACTATCAAATATGGAAACCCATCAAAAAATTGACGGAAAAAAAAATCTTTGAAAATATATCAAGTGGATGCTTTTAAGAAAGATAATAAAACACTCGTAATTATAAAATAATTTGTTTAATTATATCATTTACCAAACTCTAGATACTTAAATTATAAAAATGAGGGTGAAGTTTATTTAATCTCCACCCTCATATCAAAATAAATGGGTGACTACGATTGATTTACTAGTCCTTAATTTTTTTTGATGCTATTAAAGGAATTTTCATATATATATATATATATATATATATATATATATATATATATATATATATATATATATATATATATATATATATATATATATATATATATATATAGACCCGGCAATCTTGACCCAAACTCTTAAATTTGGGTCAATTTGGGTATTTAAAACTCCTTGTATGGGTTAAAGTGGGTAATGGAAACATTTCATGCGGGTCAATATGGGTCTAAGAAAAATGATAGAATCAGAAGCGGGTTGAAATGGGTGAGATGATTCACAAAAGACCCATTTATTATAACTAGGATATAATAAAAAGTGGTTAGAAATAAAAAGAATAGGAAGCAACATGGTGATGACACGTGTCAGAAAAAAAAATCCTATTATTATATCCTAAAGGGTATAATCGTCATTTGACACCAATTTTTTTCAGATCTGCTTTTTAAAGCAATTTCTATCATTTTCATTTTTTTCATTTCAAAATCCTTCCACCGCAGCTCCGACCTCCTTCCACCGCAGCTCCGGCGACTCCTTCCACCGCAGCTCCGGCGACTCCTTCCACCGCAACTCCTATCAGCACAGACAAACAGTTTAGAAAACGGCACAACAGCCGGCGGCGGTTCGATCTCATCGGTTTCCTCCATTTCGTCGTCAGGTTCAACAGGTAAAGCATCGTTACTTGTATCCATATACGGCGACGGCGATTCCGGCGGCTCTGAGACTTCCGATACCGAAGTTAGTGGTTGTATATGAGGTGGAGACCATCCGAATAAACCTCGTTGTACCATCATATTTGTTGAATTTTTGAATTATTATTCACAAACCCTAACTCGCTACTAAAACTTTGAAAATTTTGAATTATGGTAATATCATTTGTGATGATGATTTACGGGTTTTGATAGTGATTTTAGCTCTCTATTTTTTTATGCACATGTTTTGTTTTGGTGGATTGATTGTTTGTTTTGGTGGATTGATTTCCGGTGGATTGATTTTTAGACCTCCTTATTGTTGACTAATTGTGTGGCTAGGAATGCTTCCTATACTTTTTATTTTAAAAACATTTTACATTAACCCGCCCATATATATATATATATATATATATATATATATATATATATATATATATATATATATATATATATATATATATATATATATATATATATATATATATATATATATATATATATATATATATATATATATATATATATATATATATATATATAGAGGTGGGTTCATTTAGGAACTACTAAATATTTAGGAACCATTTATGTATATATATATATATATATACACTGGTGAATATTATATGTATATACACTGGTGAATATCATATTAAATATACACTGGTGAATATCATATATATACACTGGTGAATATTGGTTCCTAATGGTTCCTAAATATTTACATGGTTCTTAAATGAAACCAACTATATATATATATATATATATATATATATATATATATATATATATATATATATATATATATATATATATATATATATATATATATATATATATATATATATATATATATATATATAAAGAGGTTTATTGGCGGACCTCTCAAGCCCGTGTCACTTTTGTGACCGACCGACCCAGCCTGCACGAAGTCTTGGTCCCGTTAAAACACCCCTGCTGAAAGAGCCACAAGCATTGGTAGAAAATCTTCTTGGGAGGTCACCCACCCCATTACTAAGTTTCGAACTCGTGACCTCCCACACAAAGGTGACAGGTGATAACCACTTGGGCAAGCCCTAGTGGTCTATATATATATATATATATATATATATATATATATATATATATATATATATATATATATATATATATATATATATATATATATATATATATAGAGGTGGGTTCATTTAGGAACCATCAATTATTTAGGAACCATTAGGAACCATTTTTAGGCAAGGTGGCAATTTTGTAATTAAGTCAAATCCCCAAATTGGAAATCTATTAAAACCCACTTTAAAATACTAATTAACTTTAAATTAACATATCTAGAGTATAACTAGGTTTTAGGAAAAACTAAATACACCATTAAAACAAGCATTTAATTATCTTTCCAACGAGCACCCACTTGATATACTTTTGACGACTTTTTTTTTTTTTTTTTTTTAGTGAGTTTCGGTATATACACTAGTGTATATACTAAATATTCACCAGTGTATATACTAATTCACCAAAAACACATCTAAACCATATACACTATACACTAGTGTATACACTATATTCACTAATGTATACGAATCTTTATATTAATTTCCTTTTAATTGTGAATACGCAATATACAAAAGTGAATATACAATATATATATACACAAGTGAATATACAATATACACCAGTGAATACGCAATATACACAAGTGAATATACAATATACACCAGTGAATACCATGTATTCAATAGAGAATACATCTTATACATTAGTGAATATAGTGTATACACTAGTGTATATTGTATAAATACACTAGTGTATAACTATACATTAGTGAATATAGTGTATACACTAGTGTATAAATACACTACTGTAGTGTATAAATACACTAGTGTATAACTATACATTAGTGAATATAGTGTATACACTAGTGTATAGTATATATGGTTCAGATGTGTTTTTTGTGAATTAGTATATACACTGGTGAATATTTAGTATATACACTAGTGTATATACCGAAACTCACTGTAAAAAAAAAAAAAAAAAAAAAGTCGTCAAAAGTATATCAAGTGGGTGCTCGTTGGAAAGATAATTAAATGCTTGTTCTAATGGTGTATTTAGTTTTTCCTAAAACCTAGTTATACTCTAGATATGTTAATTTAAAGTTAATTAGGATTTTAAAGTGGTTTTAATTGATTTCCAATTTGGCTCTCAATTTTGACTTAATTACAAAATTGCCACCTTGAGTTTAATTACAAAATTGCCACCTTGCCTAAAAATGGTTCCTAATGGTTCCTAAATAATTACATGGTTCTTAAATGAAACCAACTCTATATATATATATATATATATATATATATATATATATATATATATATATATATATATATATATATATATATATATATATATATATATTAATGATGTTGCATTTATTAAAGGGTAAAATACCAAAAAATGTAAAATAAAATATACGTTTTAACAATCTAGGGTACGTAAAAAAGGTTTGGAACTAAAATTGATAATAATATCTTGTCCTAATAAAGGATTTTTAACAAGAAATTATGTTTTATAACTTGTTTATAACTCGAAAAAATTTCAATAATATGACGCGTTTTTTTCTATAACCCATCACGAGTGATAGAAAATCGTATCTCAAAATTAAGGTTCATTAATACTTAAAACTTCGTCTTAACGGACAACTATTTCATAAAAAAAAATTTTAAGTCAAATTATATTTTTTAATCCTTTTAAGTTTCAAAATCTTGTAGATATCCTCAATAGTTAAATCTATATTTTGTTTTATATTTTTTGAACATTTTTCCCTTTGCATTTTTTTATGCATTATGAAGATTTTGTTTAAAAAGAAAGTTGGTGATGTGGCAGCAATGATTGAATCTTGAAGGTAATGTATTGGAGATAGCTATTATTTTGGTCCAAAAACAAAAATAGTAAAATGTTTGTTTACGTTGCTTTCCTACAACATATATTAAGAGTTCAGGAAATTTATATGCTATTGAAAATTTAAGCAAAATAGCAATGTGGAAGTTGAAGATAGCAGAAGGAGGTGGTGAAAAATGGCTTACCTCGACCAACAATCACGTTGGCCGGCAACATTGGGAATTTGATACCAGTGCGGGAACAGAAGAGGAACTAGCTGAGATTGAGAAGGTTCGTCTCAACTTCAAAGTTAATCGGTTTCAATATAAACAAAGTTCTGACTTGTTAATGCGTATGCAAGTAAGTTAATCATCCTTCTTTAAATCAATCGTTTAAGCAAATTCAAAAAATAAATATAGTTGATTGAACACTACTTTTTCACAGCTGAGAAAGAAGAATCTGATAGATGTCATACCAGAAGCAATAAAGTTGAAAGAAACCGAAATTATAACAAACGAAGGAGTTTCAACGACACTGAGAAGAGCCATAAGCTTCTACTCAACCATTCAATCTCATGATGGCCACTGGCCAGCTGAATCTGCTGGTCCTTTGTTCTTCCTTCCTCCACTGGTACTTTTACGCGTTTATTGATTTTAATTAGCAACACATACTAATACTGACACCGCCTTGTCTATCTATCTATCCACAGGTGATAGCCTTGTATGTGACAGGCGACATGAACGATATTCTAACCCCTGCACATCAACTAGAAATCAAACGCTACATATATAATCATCAGGTATAGTATATTGTGTATGTGTTTCACTTCGTATACTTTGTTAAAATATTTATTGTAATTATTATTTTATCACAGAATGAAGATGGAGGTTGGGGATTACATATCGATGGTCACAGCACAATGTTTGGGTCGGTATATAGTTACATAACTTTGAGATTGCTTGGAGAAGAAGCCAATAGTTATGCAGAGGAC
Organism: Senecio squalidus; assembly: GCA_910822075.1. NCBI lineage: Eukaryota > Viridiplantae > Streptophyta > Magnoliopsida > Asterales > Asteraceae > Senecio > Senecio squalidus. The sequence goes on along the minus strand of CAJVGC010000432.1, from coordinate 16,525,054 downwards.
ATGGCGGTTGTTAGGGGCCGTAATTGGATCCAAGATCACCGTGGTGCAGTTGGAACTCCTTCGTGGGGAAAGTCATGGCTCACGGTGCATTTCTTATCACTTTTTGCATTCTTATAGCAATACGTACGAAAATTATATATACTCAGTTGTCTAGATCTTTTGTAGATTCTTGGAGTATACGAATGGGCAGGTTGTAACCCTATGCCACCTGAATTTTGGCTCCTCCCCAACTTTTTTCCAATCCATCCGGGTTAGTTTCCTTTACTCTTAGCATCTTAAATCCATAATAATTCAACTAATTTATATAGAAAAACTTAAATAATGACGTCCTAAAACACGTACAGGAAAAATGATGTGTTATGGCCGTGCAGTTTACATGCCCATGTCATACTTATATGGAAAAAGATATGTGGGAAGAATAACCGAATTAGTTCAAGAACTAAGGAAAGAACTTTATACAGATCCTTATCATGAAATTAACTGGAATAAAGCACGTAATACATGTGCAAAGGTTCTTAAGCTATCTTGAATATACGCACAGTTTAGATCCAACTACGATAAAACACAATATATATCATCTATGGATTATGTATTTCAGGAAGATCTCTACTACCCCCATCCTCTTATTCAAGATATGTTATGGGGCTTTCTTAATAACATCGTTGAACCTATTCTAACACGTTGGCCTTTCTCCAAACTACGAGAAAAGGCTTTAAAAGTTGCATTGGAACATGTTCATTATGACGACCAGAGCAGTAGATATCTGAGCATTGGATGTGTGGTAAAGGTATTTTGTTTGTTTCCATAGTACGTCGTATAAGTCATTTTGCTTGTTTTGGATTTATAACACATATATATGTACATAATTTTAAAAGGTGATAAGCTTGATTGCAAACTGGGTGGATGATCCAGATGGGGATGCATATAAGAAACATCTTGCTCGAATTCCTGACTACTTTTGGGTTGCTGAAGATGGACTGAAAATGCAGGTACGTTGGTAACAAATACCCAAAATTATTCTGCTTTCGTTCAAGTTTATTTTTTCTTAAATAATAATATAGATTTTCTTGTAGAGTTTTGGCAGTCAAATGTGGGATGCATCTTTTGCTATCCAGGCTATTCTGTCAAGTAATCTAGCAGAAGAATACGGACCTGTTCTTAAAAAAGCACACAACTTTGTAAAATCATCGCAGGTGATCACTAAGATGTGGTTAGAAAGAAAACATCTAATAAGTGTCTGTGTGTGGGTGTTTAATGTGTCGATATATATACAAGATCACAAGAAAAGTAACAGGATACAATTAAATATTTTCAGGTCCGCGATAACCCTCCTGGAGATTATAGAAAAATGTACAGACACACATCTAAAGGAGCGTGGACATTTTCAATTCAAGATAATGGTTTGCAAGTTTCAGATTGTACCGCAGAAGGCTTGAAGGTTTGCATTTAATTTTCCAGTCAGCTACTAAAATTTCTAAAATGGCATATATCCAAATCTATTTTCCTGATAACTTAAATATATTTTATAGGTTGCACTTATCTATTCCCAAATGAGCCCTGAACTAGTTGGAGAAAAACTTGAAACGAAGCGTCTTTACGATTCTGTCAATGTTATTCTGTCGTTACAAGTAAGTCGATAATGTTGGCATTGAATAGTTTTCTTTTTGGGTATAGTTTTTCTGTTACACTAATGTATTTTTCTTTAAATGAAAATAGAGTGAAAATGGCGGTTTTCCTGCTTGGGAGCCACAAAGGGCATATTCATGGTTGGAGGTACATATAAGTTTCTCCGATATTAAAACTATACTTTACTTAAAAAAAAAAAAAAAAGACACTGTGCAAATAGTTTTTGATTGCCTCGTTGTATGCTCATTATGTATTTCAGAAGTTCAATCCGACAGAATTTTTTGAAGATGTGTTAATAGAGAGAGAGTAAGTTGTGCACCTTGATTAATATATATCTTGTCGGTCTCTTTTGCTCTAACATAAAGACTTGAACTATTTATATTGTTGTAGGTATGTGGAATGCACTTCATCCGCCATCCAAGCTTTGTCGCTCTTCAAGAAACTTCACCCAGGACACAGATCAATGGAGATCGATAATTGCATTTCAAGAGCTGTGAAGTACATTGAAGACACACAAAACCCTGATGGTTCATGGTTCGTTTTCTACTACTTCAGTTTTTGATTGATTGCCTTACATTATTTTATTTATCCTATATACATTTCATGATCATTCTATCACTCATAAGCCTGAAACATTCCGTGTAGGTATGGTTGTTGGGGGATATGTTACACTTATGGTGCATGGTTTGCAGTAGATGCGCTAGTAGCCTGTGGGAGGAACTATAATAACAGTTCCATCCTTCAAAAATCTTGCAAATTTGTTCTGTCGAAACAACTTCCTGATGGAGGATGGGGAGAGAGCTATCTTTCAAGTGCAAATAAGGTACATAATAATGATAATATGAAATTGTGCAAGTGTTTTTTTTTACCGAGACTTGTCTAATCTTTTACTTTTTTACTCACTATAGGAATATACAAATTTGGATGAAAATCGGTCAAATTTAGTACAGACATCCTGGGCTTTAATGTCACTTATTAAAGCAGGACAGGTTTGCTCCTGGTGCTTCTTTTTTGTTGATATAAACACTAGTTAGTTTAAGCGTCCGTCATTGATACAATGTACTATGATCATTAGGCTGAAATTGACATTACACCGATAACTAATGGAATACGGCTTCTCATAAATTCACAAATGGAAGACGGAGACTTCCCTCAGCAGGTTAACTTGATAACTTTCGCCAATTCATAGTTGAAAAGGCCATTTAATGCTTATTATCTTTGAATTACAGGAAATCACAGGAGTTTTTATGAAGAATTGTACCCTTAATTACTCATCTTATAGAAATATTTTCCCCATATGGGCTCTTCGTGAGTATTGTCGTATTGTTTAGTTTACTAAAAGCTCTTTTCGTTATTTCGTACTTTTCCAATTTCTATGGATTATGCATCAAACCACCCATGTATTTTTTATGATTGAATATTTGTTTAAAACTACTTATTAATTACGAAGATGTGTTGTTTGAGTTATTCATTTGTATGTTCGTTATGTATAATGGTGAACTTGAGACACTTTCGAGACTTACTAAAAACAAATTAAGATCAACCATAAAAATGGCTAAGTGCTTGAAGGGTGTGCTGATTTTATGAATGGATGCTTTATCGATTCGGGAGGTAAATTTCTAATCTCCATACAGGGTCGTAGATAAGCCTGCCTTATCTGTACTCAATCATAGCATTCGAACCACCAAATTATGTTGTAATATGGTTCGACTCCATTGATTTGGTTTTCTTCTTCGACCCGTAAACAGTGAAACACTAAAGACAACTATAATAACTCTTCAAATAACCTTTGCATATACTGTATTATATATCAGAAAGATAGTTATGGGTAGTGACAGAATATATGAATCTACATTAAATTAAATACCCAAACAAAATCTAAAGAATTAAACTCTGAAATCGTTATTCATGGCCACCAAAATAGAGGTTTTATGATCCATGAACCCTTCAGCCCATGCATGTAGCCAGGCTCTTGGTTACATGTATTTATAAACCTCATTGACCCGTAATCACAAATCGGTTACTGATTTCGGTCTCTTAATCATCCTCCAAAGGTTCGCGTTTTTGTGATGTTTCGCCTTCAAGAAATCATTTTTCGAGTTACCCGTGTGCCAAGAACCATCTCCAGTTCACTAGCTGACTTTCTTCCCTGCACGAACAAAGTCAAGAACATTACAGTTCAATATAATTCTGATTTAACATGTTCACCAAAACATAATTCAAATAGAATTATTGCAGTTTTTTTTGTCTTCTCATTTTCTGCCTAAAAACGACTGTATGTAAGTAACATTGCTAAACCACTAACATATTAATTAAGTTTTTTTGTCTCCTGTAACTGTAACTGTGTTTATGATTGCTGATTCGGATTGGTCTATATGAATTTTTACCTCTTTGGAACCATGATCTTCGAACAGCTTGTCGAATCTGTCGTTCATGTCTCTCTAAAAGTTCATCAATCCTGTTCGGTTGAGATAACAAAGGTCCTGAAAACTCGACCTTCTCTTCTTGATCTTGATACATCTGTAACGACCACAATATTCACGAAGGTCAGATTTCAAACCACTGAATTCAACAACTGAAACACAACCATGTAGAGGCTGAAATTTTGAGCCTTCTAAGAATGTTTTGGTTTTGGTTACGTTATCTCTTAAGGCCAAATTGGTAGAAAAACAAATAAGTTAAAAGTAAACTCTGGGCAAAATGGGTCAATCATGTTAAACCAGTCAAACATCACCCGAACTCTATGTTTTTAATGCATACGGCCTCTTATGTAGTTTTATTCAATAAGTTAGAAGTTAGATTGATGTTAACGATAATTATTTATAAGAAATTCAAAATTTGTGGTTAAAAAGTGATTCATGGTCAACCCGACATAATCCATTCAACCCGTTCCCCAACTCACCAATCGTGCCACCTCTGGTATAAATTCTATGTATGAAGAACTTACCATATTAATTCTCTTGACAAACCCATCTGAGCCTCCATCAAATGATTCAGGTCGTTCAAATTGGCTCCAGTTCTTTATGACCAGTCCACGCTGCCCCATCTCATTGGACTCCCAACCTCTTGAATTGTTTCGGTCAAGATTTTCATTACATTTGAACTCAATGTTTTTCGAATGTAATGTGCTACAAGGTTCAAAAATCAGGCTTCTTGAACTAGACCGGCTTTGTGATCTTACAGATAAAGAATCATCTAAACGCCTTCTGGCCCATGCAAAACCACTTGAACTGGGAACTTGTAAAGGACCGGAATATGGAATCTCTCCTTGAGATGCGTGTTTCGCGTGTGAAAAGCCATCTGATGTATTTATAGACGGTTTGCGTAGCTCGAAACCCAGGATTATATCTCCTCCTTTTTTATTATCTAAACTATTCCCTTTGACTTTATTTGTGGTTCGACGGTTTTGACCCGGAAGACTCTGAAAAATGTTCAATTCATTTATACGATTAGATGCAAAACAAAAAAGATAATGTTGATTTATATGAATATCGAGACAGACCTCTTCCGGTGCCAATTTAGTTAAGCCATTTTGTTTTCTAGCTATCCTTCTTGAGATTTCAGGTCCACGAGTTCTACCGACCGGCTTCTTCCTAAAAAATACAGAACTTTTTCTCAGCTAACTATATCTCGGATCAAGTAAAGATAAGGTTTATGGCCCAATCTACGTATAGGTCAATCACGCACGATTTCAAATTTAAAACACAATAATGCAGACTTGAAAACAATCCCTTTCTGCCCCCGTTTACATGTTTAAGATCAACACGACAAATTTAAAAGTTGGAATGAGGAATGAGGAATGAGGAATGAGAAAGTATTACCTGCTTGTGTCTTCACGATGTTTTGCATCAATCTCTTTGTTTGGGGGGTATTTTGGTAAGCTTGACGGATCACATGCATAAGGCTTCGTCTTGAAATACTGTTGATGCATAGGAAAGAATGTTGGAAAATGATCAAAATAAGTCGTTAACCCAGAGCAAGAATTTGCTTATTAAAATGTCAGGTTTCATTTTCCAGATTTATAATTAAAATTTATCCTTTTACATCTTAATAACGATTCTACTTCTTATTATACTAATTCTAGTAGTCTCGGCATAGTCATCACATGTTTCTTTGAACGTATATCATATTTATATAAGTTGAAATTCAAAACAATTCATATGACTTTCGAAGTCAAAATATGACAACTTGACAAGATTAATCAACGGTACCTCATTTTCAAGAGCAGAAGAAGCAGTCCCACGCTTATACGGCTCCACAGAAAGCAATGTTTCAATAAGTTCCACAGCACATTTTGGCAAGTCTTTAAAAGTTTCCCATAAGCTACTTTCATACGGATGTTGTGGTTTAAACAATGTGGAATGAGGAAGTTTTGACTTTTTCCAATAGTCCTCCGGAGGTGAACCGCAAAGCTTAAAAATTTTATGCAATTGTTCCACCTGTAGACATTTTTCATCGCCGACAATTCAAAAACAATAACAGTTTCTTCAATACTAGTATACAACCAAGACTATCTTACGAACCAAACATTGTCCATGGTTTTACATAATCCGTAGGTATAAATGTTACTCTATGTATTATGTTTTTTTAAGTTGAAAATTAGTTAAGTTGACTTTGAAAGTCAAAGGGAGTAAATACCTCGGTTCTTCCTTGTAAAATAGGTGAACCAAGAAGAAGCTCTGCAAATACACATCCAATGCTCCATAGATCCACAGAAGCTTCATAATCCGTTGAACCCAATAAAAGTTCAGGTGGACGGTACCATAAGGTCACAACTCTACTAGTCAACGGTTGTTTCTTTTCACTAACAGAATTACAAAAATTCGCCAAACCAAAATCGCCTATTTTCATAATTCCTTCATTATTTACAAGAAGATTTGCGCCTTTAATATCTCGATGCATTACACCACGAGAATGACAATGCTCGAGCCCAGATAACAACTGCTTCATGTAACATTTAATCTGTTTCACAAATCATACAAAAAAAAGTCAATCTTCTTAGTTCAAAAATGTTCAGAAAAAATGTTTGTTAGTGCGACGAACCTGAGATTCGGTGAATTTGATATCAGGGCAAGAAAGTAATCCTGAAATATCGTGTTCCATGTATTCAAATACCAAATAAATGCTACATGATAACCGTGAGGTTATAATCCCATCAAGTTTCATAACATTTGGATGATCAAGCCTACGGAGAATCACAATTTCTCTAGCCATAAACCGGACACTTTCAGGTTCAAAATTGTCAAAACGAACCTTCTTTAAAGCAACTATCCTCCCTGTTTCTTGCTCACGAGCACGAAAAACGCTGCTATATGTACCCTGCCCAACCTATTAAACCAATTTTAATAAAATAAATCAAAATCACTATTAAACCCAATTATAATAACTAATTTAAAAACAAAACAAAAAAAATGAATGGCAACACAACAACAAGTAGGGGTGTTCAAAATATCCGTATCCGAAAATCCGAATCCGAATATCCGAAAATCCGATCCGAAATTATCCGAAAAATCTTTCGGATATCCGAAAATTCGGATATCCGGTTTATCGGATTCGGATAGTGATATTTCGAAATTTCGGATATTTCGTCCGATTATGAATGAATACCTTTTCTAATTTTTCAAATGATTCCGCAGGAAGCGGAATCCAACCATGAATAGCTTCACCAGCAACAGCAGTAAGCCAAGCAGGCCAACCAGCAGCAACTTGTTCTGACTCAACATATTTATGTAAATTCCCTAACCGAAAACTCACCGAGTCAGTAGTTGAGCTCGCTCTAACTGACTCACCTAACTCACTCATTGACTCGCTTGTTTTATTATTATTCTTCTTCTTCTTTTTGATAATACTAATACTTTTTTTACTTTCCAAGTCTGTAACTGCAGCCGCATTGTCACCGGAATGATCAACCGCGGGGGTAACGGAGACAGCTTGTTTTGATGAAACACAGCCCATTTTGAAAAATAGATAGATACAGGTGGTGTATCTAAAATGAAAATCAGTCAGTCATTGGTAGATTTTGATCGATGGACTGTTTTTCTGTGTTTATGTATAATATAAAAATGGAATAGAGCAGACAGGTCTATAAAGAAAATAAGAAAAATATCAACGCGCCAATTGCGGAAAAAGTGACAAAAATGAATATCGTAATGGTATGTTAACTACGCCAGTTTCTAGCTAAATCAACGGACAAGGTAACTTACCATTATTACAACTACCTCCGTAACAAATAAAATATTTTATTAGTTAAATAAAATAAGATAAAAATATTTAACAACAAAATAATAAGTTATCACATTTTTTTTAGGGTAAAAGTCAAAAAAATCATACGAATTTTTTCATTTATAGCTTTATAATAAACCAATTTCCGAAAATACTTCGATAATATACATACTTTGAAAATCCGTTACTAAGTGATAAACAATTTCAAAATTTTGTTGACTTTTACTGGTTACCGTTGAATTTTTTTTAACTGGATTTTTTTTTTTAGTATATTTTAATTTCCACTTATTAAATTTAAGGGTGCCCTCAAATCCAACATAACCACCTCCCTCCGTCTCACAAAACCACAATACGTCGTCGGATCTGCCTTTGTCCTCCAGGAAATTAGGGTTTTTCAATTCCCCTAAAATGCGAGATTCAAATCTAGATCTATTCGATCCTCGAACGGCGGTCATGGAATCCAATTACTCTACTGGCGACGAGTTTGTTTAATTCATCGTGTTGTGTTTGTAGTGACGGGTTTGTTTAATTCATCATCGTTAATGTAACTTTTCTACTTTACGGTTATCTGTTTTCTTGACAGGAAAAACTGGGGCAATATCTAATGTGCCTATATTTTTCTCCAGTTTTTCCTACATGCTTCTTACATCTTTCTTACATCTTTCCTACAGATCATCATTTGTTTCGCTTACATTTTTCCTACATGTTTCTTACATCTTTCTTACATCTTTCCTACAGATCATCATTTGTTTCGCTTACGGTTATCTGTTTTCTTGACAGGAAAAACTGGAGAAAAATCTAGATCTTTCCTACATGCTTCTTACATCTTTCCTACAGATCATCGTTAATGTAACTCTTCTACTTTACGGTTATCTGTTTTCTCCAATCAAAAATTGAAATAGTGAGAGGACCATCACTTTTTTGGAAGAAATATGTACTATGTGATATAATGTCAGTTTGCATTATAATGCATAATATGGTAATTGAGGATGAACGTGAACTTCAAGCACCCATTTAAGTTTTGAGGGAAACGTCAAGAAATGAAGTTAATTTGATCCGTGACGAAACAACTAGGTTTACAGAATTTCTTGCTCTTCATAAGAAAAATAAAGACAAAGACGCTAATTATGAACTTCTTAATGCATTAATAGACCATTTGTGGGAGTGTCATGGAAAGTCGGAAAACTCAAATTTTAATTTAAAATAGTAATCAATATTTGTTTAGGTTTTATAAAGTTTACTATATTAGCGTTTTATTTGATTATTTATCGTATATTTACAAATTAGTTAAATAAATTTTGGTGTACAAAAGACATCTTCATGGAATATTTCTTACATCAAAAACAAATCTTCTCCAATGTATTACACAAAATCTTTTTTTTATTACATATTAATTTCTTTTTGGTGTTGCAGTGGAGATGCTTTTGGTCACAACTTTTAGACTGTGTTTATCGACACTCCTAGAAAAATACGAGTATGAGTCAAAAGTGATAATATTTATGAGAATTATATGTTTTTCCAAAAAATAAAATCCATTCTAATAAACCTTTAATATATCTTTTAATGTTTATAAATAATACTTTTATTTTTATTTTATATAATAAAACAATCTATTGCTATTTGTCTTAAAATAATAAAATTAAAATAACTATGATTTAAATATTGAATTTAAAATCAAAAGTATTAGTTTTTCTTATATAGAGTATAAAAAACGCAGAAAAATGGTGGTTGTGAAAAGTAATAAACCGATAGTAACAACTGTACCGAAACACAAACTCACAGAACTTCTTATTAAGACCAACAATGAACTAATAGTGAGACTTACAAGACTAACACACAATCAATTGATTGATTGTGAAACAGACTATACTTGCTTAAGATTTCAATATGAAACCCTAGCTATATTTCTAGAGAGAGAGAGCGCACCGATAGAGAGAGAAAGGGGATACAGTTGTGAACCCTAATCTGCTAAAAGAGTAGTATTTATACTACAATATTACAATATGGACCTCAGACTTTAACCCTCTTAACATAACAGACCAACAGCTTCCAAGACTTCATTTTATCAACATAATCAGCACCAGTCTTTAAGCAAATGACAATATCAGTCCCTCATATATTTCTGCACAAAAACAGAATAAATTAGAACGTATTTATTTGGAGTTAGGACTGAGTTCGAGAACATCTTTTGAACATTCCCCCTCAGTCCTAACTCTGAAGGGATTATACAACCCTAATTTTCCACACAAATAGTTGTGTTGAGTTGAGGGAAGTCCCTTAGTGAATATATCAACAAGCTGCTCATCTGACTCGATTTTTATTAACTTCAAAACTCCAGAACTGACTCTTTCACGAACAACATTCAAGTCTATCTCAAAATGCTTAGTCCGCTCATGGAATACTGGATTATTCGCAATCATCATAGCGGCTTTGTTATCGTAGAAAAAATCAACATGGGTTAAATCACTTACTTACATGTCATTCAACAAGTTTATTAACCACAAGACTTCACAAGTAGCAGCATCCATGGCTCGGTACTCTGCTTCAGCAGAAGACCTGGAGACCGTTGACTGCTTTTTACTTTTCCACGAAACAATAGAGTTGCCAATGTAAACACAAAAACCAGTTACAGATCGTCTAGAAATTTTGCATCTGCCCCAGTCAGAATCAACATACACAGATAATTTAACACTTTTAGACCTACATAATTGAATTCCTTGACCAGGAGCAGTTTTAAGGTATCTAAGAACCCTAAGTGCTAAACTAAAATGCTGTTGAGTGGGAGCATGCATAAATTGAGACAGATTTTGCACATCAAAACTTATATCTGGTCTGGTAAGTGTTAGATATATTAATTTCCCAACCAGTTTTTGATAAACAGAAATATTGGACAGCAACTCACTAGATTTACCACTCACTTTATCAAACAAAACAGTCATATTTGCATCTAAAGGAGTAGTAGCAGGTTTGCAACCTAACAATCCAAATTCATCCAACAATTCAAGACAATACTTTCTTTGGGACAAACAGACACCCAAATCAGTTTCAAGTAATTCAATACCAAGAAAATATTTCAAGTTACCTAAATCCTTAATCAAAAACTTAGAATTTAAGAACTTTTTCACAGCAACAATTTCCACATTAGAATTCCCAGTTATTATAATGTCATCAACATAAACTAATAACATGACATGAACATCAACTTTGGTCAGCACATAAAGAGAGTAATCAGATTTACTTTGCACAAACTCATATTCACAAAGACTCGCAGTTAATTTTTCGTTCCATTTTCTAGGGGCTTGTTTCAGACCATACAAAGACTTTTTTAACTTGCATACACGACTATCAGACTGGTCAAAATACCCTTCAGGTAAAGACATATATACATCCTCATCCAAATCACCATATAAGAAGGCGTTATTAACATCAAGTTGAAATAAAGACCAACCATTACAAACAGCAAGAGTGATTAAGCATCTAACAGTTACCATTTTCACAACCGGTGAAAATGTTTCCTCATAATCAATGCCATATTTTTGACTAAAGCCCCTAGCAACTAAACGAGCCTTATATCTCTCTATTTCTCCTGAAGCCTTATATTTAATCTTAAAAAGCCACTTATCAACAATATTTTTATTTTCAGGCTTTTTTGTTACATCCCAAGTATGATTTCTAAGTAATGCCTCCATTTCTGTGTTCATGGCATCTATCCAGTTAGGATCTAAACATGCTTCAGCAAAAGACTTAGGTTCACTACTTTTATTCAAGTTGGAAACAAAACAAGCAACATCATTTTTCAGCCAAGCATAACTAACAACCTTATCAACTCCATATCTGTGTTTCCCCCCTAAAACAAAGTCATCCCACTTTCTAGGAACATTTGTTTTTCTAGATGATTTTCGAGAATTTGCAGTTTCATTAATAACAGATTCATCCAGATTTTGAAAAACACTGCCCTCAGGGATTACTGTGTTTTCATCAACTTGTGTTGCAGTGGTATTCTCCTCCACAACAGTTTCATGCTGATATCGCATATTTATATAACTATTTATATGCGATATTGTGTCACATGTCATAGTAAACATGATGGATAGGATAGGTTTTTACATCTAATCGTGTGGAAAAGTGTTTTTATCTATTTTACAGGTTTACATGATCGGGAAGTGGAAAAAGATGAAGAAATGAGCTTAAAAGACAAAAAATAGTGATTTCTGACGAAGAGAACGTTGCAGTAGCACCTCCACCGTTTTGATCATAACTTCTTCATACGATATCCGATTTAGGTGATTCAAATTGGAGAATAAAGAAGAAAGAGAGAGCTACATTTTGCAAAAATTAGAATATGGAAAAAATGCGGGGGACGCCCGTCACAATGAGGGGGACGCCCGTCCCGCGGGAAATTCAGACGCAGATTATTTTTAGATAATTACAAACGGGAAATAATAAAATGGATAATTAGAAGGAATTGTAATACGAGTCGAATACGTTTTCTACACGATTTTTGCCTATAAATACAAGACAAATTCATCCAGATTTTTCATCATTCAATTATTATTTTCAAGTCTTAGAGCTGGAGTTCAGGTTTAGAGGCAAGATTTCAAGCTAGGAGTTTCGTTTTCATTCAACGTCGGTCACGACACGTTTGCAATTTTTAGTTTGTTTTCTCTTTTCCTTTTTAAGACTTTTTCTATTATGTTTTCTATTTGTTTATTTGCTATTTTTATGTCGATTATGAGCAACTAAACTCTTGTTACGCTTGTTTGATTAACGGATCTTGTTTGAAGTTTACTTTTGCGTAAGTGATTATTTATGTTTTTGTGTTTAATCGCTAATCCTTATTTGTTTAAGTTTTAACATATTATCATAAAGTTGTTTATATATAATTTAATTAATCAACATTCTAGGTATTCGAGAGGAATCTAGATAGGTTAAATAATTTATATGAAATAATCGGTCGGTCTATAATCGGTTTAAAATTATTAAGATTCGAGAGGACTTAGTAATAACAACTTAGGTAATTAAACTTAATTGAGTAAGTCTATTTGTTAAGATTCGGAAGGACTTAGTATTTAGAGGAGTTATTCGAGAGGAAACTCTATAAGATTAAATCACTAAAAACAGGCTTGTTACTTAATGCTTAACTATTAATAATTACAACTGTATTCGAGAGGAACGGTATAATTAGAAGTAGTTAAAGTTAATAAAAGATTCGAGAGGACTTTTACTATATTTTAGAAGTTTAATATTTAATCAATTTCGTAAATTTAAATGGAAAACAAGTGAAGTGTCAAACAAGTGTATTTTCTCTATTATTCGATAATCTCAATTACTTTTTCACTCGATTTTTATAATCACTTTTACTTTGCAAACTTTTAATCAATTTTTTTGTTACGATAAAAAACCCCCAAAAACAAATAGTATTATTTATTCGAAATATTAAAACAAATTAGTCCCTGCGAACGAACCTATACTTACTATTAAACTATATTACATACGAATAGGTCCACTGCCTATAAGTGTGTAATTGCGTGAAATAGTCGGTTAAATTTAAGACTCGATTTTACACATCAAGTTTTTGGCGCCGCTGCCGGGGACTGATTTTTCGTTTTTGTTTCGAATTTGTAATACGATCCTTTTGAGTATTTATTTACTTAGAAGTTACTTTTTATTTGTTATTACACCGGTACGTTTTACGCTTTTCTTGTTTTTGTCTTTTCAGGTATTTCAGGTAGTTGATGAACACAAGGGCTTCGGGATTACCACTCGCGAGTCCAAAATCAAATCCAGGAGTATCAAGGAGACGAGGCAGGAGAAGAGGCAATTTATCACTTCAGACACCACCAAATTTTGATCAAGTTTCACCCGTCAAGTTTGAAGACATTGCGTCGTCAGAAAGCGGAGGAAGCGATTCAGAACCAGAGGTTGAAGAAGTATTTTGTGAAGACAAACCGGAACCGCAACCAGCTATGGATCCTTTGGACACACCAATGAACCGACGGGCCGCAGCTGTAGCAGTGCCACCCACCCGAGGGTCGGCAATCACCACCCCGGAATTGGGTGATGACTTGGTTGTCAAGGGTCACCATCTCAAGATGATCCAAGACAATACATTCGATGGGCGTTACAATTCAGATCCACATAAACACATAGCAAAATTCAACGAGCTATGTGAGATGTTCAAATATGGCCAAGGCAAGGGCGATCCTGTCAAACTGAGGTTATTCCCTTCGTCTCTCACCGGAGATGCGAAGGTTTGGTTCGAGGAGCTTAATGAGAATTCAATAACCACATGGACGCAAATGCGCGAGGCTTTCATCAAAAGATTTTTCCCACCCGCCTTAGGTAGGAAATTACTCAGAGATATCAGAGGATTCCGACAGGAAGATGGAGAGACTTCCACTGAAGCATGGGCTAGACTTAAGGAGTTGTTACGGAGTTGTTATGGTCACGGACTGGGCAAGGACCATATCATTGAAATTTTCTTCTACGGGTTAACCAAGGAGTCTCAAAACGAATTGGATCTAGCTGGAGGAGGAGATTTCATGTACAAAACCACCAACGAAGCATACAACCTAATGGAAGACAAGCTGGTCATTAGCCTATCAAGGGAGTATCGAGATGATGGTCGAGGCCGAAGAAACAGGGGACAAGTTGCTCAAGCTGAGAGTAGCCATGAAATATCCTCGGTAGTTCAAGAGGTCAAGACACTAGCGGACAGAATTGATAAGCGCATGGGACGGATGGAGAAGGATATGCACTTGGTGAAGAATGGATGTGAAGGATGCGGAGGACCTCACTATGCTAGTGAGTGTAATCAAGTGGAGGAGGCCAGCTACGCACAGTATGGTTATCCTAATCGGGGGTCAAATTGGCAAAACCGCGGAGGTAACTACAACCGCGGTGACAATCGAGACAACGGATGGCAAAGAAATAACACTCGCTCCCCACCACGACAAAGATACGATCCACCGAAAAACGAAGATGAAGATCCAAGCATGAAAGATCTTTTGAAATCGTTCATCAACACCCAAAAATCAACCAATGACGATGTCCGTAACCAATTTAATGATGTCCGTAAACAATTTAAAATTTTAACTGATCAAATCGAGCAAGGACAGAGAAATCAGCAGGCAGCACATCAAGATTTAGAGAGAAGGTTCGATAGGATGAACGAACGGAACTCGAATCGACCACCGGGCCAAATACCAAGCAATACTCAACCGAATCCACGGCCACAGAACCAAGGAAACACTTCCAACAATCAAGCTCCGAAGTATCAACATCCTGGAAGAGCTGAAGGATTAAGAGATGGAATGCCACCCTGTCCAAAACACCGAGATGAACATGTTAATGCAATCAATACACGCTCGGGACATACTTATGGAGGAGATCAAGCCGAAAATGGAGCAAAACAGACCCCAGGCGCGCAGCATCACCCCAGGGGTGCACAGCACCTGGCTGCTGAACCCGTTATTGATGATTTCGAGGTCGATGACGATGAGGACGAGGCACCACTAGTTCAGACCAAGACCACGACACCTGAACCAGTAGAGGAAGTTCCAATCAAAGCTTACAAGCCTCATGTCCCATATCCTCAACGATTGCGAAAAGCAAGAATGAGGGAGCAGTACGGTAAATTTTGTGACATGATTAAATCTGTTAATATTAACGTTCCCCTTGTAGATTTGATTGCAGGGATGCCAAACTACGCTAAATTCATCAAGGAATTGGTCACGAACAAAGGAAAGCCATCGGAGGAGCAAGCCGCATTCTTAAACACGGAATGTTCAGCCTTGGTGAAAAACACGATACCACCCAAGTTGGATGACCCAGGGAGTTTTCTGATCCAGTGCAACTTCAGTAATACATACAGTTGCAGTGCTTTAGCAGACTTAGGAGCTAGCATAAACCTGATGCCGTACTCACTATATGCTAAACTCGCCCTTGGAGTGTTAAAACCCACCAGGATGAGTATCCGCCTAGCAGACAGATCATTTCAGTACCCGTTAGGAATTGCTGAGAACATGCTAGTAAACGTAGGAAAATTCACTTTTCCGGTTGACTTCGTGATTCTAGAGATGGATGAGGATGTCTCTGTTCCACTAATCCTTGGACGACCATTCCTAAACACTGCTGACGCAATTATTCGGGTGAAAAATGGGCAAATTTCATTAGGGGTTGGGAATGAACGAATTGTTTTTAATCTAGATAGAGCTATGACTCATTCTTATTCCACTGATGAAACCTGTTTTCGGATTGATGTGTTTGATGATTTAGATTGGCAGGAAATTCTCGAGATAGAAACTAGCTTGGAGGAGGAGCTAAAAGACGAGAAGATCGAGGAAGTGGAGGTTGAAGTTAAGGAAGAGCTGAAGTTGGACCAAAGCATGAGGATCAAATCTTCAATCGAATCACCACCTACCGACTTGGAGCTGAAACAACTACCGGTACATTTAGAATATGCTTTCCTTGAAGGTACTAATTTATTACCGGTTGTTATTTCGTCATCACTTTCGGGTGACGAAAAAGCTCGATTATTGACAGTCCTTAAAGGTCATAAAAAGGCCTTTGCTTGGCGTATATCTGACATACCCGGAATTAGCCCCGATTTTTGCAAACATAAAATAAATTTTAATGATAATGTAAAACCCGTTGTCCAAAAACAACGACGGCTAAATCCGAATATGGCAGATGTCGTAAAAAAGGAAGTTGTTAAGTTGTTGGATGCAGGAATTATCTACCCTATTTCAGACAGTCCATGGGTAAGCCTCATTCATTGCGTGCCAAAAAAGGGAGGTATGACCGTGGTGATGAACGATAAGAACGAGCTCGTGCCAACAAGGACAGTCACAGGATGGAGAGTTTGCATCGACTACCGCAAACTGAATGAAGCCACCAGGAAGGACCATTTTCCACTACCGTTCATGGACCAGATGATCGAGCGACTAGCAGGAAATGAGTTCTACTGCTTCTTGGATGGATTCTCAGGATACTTTCAGATCCCCATCGATCCCGAAGATCAAGAAAAGACCACATTCACATGCCCCTTCGGAACCTACGCATATCGGAGGATGCCATTTGGTCTATGCAACGCACCCGCCACTTTTCAGCGGTGTATGCTAGCTATTTTTCAGGATATGGTGGAAAAGACAATGGAGGTATTCATGGATGATTTTTCTGTATTTGGAGATTCATTCGATGCTTGCTTGGAGAATCTGGATCAGATGTTGGGACGATGCGAGGAAGCACACTTGGTCCTCAACTGGGAGAAATGCCACTTCATGGTTCGAGAGAGAATCGTACTGGGACACAAGATTTCAAAAGCTGGGATAGAGGTAGACAAAGCAAAGATCGAGGTCATTGCCAAACTACCACCACCGACGAACGAGAAGGCAATTCGGAGTTTTTTGGGACATGCAGGATTCTACCGAAGATTTATCAAGGATTTCTCGAAGATTACTCGTCCTATGACGAAACTCTTAGAGAAGGAGGTAGCTTTCAATTTTTCGGAGGAATGTTTACAAGCTTTCGAGCTACTCAAGGAACGAATCACCAATACACCTATTTTGGTAGCACCGGACTGGTCTCAACCTTTCGAGCTAATGTGTGACGCAAGCAATTTCGCAGTGGGTGCTGTTTTGGGGCAAAGGATCGAGAAACATTTTCGACCTATCTACTTCGCCAGCAAAACACTAAACGAAGCCCAACAGAATTACACCACTACGAAAAAAGAAATTTTGGCTGTCGTATTTGCTTTTGACAAATTCCGCTCGTATTTAGTGATGAGCAAAACAATTGTTTTCACGGATCATTCTGCTTTAAAATTCTTATTTTCTAAATTAGATGCTAAACCTAGATTAATTCGTTGGATTTTATTGTTGCAGGAATTTGACATCGAGATCAAGGACAAGAAAGGAGCTGAAAATATAGCTGCAGACCATTTGAGCCGATTGGAGAACCCAAGTTTGGGGGAGTTGAAGGAAGAGGACATCAATGACACTTTTCCGGGGGAGATGCTAGCCAGTATTAGTAACACAGACGGCGATACCCCATGGTTCGCGGACATTGCGAACTATCTAGCCGGAAAAGTCGTCAACAAAGACCTAACCTATCAACAGAGGCAGAAAGTGATCTCGGATGCTAAGTACTACTACTGGGACTCGCCATACTTGTTCCGTCGATGTGCTGATGGAATGGTGCGCCGATGTGTATACGGAAAAGAAACTCGAAAGATTTTGGATGAATGCCATCATGGACCCACCGGAGGACATTACGGACCAACGGTAACTGGGAAAAAGGTTTATGATGCAGGTTTCTATTGGCCAACAATTTTCAGGGAGGCTTATACACTCGTGAACACCTGCGATGCATGCCAACGCCAAGGGAATATCACGAAGCGGGACGAAATGCCACAGCAAGGGATCCAAGTTTGTGAAGTTTTCGATATCTGGGGAATCGACTTTATGGGCCCTTTCAAACCCTCAAACAGAAATATTTATATTCTAGTTGCTGTAGATTATGTTTCTAAATGGGTTGAAGCTAAAGCATTACCGACTAACAACGCTAAAGTGGTTGTTGATTTTCTTAAAAGTTTGTTTTGCAGGTTTGGAGTGCCAAAGGCATTAATCAGTGATCGAGGAAGCCACTTCGCCAACGCTCAGCTTGCAAAAGTCTTGAAAAGATATGGAGTAAATCACCGGTTTGCGACTTCGTATCATCCTCAAACGAGCGGGCAAGTGGAAAATACAAACCGCGCACTCAAAAGAATTTTGGAAAAGACGGTCAACAACAATCCCAATATATGGTCAAAGAAACTGGAGGACGCACTATGGGCATTCAGGACGGCGTACAAAACGCCAATTGGAACCACCCCGTATCGACTACTCTACGGGAAAACATGTCACCTTCCGGTTGAAATAGAGCATAAGGCATACTGGGCCTTGAGGACATGCAACATTGATATGGATTTAGCGAGAGATTTGCGGATCCTACAACTCCACGAAATGGACGAGCTACGGTTACAGGCCTACGAGAGTTCTCGCCTTTACAAGGAGAGAACTAAGGAGTTCCATGACCGCAAAATTCGTAGGAAAGAGTTCAAGGAGGGCGATAAAGTACTTTTATTTCAATCGAAGTACAAATTCAAGGCTCCTAAATTACGCTCGAAGTGGACAGGACCGTACACCATCAAACAAGCTTATGCTTCCGGATATGTCGAGTTATGGAAAGGACAGGGAGAATCATTCATCGTCTCGGGCCAACGGGTCAAGTTATACCACGAGGAGGACGATAAAAATGGAATGATGATCGAGGATGGGTTCTATTCCATCAACACCTAATCAAGAGGCATATCGAGTCAAGTTAACGACTCGGTCGAAAAATTAGCGCTTCTCGGGAGGCAACCCGGGTTTGTTTTTATTTTCTTTCGTAGTTAATCTTTCATTTATTTTTACAAAAAAAAACAAAAAAAAAAAAAAAAAAAAAAAAAAAATTTCAAAAAACGAAAATTTAGAGAAAAATCTAAAGTTATTGTTTACACATGGTTTCCAATTAGAAAAAATAATAAATAGTCTACTATATTTTTTTTATTCCATCGTAACTTTTTTTTTTTTCATTTTTAAGTTTAATCTTTATTTCGTCATCTTTTCTTTAGGACTTTTTAACCGTTTAGTTTTTAGTTTTTATTTAGCTAGACACCAAAAAAAAAAAAAAAAAAAAAAAAAAAAAAAAAAAAAAAAAAAAAAAAAAAACTACAATTTTGTATTTTTTTTTGTAAAGTTTTTTTTTTTTATCTTTTTCCTCTATTAGACTTTAAAAAAATAATCCACTATATTTTTTTTTTATTCCGTCGTAATTTGTAATTTTTATTTTTTTACTTTTATTTTTATTTTTATTTTTATTTTTTATTTTTTTTCTTTTGTGTTTTTAATATTTGTTTTTAGTTTTTCTCTTTTAGTTTTTTATAGATTTGAAGTAAGTTCAACCACCGGTTTTGGGACTAGCATTCAGATCAGTAAAACATTTTCACAGGAAATATTCGATATACACAACCGGGTTCTATTTTCTTCTTTTCTTATTTTCGTATATTATTTTTCTTTTTAGATTTTATTTTTGTAGCAATTTCCCTTAGTTTTGAGTCGTTAACACATTAGGGACAATGTGTTACTTAAGTTTGGGGGGGTCATCGGGAAATTTTACCTTTTATTTTTCGACTATTAGCTTAGTTTCCATCGTGTTGAATTGTTTCTTTTTGTACATTTTCGAGTCAGAAAAAATCAGAAAATCCAAAAAAATTGAAAAATTGAAAAAGAAAAAAAAAAAAAAAATATAACGTGTCTAGTCGGTAAATACCTTAAACTTTAAGCATAACCAGACGCATTTTTACCCCACTCGAGAAAATAGTGAGATTTTTGAGCCTATTGAAAGCATTTATTTTTAATGCTACTTTTTCATTTCTTTGAGTGTGCCGATGGGGATGACTTTAGAACTTGACATTGTTATACATTTCGAGACCACATATGAGCAATTGCATTAGGGTAACTTAGTGTGATTTGGTACAACTTAGGGGCAAATTAGGATTAACCCATTTGATTAGCCTTTTCGTTTCTTTTTATATTTTTATATATTTTCCGCCTAACCCTTGTAACACTTATTTTTAGTGTTAGAAACTCTAGTAAACCAATTTGCGCCTAAACCGTTTCGTTTCTAAACACTGCTATATTATTTTGTACACTCGCCTTAATTTCGTTTCTTTTTAGATTAAGTCCGAACTTAGATTTTTGATTGCTATTATTATATTAAGTGAAGTTGAAGTTTGTTAAGGCATGGAAGAAAAATACCAATTGTTATTGCCTTGTATTATTATCGTATTTGGAGAAATAGTAGAAAATAATATATATAGTTGATTATTAGCCTTTTGAGCATGTGTACTTACCACGAGAAAAATTATTTTGTAAGGCATGTACTAGGCTGAAAGAAGAAAAAAAAGTGAAAGAGAAAAAAAAATCGAAAAAAAAACAGAAAAGCGAAAAAAAAAAAAATTAGTTGTATATTTTAAGAGAAGTAGTGTATTATGAGTCGTGTATTATTTACGATACATGTATATTTGGAGGAAAAGAAAAAGTATAAGTTGGAGAAATTAAGCAATCCAGTACGTTAGAGATTATAGTTAGTTCGGATTTAATCTAAGCCTTTTGTATTATTTTATTTAACCCATTTACACTCCATTATATACTATCCACATGTCTTTACCTGTAAATTATAACCCGAATAAAAGTCCCCGTTTAGTTGTACCTAGACTCTAGTGGTGGAGAAGTGATACATTATCAAGCCTATGATAGAATATTCACCATGACTGAGCAATTGAGCGATTCTACAGAATATGTTACACACCTTTTAGATTAGTTTGAGAGATTGTGTGATTTACTTCCCATAAAATTCGTGAGGTGTTTGGTTATGTAATTTAATTTGGCTTTGATATATTTTTGAAAACAGTTTTTGCTTGAGGGCAAGCAAAAAGGCAAGTTTGGGGGGATTTGATATCGCATATTTATATAACTATTTATATGCGATATTGTGTCACATGTCATAGTAAACATGATGGATAGGATAGGTTTTTACATCTAATCGTGTGGAAAAGTGTTTTTATCTATTTTACAGGTTTACATGATCGGGAAGTGGAAAAAGATGAAGAAATGAGCTTAAAAGACAAAAAATAGTGATTTCTGACGAAGAGAACGTTGCAGTAGCACCTCCACCGTTTTGATCATAACTTCTTCATACGATATCCGATTTAGGTGATTCAAATTGGAGAATAAAGAAGAAAGAGAGAGCTACATTTTGCAAAAATTAGAATATGGAAAAAATGCGGGGGACGCCCGTCACAATGAGGGGGACGCCCGTCCCGCGGGAAATTCAGACGCAGATTATTTTTAGATAATTACAAACGGGAAATAATAAAATGGATAATTAGAAGGAATTGTAATACGAGTCGAATACGTTTTCTACACGATTTTTGCCTATAAATACAAGACAAATTCATCCAGATTTTTCATCATTCAATTATTATTTTCAAGTCTTAGAGCTGGAGTTCAGGTTTAGAGGCAAGATTTCAAGCTAGGAGTTTCGTTTTCATTCAACGTCGGTCACGACACGTTTGCAATTTTTAGTTTGTTTTCTCTTTTCCTTTTTAAGACTTTTTCTATTATGTTTTCTATTTGTTTATTTGCTATTTTTATGTCGATTATGAGCAACTAAACTCTTGTTACGCTTGTTTGATTAACGGATCTTGTTTGAAGTTTACTTTTGCGTAAGTGATTATTTATGTTTTTGTGTTTAATCGCTAATCCTTATTTGTTTAAGTTTTAACATATTATCATAAAGTTGTTTATATATAATTTAATTAATCAACATTCTAGGTATTCGAGAGGAATCTAGATAGGTTAAATAATTTATATGAAATAATCGGTCGGTCTATAATCGGTTTAAAATTATTAAGATTCGAGAGGACTTAGTAATAACAACTTAGGTAATTAAACTTAATTGAGTAAGTCTATTTGTTAAGATTCGGAAGGACTTAGTATTTAGAGGAGTTATTCGAGAGGAAACTCTATAAGATTAAATCACTAAAAACAGGCTTGTTACTTAATGCTTAACTATTAATAATTACAACTGTATTCGAGAGGAACGGTATAATTAGAAGTAGTTAAAGTTAATAAAAGATTCGAGAGGACTTTTACTATATTTTAGAAGTTTAATATTTAATCAATTTCGTAAATTTAAATGGAAAACAAGTGAAGTGTCAAACAAGTGTATTTTCTCTATTATTCGATAATCTCAATTACTTTTTCACTCGATTTTTATAATCACTTTTACTTTGCAAACTTTTAATCAATCTTTTTGTTACGATAAAAAACCCCCAAAAACAAATAGTATTATTTATTCGAAATATTAAAACAAATTAGTCCCTGCGAACGAACCTATACTTACTATTAAACTATATTACATACGAATAGGTCCACTGCCTATAAGTGTGTAATTGCGTGAAATAGTCGGTTAAATTTAAGACTCGATTTTACACATCACATGCACAGGAGATGACTCCTTAAAACTGTCATGTGAGGTAGAATCTGAGCCACTACCTTCACCATCAGTATCCATCCCTTCATCATCGGGACTTTTTGGGAGTTGGTTATACATGCTATCAAAGAAATTTAAAGTGTTTGTAGTGGTCTCAGTTTGCAAGTTTAGATGATCATCATTAGTGGATTTGGAGGGGTATACATTTTCATAGAATTTAACATCTCTAGAAAATATTAAACACTTCTGATCAAAACTATACAATTTATAGCCTTTCTTAGAGTTAGAATAGCCAATAAATGCACATTTAAGAGACCTACTACTAAACTTATCAGTATTATTAAGTACAGTAGCATAAGCAAGACAGCCAAAACTCCTAAGATGGGACAGATTAGGTTTATGGTCATAGACATATTCATAGGGGGATTTGCCATTTAACACAGAGGATGGAGTCCTGTTAATAAGATAAGTAGCAGTTAGAACACATTCTGGCCACATAGAAAGAGGAATACCCCCTTGAAACATAAGAGATCTGGACACATTTAAAAGATGTCGATGTTTCCTCTCAGCAATTCCGTTTTGTTGTGGAGTATATGCACAACTTGTGTGATGAAGGATTCCATTTTGATTAAAAAATTCAGTCAGTTTGTTATTCACAAATTCTGTCCCATTATCACTTCTAAAAACTTTAATAGCTTTAGAAAACTGGTTTTTAATCATGTTATAGAAGTCAATAATATGATAAAAAAAAAACTTCATCTTTAGTCTTAAGCATGTACAGCCAAACAGCCCGAGAGAAATCATCAACCACAGTGAGGAAATATCGAAAACCTTCCTTGCTAGTTACTTTATAAGGTCCCCACAAGTCCAGATGAACCAACTCTCCCAAGTGACTTGATTTATGGTCACTTAGAGGAAATGGTTCTCGGGTTTGTTTGGCCTTATGACAAACATCACAAGGTGGAGTTTCCGTACTCCCTATCAAGTTTAAAGAGTTTTTTAAGACATTTAAGACCTGATCAGAGGGATGACCAAGTCTATTGTGCCACAGATCAAAAGACAAACAAGTAAGCACATTAGGCACAGAATCACGAATACCTTTACTTAGCATATTAAAGTAATATAAACCACCAGAAACACTACCAGTCCCCAGGGTGTTCTTTAGAGTTGAATCCTGAATGAAGCAATTGTGTTCATTAAACACAACAGAAAGTTTACTATCTTTAGCCAGTTTGAAAACAGAAAGTAAGTTCACATTGTATTCAGGTACAACTAAGACATCGTATAAAGTGATATGTTCATTTAGTTTCAAATTTCCAATTTTAATTATTCTTGCTTCAGTTCCATTTGGGTGTCCTACCTTCAGATTCAAACCAGCAATATTGACAACACTATCAAGATGTACATCTGATAGTGTCATATGCTGATTTGCTCTTGAATCTAGGATCCAACCATTATGAAACTTAACAGGATTAAGATGAGTATTTGAGCAAAAAAAATTATGAAAATTAGAATTAAAGAACACATTATTGTTATGAAAACGAGTACCTGCCATATTGGCATGCACACCCCCTGGGACTGACTTATCTCCAATAAGTCTCAAAATCCTATCCATTTGGTCACTAGTAAAGGACATAGAACCACTAGAAACCACATTGTTATCAATCAAGGAATTATTATTGTTAAATTTACTCTTAAAGCCTTTTTTCCAGCCTGGAGGATACCCTACTATCTCATAACATCGTTCAACAGTGTGCCCAATCATACCACATTTTGTACAAGTAAGGTTAGGATTAGGACCTCTCTTCTCAAATTTTTTATTGAAATTATTATTCCCATTAAAGTTTTTATTAGGTTCAAAAGTTTTTGCCATAAAAACAGTATTTTGACCTTTGTTTGAAGAGGATTGAGAAGAACCTCTATGGGATTCTTCTCTAGACACAATAGCAAATGCAGTTTTAACAGAAGGAAGAGGGTCTGTAGTTAAAATATTACTACGTATGAGAGAGTAGTTATCATCCAGGCCCATCAAAAATTGCATCAATTTAATCAGGTTATTATGGTCACAAAACAATTTAGCACCTTCACAAGTACAGACAGGCAGTTTAACAAGAGAGTCAAATTGTTTCCACAAAGAGTTCAACTTATGATAATAATCAGACACAAAACTACCACTTTGAGTTAAACTATTAATTTTATGATGCAAATTAAAAGTGATAGAACCATCTACATTATCATAAGTTTCTTTTAATTCATTCCACACAACACAAGCAGACTTAGAAAACACTTGACCCAAATACAGTTCATCAGAAATAGAGCTAAGAATCCAAGTAAGAACAACAGAATTACATCTATCATATTGTCTACCTAGGACATCATCAACCTCATCTCTTTTTAAGCTACCATCAATAAACCCCTGTTGATTTTTTCGTCTGTAAAGCAAGTAACATAGCACAACTCCACACATTATAGTTTTCAGTTCCTTTTAGTTTAAAGGTGATCAAAGAAGTAGTGTTAGTGTCACTAGCATGCAGAAATAAAGGGTCACTAAAGTCAAGATTATTAACTTGGGTCATTTTTATATCACTACTAGCACCAGATTTATCAGCACTCATTATAACAGACAAACAAACAGATTAACAAACACGAGAAGGAAAAAAAAAACAGCAACCACCACAAGAAAAGAAAACTGAAAAAAAAAATCCTAAAAGACACACTGTGTATTGCTCCCTATACTGTTCGATTCAGAGGTCTACTAAGCAGGGGCTCAACAGTATGCTTCTCTTCTACCAAGAAAACGTTAGTACAATAAAAACAACAAATATCAACCAACAAAACCAACAGATCACAACCAACAAACACCAGGCATAAACCTCTGGCACCACAAGCAACCACAATCAACCAACCAAAATAAAACAGTAAAGTAAGCAAGTAGGGAGAGAAGACTTACAGTGGGAGCAAGAAGCACCAGCGGCAATATTACAGACAATAAACAAGAAAAAAAAGGAAATAAAAGAATAATACAGACCAATGAATGAAAGAATAAAAAACAAACAAAGTAAAAAATAAGTGCAGCGGAAGAACAAGATGTAACCAGCAGTCAGCGATCCTGGAACAGCCAAGGAGTCCACGAGCCAGCAAACATCAAATAAGCCCAGATCTAGCCCGAACAGAACCGATCTAACCAACAACACACCAGATCCAACGGATCTAACCAACAACACACCAGATCCAACGGATCTAAGCCACAAGTGTCTCGAAACCCTAGATCTACAACAGATCCAACGGATCTAAGCCACCAATACCTCAAAAAATCCAACGGATCTACCTCAAAATACTCAAGATCCAGCGGATCTAATCAATAATACTCAAGATCCAACCTACTGAGATCTAAAACAACCAGTAATCCACCGATATAAACCAACAACAACCAAAAAACTTACAGATCGAAGAAGTAGCAGTAACAGCACGCTGTCTCGGAAACCAGAACAACACGCTGCCTCGAAAACCAGAACAACACCGCCTAGAACCCAGAACAGCACCGCCTAGAACCCACAACAGCACCGCAGCCGCCTCGAACCGACACCGTGATATCAACCGGAGATATTCAGAGCACCTCGGTGCTCTGATACCATGTGAAAAGTAATAAACCGATAGTAACAACTGTACCGAAACACAAACTCACAGAACTTCTTATTAAGACCAACAATGAACTAATAGTGAGACTTACAAGACTAACACACAATCAATTGATTGATTGTGAAACAGACTATACTTGCTTAAGATTTCAATATGAAACCCTAGCTATATTTCTAGAGAGAGAGAGAGCACCGATAGAGAGAGAAAGGGGATGCAGTTGTGAACTCTAATCTGCTAAAAGAGTAGTATTTATACTACAATATTACAATATGGACCTCAGACTTTAACCCGCTTAACATAACAGACCAGCAGCTTCCAAGACTTCATTTTATCAACATAATCAGCACCAGTCTTTAAGCAAATGACATATCAGTCCCTCATATATTTCTGCACAAAAACAGAATAAAATAGAACGTATTTATTTGGAGTTAGGACTGAGTTCGAGAATATCTTTCGAACAGTGGTGTTTTGTAGATAACTAGTCAACAAGAAGGGATAATGAGTGGGACCCAGATCAGAACCTGTTTGGTGGATTTGGTGTGAATATAGTACTACGTTTTATTCTTCACGATTCGTTTCTTTTCTATTTTTATTAATTTATCATATTTAATTTTCGTTTGGAACTTTTTATGATTACAAGTCAACATCAAAGTGGGAAACGGAGTCATTGGCTCTACTTATTTCCGCTAATATAATTTAGAATTTTAATTTCAGAAAACTAGTTATTGGACTCTCAATCAAGGAATATATTTGCTATATTTTATAGAACTAGATTATTGCCCCGTGATAACACGTCGAAAGATAAAAATTGAATTTAATGTAGATTTTAAGTTATTATAAGAAAACTATGTTATACGTATAATAACATACATACATTTACGTTTTACATGTTGTTCATAGTTATAATAACATATACATCTTTATGTTTATATATATATGTTTTGATATTTTATATTAGGAGATTTTGAAATTACAATAAGGTATTGAGCGATTTTATAAATAATTAAAATTATGTTTTTATTTAAGTTGAGATGAAATGAAAAAAAATAATGTAATTATATGTTGTAAGAGGGTGTAAAGTGAAAATAGTCTTTGATGACATAATCAATCTGATCTAACGGCTGAAATCAAAGAAGTTAACTCATCCAAGGGACCTTACTTCGTCAGGGGACCTTACTTCGTCATGTGACATTTAAGGCACTTCTTTTATTATATATTAAAGATGTTGTTGATTCTTGAAACTAGAATGTATACATGTTTTGGTAAAAACGAAAATAGTTTTATAGATATTTCTTATGAAACGAAAAAATACTTTTTCTGATTTTGTTTGTTATATTTTTAAGAATTTTGTTAACAATAGTTATTAGGATTGTGGTTAATAGATTATTGTAAATATATTATATTTTATAAATTAAGCGATTCAAGAAATATTATTGATTAATGCATAATAATTCATATTTTAACATATTAAACACCGATCTGATGATATGGTAATCAATTTCCTACTTTTAATCATTTATTCATATTCTGTCAACTACGTGTTATAGAATACTCCGAGGAAGAGAAACATATATTTATGTTGACTTTGAACTTTTCAACTGAAGCTAGATACTGTCGTCTACAAAATGTATCCTTTTTTTGTTCCATTATTAATTTTTGAATAAACATATGTAAAGTATGAATGTGTGTTTACTTATTAATGTGCTTATTAGTTATTTATATTTTAATATTCTACATTTCTTTAAATAATTTTTATCTTTATTACAAACGAGTTATTATGTTTGCGCGTCAGGTCGGATATAAAAACTTTTTAATCGATAGCCCAAAGATAAAAGTAATAATCTAAAATCAAGAAAAGTTCAAAAAAACATAACACAAAAAGAAAAATAAAGAAATACTAAAAATCAACAATAAATCGAAATCAATACATAACTACTTTATTAGCAAAACGTAAAAAAGTAACATAATCCAAAAGAATAAGGAAAATAAAAGTGTAACTACTTTATTTAGTAGTGTACCACATAAAAAAAAAAGACAACTAAATATTTAGAAAGAAAAAACCTAATTAATACATAACTACTTTATTAGTTAGGTTAACGTAAAAAAGTAACATAATCTAAAATACTAAATAAAATAAAAGTGTAACTACTTTATTAAGTAGTGTATCACATAAAAATAAAAGACAACCAAATATTTGATTGGAAAAAACTTAATTAAATAAAAAAAAACTTAAACTAACAAGTAACAATAAATTGAAATAAATGAACAATAATCTTATTTTATACTATCTTCGTCCCATATTTATTATCTAGTTTTAACTTTTGAAGGCTTTTGTTTATAACTTTGACCTTCGATAACTTTTGATGTGTTATATTACTTAAGGCAAATTAGAAGACAAGCTAGTAAGGCGTTTGTAAGATTGTAAAATGGCTTCGACACAATATCTGCCACTATGCCGCAGTAAGGGATGAGTGTGCTGCAGTGGGGGTACAGACGCTGATGTTTTTGTGAGACGCCTTGACTGTGACGCAGTTGAGAAGTGGTGCGCCGCAGTAGTCGATCGAAGCAGAGATGCAATTTTTTGTTTTAAGGACTATCTTTGCATTATTTTTAAAATTTAAGGACTTTTTTTGTTTATTTTATTAGGATTAGTATTTAATCATTGTGTTATGCAACAATGAGGAAGGCTATCTTTTTTTCATTGAAATCAATAATCAAAACTCTTTGATAGTTTTATCAATTGTTTGGTTTAATCTTTATACGGTATTCATTATTGAATCAATGGATATTGATTGTTTGTGATTTATTCCGGTTATTCATTGTTGAATGAACGGAGTTTATCTTGTATCTTATTTATCCTTCCACCTCGCTACATCAGTTGGTATTCAGAGACGAACGATCCGATCATGCTTCCATGTCAAGGGATTAACGATTTGCACCGTTTGAACGATGAATTGCAGCATCGGGTTGACGAATTGCCCGAACGTTTCAATGAAATCCTTGATCCACATAATCATCTTGATGATGTCACTGTTACGGATGATAACCCATTCGGTGATCATCACCCGCATGTTCAGGAACGTCACAATGACCAGTGGGAACGAAGCTTCAAGGTAGATATTCCCTCTTTTGATGGTTCTCTTAAACAAGAGGATTTTATTGATTGGTTATCTCAAGTTGAGGAAAATTTGGATTTTAAAAATGTGCCAAATGACCGGTGTGTCCCTCTTGTGGCAATTCGATTGCAAGGACGAGCTCAGGCTTGGTGGCAACAATTGAAACAAGTTCATGCGCTTAACGTAAGGCAAAAATCACTAGTTGGGACAAGTTTAAGAAGCACGCACGGGCTGCGTTTTTACCCTATAACTTTGAAAGAGAGTTGTACCAACGCTTCCAAAACCTTCGACAAGGTAGCAAGACTGTTGATGACTACACAACAGCCTTTTATGAACACGTCTGGATCTTCATGAAACACCGATTCAACTAGTTTCTCGTTATATTGGTGGTCTTCGTTTGCAACTCCAGGATGTTTTGAATATGTTTGATCCACTCATTGTCTCCGAAGCACATCAACGTGCCCCGCAAGCGGAGAAATAACTCAATCGTCGGGTTCCCATGGGTTTTAGACAACAGTCCACTTCTCCAAACCCCGCAACACGCACGATTCCTACGCGTCCTATGCCAAGCACCCAACCGTACTCGCCCAAGTGGTGGTATACCTTGTGTTCAGTGTGGAGAAACGGGTCATCGACAGTCTGAATGTACGAACACTCGGTCTACAAACCGCGGGTTATTTACGGAGGGTCAGGATATTGACCAAGCACCTGCAGAGGAGGTGGAAACCCACCCGATTTATGATGAATATCCGAATGATGTCGATGAGGTGTATTTGTTAGGGGATGTCGGACCTCTTTTGATGTTACCTCAAAGCGTTTCATACTCCGCGAGCTCCTGATAATGAGTGGTTCGTCACAATCTATTCCATTCGACATGCGCCATTGAAGGAAAAGTGTGTATCTTTATTATCGATGCAGGAAGTAGTGAAAATGTGATTTCCGAACTTGCGGTGTCTAAACTTAATCTTCCGACTGAAGCACATCCCCAACCCTATCGTCTATCATCGCTCAGTCAAGGTACGGATATTGTTTTTTCTAAACGTTCTTTGGTGTCTTTTTCTATAGGTTCTACTTAGCAAGATGCTACTTAGGTTTATGTGGTTCCTGTGGATGTGTGTCATCTGTTATTGAGTTGTCCATGGCAGTTTGATAATACCGTTCAACACGATAGTCGTGCTAATACTTACTCTTTTCTTTTTCCGGGAAAGAAGTTGTATTGGTTCCATCCAAACCGCGAGATGTTTCTTCTTTGATATCTCTAGTTCATTCGAGCGATAGAGTAGATTCTCCTACGTCATTTCCTTCACAGTCTACATTGTTGTCTCGTGCTCCTTTTCAACTGGCTATGCAAGAATCAGAACTGGTTTTCATGTTACTTTTATATCCGTCTGCATCATTGCATACTAGTAGGGAATCTCCTACTAGTTTGGGTGATGCCCATCCTTTATTGCAAGAATTTGCGGATGTTTTTCCTGAGTCTCTTCCACAAGAGTTGCCACCATTACATGACATTCAACATCACATTGATTTAGTTTCGGGTGCTTCTTTGCCAAATAGACCCATTATCGCATGAGTCCGAAAGAACACGAAGAACTTCGTCATCAAGTGGAAGAATTACTTGCTAAAGGGCATGTTCGTGAGAGTCTTAGCCTGTGTGTTGTGCCTGCCCTTCTTACTCCAAAAAAAGATGGGTCGTGGCTTATGTGTGTTGATAGTCGGGCTATTAATAAGATCACAGTCCGTTATAGATTTCTGATTCCTCGCTTGGATGATTTACTCGACCAACTGAGGAGAGCTCGTGTTTTCAGCAAGTTGGATCTCAAAAGTGGGTACCATCAAATCCGTATTCGCATGGGGTATGAATGGAAAACGACATTTAAAACACGGGAAGGATTATATGAATGGCTTGTTATGCCCTTTGGTTTATTAAATGCACCGAGTACTTTCATGCGTGTGATGAATCAGGCTCTACGTCCTTTCATTGGCAAGTTTGTTTTCGTTTATTTCGACGACATTTTGGTATGTAGCATGAATCCTTCTAAACACCTTGGTCATTTACGGGAGGTGCTACTCATTCTACGTCGTGATAAGTTTTATGCGTCTACCGCTAAGTATGTATTCATGACGGATACAATCCAATTTTCGGGATACATTATTTCTTGTGCTTGTCTCAAGGTGGATCCCTATAAGGTACAAGCGATTGAGCCATGGCCTACACCTTCTTCCATCACTGAGGTACGTAGTTTCCATGGGTTGGCTTCCTTCTACAGAAGTTTTATCCCTCATTTTAGTAGCATTATGGAACCTATTACGGATTGTATGAAAGGGTCCAAGTTTCTATGGACGCCCGATGCCGAATCTGCTTTTGTTGATATTAAGCAACGTCTTACGTATGCACCAATCTTGGTACTCCATGACTTTTCCCTTCCTTTTGAACTTCATTGTGATGCTTCAAAACTTGGTGTTGGTGCAGTTCTTAGTCAATCTGGTAGACCCGTGGCTTATTTTAGTGAGAAACTGTCTGGGGCTAAATTGTGTTTTAGCACTTATGACGTTGAATTTTATGCTATTGTTCAAGCCATTAAACATTGGCGTCACTACTTATTTCAGCGGTAATTTTTTCTTTACACCGATCATGATTCTCTTAAGCATCTTGGACAATAAGATAAGATTTCTCATCGTCATGCTTCATGGATTTCTTATCTTCAACAATTTACTTTTGTTATTAAATATAGGGGGCATTTCTAATCGGGTGGCGGATGCATTGAGTCGTCGTAGCACACTTCTTACTGAATTTCGGGTTAGTGTACCGAGTTTTGATTCATTCTTAGATCTTTACAGGGATGATCCTTTCTTTTCCCATATCTTGTTACAACTTCAACAGGGTGTTTCCTCGAGTTTTCTTGTAGATGGTAGGTTTCTTTTTCGTAGGCTTCAATTGTGTATTCCACCTCGTAGTTTGCGTTTGCGCCTTATTCGGGAGCTTCATAATGAAGGTCATGTGGGTCGTGATCGTACGTTACAACTCATTGTCGTTTCGTACTTTTGGCCTTCTATGCGCAAAGAGGTTGGGTGGTTTGTGGCTCGTTGTCGTATTTTACAACTTGCTAAAGGCTCGGAGACCAATGCTGGTCTTTATATGCCTCTTCCCGTTCCGAATCAACCATGCTCTAATGTCAGTATGGATTTTGTTATTGGCCTTCCTCGTGCACAACGTGGTCACGATTCAATTTTGGTGGTGGTTGATCGTTTTTCTAAAATGGTCCATATTATTCCATGTAAGAAGACTTCTGATGCTGTTTGTGTGGCTCAACTCTACGTTCGTGACGTTTATCGCCTTCATGGTCTACCGACTTCTATTGTCTCTGATCGCGATACCCGTTTTTTCAGTCACTTTTGGCGTAGCTTATAGGGAATGGTCAACACTCAGTTAAATTTTAGTAGTGCTTATCATCCTCAAATGGATGGTCAAACCGAGGTAGTCAATCGCTCGTTGTGTAATTTGTTGCGTAGCTTAGTGGGTGATCATACGAAAGCTTGGGATTTGAGGTTATCGCAAGCTGAATTTGCATATAATCATGCTGTTAATCGCTCTACAGTTTTCAGTCCATTTTATGTGTTGTTTGGTATTTCTCCTCGTGGTCCGACGAACTTGCTGACTCTTCCGAGCAAAGTTCGTCCACATGGAACTGTTGCGGATTTTTTTCTCAGATTTCCCATGTTAATCAACAAACACATAAGCATTTGGTTGATGCGACGACTAAATATAAGACTCAAGCTGATCGTCACCGTCGTGCAGTCAACTTTGAAGTTGGGGATTTTGTGTGGGAATTTTTTACAAAGGACCGTTATCCAGCTCATGAATACAATAAACTTGCCGCAAAGAAGATCGGTCCTATTGAAATTACCGAAAAGATCAACTCCAATGCTTATCGTGTGCAACTACCAAGTCATGTTTGTACTTTAGATGTTTTTAATGTCAAACATTTGATTCCGTTGTGGGCGATTCCTCTAACTCTGATGAAAATCTCCCTTCGGATTCGAGGATGAATCTTTGTTATCCAGGGGCGTATGGAAGACAAGATAGTAAGGCGTATGAAAGATCGTAAAATGATTGCGACATAATATCCGACACTGCGCCACAGTAAGGGATGGGTGTGCCGCAGTGGGGGTACAGACGCGAATGTTTTTGTGAGACGCCTTTACTGCGACGCAGTGGAGAAGTGGTGCGCCGCAGTCGCACGGTCGAAGCAGAGATGCAGTTTTTTGTTTTAATGACTATTTTTGCATTCTTTTTAAAAATTAAGGACTTGTTTTGTTTATTTTATTAGGGTTAGTATTTAAGCATTGTGTTATGCAACAATGAGGACGACTATCTTTTTTTCATTGAAATCAATAATCAAAACTCTTTGATAGTTTTATCAATTGTTTGGTTTAATCTTTATACGGTATTCATTATTGAATCAACGGATATTGATTGTTTGTGTTTTATTTCGGTTATTCATTGTTGAATCAACGGAGTATATCTTGTATCTTATTTATCCTTCCCCCGCGCTACATCACAAATGATATTAGAACAAGAGTTTTGATAACCGAAGTTACGAAGGTTAGGGTTTAAAAATTAAAACATATATTAAAGTTTTATTTGTTATCAAATTTTATTAAGATTATGAGTAATTTTTTAAGTACATGATACTTTCCTGTTATTGAAATTATAGAAAATAACTAACATGCACATTTTAGCTATCTCGGGCGTACTGAGGATTTTGAATGTATTGAATTGACAAGCAAATAAAAAATTTTAAGTAAAAGAGGGGCCTTAAATGTCATATGGCGAATTAAAGTCCCTTTAATGAGTTAACTTCTTTGATGACAGCCGTTATATCAGATTGATGATGTCATCAAAGATTATTTTCATTTCACCCCCTCTTACAATACAAAAGTACATTCTCTATTTCATTCTATCTTTACTAAAATAAAAAACATAACTATAATTTATTTCTAGAATCGTTCAATTTGGACTATGATTTAACTTATTATTATTCTAAAATCTCCTAATACAAAATATCAAAACATGTGTATAAACGTAAAAGTGTATATGTTATTATAACCATAAATATGTGTATAAACGTAAAACTATATATATTATTATACATATATTATTATTTTTTCATAATAAATTAAAATTTACGATTCAATTTTTATTTTTTTTCGCGTTATTGCTAACGCAAACAAATATAGACAAAAATTCTATCGTAAACTTTATATTTATGTACACATTCTTTTAAGTTATTAGAAAACAACGTTACACGTATGATAACATATATATATACCTTTACATTTATACACATATTGTTTAATAAAAAAATATTTTTATGTTTATTCACATATTTTAATATTTTCTAGTAGGAGATTTTAGAATAACCAAGGTAAATCATAATTCAAATTGAGCGATTATATAAGTAAATAAATATTGACAAAATGAGAGAAAAGAATGATGTTGTTTTTTTTATTTAAGTATATATGAAATTAAGAAGAGAATGTAATTTTGTATTGGTGGGAGGATGTAAAATGAAAGTAGTATTTGATGAAATCATCAATCTAATCTAATGGCTAAAATCAAAAAAATTAACTAATCTAAAGGATATTATATCGCCATATGACATTTAAAACCTCCATTTTATTATATATTAAAGATGGTATGATTTTCTCTAACTTCCGATATAATAGCATTACATGTAGGGAATTTGGATATGAACCTTACAAAAAGAATCGTTTCAATTATTTGGCATTTGTCATTTTACCGCAACAAACAAGAAAAACTAGCATCCAAAATATTATATGGTTTGTAAAAATGTCTTAAGAAAGCTCTGGAATGTTATGAATTAAAAAAGCAAACTACTATTTTTCTTGATTTGGGCAGCTTTTTACACATAATTATGTATAAAGCCTGAAATGAAAAAGAATATAAAGTAGGAAAAATGAAAAAAGAGCGGAAAAAGACAAGAAATGAGAATTGATAATATACTATTCCTTTTTCACCCTTTTGGCTTTTGCCCATGCAAATCAACATCCTTTGCATTTTGACCCTACAAGTTGTGCCAATTAATAAAAAGGCAACACTCAAAATATAAAAGTGGTAGACAAATAAATTTCAACCTAAGCTATGTTTACATTAGTGGGTAGCCACAAATTTTGGCACTTGCTTTTCCTTTTCAACCATTTTATATATATATATTTTTTTATCAATAAAGTAAACACAAATGATGTAATTGTAGTCTTAGTTATCAACTAGTTTTTTTTTCTCGTGACGGATTTGTTGGATATATATTTTCAATTTGTAAACAAAAATCATCTAGTCAGTATAAATGAAACAATAATACTTTGTAAACGTATTTATAATAAGAATTATCTACGTAGGATTACATTAAACTATTAGTACTAAATATCGAAAAAAAAGTGTTTTAGATAATTTAATAAAAATGTTTGCTGAGTCATATGAATTCAATAATTATGATAAGAATAGCTTTTAGAGTTATGACTATAAATATTGAAGGTACATTATTACTTGTACTATATTGCATTTGGGTATAATTTTCTCTTTCTCATACAATTGACAATAAATCATAATTTTGATAAGTTAAACATATGTGAATGTGATAAATACATGAAAAGATGTGTCAATGAGAAATATATATATTTGGGCTGGTTTATCTAAAAGTAAATTAAAAGGATTAGAAGTGAAAATATATATATAAAAAGAAGGACAAAATAGGTATTTGGCAAGTCTGGAACACCTTACCCACAGGTTACCAGTATCACACCTTACCGACTGGCAAGCAATGTTTTGGTTTGGATCATCTGTCACAAAATATATATATTATAAATACTTTTCGAATAAAACAAAATATAGTAGAAAACCACTTAGTAGTATAAATAAAATATAAAATAATACAAAAGCAGTAAATTAAAGTATTAAAATAATACAAAAGCTGTAAAGAAAATTTAAAAATCTTGCAAATTGTTATTATTTATATAATTATAATTATAATAATGTTTTATTTGCTTTTAGATAGGTTTGACAAATTAAATTGTTGCTGAAAAATGCCAATTCATTCTTATTTATCATTTCTAAACCATTTTTTTTTCCTTTTAACAAATCAATTACACACCATAATCATATATATATATATATATATATATATATATATATATATATATATATATATATATATATATATATATATATATATATATATATATATCTTTCTTTCTTTCTTAATCTTGACGAAACTTAAACTCACCATCATCCGATTTTAAACAACATTAATCAAGATAGTTAACTCAAACTCTACTCGGTTCTCATGGTTACAACATGGTATGTATTTGCACAAGAAAGTTTCGCTATAAATGTTAACAATTATAATTATAACTATAATATAATTATAATTATAATATGATATAATTATAATAAAGTATTTTTCTAAATGATAATGATTAGATTAGTACACCACTTAAACCTTTCATATCTTTTTAATGTGCCCTCTCATCACATCACAAGAAAAATCATAAAAGAATATTTGATTATAATTTGTCTTTCTATAATAATATACAAACCAACATATAAAAACACTTAAAAAGACAAAATGGTCCCCAAAATTGTGAGGGTGGATCACTGGACTTGATGGTTTGAGCTAGAGGTGCTTATTTCAAGTGATTTTGTTCCAATGTCGATCGAATTTGGATGTTTCGTGTTCCATGTTGACCGTTTGTTTTTGTGAAAGGTGAAGTCAAAAAGAATTCATTCATTAAACATAAAATTTAAGAAAGAATACATCAAATAGACAAATGATGTATGTAATGAAAATTGAGTTGGTCATTTTAATATTTTACCAAAGGTTTTGAATAGAAAACAAATATGATTGAATATGTAGCTAAATCAAATTTAATGCAATCATGCAATTGGCACTTTGTGTTTCAGTCTCATTAATGAATCCTTAAATTCTAAGCATAGCCCATGCATGCCTCTAGTTACTTCTTACATTTCTTTCAGCGACCAATTCAATAATTGTATATCTAACTAGTAAGTGCTCATGCTATTTAGGGGTGTTAAAACTGGGTTTGACCGGAAACCGAACTATTTTTTGATCAAATCATCCAAACCGGTTCGGGTTGAACCGGTTTTTCAATGGTGAAAACAAGAACCGTCTAAATCGGTTTCATATCGGGTCCAAACCGGTTTGGACTATTTAATAAAAAAAAGTGTAACTTGCAAAAATACGTTAAAATTTGACTTTTTTTAATTTTTTTTTGCACACATCATATATAAACGTTGTTTTCTACTAAAAAAGCTTGAAACATATTTTCAAAACTTAATATTTCGATAATTATTAAAGAAAATGTGCGAAAAAGTATTATTTCTTATTAGAAATGTAACTAATAACATTGGAAAAAAAAAAGCGTAACTTGCAAAAACACTTTATAATTCGATTTTTTTTTTAAAAATTCTTGGTACAAATCATACATAAACATTGTATTCTACTAAAAAAGCTTGAAACAAATTTTCAAAGCTTAATATTTCGACAATTATTAAACAAAGTGCGGAAAAAGTACTATTTTTTTTATTAGAAACGTAGCTTATAACATTAGAAATTTGAAATTGATTTCTTCATTCTTAATCTTCTTCTACTTGAATAAAGTCATCTTCAACGGGAACTTGTTCATCTTCGGAGCTAGATGCTCGGGTAGCTTCATCGAGAGCGATTTCTTCATCGGAAAGTGATATTGCAACTCCATCTTCCACCTCGATATCGAGTACTTCGCCTTCATATTCTAGTTCGTCTTCAAGATTTTGGTGGTCTTGTGTACGTTCGGCCGCGTCTAAGTAATCCTTCAAGCAAATGCACATCTCCAATGCCGCCTGTGTGAGTCTTGTTCTACGTAAAGATAATACCCTGCCACTAAGAGAAAAAGCGGATTCCGAAGCTACCGAAGAAGCTTGGACGGTTAGTAGATCTTTGGCCATGGCGGATAGAACGGGAAATTGAGATTCCCGTGCTCTCCACCAACCCAAAACCTCAAAGTTGGAGAATTCTTCAACCCCCATAGTGGCTAAAAAATCAGTTCCCGTATACCTCCCATATTCGGTATTAGTTTGGTCACCCCCACCCCCTAGCACGTTTAATGTTTTCTCGTCTTAAATTATTGGACAAGTCAATTTTCGGGTCCACCCTAGTATAGTTTTCATAGGTCGACGCCATAGACGAACTTGATTCACCCGCATTTGATGTTCTAAACTTGTTAAAATAAACACCAAATAACCCTTTAAAAGAATTATCAAATTTGACTATGGCGTTATCGACATATAATGGGTCCAACATACCCAAATTCAAATTTTCAAAGATTTTTCTTATATTGTATTCCACCCCAATTTTGTTCAAACATGGGTTTAGTGCGGCGGAAACGGTAATTAAAGGTGACAATTTAGAAAAATATTTTCTCATTTTTTCTTTCATGGGGGCTACCATTAGCTTATACAAATCATCTTTAAATTCATAATCGTCTAACTTTGTAGCCATAAAATAGATTTGTTTAAGGACTAAATGACTCGTGGGATAAAAAATACCCGAAAATAAAGTTGTTGCGGTTTTAAAAACTTTGAGCAATTGACTTATTTTACTAATAATTTCCCAATTTTCAAGCGGAAATGGTGTAATACCCAGATGTCTAACTACTAACTCGCCATGATAATAAGTTAAAGTACTTTGTTGGCGTAAACCACACGCAAGCATATTGTAAGTCGAATTCCATCTTGTGGGAACATCCCAATTAGGGGCCAAAAAGACGGATTTCGTTTCCTTACAAACTTTCATATATGCCTCGTATCTACTTTTGTGGTTTGAAAATATATCGCCTAACATTTTTCTATAATACATTATGGCGTCTTTTACTTCGGTGACTTCTAATCCGGCTTGCACAACCAAATTAATAATGTGTGCAACGCATCGACCATGATAAAAGTCACTGTTCATTGGTGGTTTGTATTTTAGTTTTAATTTACCCACCGCGCTTATATTATCACTCTCATTATCAAATGCAATTGAAAAAACTTTTTCTTCCAAATTATACCTTTGTAAAACATCCTGTAACATATGAAATAAGTTTTGACCCGTGTGAGGGTAAGGAAATGAGTCTAAAGCAATAACCCTCTTCATCATTTGCCACGATTCGGGATCACACCAATGTGCGGTAACGCAAAGGTATGAATCGGGCAAATTATGAGGAGCCGACCAAACATCAGTTATTAAGTTTACATTTGTATTTAAAGTTTCAAAACCTTTTATTACCATTATTTTAGCTTTTTTTCCAAATTTTTAAACAATCACTTCTAAGAGTATTACGACTTACATGAGTATATCGCGGTTGGAGGAAATTTTGAACCACCCTAGTGAATCGAGGGTTGTCGAAGTGATTGAATGGCAAGGCGGATTGAATCACATAACCCACAAACTCTTGACGCATCCGCTCCACCGAATAAAAAAAAATACTCCCGTCTTGAACCATCGATGATTGACCCGATTCCGATGCTTTATTGAGAACTTTGCAATGCTTCTCGATGTGATTCCTCAACGTCGAGTTGTATTCTTGTTTAAAAAAATGGCCGCAATGATTACAATGCACAATCTTTCCGCCATTGGACATTCTCACCAACCGGTAATGTTGCCAAACATTCTTGTTTCAGGTTGTTTCGAGAACCTCTACGATCGTTTTTTCGCTTGTGGAACCACAACCGGTGGAAGCTGTGGAGCTTTGAGTTGCCATTTGATTGTTGATGACTTTTTTAGAATTGTTCTAACGTTTTTTGAAGGTATTTTTTTTGCGTTTTTAGAGCTTTGAGAGTGTTTTGAGAGAGTTAGAATTGTGTGTTTAATCTCAAACTCAACCTCATATTTATTGTAAATTTGGAATGGCAAAATAGTAAAAAAAAAAAAAAAAAAAAAAAAAAAAAAACGGTCAAATTACCTATCTAACGGTCAAATAACGGATATAAATCGGCTAGTTTGACTTTTCAATGGATAGTTTGACTAACCGGTTTCAAACCGGTTTTTTTAACTGGGTTTCCAAACCGGTTTGGGAATACCCGGTTCCAAACCAGTCCATGGCTAGAAAATCCAAACCGAACCGGTTTCGGTTTTCGATTTTTTTTTTGGTTTCGGTTTCGGTTTTGGTTTTTTTCGACCTGCCTAATGCTATATGCTATTAAATAATGTATGTGATTGATGTATATTAATTATATTGAAATTATATAATATTAAAAAAATTATTGCTATTTTTTCGATATTATAATAAATATAACTTATTGTATAAAAATTACATAAAATATATATTTAAAGATAATATAGAAATTACAACTGAAACAAATTAATATGTTTATGAATAAGATAAAACATCTCGAAGCACCAATTTCAGTATTATTCTACGAGAAATTATACGTTTATGGTTAAACATTATACAAATCATATTACATTTTTTTCTTTAAAAAGAAAAAGAAAAAAAACAAATTATTGAATTCTTATTAATATTTTAATATTGTTTTGTATGTGATCATAATAATATTTTTATATTAAAAACTAATAGTTACATTTTAACTATTATTTAATGATGAAATATTATATTTTGACTATTATTAAATGAATATAATATAAAATAGTAAAATAAAATTAATAGATTATTAATAACATAATTGACTATATTGTATAGATTTAATAGTTATGATTAAATGATGATGATATTTATCAGATTAATAGATAGTCAAGATTTATATTTTTTAAAAACAAAATTTAAAGTTAAAAAGTAATATGTTTTATATAGTTGTATAGATAATTAATATAAAAATGAACATATATGTATGCACTTTAAGCAATTACCAAGAGATATTCTTCAACTCTTAAAATCCATATATCTCAAATGAACTACAATATA
The DNA here is from genome assembly GCA_910822075.1 of Senecio squalidus. Lineage (NCBI taxonomy): Eukaryota > Viridiplantae > Streptophyta > Magnoliopsida > Asterales > Asteraceae > Senecio > Senecio squalidus. The sequence continues at coordinate 16,483,391 of CAJVGC010000432.1, read as the reverse complement.
TTATTTAGTTAAGAACAAACATCGAAATTGAATTTTCAAGATGTTAAATGTGATAAAACCTTTTATATTAAAAAGAACTAGGAGTGTATTCGCGCTTTTTGAAATCGTATTAAAACTATTTTTTAGTTTAACTTGTTTGAAGTAGTGTCGCTTTTATGGTAATTAGAGATAGACTTTGTGTACGAGAAATATCACTATGTAAAAAAAACTATGAGTACGCAACATGTGTTTTTACAACATGTCTTTGTTGAATGCGAAATAAATTAAGAACATAAACTTTTAAAAGTAAAAGCAACATGCTCGTTAATACAAAAATAACTCATGAACAGAATTACAATAATATGAAATTTCTTAACTACATTTTTGTTTGGAAAAAATAAAATGACAATCATTATCAAAAACATGTATATATATTTTTCATATTCATTGCGTAACACTTTTTGATAGATCATATTTCTTGTTTGTGTATTTTCACAATCTCCAATTTTTCTTTGATGTTATGAACAAACAAGAAAGTATAATCATTGGATGGAGAAATGAGTTATAAATACATATTTTTTGATATCAATTGTATTTAATACGGAGTAATTGATATTAATTGTTTTGACGAACTTTGAAATTGTATTAATGTGATGAAATATAATGACCAATAACAGAAATTGAATTGACGAGGATGAAAGTAAACTAATAGAGGGGTTAATGAATTAAGAGTGGTTACAAATATCTTTAAGTAGAAAATTTTAAAACTTAAAATTAATAGTATTATAAATAACAAAATTATTTGTTGTTTAATTATATTTTATGTAAGCAATTTATAGACTATTTTTCTAGATAAATATTATTTATATGTTTTTACTTTCATCCACATTGGTGGGTGAGATGAATGAAACTTTGTTTATAAAACAAAGTTTACATCAAATGTTTAAAATTTTGTAGAATAACTATTAATTGTTACTAATTATATAATAAGAATATTAGAAATATGTAGTTAAATATTAATCCTTATAATTTAAAACGTTTGCATCATTTCTTTTCAAAAAGTAATTATTTTTATTTTTATTAATTTGAAAATTTATATTATATTATTTATTGAACTATTATGAAATTTAAATGATCATATTTATAAATTTGACCATTTATTTTAGAGTTACAAATTTCCATTAAAAGTAAGTTTTCAAAAACTTAATTTTAAGAGTATTCTAAAAGTGGAATACCAAATTTGTTTTATATAGTAGTATAGATGTATAAGAATATTAGAAATATGTAATTAAATATTAATCCTTATAATTTAAAAAGTGTGTATCATTTCTTTTTAAAAAGTAATTATTATTATTTTTATTAATTTGAAAATTTATATTATATTATTTATTGAACTATTATGAAATTTAAATGATCATAATTATAAATTTGACAATTTATTTGAGAGTTATAAATTTATATTAAAAGTAAGTTTTTAAAACTTAATTTTAAGAGTATTCTAAAAGTAGAATACCAAATTTGTTTTATATAGTAGTATAGATAAAAATTAGGAAAAAATGAAAAAAAAAAGATGAGAAGTGAATATGATGTATGGAGAATCGGAGATAAGAAGTATATTTGAGAGACAAAATCGGGAAAGAAGTATAGACGAAAGAAGAAACACTCAAAGAAGAGAATATTAATTTGATGAGTCATATAAAAAGTTTAAAACCCGTATGTCACTTACTTTATCAAGTAATTACTTTAAATAAGGTACTACTTATAATTTCTAGAAACTATAAAGGGGTGAAAGTGTAAAAAGAGTTAATTACTTTTTGTGTGAAACAATACTTACGACATATACGTCTCATAGTCACGTTCAACTATTTTGAATGTAGAATATTGTAAAGGAGAAACATTGTGTCCCTATTGAAGTACGACCTTCAATACTCAAAGCATCGAAAAATTAACGGGTTAAAGTAGAAGAGAGGCCAAGGACGTGATAGACATTCGACTTATGAACCTCATATGGGTGAATGAGATTCGTCTGCCCAAGAACGGTTAAAGAAAGCTCCAAGATGTGACATGCATTAAATGTTTACAAGCACGCGTGCTTCATGAGAGCACGCTGCATTAAATGCAAAGGCATGGTCCATCGCACGCGCCATTAATGCGTCGGTTAATGAGGCTACTAAACACGCGACAGTAAAGGCGACATCCACATGACAGGTATGGTCCAAGGGACTAAGGACCGGTTGGACAATACTAAAACTGTTGGGTAAGGACCGATGAAGAGGAGTATAAATACCATCTTAATATTAAATTAGACATTAACTGAACTCAACTACCATAACCATTCTCTCTAGATCTTCTCTCTAAAAACTATTCACACACTTATTCACAATCGTGTAATGAATACCGATTCTGATGTCCAAAGACGAAGAACAAACCATCTAACTTTGAGTGTCCAGCCGTTTGACTTTCATCTTACTTTCCATCCTTAGACCCGTAAGCAGGGATTCATATTCCGATTCGTTGTTCGTGCCGGGAAATGTGAATTTTAATGCATATATGAGTTCCCCTCCGTCCGGGTTGACTAACTCTATTCTTGCTTCGCGTCCTGCGGAGTTTGAAGCTCCGTCTGTGTACATGTGTCATGTTTCTGATTTTGCTTCTTCTGCTTCGTTTTAGTTTCTTTTATGGGCTATGGGATTCGACGATTCGTCCCTCTTTGGGGGCGGAGGTTGAGGGTGGGGTGGAGTAATTATACTTCTGACAGGAAATCTACTAGCATTTGTCCTTTTATTGCTTGACGAGGTTTGTATTCAAAGTCAAAAGGCTAGAGACTAAAAGTAAGATGAAAGTCAAACGACTAGAGACTCAAAGTCAAACAAATCAAATTTTGAAATAGGATAAGGATCGTCTCTTATAAGTCCGCAAGTGTTGGATGGTTTGTCCTTCGTCCTTATGAGTACTTTAGCTTCTGGAATTTTCACAAACGATCAAACCTTAAGCTTCCCGAGGGAGGACCCTCGATAAGCCTCGGGCATGAGAATTAAAATTCATTACATGTTTGAGAATAAGTGTGTGTATAGTTATTAGAGAGAAGATCTAGAGAGATATGGTTCTTGTAGTTGAGTTCAGTTAATGTCATTGAGAGGGTATTTATATTCCTCTCCATCGGTCCTTACCCAACATTTAGGGTTTTCGAACCATTGTTTCGTCCCTTGGAACATGCTTGTCACGTAGGCGTTGCCTTGAATGTCGGGTGTTTGGTAGCCTTGTTAACCAGCGCATTAATGGCGCTTGGGATGAACCATGACTTTGCAGTTAATGCAGCGTGCTCTTATGAAGTACGTGTGCTTGTAAACATTTAATGCATGTCATATCTCGGAGCTTTCTTTGACCGTCCTTGGACGAACGAATATCATTCGGTCGGATGAGCTTCATCGGTCGAATATCTAAAGGGCCGACCCTGGTACCGGGCAAACCGAGCGACCGCCTAAGGCATCACGTTACAAGGGGCATCAAAATTTTGTTTAGGGTATAATATACTAGGTTCGTTTCATTTGCAGTGTTAAGCGAAAATAATGCTCGTTTAATTATTGACTCCCTACTCATTAGTTACCACATAATATGAATGAATCGAATTTTAATTTTTGATTCCATAAAATACTTGATAAAAGTACAAACATATGTCATATATATATATATATATATATATATATATATATATATATATATATATATATATATATATATATATATATATATATATATAGTATGGTACCCGCGCGATGCAGCGGATGAAAAAAAATCATATTCAACAATTTATAGTGGGGTAATGATTTATGGTAATTTATCATTTGTCTCGTTACATATATGTGGAGTGTAATAGTTTAAAGTTCGGTCCTTCGGACAATATCATAAGAATGTTGTGGTAACAATTTATGGTTCAACTACTAAGCGATAATAATTATTATGTCATATGATCGATTTTCTCAATTCTTCTCCACTACCCTAAGGAATCTCAAATTTGTAAGTAAAGAAAAAATTAGATTCCAACGGATTTAAATTCCGTCATTAACTTCAAACAAACATGTTATGTAAAAGGAATTCAATTTAAATTCACTCAATTTTTTATAGATTTCGTGAAACAAACACCCTCGCAGAATATTTTCCGTTCGGATCATTCAACAAATTGAGATAATTCGACTCATTTGAAGATTAAGCTCATTTGCGAACATAACAAAAGTCTAATTTTCAGGTCATTTTGTTTTTTTAATAGTGACGTCTAATAATTTTGCGTTCGGTCAAAAATAGAATTAAATATATTTCTTGAATAGTATTCCAGTATAAACCCATGTTTTTCATAAACAAAAACTAATTTTCCTTCAACAATGCAACAACAATTAAAAATCCATTCAGACACTACGCTTTCTAATAATTTATCGTTCTTGTTTTCAACCCGAAAAAAATATTTTCATTCAAGACATTTAAATTCAGTCTGTTTCCATGAATCCAATATGGTAACACATACTTTCGAATGTTGTAATGAAGGATAATCAATATGGTAACAAGGTTTATTAACCTTAGAAGTATCAAATGTAATATTACTCAGCTTATTGGTATTAAAACTTATCGGTGACCAATAAAAGAATATATAAACTTTTGATGATAACCATCTGTGTAGAATTATAGAGTAACACGAACCACAACACTGTCAACTAACTTTATAAAATTTATATTATAAATCAAATATTTGAAACTTTACTCCATCAAATAATGTTTAAAGTTAAAAAATAATGGTTATATGAATACAAATTTTATATCAATTATTTTGAATTGCTTTTATTTTATATGGGTTCATATTTTTTTATGAAATTAGTAATCTAATTAATTGAAGGAAATTAAGATTAGTTTATATGTTATATTCATTAAGGGATATATTACTAATTACACTTTATTTAAAAATTTAAAATTTTAATAAAAAGTTAAAATGTTTATATATTAATAAAGATAAAGATAAAGATAGTTATTATTATTTATTAGTTATTGTTGTAATTAAGGAAATGTCAGTAATTGTAAATTATTTTAAATGATAAATTTTGTGAAAGGTATAATAGGGCTAGATTAGTAATTTTAATTACTTAAAATTTAAGATATTAAGATGTTAAAGGAGACTCTTTATATTGTAGTATTATATATATATATATATATATATATATATATATATATATATATATATATATATATATATATATATATATATATATATATATATATATATACATAAACATCAAATTTTATTAAAATAATGTCCTTATTTTCCTTTTACGTATTTTTTTTTGTCCATAAATAAAACTATAGGTCATTGGTCGTGTACTTGAAAGAAATTATTATGTTTTTTTATGCTATGACGCTATAAAAAAGTTAGTTCAAAATTGTTATCATATTCTTGTGTAACATTAGTTGGGGGCACTTTTAGGTCGTTTCGCCCGGGGCATCAAAAACCTTAGGACCAGCTCTGAATATCTATCATGTCCTTGTCCTCTTTACTGCTCGGCCCGTTGTTCCTTCGGTGCTTTGAGTATTGGTTGCACTACTCCAATAGTCCCAAAAATGCAATTCATAAGCTAAAACGGAAATATGGGCCAAAAAACGACAATTCATTTTTCATATATATATGATATTCCTTTGAACTCTAGAAACATGCAATAACAGAGGCGGAGCCAGAAAATTCCTCCACCGGGTTCATATATTAACAAATACGTCTTAAAAAAACGAATACAAAATGTAATAATGTATTCATGATAATAATTGTCCACGAAAACTTTTCACAAAACATCGTGTGACAACCGCGACTTTCGAGGTATTATGCCGTCATATTCCGTGTATCGTTTATGCTTTTATGTTTCGTTTTGACCCTATTATGTATTTATTTCGGTATTTGCGTTTTATGCGAGTACGAGTTTATTGTATTTATCGAGTTATCTGATTTATTGAATTTATTGAGTTACCGAGTTATATTTATTGTCGAAGTATTTTATATGTTTATGTTTTGTCGGGTTAGTATTGTTTGAATTCTCTTCTTTATGACGAAAACCGTATTAGAACTTAAGTGCCTGGTACAAATAAGTATGATGGTAAGTTAGTTAGGGTTATTATTGCCTTTATTTATACGATTAATATTAGCGTTAAAATATATTTCAAAGTTAGTCCTCAAACTGTAAATCTGTTACAAAATTGGTCCTTAACGTTAAAAGTATTACAAAATCAGTCCTTTAACCAAAAAGATAACTTTTTCCGTCTGAGGTCAGTGCGCCGCACCCCTTGATAGGTGCGACGCAGTAACGTGATTTTCTTGGTTTTGTAAAGATTCCCACTATCTCTTTTGCCGGGTTACTTTCGCCAAAACCAAGGCCAACCCCCCATTTCCAGTAATTGGAGTGATTGGGAGTTGTCTGTGTTGACCCTCTCTTTACTTTTCATCTCATTTCAAACAAAACACAATTTTTCTCTCTAAACACCTACACGCATTTCCTCTTCATTTTTCTTTGAGTTCCAGTGATTTTACCAGCAAAGAAACGTCATTTTTCAGCAAAATTCTTCAATATAAATCGAAGTATTCAACCCTTATCATCCTCCTTTTCATTCTCATCAAGTTTGGTAAGTCTTTCATATGTAAATAGAATGTTTTATTATCTTTTTCTTTAACCTCGGTTTAGATCCATAAACCCTTGTCAAAATAAAAGTAACTACGGTAATAAAAGTAAAGACGCTGCACCGCAGTAGAGACACAATTTGCTTATTATCTTTCTTTCAATAGTTAAACTCTTTCACCGCTTTAAAACCTATTGTTACTTACTGATTTTATTAACCATGTTTATTACGCTTATTTATCCAAACGTTTTGAAGTCAAACACATTCACTATCATTAACGTATGTACCTTATTACTATTAACATGAAATATTATCCTTGTCAAATATTATTAATATTATAATATATAACGCTAACGTATAAGGAAACCCTACTAGACTTAGAGATACTTAGACGGTTATTTGTATGTATTGCTAGAACACTTAGGCGAAGGAGTTACTTTCGGTTGATTTATACCCGAGGTATCGTATTCGTTGATTTTGCTTGCTATTCCGTGAGTTATTCGAGCCCTATTTACCTACTATTTTGGGCATGAGAAGCGTTATATTTTTAAAGTATGTATGTTGTATGACGTATGTATGTATGTTATGGATTATTGTATTATGATGCCTATTAGATTAGCGTTCCCTATACTTGTATGGCCTTTGTGGTAATATGAAACCCCGTATGCACACGTGTCAACTCTTATGAGCCGACGGTACATATATATATATATATATATATATATATATATATATATATATATATATATATATATATATATATATATATATATATATATATATATATATATATATATATATATGGGTTTAACAAACCCTCACCACTAGCTTTATGATGATGATGTCGCTCTGTCAAGTTAGGTGGATATTATGACCGCTTTATTCGTAGTATAACCTTAGTTTGACGCACTAAGGTGGGGTAGTCTCGAGTATGTTATGGTTCAGGTGATATTGAATATCTAAGGCTCATGTATGTATTTGTGGCGTATGCTATTGAAATGTATTTATTGAAAAGCTTTATATGATTCATTTATGATTTTCAAAATATGATTTACAAATGATTTATTTAATCCTTTTAAGGGTCAAAACTTATCGAAACATTTTATATTATATTTTTATTATTATGCGAATAACCCACCAACTTTATGTTGACGTATTATATTTTTAACGCTTTTCAGGGATTTGAGGTTACAAGTATGATGCTATTGCTATTAGACTATTTGGATGCTTACTGGAACTTGTTTTGCTTACCTTGTATTAGTTCCACTTGTATTCCAAAACTATTTAGTCGTACTTTGTTAGTTATTCGAGTATTGTAATTCGACTTATTTCACTTTTATTATTCTAATGGATGAATGTATGGTTATTTTATGTTTGTGTGTAAGCTTTGAATCTCTGATACTGAATTACTGTACATCCCGGGTTTCCGCCTGAGCGAGGTATGACACATTGCATAATCACTTCATTACATATTCCATTAAATACATCTTTTTCTATATAAGTAACTAGTAGTAGTTAATTAGTTGATCTCCGGGTCTGATTTCGGAAAAGGGGTTCTTCACAAAAGTAATAATCCATTCATAATTATAAGTATCCACGACGGGTTTTGTCATCTTGAAAACGTCGAATAATCACTTCATTACATATACCATTAAACACATCTTTTTCGATATATGTAACCAAACAGTCGTTAATCAGTTCTTCTCCCATCCGATTTCGCAAACGGTTCTTCACAATATTCATTGCAGAAAATACTCCTTCAACACTCGCAGTATCAACCGGTAAAATCAGAGCCAATTTCAAAAGTAAATAAACTTGAGGATATTGATCATGTTTCCTTTTCTCAACTAACTTTTGAGCAAGTGCACCGATCCCCTTGATATTTTGGAACTCGACTCTAGAACGCATGTCATAGATATAAGTACCCAACTGGTTAGCAAGTGACATTAGAAAGCATTGTCGTACTTGCCTCTGTGAATCGATTATCGAGCTCTTGTAGTTGTCTATCCAACACTGAGCAAAACACTTCAACTCTATAATTATGATAATTTGTAACCTGTCTAGCTTTACGGGCCGATCCTCCATGAAATACTACGAACATACCATCCATATTTAGAATCAAAATATATCGCGCTTTACAAAATGAACAAACTTCGGCAATTAAATATTTCCATCCTTCAACTCTCATATTTTGCAATCTCTTTTTAGCCACTTTAACTAAATTCATCGCGTTTACAATGTCGTGGTCTTTTCTTTGTAGTGCTTTACACAATTCATTTGTGATTCCCAATATAACTTTCATCAAATTCAGATTAAATATGAAATCAAAAGATTGAATCAAACCCAGTAAGACATTAGCTCCGGTTTTAACCCATCTTCAGCAATAAATTCTAGCACATCAATAATAGATTCAAATTGGACAATTAGGCTTATTAAAGTATTAAAGTGAGAGCTCCATCTCGTATCCACTGGACGTTGGAGACCCGTTTCTTGATTCATACCACGACCACTTTTAAGTTCACCATTTTTTATTGCCTCGAGTATCTTTTTAGCGTGACTTTCACGAAGGTAATCTCTACGTTTACATGATGCACCAACAAAATTCAAGAGGAGTGTGACAACAGAAAAAAAAAATGAACCAACTGATGTATCATTTTTTGCAACAGCTACTAAAGTAAGTTGAAGTTGATGTGCTAAACAATGCACGCAATATGTTGAGCTATTCTCTTTTAATATCAAGATTTTTAGACCATTAAATTCTCCTCTCATGTTGCTTTCCCCGTCATATCCTTGGCCACGAAGACTTGACAAACTCAAGTTATGCTTCGAAAATAACGCTTCAAGATTTTGTTTTCAATGATAAAGCACTAGTGTCTGCAACATGCACCATACCAAAAAAACGTTCACTTACTTTTCCCTCTCTATTCACATAACGTAACACCACTGCCATTTTCTCTTTAAAAGATACGTCACGAGACTCATCTATCAACACTGAAAATAAATCATCTCCTAAATCACGAACAATAGCACAAGTGGTTTCGGTTGATGCAACTCGAATTAAATTTGTCTGAATTTGATGGGATGTTAACTTATCATTTCTTCGAGCATTTTCTAAAGTGACCCGACTAATTGATTTTGTGATCAGATAAAAAATGTAGAAGCTCCAAAAAGTTACCTTGGTTTGCTGAAGCTTCAGATTCCTTGTGACCCCGTAACGCTAATCCTTGCCTTAAAATGAACCGAATACAATCTAGAGAGGCACTCAAACGAGTTCTATAATCACTTTGTTCCTTAACTGTTTCTCTTTGCAAAGAGGTTTGGATAGATTGCTTCTGATTCATTAAGTCTTCATATTGCTTCACAGCTTTTTTGTGCATGCTATCATGTAATCCAACATATTCTTTTAGTCGTTTTGGTCCTTTATTCCAACTTTTAAATCCATCAAGTACAAATGCATCCCCACCGGCTTGCTTTCCAAAGTCCGGTTTTTAAATAAATAACAAGGTAAGCAATAGGCAACATCTTTTGATATACTATACTCTAACCAATTTTTGAAGTCTTGGAACCATGTTGGTTGGAATCGTCTTGAAACATTTACAATAACTATTTTTTGAAAATTGTAAGCTCGAGGTTGGCATGGACGCTTTTGTAGATAATATCTCCTGATCTTGTCATGCTGACCACAAGGATATAAAGAGAGCTTCTTCCGTAATCCCAGGTCACTAGGAAGGTCTGTTGGATTGAACTCAATGGGATCTTCTTGACGTTGTTTTTTTTACGATGTGTTGTCTTGATCTGATACTCCTAAAGATTGAGAAAGACCGTGTTTCGGTATTTTTTTTATAATACTTCTCCATAACTATGAAAATAATAAGTGATATTAAGTAGTTAAAGAAAGCAAATGGATTACTTAAAAACAAAAAATGTAGCATAAAAAAGTTATGAGAGAGTGTTCACCTGCATAAAAATAGTGTTACCTGATGCAAAAAGATAGAATGCAAAATGATATAAGGTGTGTACAAGTCAAATAGTGTTTATGTCGGTCGGACTAGTAATTTTCATGTCTTACAACTTATGTCTAAATGATATTTAACCATCTCTAGTGAAATAACAACCCAAGATGTTCCTGATTTTAAGAATAATGTACTATGTACTCGGTTAACCTATATATTCCGACTAATTAACTAAATGTCCCTCACAGGTCCTTGAATTTAACATCTCTTAAAGCGAATCGAATTGAAAACAACAGGTCATGATGCGAAATCTCATGACCTGTGTTTGGAATCAGAATTTGAAGGAAATGTTGAAGTTGAATTTGTGAAACTGATTAGAACAACAATTTGAGCATAACTGTTTTCATAGATTTCATTTGATAGTCTGAACTGGTTTTGGAACCGAGCTTGTTCATTGACAATCAAGCACACGGAACCTCTTTGAGAGTGTTCCAGTTCAAAGACAACAAACTCAACTACCTATCACACTATTTATAGACAAAATTTAAGAACAGACACACTACAAACTAAATTATTACAACATTGTCAACATCTTAATTTCACTTCGGGGAGTTCACTTCAGGTCTGAACTAAAGTCTTCATCTTCCGAATTGATTTCTTCAATGCTGACTTATGTTGACTTAACTTACTCCTTGGTTTATTTTCAGTTCGGAGGAACTTCATTTAGTTCAGAGTATATGAACTAACTTGTTCTCCGAACTGAAAACTTCACTTCGGATTATTCTTGATGATTTCAGTGCGGACCCTCCACGAAGTGAAATCATCTTTATTACAACACACTGAAGACTGCATAGCTTCTTCCACTCCATTTCTTGGCCCAATAATCGCCCCCCTTGGATGATGCTATGAGTCTTCCATCTTCACAGCTTAACCACCTTCCATGGTTAGCTCCCGACTAGTAGCCAAATTCACTTTTCTTACTGCAAGTTCTTACGAATTGTTGGTCCTTGTTGACCTTTCCCAACAAGAAAGTGAATAGCCATAATAACTCGTGTTTTCGCTCCACATACACCAACCTTCTTTGAATAGATAATGTGTAACATCAACTCCACCATGCACACCTTGAAATCTAAACAGGATCTTCAATTCAGCTCTTCAATTTCACTTCAGACTTCTTCTATTTCACTTCGGACTCCTTCAATTCACTAATAGACTGACCTAATCTTCGAATCAAGTCAAATTGATGAACCAAACTCAATCGAATTCAATCAATTGATTTGTATGGCTCTGATACCAATTGACAGGTCCTTGAATTTAACATCTCTTAAGTCGAATCGAATTAAAAACAACAGTTCATGATGCGGAATCTCATGACCTGTGTTTGGAATCAGAATTTGAAGGAAATGTTGAAGTTGAATTTGTGAAACTGATTAGAACAACAATTTGAGCATAATTGTTTTCATAGATTTCATTTGATAGTGTGAACTGGTTTTGGAACCGAGCTCGTTACATTGACATTCAAGCTCACGGAACCTCTTTGAGAGTGTTCCGAGTTCAAAGACAACAAACTCAACTACCTATCACACTATTTATAGACAAAATCTAAGAACAAACACACTACGAACTAAATTATTACAACATTGTCAACATCTTAATTTCACTTCGGGGAGTTCACTTCAGTTGTGAACTAAAGTCTTCATCTTCCGAATTGATTTCTTCAATGCTGACTTCTGTTGACTTAACTTACTCCTTGGTTTATTTTCAGTTCGGAGGAACTTCATTTAGTTCAGAGTATCTGAACTAACTTGTTCTCCGAATTGAAAACTTCACTTCGGATTATTCATGATGATTTTAGTTCGGACCCTCCAAGAACGGAAATCATCTTTATTCCAACACACTGAAGACTCCATAGCTTCATCCACTCCATTTCTTGGCCCAACAGTCACTGTAAAAGTGTCTTGGTTCAAAACTTTAACATCATAAACTCAACTTCAACTAAGTTACTAACGGACTTAAAAGTCAATCCTAATTCTAAAAAAAACTCAAATTTTGTTTCAAATTAAAATATAAAAAAGAAATTCTATAAAATAATACAAACAAACAAATAGGTAAAAGTGTCTTTGTTTCATCTACTTGTCTTTTTTGGAAGTATGATGATTCAAAACCTGGTTATTTGAGATTTGGAGACCAACAATTAAAGTTCAAGCATCGACGACTATTGAGTACCTAAGAACAGATGAAAAAGAAATTAGGGCTAAAATAAGTTAGGGCTAAAATAAATTAGGGCTAAAACCAATTAAATTATAAAAATATGTACCTGATACCTCTAAAAAGCTGGAATTAAGAAAAAAGCGGGAATATGGGGAAAAAAGAAGTGGGAATTGGGAAAAAAAGAAGAAGCGAGAATTAGTGAGGGAATCGAGAGGGTTCAATTAATTAAAGTTAGAGGGTTCCATCAAATCATATCAGAGGTTTAAGTACCAAAATTTCCAGAAATTTAAAGCTATCTGCAAAAAAATTGACATTTGACTGGGTGCAATTGAACCCTCTCATTAGACAGTAGCTCCGCCCCTGTGCAATAATGATATATGATTTATAGATTTCATATGCAGTTCCACAAATTTCCTTATATATATGTATGGTTCTCGAGAGCCTCACTTGAACGCTCTCAAACGCATCATTTTCTATCTTCGAGGTACATTAGACCATAGTTTAAAACTCTATACCTCGACTACCATGAGTTTTGTCTTGTTCCGATGCCGATTTGTGGGGAGTCACTCCCGTCAATCCGCATCAAATTATTGTGTATTCTTGGGGTAATATGGTTTCTTTGTCCTCCTAACGATAACATACTATTTCTTGCTTAAGTGTTGGTGCATAATAATGTGGGTTACCAATGCAAGAGTCGAGACTAGCCGCCTATACAATATCCTTTTTGAGGTTCACTACACTCAAAATCGAATAACGATTGTCTACTTTGACAACATAAGTGTTGTTTATCTTTTCATGAACCAGGTTTAACATTAGCAAACCAATTACGTTTGTGTTTTTCATGTTCCCTCTAGTTACAATATTTAATACCTTCACTAAAGGGTTTTCTTTCGCATTTTTCAACGTGTTTCGCCGAGTTTTGAGGATTTGTTTTTCTTTCACTCAAAATGAAAGGGCATATTAACATGTATAGTTAGTTTTGCTAAATGTATGTATGTGAGTCTTTTATACATATTCTTAGTGTGTTTTTGTATTATCATCAAGTAATAACAATAATACCAATTTTAAGTTACAAGCTAGTATATAATCAAGAATGTAATTACTATTTTTCTCCCCTTTGAAACAAAGAAATGAAAGTGGAGATAAGCACATAAATCCACCATTATAGAAGCCATAAATACCACTTATGACGATTTTTATAGCACTTTAAAAGATGTCCCACTTTTTGGTAGCTTTGCAACAAGAAAAGTCATTCTCCTTTTAACACAAAGTGCATGTATTGTGCTCTACTTTCACTATTACTACTTGTTTATTATGAAACCCATCACTAGCATACCACTCACAAAATATTATTATTGAAAAAATGTTATACTATAGTTGAAATTGAGAAAATTTCATTGTCATATTCGAATTCGTGGTTACTGTTAGTTCTTGTCACGATTGTGTATGCTAAATAGTGAGCTTACAACTTGTTAATTAATATAAAAAGTTTATTTCATATAAATTTTAGGAAATTGAAAAAGTTGTAGTTACTCAATTGGTAGTTTGTTATCAAAGACATTAGTTAATTACCAAATCTATTGATGTTGGTATTTATGTACCACACAATTTAAGGATATTAACCTCTCACGTACTTGCCGTTAAGTAGACTCTAAACAAACTATATATACGAATATAAATACGAAGTTTTTATTGATATTATTTAGAAAAAGTGATGCATAGGAATTGTTTTGATGGTAATATGAGTTCACAACTTGTTTTGAATAACTATCTGTACAGTTATGCACTCGTGTCTATCCCAAATTTCAATTATTTTCTTGATACAAGAAAAAAGAAAAGTAAACGTTAAGTACATAAAACAGTTATATGAGAAGAGTTATAACTTAAATGCAAGAAGTTGACATCCATTCCTTTTGAAATTTTGAATTTGGAAAAAGATGGAAAAAAGCATTCAATTAATGTCAAATCCAAATTCGAAACCAAAACCCAAACTAAAAACCTAACGTTCATTCGACGAGTCAACGTATTTTAATTTCAAACGGTTTTGGGCAATTTCAGTATCAAGACAGTAAAATTTAGGATTAGCTCATCTGTTTTTTTGGTGTTATATAGTTTGTCATATATTATATAAAGTATTTTAAGAAAACTAGAAGAAAAGTAGGAGGGGATATTGATGGATAGCTATAAATGATGTTACCAACTAAAGTTGAAGATTACCTATTCTTTAGGACACTCATGACTTGCTTCTTAGTTTATAATTCTAGTTTGATATATCATCTTTTTTAATAAAACGTGTTAGACAAAATGTGTCTTATAATAATTACTTGGTATGTCATATATTCTTTCACTAACTCCATGACTGATTGTTTCAAGTTGTAGAATAAAAAGACCGACACCTTATCTGTTTTAAAAGTTTTACAGTTTTAAGGTTTAAATCAACTGCACATACATTTAAACACGACAAAAGGTTATTTTTCCACTTTTTACTGACTTAAGCTTTTAAAGAAAAAGGCTCGCAAAGGGTCAAAAACTCGATTTCTTGCATTCATAGGTAAAGAACTAATAAAGACTAGAAGTTGATTTTAAAGTTCATATGAGAAACTCCAAATGGCTATTACAAAATCACAGACATATAAACAAAATATGTCGATTCGATACCATTACCATATATAGTGTTTGAGGATTATACGTTTTTATTTAGGGCCAACGTCCTTGAGAGCACATATATATTCCTCTCCCATTGCAGACATCACACTCACAACCAGATCCTTCATCTCATTAAATCCTTCCATAATCTGTGCATCAAAACAAAACATGGGATTCATAAATACACGGTTTTATGTTATTTACATTGTTCCGTTTCTGGAAAATATAATTGTTTCCATGACACCATTTGTTTGATCTACAAATGATCAGATTTGATGTGAAAAGTTTCATATTATCAAACAACACAGAATTAAAAAAAGTTGGAACTGAAAAGAAACCGGACAAATGGGTCGAAAGTCAACTGTAGTGTATTCAATGGATAAAATATTCTAAATTAGTTTATTAAAAATAACAGATAATCATGTAGAATCTGAAATCCGTATAATTAGATGTCATGCTCGCAAAAATTGTTTACATACAAACCGACATATAATTTAAAAACTTAAACGGGTCAAATGGGTCAAATGTCAACTATAACGTATTTTCAGTAGATATCTTATTATATAACTAATACAGGATTGAAACAATTCTTGAACGCCACATAGGCTTCTATTAAAACGACACATGAAATATCTATAAATTATTATAATCAAATATTAGTTAATTTTTGGAATTATCTTAATCCTAAAGCAATAATGTTTATTTAATTAAAATTAATTAATTTGGTACTTATCACATATAATTCACATATTTATTAATTGAAATATATCAAATTAGAAATATGATAAAGGTTTTGATTTGCATAACTAAATTTATATTAAATGTAAATTTATATGGATGTTTATCAACAAATTTATAGATTTTTCTTTAACTTTAACAATTATGGCAATAAACAATTTTTTTTCTTTTCTTTTTTTTAATCTTTCTATTAAATAATTATTTATTATTATTTATATTGTAACATTAAAAATAATTTTTTAAGCACCGTACATCGTACGGATATTAAAACTAGTAACATTCTAAATTACTTTATTAAAGAAAAGTAAAAAATAAAAAAATATATATTGATTATGTAATGAGACTTGAGAAAACAAACTATCTACACAAAAATATATAAAAATTTAATACATCAATCCAACTCGGCTCATTTCGACCCTATCAACCTTGCCCAACCCACCTTTTTTCCCACATATACTTGTTAGAAATAATGAATACATGAGTCACGAGAGCGTCATCAGTTGGAAGTTTCAAGTCATCATTTTCAGTCGGCAAGCTCATTTGGGTGATAAAATATATTACGAGTACAAATCAGAAACCATATGAATTATAAAAATAATTTCATAAACCAGAACAGAAAGCATCTTCAGAGATATCAATCAGGTGGTAATGTTGACATTGTAAAACAGAACAGAAAGCATCATACAAATCCATCCTCAGAGATATCAATCAACTCGTAATCAGTACGTTGACATTGTAAAACAGAAAACGGATAAACAGATTCTAAAAAACATCATCCAAGGCTTAGGCAAATGAAAATTAAACAGAGATAATTAATTACTTACTTCACAATTATGGGAAGATGGAACAATATCTTCAAGCTTCTTTCCATTGAAAATATCAACATGTCCGTGCTTGCCGGTCTTGGAGGTGGATACTTCAACAACCTATCAGCATATTAAAACTGAAAAAAATAGTTGCCTATGGTCTGTTTGGTTGGATGGGATATGATGCAATTGGAATTGACATAACGTTGTCGAAAGTGAGAATACAAATTCGAATGAATGACAAATACCCATAAACTAATAATTCAAACTGTTTCCATTTTCTTCTTACCCACAACT
The DNA here is from genome assembly GCA_910822075.1 of Senecio squalidus. NCBI lineage: Eukaryota > Viridiplantae > Streptophyta > Magnoliopsida > Asterales > Asteraceae > Senecio > Senecio squalidus. Next base: position 16,466,119 of record CAJVGC010000432.1, on the reverse strand, counting down.
ATCGATAATAACACTGATTGGCTAACGTTTTGATTAGGGAAAAGTCTTATACGGAACAGAATGACTAAGCCAAAACACCATAGACAGAGCTACATGAGGACGACTCGGTTTTTTATTTTCTTTACATTAACAAAATTAATGACCTAGCAATTTTGTTTTATCTAAACAACTAACTAGCATATAATTTCTAAACTAGCTAGAAAACTTCTTGGATCTGTCAAATAAACCAGTCATGCAACCTCTGGCTTGTGTTTTTGTTGCTTTATGAAACAATCAAAAATTATGTAACGGGCAAAATCCGAAACTATGAATATTGCTTCGCCGCGTAACAATTGTTTAAGGAATGAATTTTAGGACGTTATGCCACGGATTTTCACTGATAATAATTAGCATATAAAACTCAATCCTAGCTAGGAGCTAATGAAATCGAATATAAGATAAGGTTGTAAAGAAACTAAAATTAAAACGAACAAGTTTTTTTTTTCTTTCTCCTTATTTAATTAAACGAACATAAACGAAAAGTGGTCTCGTTCATTAATTTAAATTAACTTTATTCCTGAACTATATATTTAGTTTGTCTGAATTTGCAGCATAATCATATATGGTTACATGTTCGTTTAGAATCTTTACAACGATCATAAAGAAAAGCGACCACAAAAAGTTGTTCATGTATGCGATTGAATACAAACGAACATGAACAAAGCATGTGAATGTTCCAGTTTGTGTTTGTTTAAAGGTTCATAATGAATAATAATATGACTGAGGAAATGAATTCAATTTTAAAATTTCACAAAACACATCATCTAAATTATATTATAGAAAACTTGTATGATGGGGTCAAGAAAAGAAGTAGTACTGGTTTAGCAAATCTTTGTTTGTTCTCTTTCTTTCTTTTTCAGATTGAGCCTAAGAATGTAGACATAGCATTAACTATAAATGGTTGGGTAGAGGCTATGCAAGAAGAGTTGCTACAGTTTAAGATTCTGGAAGTAGGAACTTTAGTGGAAAGACCTAGAGATGTGAATGTTTTGGGAGTTAAATGGATTTTTAAGGTTAAAAGGGATGATAGGGGAATCATTGTGAGGTATAAGGCTATACTTGTAGTTAAGGGTTATACTCAGGAAGAGGGTATAGATAATGATGATGTTTTTGCTCCAGTTGCTAGGATATAGGCGATAAGATTGTTTCTAGCATATATTGCTTTTAAGAACTTTAAGGTATATTAGATGGATGTTAAATCAGCCTTTTTGTATGGAGTTCTTGAAGAGACTGTGTATGTTAGTCAGCCTCCTGGTTTTCTGGATTCTCAATACCCTAATCATGTGGTTAAGTTAAACGAAGCTTTGTATGGTTTACATCAAGCTCCTAGAGCTTGGTATGATACATTGTCCAAATATTTGATAAAACATGGGTATCTAAGGGGGACAATTGATAATACTTTATTCATTAAAACAGTTGGCCAAGTGTCTGTTTTTGTTAAAATATATGTTGATGACATCATATTTGGCTCAACTAATGATGTCTTATGCAAAGAATTTGAGTCTGCCATGCATTCAAAATTTCCAATGAGCTCTATGGGATAGATTTCTTTCTTTTTAGGATTACAGGTTAAGCAGTTGGACAATGACATTTTTATCAATCAGTCTAAGTATGTCAAAGACATGTTGGCTAAGTTCGGATTCACTGATTGTAAATCTGTTTCCACTCTTGTTGACACTAGTGCCAAACTACATCCTGATTTAGATGACATTTATATAGGTCAATGATAGGGTCTTTAATGTACCTAACATCTAGCAGGCCTGATATAATGTTTGTAGTTTGTCTCTGTGCTAGGTTTCAAGCTGATCCTAATGTTTCCCATTTAATTGCTGTTAAGAGAATCTTTAGATACCTTAAGGAACAACCTTCTTTAGGCCTTTGGTATCCTAAGAATTCTAGTTTTGACTTTTATGCCTACACCGACAGTGATTATGGGGATGCAATTTAAATAGGTAATCTACCACATGAGGGTGCCAGTTCTTAGGTAATAGGCTAGTCTCTTGGCAGTGCAAGAAACAGACCTCTGTTTCACAATCCTTTGCTGAAGCATAATACATTGATGCTGGTTCTTGTACTTCCCAGGTTTTATGGATTCAGAATCAGATGCTAGACTATGGACTTAACTTTATGAACACTCCTATATACATAGACAACACTGCTGCAATGTTCATCACTAAGAACCATGTACAACATTCTAAGACAAAACACATTGAAATTAGACATCACTTCATAAGAGATTGTTTTGAAAAACACTTGATTCACTTAGTTAAGATTCACACTAACTTACAATTAGCTGACCTTTTCACACAGGCATTTGATGTTACAAGATTTAATTTTCTTGTTCAAGCTATTGGTCTTATGAATCTTGATTGGGTGTTTGTTCAAAAATATTTTTGTACATATCTTTTTGCATTTTGTTTTCCTTTTATTTCAAAATACAAAAATAGGGGGAGAAAAATGGGAAAAATCAAAAATATTTTACACATTTTTTCTTTGTCTTTTAAGTCTGGTAAATATTTTTTTTAGTCTGGTATGGTTGTTTTTTAAGTCACCTAAATAGTTTTTAACTCGGGTGTTCTTTTCTTTCAAGTCGGGTAAATAAATTTTAAATCTGGTGTTTATTTTTTTAAGTTGGGTATTAAGAATATGTACAGATAAAATCCAAAAATATGTGACTTTCAATATGTACAGATAAAACCCAATACATGTGAATTTAGTATGTATAGATAAAACTCAAAAAGATTTCTTTCAATTCTATTTTTAAGTTCTTGAGTCTATACATATTTCCAGAAAATCAATCAAAAACATTATAAAATTTTAAAATGATTCACAGAAACAAAATTTTTAAGAAATGAGTTATAAACATAAATTCCAACATAATTTAACATAGTTCAATATTTATATAATTTCTTGAAACCAGATGTTTTCATGAATGCACATATTCTTGTATTTTGAAACTTTTAGCAATCTGTGGTTTATACATTGCATAAAGTCATTAAAATTGATAACTGTCAAATTGGAGATCAGTGATTGTCAAGTAGAAAAGCAAAGAACAAATATATTTTCAATAAATTATGGCATATGAATATATTTATCATAAAAACTCTTCAAATTTTAGAGTGTTTTAATAAATTATTGACTTTTAGATCCTTGATGCTAACTTGATAAACGACAAAGACAGGTGAATCAGTCCAAATGTTTTAATAAACTAGTCTGTTTGTCCTCTTAGATCCTTGATGCTTAAACGGTAGAGACAAGGGAATGAGTTGAACAACAGAACTAAGTAAAATTTTGAACAATAAAAACATGCATATAATCACAAATATCTTGAGAGAAAAAGCAGTATATAAAGTTGTTGGAGCAACAAGAATGATATTGAAGCTTCCAAAATGTCCAAGTCATGGTTTTGTATAATGTAGTTTGAATTCGGGTGAACTGTATTCATCACCCGAATTGTTTAATAAAGTGTAAAACTTAGGAAGGATTAAGTTCGGGTGAACTAACCCGAACTTAATCTAACTGAGTAAGTAATTTATGTTTCACCCGAAATGTTTTTTAATAAGCATAAGGGTGGCATTAATGTAATAGTTAGTTAGTTTAGGCAAATAAATAGATGTGGTGAACATGCAGAATGTACAAGGGTGAGAATAGAAATATATGTAACTGAATTTCCCGCTATCTAAGGCTCTCAAATAAACACTTTGTTCATTCATTGATTTCGTACTCTTAATCATTCAAAACTTAGTTCAATTACTAATAATTCCGCGATTAGTAATTGTGTTCATTCACTGATTATGAGCTGTGAAGATTTCAAGACCTGACAAGTGGTAACAGAGCTGGTTATCAATTCAATTTGATTCAGCTCAACCTACAATCTGAAGTGTTTGGAATTGCTTGAATATTTAGAGTATTAAGATCAACGTTCGGGCAGAGTTTCAGAGATTTTGAATTTTGGCGGTAAGGTTTAGTTATTGAAATTTTTTATTAGATCAATCGATTGAAGTGTTTTTGTGAATTGAGGAATATAGTTTGGAAGAAATTGTTGAGGTTTTAGTGAATTTAAGAAAATTAGATTCAGTTTGAGGTTGTTGTGTTCGTCCGAATTAAAGTTTCAATCATCCGAATTAAAATCAATCGATCAAATCATCATGTCTGTTATTCCAACAAACGTTCCTGCAGTCAATTACGATAATGAGATAGGATCTGGTGGTAGGCCTCCTAAGTTCCTACCTGGTCATGATTTCATGATGTGGAAGCTGAGGTTTAAGGCGTTTGTATACTACATTGATAGACAAATCTGGACTTCAATTGTCAATGGACCTCATAGGCCAATGATACAGGAGACAGGTGGTACAAGAATGATTGATGTAGATCATGAGAGATATACAAAGGCTATAACAAGCTCATTGATCAATATTTCAGGGCATTAGGAGCAGTTATTTTGGCTTCACCAACAGAGATCTATAACAATTTAAAAGACTGTGTATCAGCAAAGGAGCTAATGGATGCCATGGAAATAAGGTATGAGGGAAGCCTAGAGCTTAAGGAAAGCAAGAGGGAACTACTTAAGAAGTTGTACGAGGCATTTGAGCATATAAGAGGGGAAAGTATGTCTGAGCAGATTAGCAGGTAAACTCTATTAGTGAGTGACTTGAAGAGTGGTGGAGTAGTGATGAAGGATAGTGACATTGTCAAGAAACTTTTGGGGTCCCTTCCACTGAAATGGGCAGTTCAAACCATGATAATCAAGAGGACAACCAATCTAAATGCTATGACACTAGTTGAACTTATTGGAATTCTGCAATCCTATGAAGTGGATATGCCACTGGATGAGAAGAAGCAGTCACAGAATTCATATGGATGTGCATTGAAAGTATCAGCTCCAGTGAATCCTCCTCGGTATTCTAGTCAAACACAGACTCAACCTCAATCTTATGCAAACTATCACTCTGGGAGCTACAATTCTGCAAATTGCTGTCCACCAAATCAAATGTCAACTGGTTACAATTCCAATGCTTACAATGGTTTTCCTAGTCAACATAATGAAGCCAACATTCATCACACTCCATCTGCTAATTCAGGAACATCTGGAATGGGTGACAGAGAGACTCTCTACAAGGCTTTTGTAGTTAACTATGTAGATTTTGTGGCTGGCAGTCTTAATCAAGCAGAATTGGCAAGACAAGATTTGGAACAGCTTCACCCTGATGACTTAGAAGAGATATATCTGAAGTGGCAGATGCCTATGGTTAGTGTAAAGGCAAACAGATTCTTTAAGATGACTGGGAGGAATAAATTTAGGAAGGAAACTGGTGAGAATATGGGATTTGATAAGTCAAAGGTTAAGTGTTACAACTGTGAGAACTATGGGCACTTTGAAAGGGAATGCAGGGCTCCTAGAAGGATGAACAACAACAACGGCTATCAAAAAATAATCAAAAGAAGGAAACACGAAATTGAATGGAATCATTGAGTGAAAGGTCCTGATTTATCCTCACCATCACTCAGTGAATCGAAATGAAACAGGTCATGATGTGGAATCTCCTGACCTGAGTTTGGAATCAAAAGAAGGAAACACGAAATCGAAACTGAAACTGAAATTGAAGCTGATAAGAACAATATAGGCGCAAATGTTTAAGATTTCATTGATAGTGTTTACAGGTTTTGGATCGAGCTTGTTACAACTGACATTCAAGCTCAACGGACTCAAACATGTGTTCTGGGTTCAAAGAAAAAAATCTCTAACAACCTATCACACTATTTGTAGAAAAAATCTAAAAAACTACGAACTAATTATTACAACATGTCTACATCTTAATTTCATCTCGGGGAGTTCACTTCAATTCGGAATCAAAGTCTTCAGCCTCCGAGTTGATATCTTCAATGTTGACTAGTTGACTTAAGTTAAACTTCATTTTATTTTCAGTTCGGAGGAACTTCATTTAGTTAAGAGTATCTGAACTAACTTGTTCCTCCAACTGAAAACTTCACTTCGGATTATTCCTGATTTCAGTTCGGACCCTCCCCGAACTGAAATCATCTTTATTTAAACACAATGAAGACTCCATCGCTTCATCCATTCAAATTCTTGGTCCAACATTGAGCATCAAATGGTGCATAAACCAAAGGCAGGTATTGGATTCAATGCAGTACCTCCTCCATTCAATGACAACTACTCAGTTAAGCATGAATTTACATCATTCAAGATTGGTTTGCTTGTTGAAAATTGCTTTGATGACTCGTCTGCTTTAAATGCTAAAATAGAATTGACTGAAACCTGTTCATCTGTAAATAATGTGAATAATCCGCCTGCTGATTCTAGTATAAATACAGTTTTTAATTGTGTAGCAGGTAGAAATTTAGAAATTTCAGGAGTAAAAGAAGGTGTTTGTGAAGAAAGTGTGGATGTTTGAAATAAAATTGAACTAATTGAAATAGAGGATGAGTATCTTGAACCAGCTCATGATTGTAAAAATGAAAGATGCTTTTTGTTTCATGACTTTAATGTTTCAAATGATTATGTTGATGAAATTGTATTGGATGATTTTTTGTTGAATACACCTTTTTCTGAATGTGTGAATGATTGTATGTCTGTTTGCATGAATAAATCCGTGATTACATGTGAGAATGACAAAAAAGAAAAGGTCAAGATTAATAAATAAAAGAGAAAAAAAATGTTTGACATGCAAAAAGAAACATAAAGTTGAAGAATGTTGGTTAAATTCTAAAAGGAAAAATGTTTCTGAATGTGTGTTAACTGCTGAGAAATTGAAATTTGGAAGGATTGATTTTAAAACGTATGTACATAAGGAAAATGCTAAATCAAAAGATGTAAATGTTCTGAAGTTTGGTAGAATTAATCCTGAAATTTTAAATGGTTTAAAGTTACCCAAGTTACAATATTCTATATCCGAATTAAAAAGTTTCAGTTCTGGTGATAATATGTTTAAAACTGGTAAAATGAAAATTAATTCGGATAAACATATATTCAAAAATAATTCTGGTGACCAAATTTTAAATTCGGATAATCAAGTGTTTAATTGGGATAAAATTTTGAGATCAAAATTTAATTCGGATATGGATAAAGTTAACTCGGGTAATGAAAAATTAAATTCAGATTATTCAAGTTGTATTTCTGAGAGAAAAATGCATGACTATTTCAAGCTTAACAAATTTAAAGGATTGCATTCCAAATTTACAAAGATTTGGGTTCCAAAATCTCAATGATTCTGAGCTGTGCAGGGGCAGTCCACTAGTAGTTCATAAGATAACACATGGGTAGTTGATAGTGGTTGCTCAAGACACATGACAGGGAATATAAGATTGCTCCAAGACTTCATTGCATTTATGGGAGGAAATGTTTCATTTGGTGGATACATGGGAGGATTAATCACAGGTCAAGGGAAGGTGACAAGTGGACCTTTGACTCTAGAACATGTCAACTTTGTTAAAGAATAAAACTATAACCTGCCTTCAGTGTCTCAGGTATGTGATAATGATTATACTACTGCCTTCACAAAAGAGTTTTCTACATTCTTAAAAAGGAATATGTCATCCCAGATGATATGATTATTTTGAAAACACCAATATGTAAAGACATGTATATTTTAGATATGAATAATGTTCAATCAACTGAATCTTCAAACTGTTTCATATCTAAAACTACTGAAAAGAGTCTGATTTATGGCATAGAAGGCTTTTTCATGTCAATCTTGAAAGCATGAATAAACTGGTCACAGATAATCTAGTTACTGGATTACCTAAAAAGAATATTCAATTAATTGACCATTGTAATTGATGCCTTAAAAGAAAACAACATAAATCAAGTTTTTAACTAAAGACTAAAACTTCAGTAGATACAGTCCTTCACCTTCTACACATGGAGCTATTTGGTCTAGTAAGTGTGAAGAGTCTTGGCATGAAATCTTATTGTTTAGTTATTACTGATGACTGTTCAAGATTTTCATGGGTCTTTTTCATGGCTCATAAAAGTGAAACATCTGAGCTTATTAAAGACTTTTTTATTCAAATAGAAAACTTTTGTGATAAAAAGGTTAAGTTTATTAGATGTGATAATGGCACATAATTTAAGAATGTCACCATGAATGATTTTTGTGCACTTAAGGGTATTTCTAAACAATATATCTCCCCTAGAACTCCTCAGGAAAATGGAGTTGCTGAGAGGAAAAACAGAACTTTAATTGAGGGAGTTAGAGCCATGCTAAGTGCATCTTCATTACCTGTCACATTCTGGGCTGAAGCAGTAAACACCATGTGCTATGTGAACAATAGGATTCATATAGTTAAGAGCTTAGGAAAAACTTTTTATGATTTATTTTCCAGAAGAAAGCCTCTTGTTGGGTTCTTCAAAGCTTTTGGCTGTCAATGTTCTATATTAAAAACCAAAGACCAATTAGGAAAATTTGATCCTAAAACTGATGATGGTTACTTCCTTGAGTATTCTAGTGTCTCTAAAGCTTATAGGATTTATAATAGAAGAACTAGAACCATAGAAAAATCAATCAATGTGGTATTCAATGAATATACACAGAATGCTAGGAATTCAGGTGCTGAATGGTTGTTTGATTTAGATACATTTGTGAATTCATATAATGGTTTTTGCCCAGTTGTTTCAGATCAGGAGTAGGAATCAACAGAGAATATAGCAAATCCTGAAGACATTAGCGATTTTGAATTAGGAAGACCAGCAAATGCAAGTGCAAGCCCCTCTACATTAAATCAAGACACCAGTTCATTACAGGATACAACAATTGTAAGTGAAGATATTGCACAGAGTCAAACAGATGCAACCATTCTTCTAGAAGAAGACATTCCAGTAAACTCTGAAGATCAAGACAACGTTGTACAAGCTCAAGAAGTGCAATCTGATGTGAATCTTGATAATTTGGGTGCACTACATTCAACTGAAGATATCCCTGGTGCACAAGATGTTAATGATATTAATTCTGGTGATTCACAAGAGAATTCGGGTATTCAAGATCAAGTTGAAGAAAATTCGAGTGGATCTCAGGATAATTCTGGTGCACAAATGGAGATAGAAGAAAATTAGGGTGATATTCAGAACAATTCGGGTGCAGAAGCTGAACATGAAAACAATCCTGGTAAAGCACAATTCAATTCTGGTGCACAAATTCAGACACTACCTACTGAATAAAGCCATGAACAACCTAGTTAAGCAAATTCTGAATCTTTATTCTTTGATGATATTGTCCCTAATCAAACAAATCTTTCTACTAATATTACTGAGGAAATTAATTCATTTTTAAAAGTTTACAAGACTCATCCTCTAAGTAATATTATAGAAAATTTGTATGATGGGGTCAAAACTAGAAGTAGCTCTAGGTTAGCCAATATGTGCTTGTTTTCTTGCTTTCTGTCCCAGCTAGAACCTAAGAATGTTGACATTGCTTTGAACATAAATAGTTGGGTAGAAGCTATGCAAGAGGAACTATTACAATTTAAGATCCAGGAAGTAGGTACATTAGTAGAAAGACCAGTAGGTGTGAATGTGCTTGGGGTTAAATGGATATTTTAAGTTAAGAGAGATGATGAGGGGATTATAGTGAGGAATAAGGAAAGACTTGTTGTGAAAGGATATACTCAGGAAGAGGGTATTGATTATGATGATGTCTTTGCCCCTGTTGCTAGGATAGAGGCAATAAGATTATTTCTAGCTTATGCTGCCTTTAAGAACTTTACGCTGTATCAAATGGATGTAAAATCAGCATTTCTGTATGGAGTTCTTGAAGAAACAGTTTATGTTACTCAGCCTCCCGATTTTATGGATCCTCAATTCCCTAACCATGTAGTCAAACTGGACAACGCTTTGTATGGATTACATCAAGCTACTAGAGCTTGCTATGAGACTTTGTCCAAGTATTTGACAGATAATGGTTATTTAAGAGGGACAATAGATAAGACTATATTTATCAAAACCGTTGGCCAGGAATCAATATTTGTTCAGATCTATTTGGTTCAAATTGTGATGATTTATGTAAGGATTTTGAGTCCGTTATGAAATCCAAATTTCAAATGAGCTCAATGGGGGAAATATCTTTTTTCTTAGGACTCCAGGTTAAGCAGTTAGATAATGGCATTTTTATCAATCACGAAAAGTATGTCAAAGATATATTAGCCAAATTTGGGTATACTGATTGTAAATCTGCTTCCACTCCAGTTGACACTAGGGCCAAGTTACATCCAGATCTAGATGGTGAATGTGTTGACCAACATTTAGGATATCGTCTATGAACACGATCACAAATTTGTCCAGATATGGTATACACACCATGTTCATCAAATCCATGAACACTGTCGGTGTGTTGGTCAGACCGAATGGCATAACGAGGAATTTGTAATGCCCATAACGAATTTGGAAAGCAGTTTTTAGGAATGTCGGGTTCACTGACTCGAACCTGATGATACCCTGGGCGGAGATCGATATTTGAAAAGTAAGTTGCACCCTGCAACTGGTCGAATAGATCGTCGATTCGAGGGAGAGGGTATCGGTTCTTGACGGTCAGTTTATTGAGCTCTCGATAATCGATGCATATCCGAAAAGATCCGTCTTTCCTTTTTAACGAAGAGGATTGGGATCTCCAGGGTGACGTACTAGGACGAATTAGACCATGATCTAAGAGTTCCTGTAGCTGTTCTGAGAGTTCTTGCATTTCGGGTGGTGCTAGACGGTACGGTGTCTTGGCAACCGGCGCTGCTCCAGGAATGAGGTCAATTCGGAATTCCACTTGTCGGAGTGGCAGTAGCCCGGGTAAATCCTCTGGAAAGACTTCGGGGTGATCTTTGACTACAGGGATGTCTTGCATACGTTTCTCCTTCGGTTTACGTTTAACGATGTGCACTAGGAAGGCATCACAATCCTTCTCGAGATATCTGCGCATTTTTATCACTGAGACCATACGAAGTTGTTGTCCAGGTTTGTGTCCCTTGACAATGAGGGTTTCCCCGTTCGCGAGGGGTATTCGGATGAATTTGTCGAAACAGACAATTTCGGCTCGGGATCGAGCTATCCAGTCCATTCCGACGATGATGTCGAAACTTTTCAGTTCTATGAGGATGAGGTCTATGGGGAAGGTCTTATTGGCTAGGCACATTGAACATCCTAGAATTACGTCTTTAGCTTCAAATTCTTGACCATTAGCATACTCTACAGTGAAGCTATCCTTAAGAACTTTAGATCCTATATTAATAAAGGGTCTAAATTCTAAGGACACGAAGCTTCTCTCTGCTCCTGAATCGAATAATATAGATGCGTAATGGTCGTTCATGGATAATGTACCTGTTACAGCGTTTGGGTTCTTTCCTTGATCACTAGTTTTCTTTCGGCAGTGCTTGGAGTAGTGCCCCACTTAGTTACATATGTTGCACACCGTGCAGGTTCCAACATGATGGAAGTTGCATTTTCCACACTTAGGGTGCGGCCCCTTGTAAGTTCGGGGTCCGGTTGTGGGGGCAGCAACTACTGCAAAGTTGCGGGCGGTTTTGTGCTTCTTGTTGTGGTCGTTCCTTCTTGGTTGGTGATCAGCTTTCCGTTTTTCACCTTCCTCTTGTTTGAATGGTGCTGGAAGGAGAAGGAGGTTAATATATCCGAGATTTCTGTTGTTGATCCCAACGGTGATCTGGGCGATCATGTTTGGGATTGTTGCGTTGAGCTGCGCAGCAACCTGCTAGGATATGATGGTAGCGTTGCTCCTTTTGGGAGGCATGATTCTACAACAGAAAAAGGAAAACTAGTTTAGAACGCACGAATAAGAATACGTGATATGGATTTTAACAACGATTAACAACAATAACATAAATAGGAAGGATTAGATGTCGCAAGCGCGATAAACGATCATAGAACAATAATACAACCCAAGCACGATAGAAAAGTAAGGATAATAGTGATAGAGGTTTCATTTTATAAAATCGGTTTCATGATAATAAAGGAGAATTCGAAACACAATACAATACAAGTTTTAAGTTGTTACAAATACGGAAAATTATAACTTAAACTAGAGTACAATACATAAAAAGAAGTAAAACTAACGAAGCATGTCTAAGAACATCTTCAGTAGGATGACGGCTATCAAGGTACCCATCACCAAGCATACGCTCACGAGGCGCTGAACAGTCCTCGACGTCGACTGAGTCGAAGAGACGACTCGGAGAGACTGCTCAGATAGGCGGTGAGCGATGTCGGAGACCTGATACAGGAGATGAGCCTGCTGCTCCGCCTCCTGGGTAAGTCCCTAAAGGTCATTGTTGAGTGCGTGATACTCCTTCGGGTTAAACCTCTGATCTGGTTCCATCATCGGTGGTCGAGATGGTCCTGCTCCGTCAGGGCGCTGCATCGAGTAGCCCTGAAGTCGCTCCCACATGAAGCGATCCATGTTCGGCGTAACTGATGTCGCGTATCGATCCTCGAAGTGTAGTGGGATATGGGGAGGTGTAGCTCTGACTGGGTTGGGAGTCTCCCGTCCCATCATGCGGTCTGGTAGTCGACCGGGAAGTGTGACCTGCTTACGACCAGTCAGTCTAATGTGCGGTCCTCGCTGCTGTGGAGCTGCGGCGGGAACCGGTGGTGCGGCTGGTAGAACAGTCCTCGGATTGGACGTACCGTGGTTGCTGTTAAAATCCATGGATCTCTCCTCCGAGGGGTCGGTCGTATCGTGATGCGGTGAAGTCATCAGAGACTTCGTTCGAGAACATGTCCCGAGAGTGAGATTGCGAATGCGAATGTGACTGGGAGTGTGACGATCCAGACATTTCGAGACTGTGATAAGATGTAACGAGTAAATATGGGTAAAGGAAAAACGTAATACGACAGTGCATGTTCGGGTCAGTCACGTGAGAATCGGGAATCAGTAGAATCGAGAACTGTTGACTCGAATACTGTTAACGATAGCAATTACGTTCCTCTCTTGCATAATCTATTTCAAAATAGGCGTAGTTGATCAAGTTACGCCTAGTTAGTAACAAATCATGCATTTACGGAATTAATCTACTAAAGTTTAAAAGCTCGTGAAATGATTTTCGAAAAGCTTTGGTTTGGTTTTGTTTAAAAATTTTGAAAACCGTATTCACTATAACCTTGTGCTCCGATACCAAGTCTGTCATACCCCGCTAAAGCGGAAACACGAGATGTGAAGAGCGAAGATATCATTACACGAGATATAATTAATACGAGCGATTTTTAAGTCATTAGAAACATAAAGAGTTTACAAAGATTCAAAGATAACCAAGTATTTTAACTGTTTACATCACAACCAAAATACACAAAAGACATTCCCGAATTAGTAATAAAGGTCTCCCCGATTATCGTTTACATGACTTTCCTGACCCGGGACAAAAGAGATGCACTTCATGTCCTTACATTTCGTTCCCTGAAAACATGAGAAAAAATGTCAACTACAAAAGTAGTGAGTGAGTTACAGTTTTGCTAGTCCTTGACTAAAAGCGGTTTTCGACTAAGTATATATCTAAAGTATTTCTCAAACGAAATGAAGCGGTTCCATGCTTAAAAAGAATATATACATGTAGAGATATGATTTCCGGCTCCGTATATATCTGACGTATTTCTCAACAGAAATAATGATATATGTACGTGCAAAGATATGATTATAGAGAAATATTGATTGTAATAAACGAACGTCAACCTCTTGATATAATATGACTGTAAGTGGTTACACTAAACCGATTTTCCGACCGTGAGAGACCCCTTTCCCCGTACTAACAACGGGAAGATGAACAATTTAGTAATACTTTAGGCTGACACCCAAGTAAGGAACACTTTAGGCTAACACCCAAATATGTACTTAGGCTAACACCTAATGGGTACTTAGGCTAACACCTAAGTAAGGATTTAGTAATATGTACTTTGGCTGACACCTAAGTAAGGAAAGGTCATTTCCTAAGTATCGATACCCATATACTAACGGCTTAAACAAGTTAATAGTGTGTAAAAACATGGGCAATAATTTTATTTAAAACTGATAGTAGGAACTTACGTCTGGCTATATTCTTATTACGAGTCAATAGAGATGCTGGTTCCATGGTGTTTAAAAGACATACAATCAATCATTCAGTTCATAAGTATATTGAGTGACAATTGAAAATATATATGCGTATAAAGACTATTGATTGTAAATTGATTGTTGACCTCTTGATATAATATGACTGTAAATGTTCCCACTAAACAATAATCCGACCGCCACAGGCCCCTTTACTGTTTTGATTGCAGGAATTTACGTCTGGCTATATTCCTATCAAGATTCAACAGAGTTGTCGGTTCCATGCCGTTTAAAAGACATACAATCAATCATTTAGTTCAAATAAATATATCGGGAAAAACATACGCATATAAGTAGATAAAACATTTGGTTCTCATGTTTCCCCCAAAAGTAGTACAAAATAGCAAAAAGAATGGGGATGTAACTCACGGGCTGCGAAGATAAGAAGTGTGCGGAATGTACTCAAATTGTGTCGGAATCACCGGAATCCTAAAATATGCCAAGTTTTCGAGTAAGTATTATTATTTAGTAATTTATATACTCGTTAGTCAACGAAATGCTTATTTTTAAAGTGTTATGATTATGTCTAACGAAATTTGGGCAGCGCTTCCGCGCCATAAAATTTATGTCCAAAATTTATACACTTTCCCGCTTACAACGATATATAACAATACTTGCCTTAATTCATAAAACACAATATGAAGATTATATGTTAAATAAGTTACTTTAAACACATGTTGTAATTCATTACAACCACTTTTATACAAATATTTAAAATACCAAGTTAAAGGTGACAAATTATATCGATTTAACAAGGTTTTGGAATCTGTCAGGGGCTCGGTGCGTCGCCCTGAAGGATGGGGGCGACGCCCCTGCTGACTGACTTTTTCCAAAACTCGTTTATGTTGTAAAAATTATCTCTTTGATGGTGGATCTTAACATGCAGGTGATAAAAACATCAAAATACTTTCTATTAACAATTTTGTATAGCTTTTCAACCATAAAAATAAAAATCTATGTATAATTTTATAAAAACTTGTTTTCTTATGTTATTAACCATAAAACTTCATAAAAACCTATTTTTATGTGATGGATCTAACATGCAATTGAATATTTATGTAAAACCAGTGAGGATAAATGATTATACCCAAAATAAAGTGGATGGATAATGATTTGGAGTGACTTGATGGTGATTTCGGCTCCTAATCGGTAGAAAATGGTGTATGCAACCAAGGTAGATGAATGCTCTTTCTAATATTGATGATAGTGACGATTTGTGAGGATTTTTTTGCTGGGTTTTTGCTGGAAACTTACTGGAAATTTGATAGTTGAGAGAGGAATGAAAGTGTTTGCAATGGAAATGGAGAGAGAGAAGTGTATCTGTGTATGTTTTATGAAATGGGAGAATGAAATGGAATTGCATGAACTGTTAGAGGCCAATCTCTACACTAAAGAACGGCTTGACACGTTTTGGGACAAGTGTAGGTGTGTGGTTACATGCAATTGTGACTCACCAAACTTAAAATAAATTGAGTCTGCACTGAGGGCGTCGCCCCTAGTACCTAGGGCGGTGCACCGGGCTGGATTTTTAGCCTTTTTCGTTTTTCGTTTTCGTTATCGTTAAGTATTTGCGTTCGTTTAGAGTTTGCGACTGTTTTGCAATGAACTTAGGCAAGTTCATTATATGTTTTCTTGGTATTAGGATTCATTTATTGATTCCGATTTCGATTCCGAGACACACACGTTTACGGTATAAGTATAAATTAGAGCAATAACAGATTATTTCGAGGATGAAGATAACGGAATTAGCCTGAAATTAAACGGTAGTCACATTACTTCCCCCCCAATGATAAATCAGGCTAGAGTAGTAGTACAAATGTTTCTAGATCTACAAGGTCAGTGGGGAGAAAATGTTCAGCAGTAAGAACAACAACAAGAGCAACAACAAGAACAACAACAACATGAATTACAAGTTGAAGCTGATCAACCTGGATCACCTATTATTCCCATTCCATCACCTCCACCTCAAACACCTATTTTTCAGAAAGCTTAAGGAAGTGATGAGAGAGGAGACTGGTATTATAAAATTGAGGAAAGCTAGGCTTTGCCTAATCTTGCAACCACTCATATTCTCACTCATGTGGTTCCCACCATGTCTACCCCTGTGGTGAATATTCGAAAGAATGCTTCAACAAGCAGTCCTATTCAAGTTTATACTTCCAAGAGGAAAGGGGGAGCTGGTATTGGAGTTTTGACAGTGATAGAGCTTACTAAAAAGAATGAGATATTGGAAAAGCTGGTTCAGAAGCAGAAATCATTGATAAATCAGCTTAGATAGAGGATTGCTATTAATGAAGTCATAAGATACCAGCTGAGGTTTAAGGTTAAGTCTCATCCTATGGATGATGCATCCAAAATAGGGGGAGATAAAACTGAAGTTGAAGTGGAAGTTGAAACATAGAGTAGAATGGAGTCTGAAGGAAGAATGGATTTGGAAGGTGGAAATGAAAGTAGTGAGTCTATATATGAAGAAGCTGAATAGACTTGACTATTGTTGGGAAGATTGTGAAGGATCTGGAGAAAGCTGGGAGTTCCAAAGGAAAAGATAAAATCTCTGAATTTACATCGAGTGATGATAATATTAAATCGGGTGAATAGACATTTATCTCGGGTGAAGAACAAGTTAAATATGGTGGTGAAAGATTTAATTCGGGTGATGAGTTGGTTAATTCAGGTGATGAAGAAGACAGTGAAAATGTGATGCATGAAGAAAATATCAGAAAATTCAGGGCAGTGGATCCATTTTGAAGAGGTTATTGATCAAGCAACTTTTGAAAAACATTTTGAAGGATTCTATGAGGGTATCTTTGATGTGAATGCAACAGAGACTTTCACAGTTAATATCAAGGAAAGGAATCTTGTCTCTGTGCATACATATGATGTTAGTAATCAATGGAATGAGGATTTGGGAGGTGAGAAGGTAGTGATTGATATTGAAAGTGACAAGGAAGATGATGAAAATGTTGAAGTAGTTGTTAAGGAAGAAGAATGAGTGAAAACTATAGAAGAAACTGATATTGGTAACATTTTGAGACAAGGAGCAGGTGGAAGAGTAAAAAGCATAGCTTTGTAAACTTCAAAGTTACTACCTTCCAGAGTGATTGATCTGAAGAAAAAGATGTTAGAGTACAAGAACAAGTTCTAGAGAAGAATTACAAACTTCATCTGAAAAATTATTTGATTGTTGTTGGAGGAATGTCTTCTAGATCAGTGGGGAAGATAAAGGTTGAAACATTGGAAAGGAATTGGTTAGATGTTCAAACCAAGGTGATGGTGAATGGAATGAAGTCCAAAAGAGAAAGAAAGATAGATGAGGAGTTAAGCAAGAGGAAAATTGAAAGAACTACAAGAGATGTTTAAATTAACTTGGGGAGTCAAAGAACAGAAGTTCCAATTGCTACCTCTGTGCTGGTGAGGGGTCTTCTGCAAAATCTGCTGATCGGGGTGAGAATGTACGTTGAAGTCTCTAGTTGAGAAACAGAGTCAAGAAGTGCATTTGAAGACAAAAGTAAAGCAAGAAGATGATCCATTTGCAGAATACATAGAGAAAGAGTCTTGGTTCAAAAAGAATCAACAAGAAGATCAAGTTCATGCCCAGACTAAATCAACACTTCCTGAAGATTACTATGTTGATGATCCATCTGTCACTACAATGATTGAAGAACTATCAAACTGGATTGATGAAACTGCATCAGATGGTGGTGATTTGGATCAATATGGTTTTCCCATTGACACTACTGATGCATCAATTCAAGGAGATGAAGGTGCTTCTAGATCAAGACTTTGCCGACTTTGGGAAGAAATTCAAATCTAAGAGGAAAAGTATGACAATGTATATTTCTCCTATGAAGAAAGTCAAGGTTGTGCATCAAAAAGCCAAAATTCTCAGATGGTGGATAGATTATGAGAATGATGAGATAGTTCTGAGTAAAGAAGATGGTGAAGATGAAAGGCTCTATGAAAATGCTTATCTAAGAGATCTCTCAAATGAAGACATTCTTACTATCTTTCATCTTCCACTTGAAAAACTGCAACGTGATGATAATGAAAGAAGGATGACTCTTGAGGTTGTATCTTGGGAAGGTACTAGAGACAGGAAATAGTGACTGATGTGTATTTTGAAGATGGGAATGGAGCTAAACCTAGCAAGATGAATATTTTGGAAGCATCATCCAAGGGGAAGATTGTTGGAGCATAAATGATTGATGGATGAAGCTTCCAAGGACTTTTATCAAGTGTATAGTGTTAGATATTTAGTTCGGGTGAACATTGTTCATCACCCAAACGAAATCTCAGTTAGGAATATCATGAATACTTTAGGTCGTGTGAACTAACTCTTCACCAGAGTTAAGTTCAAGTTCACCCGAACTAAATTTAAATGATGTTTTATTTATTAGTTCACCCGAAGTGTTTTTAAATAAACATAAGGGTTGTTATAATGTAATAGATAGATAGTCTAACCTATAAATAGTGGTGAGAGGAATTCTTATGTAAGAGCTTGAGTGAGAAATATTTGTAACAAACTTTCCTGCCATTTAAGGCTTTTGAAAAAAAAACTTCCATTACTGACTTCATTGTGTTTCATTGTTCTTATTACAATAACTCATACATTAACTTGTGATTCTGCCACCTGTTAGTGAGTCTAGACATTGAGTGTTTGCTTTGAAGATTGATCAGACCTAACAGTAACTTTTTGTTTTTTTAGGTTTTGGAATTTTTACTTTGCATGTGGTCATTAATGGGAGTGTAGGCAAGGGAATGAAGCTTTAAAAGAGAATAATGACAAGCAAACATGTAGTTGTAGGATGTGGTAGTTAACTGGTCTGCCTTGTTTACATGCTTGAGTTGTTTTATATAACTTGAATAAAAAAAGAAGATTTTGTGTCGGCTTGGTTTAGGAAAGACATGTACTTGAAAGCATATAGGTGTTATCTTAAGGGTTTTGGTAGGATGTCAACTTGGGTACCAAATGAACAAAATAAGCCCTTGCCACCAATACCAGGAAAAAGGAGAGGAAGGCCCAAGAAGAAGAAAAGGAGAGCATCACATGAGGGTGGGAGTAAAACCAGGATCTATAAACAGGGAAGTATTATTACCTGCTAGAATTCGTATCAGGTTGGTCACAACAAGAAAACATATACTAGTGAACAAGTAAGTCCACCAAGAAAGAAGGCTAAAACGGTCGGTAGACCATCAAAGAAGGTTGCAACATAAGGTGATGATACTAGTGGAGATAGTGGTGGTAGTAGTAGTAAGGCCGGTGGAACAATTAGGAGTACAATTTCAAGTGGAAAGGTTGCTGAGAATATTGTTGGTAGTTCAAGTGAAGGTAAAATCACACCAAAAAGGTCAAGTCAAGTGAAGGAGTTACCACCAAGGAAGAGTCAAAGTGAAAAGATTATGAAAAATAAGCTCAGAATGCAATTTGTAAGAGTTCGTAGTACCTCACACAATGCATTAGATCTATCTTAGTTAACTACAATATTACAACTTTTTTATATATAAACTCTAGTACATGTATTATATTGGTCAATCTTTTGTAAAATTGATCCAAACATTAAAGCTTGTAGCTATTTTCTTCTTGTAGTAATCACTTGGTAATTCATCATCTAGAATCTGTAAACTTTACATTTCTTCTCCTTTTCCTAACAAATCGGTTTTAGTTAGGGCATAAATGAAAAAAATATATATTATGAAATTAGGGAAAGATTCAATACTCAAAGTGACATGACAACTTAGGAAAGTCGTCTTGGGATTTTTAGGGTCCAATACATGTGTGGATAAATCGATATCCACAATCACAATATAAGTTGTCAGGATTTTTCCAACTAGGTTTGTACAAAACAAACGTATAGATCTATATCTATCAAAGAAGTTGTAGCAGATCAAAACTTTGATATTAAAAGGTTTTTTGAATAACAGTTTATGTATATGAATATGAATAAGAATGAATAATAAGAACACAAATAATTCTCCACCAGTTCCCCAATTATATTTTTATCATAAATATAATGACTATTTACAACGATATCAGGATCATGGACACCTTGATCTTGGGGCTCAACCTAATTTTTCTAGGTTTACATCACCATGCATTTTCTATGCATATACGCTATTAATTTTCTTTATGCATTCATCAAAGTTTTATAACCTTGTTTCTAACAAACTCCTACTAAATCGTAAAAATAATAATTACAAAGATTTGATATCTTTGTAACCTTCCTTGAATATCTCCCTATTCTAAGGTAACAAATACCTATAATAATGATAAAGATAATTACAAATAAGAATCAAATTTAATCATATCTTATCCTAAATTAATCTTTATCTTCTCAGTAGTATTAACTCTTGATAGGGCAGTAGTAACTGAGTTGCAGTAGTAACCAAGTATTGGTAGTAGTAACTGAGCAGTAGTAACTTGAATGAGTAGTAGAAACTTCTATAAGTAGTAGTAACTTGTATGAGCAGTAGAAACTTCTATGAGCAAAAGAAACTGAGCAACATTAACCAACACTTAGTCTTTTTGTCAATATAAATCAGCAAATCCAAAATAACAAACCTAACAATCTCCCCCTAAACTTATGCTTTCTACATACAAAGCAATAAGTTTCTTCTATGCAAATTGTTGTTGAGGATGTTATCAAAACTACTATTTCTTCTTCGTATTCTTCTTCTCTTTATCTTCCTATTGACAACACAAATTATACACTGATTTCAAGATGATACATATAAATTTAACATTATTCGTGATATTCATCTTATATAATTCTTGACACTCTGTTTATCCCCTTAACTTGAGAACTTAGACTTCAAAATTAGCATGAACAAGTTGATATTTCTCGTACCTCCGATATTTCTACCGATACACGCCACCATTCAGTGTAGGTAGAGTATCGACACAAGAAATCCAACTTGTTAAATATATCCCCCTTTTTGTCATCATCCAACTTTTTACTTTAATCTCCCCTTTTATGCATCATCTTTCTTCATTTAATCAAAATTTGCAGCAGCTTCAAAATTAAATATCTTTTCGATGAAAAATCTGATGAAGCTCAAACTTTGACACGATGTAGTTCCGTGTGTCTTGTAACACATATCCAAAAATCAAGATGATCTGACTTTTAAACCAACATGCAGGAGTTTTTTTTACTAAGACTGAGATTAGAAAGAACATTAAATTCAACAGCCTTTTTAACATTGTATATCTCCTTGGGGAAACCTCTAACAACGATCCAATTTTAACAAAACGTAGGTCTATATTCCTTGAAGCACATATCAAAAAATCATGAAGGTCCATTGTGTAACGAATAAGCAAGGATCGTTTTATTATACATAAACACAATAAATCTAACCTTACAGCAACAGATTTCAAAAATTCATATCTTCCGATCAGAAGATCAGATTGAAAGTTTCCTAGGTCAGAATGTGCGTTAATGTTTGAAGAAGCCACATAAACAATATCGTGCAATTCCGATGGCGACCGAATGAGTTATGACGGTTTTACCACGGCTGCCCAGAAACGAATAGAAACCCTAAATTCAAAATTGTAGATCTTCTTCTTTCTTCTCCTTCAAACCTTGTGGATCTTAGATCTAGAGATCATGTGCTCTGATACCATGTCAGAATCTATGGAACTAGGTTTGTAATAAACAAACGTTTAGATCTAGATCTATCAAAGAAGTTGCAACGGATCAACACTTTCATATTACAAGGTTTTGTGAATAACAGTTTATGTATATGAATATGAATATTAATAAGAATGAATAATAAGAAAACAAACAATTCTTCTCCAACTCTCCAATTATATTTTGATAAAAAATATAACGAATATTTACAACGATATCAGGATCAAGGACACCTTGATCTTGGGCTCAACCTAGTTTTTCTAGGTTTACGTCACCATACATTTTCTATGCATATACTCTCTTAATTTTCTCTATGAATTCATCAAGGTTTTATAACCTTGTTTTTAACAAACTCCTACTAAATCGTAGGAATAATAATTACAAAGATTTGATATCTTTGTAACCTTCCTAGAATATCTCCCTATTCTAAGGTAACAAATCCTTATAATAATGATAAAGATAATTACAAATAAGAATCAAATTTAATCATATCTTATTCTAAATTAATCTTTATCTTCTCAGGAGTATTAACTCTTGATAGGGCAATACTAACTGAGTTGCAGTAGTAACCAAATATTGGTAGTAGTAACTTAACAGTAGTAAGTTGTATGAGCAGTAGAAACTTCTATAAGTAGTAGTAACTTGTATGAGCAGGTAGTAGAAACTGAGCAACATTAACCAACACTTAGCCTTTTTTCAATATAAATAAGCAACTCCAAAATCGAAAACCTAACATAAGTTACATAAAAGGTAGGGAAGGAAGGTGACCTGGCAAATGAAAATTGTAACATGTTACACATAAGCAGCTTGAAGGTAACAAGTAAAATCGGACATGGAATAGACTTTTTAAAAAGATAGATGCATTCAATAGAACAAATTTTGTTTAGATGCATACAATAGATTTTTGAGGTAAGTTCAATGCATTTCCAAGCTATTTGTCCAAAAGATGAAAAACTCATGATTTCACGAAATATTCATTCTTATTATCTCAAACAGTTTGATGGGAATAACCGTTACAATTGATATTCAAGCACACCTAACAAACTATTCTCACTCACAATTTATAGACAAATGAGAACATAAATACATACAAATACAAGTCACTTGTTTTTCTAAAAATATTTGGACTCTAACTATCAATTATGTCTTCATCTTCATTTACTTATGATGTTTTTTAAGTTAGTTTAGAAATTAAATCTTTTTCATCAGAAGTAAAGCCTTTAACGTTAACTTTAAATTGAACACTTAAATTTTATTGTAAATATAAAACTTTGTTTATTTAAAATAAAGACTTAATAAAAAATTTATATATTAAAAAATTTCAGCTTCATTCAAATATCATATCCCAATATAATATGATAAAAAACAATAAACTTGAAAGGATCATGCCAAAAGGCAAAATGGAGAGTTTGAAATTGCTAGAAACGAAAAAGCGCGATCAAGTGGGTTCTTTTATTAAATGGATTCTTTTTTTAATTTCACACTTCTCTTTTGGGCCCAAAAATAGAATGGCACACATGAGAGTAGTCATTAGCCTGGACACAATTCATATACTTCCGACAACTATCATGTGTGTTTAATATCTTTTTCTTTCGATTTTAGTTTTTTTTTTATCATCTTTAGGTTATGCTATAAATAATTTTATAATCCATTGATTTCAATTAATCGTTAATTTTTAATTTAAGTCTTTTTTTCTAGGTTAAATTTTACTTCTCAAATATTTAATTATCATTTATCTTTTTTGTTACGTTATTAAATGAAGTAGATGCGTATTTATTTCGTTTATTTGTTTATTTTGGGCTTTAGTTTATCTTTTTGGGTTACATTACTTTGTTCAAGTTAAGCTAATAAAGTAGTTATATATTTATTTCGATTGATTGTTAATTTTCAATTTTATATTGTTATTTTTGTGTTATCTTTTCAATTTTTCTTAATTTTAGATTATTGCTTTTATTTTTAGACTAACAATTAAAATTAAAATTTTTAAATCCGTTACAACACACAAAAATATTATTTCTTCCATGTTAACATAATATTTGCAAATAGAAAAGGGTTAATATGAAATGACTGCGATCGGTAAAATATTTTTTATTATATTACTCATTCGACTTTTGCATTAAATACGTAAATTACTTTTAGAGTTTGAAAAGTAATATTTTTAGAGAAATGATATATATACAAAAATTTTACAAATTTTCTCATACAAAATGAATTGTTATTTTATAAATAGTGAAAAAAATAGGAGAGATAATAAGTAATTTTATGTGATAGGTTATATATCAATAACTAATCATTTTGTATGTATTTTTTTGTAAATCTTTGTATGTATAGCATTTCTCATATTTTTAATGACAAAAATATAAAGTTACTAAAATTAACTATTCAGATTTATAAATAGAAAATAATTATGTAACAAAATAAATAGAACATTGTTTTTCGGATGAATGGACTTACGAAGAAAAGCTTTCAAATTATGATACATAACTTATCGTTTTGGAATTTATCAAATGAGAATTTAAGATATTTTCTTTGTGATTCTCCAATTTTCTAATTTTGTCCGTTCCAAAATTAATGTCCACTTTTATAAATATAACTATAACTTACTAAAATTCTTATTTTACTCTTAATCAAATGCCATCATTAATTTAGAAATTATATATTTTTATACTGGTAGTAATATATCGTTTTTTATTTTTGTGGACAATATTTTTTAAAGGAGAAAGTATTAGCAACTTCACAAACTATATTTATTATAATTTAGCCCCTACACTTGAATTATTGTTAACAAGGGGGTCACTCACGTTATAACGGAGCCTCATTTGAAGTAAAAGTACAGCATCCAAAACTTAAACGAAAAAAGGTCGATCTTTTTAATAAACAAAACACAAACCAAAGTTAAACACTAACATAAAACCTCCACTAAAAAAATGATTTCTTTTTATTTCTAACCGAGCCGCCTAGCCAAGTCGATCCGTCAAGCCAAGCCGCCTAGCCGAGCCGTCAAGCCAAGCGAAGCCAAATGGGCCTCTCTCATTGGATAGATTGGCTATAAATAGTGTCATTTACCTTTGATAAATATTAGTATTCAAATTTTAATTTAATTAAATGGATATTTGACTTCGCTGTAGCTTTACATGTTGATTTTAAAAACGGAGAGTAAATGGTTGGTAGTAATTAGTACATTAACATTATTTTTGCATCTCGAAATACAATCCACTTATCACTCGTTTTGTGCAAGCTCTACCATCGTTAACATGGGTTGTTAAGTGCACATGTGAATCAACTACAGGTTATAAAGAATACTGATCATAACCAATTTTTTTACGATTTCTTAATTGTTGATAATAATAACATATATATTTGTTGAAAATGAACAAAGTTACAAACGAATCCTACAATTTGGTTTTACTCGGTCAATAGATCGAAAACTGTCTTTAAAGATTGTATAGCGGGACTAAAGCATAACAACACATCCTAGCTAACGTATCCCTTGGACGACTTGGCAGAAACCAGCCTCCATCTAAAGCTTTTCTATTTCAATTCCAACATTGCAAACATGCCGTGCACGTAGTTGAAAAAAGACCAAATTAGTAGACAATAAAAGACGTTAATTGATGAAAGAAAAAAAAGGGGAGGTCCCGAACAACTATTTGGAAGAAATATCACTTTCCTTTGACCATTTTTCGCAATGTACACATCATTGGACTTTAAAGCATTTTTCTGATCATGTGGTCAGCCCGTTCCCATTGGTTACAAATTAATGTGTCGATATCTTTAACCCTTTATCTTCAAACTAATTAAATTAAATTAATGCTATAACTAAAAATGTTATTTTTCTTTATACAAATTTACATGTTATATTTGCTAAACATAACTATCTAATAGAGGTATTTGTATTTCTTATATAGATTAACCAACTAAAATCCAGTCTATTGACTCCGATAAACTGAATAACTCAAATAAAAATTTGTTTATGCTAGCAAACAGAAAATTGTTATATGTGATTAACTTTGTTAAGAGGGAAACTTTTGTTAAATATATGATATATGATGATATGATGATTTATTATTTGTTAATTCTATTAGGTACATTGAAGCTTCTAGAATACATATAACATTGTTTGTTAATGGATGTCGTTTACTTTAGGAAATAAAAGTTATATATATATATATATATATATATATATATATATATATATATATATATATATATATATATATATATATATATATATATATATATATATATATATATATATATATATATATATATATATATATATATGAGGTTCGGGTAAGAACGGCCCGAAGTATAGCAACGCTAAGAACCAATGCTGACCGTCCGATTAAGGTGATGATCAGTAGTAACCACTTACTACTGATAAGTAGTAACCTTATCACTGATCAGTAGTAACCACTTACTACTGATCAACAACAAATTCTGGCCGTCCGATTAAAAATTTTATATCAAACCTCGCAGTGTTGATCAGTAGTAAGGTTACTACTGATCAGTAGTAAGGTTACTACTGATCAGTAGTAAAAGGTTACTATTGATCATCACCTTATTCGGACGGTCAGCATTGGTTCTTAGCGTTCCTATACTTTGGGCCGTTATTACCCGATCCAATTACTATATATATATATATATATATATATATATATATATATATATATATATAATTACTATATATATATATATATATATATATATATATATATATATATATATATATATATATATATATATGTGTGTGTGTGTGTGAAAATTGGTTTAAATAAAAGTGTTCAAGCGTAAGCTAAGATCATATATTATGGTAATTAACATATAGTTACTATGACTATTTGTTCGAGTTCACCTTTCTTCGAACTTGGTTACTTTTACCATGTCTATATTACTTTTACTGTAATTTTTATATAGAAGATTTTCGTATGATCAAAACATATTATAAAACTTTAGTGTTATATTTATTTAATAACATGTTTGGAAGTTGTTTAACGCAAAACCTGTCTTTTCCATCTTGTTTTTAAAAACTTGAATGGCAAATAGTTTATTCATTGTCAGAACATATCATTGTCATATACAATCGTATAGTTGAACAATCGCCTTATTTATTGACTGATTTTTATTTTTATTTCATTAGGTACACGTTCGACAACGTAGTTATATTAGATTTAACGTGTTGCTGACAAAATTAATAATGTCCCTGGTCAAATATATCCATATTCCATTTTAAATGTCTTAAGAGTTTTTTAATTGTCTTATTTTCAGAGTTGATACTTGATCACAATAATCAAATATAACAAATAAATGTATAAGTTTGTGGACTTAGCAAATACATTGGAAGCATGGAAGGGAGGTAGGCTAACTGCACGAACACGTAGACTCCATCAGTTGGGTGTTTACATGGATGGAGTAGGCTATGCTGTTTCGATGGATCCCATCCATGATCGAGGCCGATGCTACCTCCTTCTGGTTGGTTCTCTTCACTTGACCATGTTTTGGCCTCGTTTTTGTTGGCCCACTTTGCAATCTCGTAGAGATATTTGGTTGCTTGGTCTGATATATCCGTTACAAGTGATTTGCACGCTGAATTACAAGTTTTAATTGAGTTTCAAAAAGAATTATGGGTTAAAAGTTTATGACGTAAATGATTTAGGACTACACCGGATGTACTAGATTTAAAATGCCCAAATCTCAATCAAAAAACAAGAGTAGTTATTTAACTAACATTTAGCCAACATGCGTGCGCGTCCACGTGCAAGTCAAATAACAATAATAATAAATCTATCCTATCATATCTGACTAGTGTAATACATGAGCCTTATCTGGGGTCAAATTATTGTTTTTATATTATCTTTTCATGTAAAATCAACTCATTCACTCATAAATGGGTCGAAATTGCAACTTAAATTTGTTGTATTGAAAGCATAATAGATTTGAAGATAGGTACCAAAAAAATAACCTAGAAGAACAATCAAATATGAAAAGAGTATAAGCAATTGCAACTTGAACAATTTTTAAACAAAGACAAACCAAACTTGTAAGGCCAAACCAACCCGTTCACCCATAAATGGGTCGAAATTGCCACTAAAAATTTGTTTGATTAAAAGCATCATAGATTTGAAGATAAGTAACAAAAAAATAACCTAGAAGAACAATCAAATATGAAAAGATTTTAAGCAATTGCAACTTGGACAATTTTTAAACAAAGACAAACGAAACTTGTAACGCCAAATCAATCCGTTCATCCATAAATGGGTTGAAATTGCCACCTAAAATTTGTTGGATCGAAAGCATAGTAGATTTGGAGGTACGTAACAAAAAATTGTTGGTATTTGAATAGTTTTAACAAATGTGTGTCCGTAAATGTGTGAGACTACGGAAGCACACACATCGACATTTAGACACGACTACAAGTTTAATTTATTTATTAAATATTACTTAATGGTTAAGTGTAAATATTTATTAAATGAGATGACTTATTATGTAAATAATAAGGGGTTTCCTTATTCTCGTATGACTTGGAGAACAAGATTTCCTAGGCTATAAAAGAAACTCCAACTCTCACAAATCAAGACATATAAATCGATTGTAGGGTTTGAGCCTACAACCGATCGGTTTTCTTAAAACCTAAGGGTGTGTTCGATTCTGCTTTAGCAAACCAAGGGGTTTTCGACAATTGTTGTTTAAAGCAATTAAACGTGTACTAGCATACTAGTCTGTTGCTAAAAGAAGGTGTCGCGTACATAACCGTAGATTAGATCTTACACTTAGATCTACGACTTTCGCTTGCTTCTAATTCAAGGTAATTCTTTATCCGATTTATTATTTACTATGTGATCCTAAATTCCGCTGCCATGTATTGTTTGACAATATAACTCTAGTTGTATACCTATAAAAATAACCTAAAAAGGTAAAAAGAACCATCAAAAAATAACCTAAAATAACCCGTTCATCCATAAATGGGTTGAAGAACCATCAAACATAACTTGTAAGGCCAAATCAACCCGTTCATCCATACATGATACAATCATCAGTATGCTTCCAAATAAACATGGACCATTATTACCAAAACCATTTTCACTTGATTTCATTGTACATATATTCGAAACTTGCAGCAAGACTGTTGGAGCATAAACGCTTATGTTTGTAGTTTGTATTTAGCTTAGAACGTGTCGTATAGTATGGATGTATTTAGATCGAGTTGTAAATTCACGCTGCAGTTTTGTAACAGTTACACTACGTAACAACAGTTATGTGACAACCGTCTAAATTTCAGGTGAAACTTTGTACTCTATACCTTTGAGAATCTGTCTTTGATCTTAACCGTACTATTACCGTGAACGTGTCTGTGTCGGAATCAATATCGGAATCTATAAATGGACCATAATACCAAGAAAACGCATAATGAACTTGCCTAAGGTCATCTCTAAACTAAACGTAAACTTGCAACTAACGAAAACACTTAACGACAACAAAAACGAACTTCAACTCTCAGTGAAACTGACAGTTTCGCTGGCAACGACTAACAGTTTCGCTGGCGAAACTGCTAGCGAAACTGTGGTGTTGATTCCCATTTTTGCATGAAATTTGATTGGTCAACGGAATCTGACTTCCCCACACGTGTCTAGACCCTATTGGACCGCCAAAATGCTATAGAAACGAATTTTTGGACTATATATACCCCTCTCTCTCTCTCTCTCTCTTCCTTAAACACACATACATTTTGAACTCTCTAAAGCCACATTTCGGTTAAAACACAGCAAGAACCATCATAATAAACCACTAGAAATCGTCCATAATCAGAGGAAGAGAAGGAGCTTTCATTTCTTTGGGTTGTCTAAACATTTCTACACTTTTTGAAGCCGAAATCACCAAGAGATCTCTTCAATCTCCACCAAGACACTTTTCTTTCGGTAAAACTCCTTTAAATCTTCTGTTTTTACAAGATAAACTCATTGCATGTACGATCAAACTCCTAAAAATGCATTTTTATAAAGATTTGAAGTGGTTTATATACAAAAATGGGTTTTTAATTAAAGGGAAAAAAGCACTGTGTAGTCATCGTACTATCCAAAAAATTCCATCTAGGTCATTGTACAAGTATTGTGTTTATATACATCACTTTAGTTCAAGAAATCTTCTATTTAAATCATTGTTTCTCATTTAACCGGTTTTTCACCGATGAGAGTCAAGGGGAAGTTAAACACAATATTTGTACAATGACC
Organism: Senecio squalidus; assembly: GCA_910822075.1. Taxonomy (NCBI): domain Eukaryota; kingdom Viridiplantae; phylum Streptophyta; class Magnoliopsida; order Asterales; family Asteraceae; genus Senecio; species Senecio squalidus. The sequence goes on along the minus strand of CAJVGC010000432.1, from coordinate 16,436,137 downwards.
CAAATGAACTTTTTTGGATAGTACAATGACACAGATGAACTTTTTTGGATAGTACGATGACTATACAGTGCATTTTCCCTAAAGAAAAATGAGAGTCAAGGAGAAGGATTAGGTTAAAAAAAATGTCGTGGCAAAACTAACCGGTTAACAAAAGGTAGTAGGTAAACGAAGTTATCGAATTGAACGGTTTTTTGAAGTTAAGGTTATAATTTAAAATTTTTTATTCTACTAAAGTGATGTATATAAACACAATATTTGTACAATGACCTAGATGGAATTTTTTGGATAGTACGATGACTACACATTGCATTTTCCCTTAATTAAATCTATAAATTTATGGCTAAAGAACTGTAAGAAACTAAGGTTTAACAATATTTTAACATACTCCTCTTGATTCATCAGTTGGAAATACGATCTAACACCTAAATCTATGATTTTGAAGTTTTCAACCCATTTACATACAAACAGGTCGTTTCATAAATCTTAACTTTCGTGGCTTAAAAGTGACTATAAACTGTCGATTTTATTGCATTTTAGAAGGTTCTACAAGTACGTATCAAAGTTTACCGTCATATATGAGTTTACAACGCCGAAAACGATTTTTGAACCGAAACGCCAGCGAAACTGACCCAGCGAACAGTTTCGCTGCGTAACTGTGATCAGACCTCGAAAAAGTTCTAAATTCGCCGAAAAACGCAACCTTAAGCCCAGTATTTCACGTATCGGTCCATAACTAACTGTAACGACTTTAACTAAGATTAAAGCGATATTTTGAACACAAGAACCATTAATCGATCATTAATCTTGGTATTCTCATAGGACTTCAGTGATTCCGACACGCTTTTGACCGCTTTTCGCATTTGTCTAATCTTCGCTATCCGTGAGTTACAACCCCTATTTACTTACTGTTTTTACATGACTCTTTTTGGGGGAAACATAAGAATCAAACTTTTATGAACTTTGAACCGTTTTATGAACTCGTGAACTGTGAACTTTTATGAACTTATATGCGTATGTATTTTATTGCCACTGACTTGGCACTCTATGAAACTATGATTGATTGTATAGATTCCAACCCTTGATGAGAATATAACGTGAATCATAAGTGCCTACTATCATTTTGAAACAAAATTGCATTAGTGCCCAGTTTTAGCAACGAAACGCACACTATTAGCTTAAGCCGTTAGTAATTATGGGTATCGATACTTAGGAAATATCTTACTTAGGCGGCAATCTAAGTACATATTACTAAGTTCAGACATACTCCTCATAGATAGTGCGGGGTAAGGGGCCTCACGGTTGGTTAATCGGTTTAGTGTGAACACTTACGTTATATTATGCCAAGAGGTTGATACAATGTTTTAATCATTAGTTACTTTATTTACTCATATGCCCTTTTTTGCGCTTGATCCGCAACCAGTCTTTTAAGTATTGTTCTACTTATCCGTGTACATTTACTACAAGTATATATATTTTAAGCACCGTTTTCGCTTCATTCTTTTGAGAAATCTTTTTACATATATACTTGTCGCAGAAACCTTTTTAGTCGAGGACTAGAAAAACTGTAACTCACTCAATACTTTATGTACTTTGAAACTTTATCTCATGTTTCAGGAAATCAAGTGTAAGTCATGAAGTGTATAGCGTGGGCGGGTCAGGCATGTTACGTGAGATATGAATCGGGAGAAGACATGTCCATTGTCTATTATTTTGGGAATTTTTATCAAAAGTTTAATTATGTATTTGTTTGTCGTGAATTTAAGTACACTTGGTTATGTTTCTTTTGAACTTGTAAACTTTTAAATTCTATTTTAATGACTTGAAACCGTTGCATTTTATTATGATTTGTGAAATGATATTCTTGCTCTTCGCACCTCGTGTTTCCGCTTTAGAGGGGTGTGACAGACTTGGTATCAGAGCACAGGTTATAGTGAAACGGGTTTTAAAAATTTTCAAAAATTTTCGAAACCAAATTATAACCAAGGCTTTTCGAAAAATCATTTTCGGGTTCAAACTTTAGTGGATTAATTCCGAAATTGCATGATTGTTTTTAACTATGCATGACTTGATCAACTATGCCTAGTTCACAATAAATTATGCAAGAATGGAATGTAATCACTATCGTTAACGGTTTGAGTCGAAAAATTCCCGGTCTCATCGATTCCCAATTCTCACGTAACTGACCCGTGCATGCATTTCAATTACACTTTCCTTTAGTTTTCCCCTGTACTCACGTGACTCATTATTCGCAGATCCGTCATGTCTCGATCATCGCACTCCCGCTCACCGTCTCGATCGGAGTCTCGCTCGCTCTCACGGGCCGTCTCCTCGAGAGAAGCCTCGGAAGACCGCGCCGCTTCTGAGAGCCAGCGCCACCAGACCACTGATCCTACTGAGGAGAGCTCTATGGCCTTTTCGAGCAGCATAGGTACCTCCAGTCCAAGGACCGTGCTACCACCTGCTCCCCCAGTGCCCGTTTTAGCACCACCTCAGCAGCATGGACCCCGTACGAGAATGACTGCACGTAAGCAGGTCGTTCTCCCTGGCCGTTTGCCATATAGGATGGTTAGACAGAATCCAGACCTATCCACACCCGATCCTCCCCCGATGCCGTTCGGAAACCCGTACGCTGGAGCTATGCGTACGCCGATGATGGAACATTATGATTGGGAGCGGCAGTTGCACAGAGAGCAGATGCAGCGTGACGAGAACGCAGGACCATCCCGACCCTCGACGATGCCGGTCACTCAGAGATCGCCCCCAGAGGTGATACTGGAACTCCACCGCAACGTACAGGGACTCACTAAAGAAGCCCAACAGCAGGGCCTTCTCCTGTGTGAGATCTCCGACGTTGCGGAGCGCCTCTCAGCACAGTCTATGCGAGTCATCGCGTGTCACACCCCGCTAAAGCGGAAACACGAAGTGTGAAGAGCTGGAATATCATTACACGGGTCATAACAAACATAACGGTTTCAAGTCATTGATTAATAATAAAAGTGTTTATAAATTAAAAACAACCAAGTCATTCAGTACACAAATACATAATTTAAAGTTTCAATTAAAATTCCCAAAAGAAATGGACAAGGCTTTTCCCAATACAGATCTCACGCAACCATCCTGACCCGTCCATGCCATGCACTTCATCCTTACACTAAATTTCCTGAAACATAAGATAAAGTGTCAACTACAAAAAGTAGTGAGTGAGTTACAGTTTAGGTTTCTCGACAAAAGTTTCGGTTAAGTATATAAAAGTAAAAAGTTTCATAAAAGAAAGATAGCGGATGTAGTCGCTTAAAATTTATATACTTATAAAAGTTTCAAAGCAACGGGCATAGCAATACCCTAAAGTTTGTACATACACAGATGTAGCAAAGCTGAGTAAAATAATAGTGCGGCATCAATCGCTAAAAGAATGTATATGCGTATAAGTAACTAATTAGAATCTTGTATCAACCTCTTGGCATTCTATAACATAAGTGTACACACTAAACCGAATAATCAACCGTGAGGCCCCTTACCCCGCACTATCTACGAGGAGTATAAATGATCATAGTAACGTGTACTTAGATTTACATCTAAGCAAGGAACGGTTCTTTCCTAAGTATCGATACCCATTATTACTAAACGGCTCAAAAGCTAATAGTGTGAAGAGTTTCTAAAAAAGATGGGCACTAAAGTAATTTTGTTTCAAAAATGATAGTAGGCACTTAAGAATCGCGTTATAATCTCATCAAGGGTTGGTCTCGCATACAAGTAATCAATAACTAGTTTAAAATAAGCCAATAGGGCAATATAGTGTTTACGCATAAGAGTTTCACAAAGTTTCCAAAATAGATCAATAGTTTCATAATAGTTTCCAAAAGTTCAAAATAGTTGCATAAGTTCATAATAGTTTCCAAAGGTTCACAAAAGTTGCATAAGTTCATAAAAGTTGCAAACGTTCATAAAGTTTTAAAGACAAATAAATCTTATGTTTCCCCCAAAAATGTGACATTCGCGAATTTCTAGGTATATTTCTATCGACCCGTATTCGTTTTATTTATTTATGTTTATGTTTTGACCCTATTGTATCCCTCTTTATGTTTTATCGTATTCGTATTTCTCGTATTTTATGAGTATCGTATTTGTATTTTATGTGATTCGGACCGTTATGTCGGGAACGTTTAGTTCTAAGTGCCTTTAGTATGAGTCTAGTATGCTCTTAAGATAAGTTTAGGGGTTTTATGCCTTATTTATACGATTAAGATTAACGTTAAAAAGTATTACAATTTTAGTCCTTCCAGAATTTTATTACAAAACTAGTCCTATGGGATTTTTATTACAAAAATAGTCCTCCACCAACCTTTTTGTCTTATTAGGCTACATTGAAATTATCAAGATTTTGTCTTATTCCATTTTCACCTACCCATCTTCACCATTTTCCCCAATTCTCACTCTCTCTCTAAAGCACACACAAAAACACACACTTAAGCTCTCCCTTCTCTCTAAAATATCTCGAGATCCGACCGTCGAAAATCATTTTCGAAGCTAGTATATCGTTCACCATATTCATCTTCATCATTCCTCCAAATTTCATCTCGATCGGGTAAGTATTTCTTCAATTTTGTTTTAAACTTTATTTATTTAGATTCAAACTCAAAAACACCACTTTTCACCATCAAAACCCGAATTTTATTGAGGGTTTATTTACCTAAACGTATTCTGGACATAGGGTTTCGATATTCGATCATTTTGACACCTAAAAACACTCAGAATCGTATCCCGAAAGCTATTTTTCGAAAAGCTCAGTTACGTCACGTAACTCAGTTACCCTCACGTAACTCAGTTACTCTCACGTAACTCAGTTACTCTCACGTAACTCAGTTACTCTCACGTAACTCAGTTACTCTCACGTAACTGTTCCTAGAGTAACTGTTCCTAGAGTAACTGTTCCTAGCGTAACTAATTAGGTTTTTGATCAAACCCATTTATAATGACGTTATAACGTAATTAAAGTGTTACACGCTTTCAAACCTTATGCTTTAACCCTAAAACACATGTCAATTTTATAATATACACTATTAACACGGTTTTGGTCGAAAACATGTATTTTGCTACGTAATGCTATATCTTTCCTTTAAACCATCGGGATCATAAACTCTTCGTAACTAAAACATATTATAGCATATTATGAAACGTTAATCGTTAAGGCATACCCCACTAGACTTAGAGATACTTAGACATATTTATTTACGTGATGTTTAGGGCACTTAGACGTGGAAGCTTGACCGTATTTGATTATTTCCCGACGTATCGTGTTTGGATTGCATTGCTATTCTGTGAGTTATTCGTTGCCCTTTTTACCGCTTTTACTTTTTGGGCATGATTAGCGTTGTATAAATGTATTTTATGATATATATATTATGAGTATGTTGTATGGATATGAATGCTTTAGGTTAGTCTTACCCAAACTTGTACCGCCTTTGTGGTAGTACAAGGCCCCGTATACACACCTGTTAGCTTTTAGCCGCCGGTTTATATATATAGCGCTATATGGGTCTGACAAACCCTCATTGTTAACACGATGGATGATGGATGCGCCCTGTCCGTGTTAGCAATGTTATGACCGATGTTTTCGAGGACAACCTAGCTTAAGACACTAGGTGGGGTTAGTTGCCAGTATTGTTATGGTTCAGGTGTACCGTATGTACCTAAAGCTATTATCTATCCAGTATGGTATTTTATGATTTGATTATGATATTTTTTTATGGTATTTATATTGCTATATTATTAAAAAGGTTTTGTATGCTTCACGTTTATTTTGAAACATTATTTTTTTTCAAATGACTTATCTTCAAATTATATCACTTTTGGGTCAAAACATTTTTGAATCTTTTATACTATCCTGTTTTTATCAATTATTACGAATAATTCACCAACGTTATGTTGACGTCGTATTTTAACGCTTTTCAGGGATTTGAGGTTACACTTTTTGACGTTATGCTTGCTTGGCTACGTGGATTACTTGCATGGAATTCATTTTGCTTTTGTTAATTCCTTAGTATCCCAAACGCTGTAGCCGTATTTTGATATTTTCGGATGATTGTAATAAGTATGCTATTTTAGACTTATTTATCTATGTTGATTATGTATGGTTTACTTATGTTGATGTAACCTTTGAATCTCTGATACCGTATTCTCTGTACACCTCGGTTCCGCCATTTTTATGCGGGGTGTGACAGAAGTTGGTATCAGAGCCAATGGTTATAGCGAACTAAGTGACCTTACGGAATCACTTAGACTATGACCTAGGCTTTTGGACCTATCTGATTTACTCTATGTGCGCATTTCTTTCTTTTGTGGGCCTGTATGTGATTTGTATGCTTTATGTGCGTTTGTTTTGCATTTTATGCTTTGAGGCCTGTTTGTTTTAGTCGCACATCCGGTTATCGTTCTGATTTATTCTGTTTGACATTCGTAGAAGATGCCGCCAAAGAGAGCTTCTACTAGGTCTACTCCGGTCGTCACTGCTACGAGAAGGTCGGCGAGGCGAGGTCGCGCCAGTACGAGAGCGGGTGCTACGCCTCAGAATACCACTGTTGCCCCCAATGTTAATACCACTTAGACTATGACCTAGGCTTTTGGACCTATCTGATTTACTCTATGTGCGCATTTCTTTCTTTTGTGGGCCTGTATGTGATTTGTATGCTTTATGTGCGTTTGTTTTGCATTTTATGCTTTGAGGCCTGTTTGTTTTAGTCGCACATCCGGTTATCGTTCTGATTTATTCTGTTTGACATTCGTAGAAGATGCCGCCAAAGAGAGCTTCTACTAGGTCTACTCCGGTCGTCACTGCTACGAGAAGGTCGGCGAGGCGAGGTCGCGCCAGTACGAGAGCGGGTGCTACGCCTCAGAATACCACTGTTGCCCCCAATGTTAATACCACTGCTCCGAATATCAGTCAGTTGATTGCGGAGCAGATTGCAGCAGCAATACCCGTGATTGTGGCACAGCTCAAGGAGACACCGGTGCAGGATGCCGACATAGGGTTTGAAGAACCTATGATGCAGGGTATTGGGTCAGAAGGTACGGCGTCTGGGCGCGATGGTTCTGATGTGGGAAGAGCAGTGCATGTGGGAGTCGGTGGACCGAGTATCGTTATTGAGGATCCACCCCGAGGCTGTTCTTATAAGACTTTTCTGGATTGCAAACCTACTGAGTTTAAGGGTAACGAGGATGCGGTTGCTACCCTGCAGTGGTTTGAGAAGATTGAGTCTGTGTTTGATGTTTCGGGATGTGCTGAGGAAAGCAAGGTTAAGTATGCTACGTTCTTGTTTCAGGGTAAAGACCTCACATGGTGGAACTCGGTGAAACGAGTTCAGGGCCGGGCTGCTGTTACCTTGATGAGTTGGGAAAACCTGAAAGTTATGATGAGAAAGGAGTATGTGCCGTCATCTGAGACGCAGAGGTTGGAGAATGAATTGTGGAACCTGACTATGCAAGGTTCTGATTTTCGCGGGTATGTGAATAGATTCTATGATTTGTGTGTTTTGGCTCCTCGTTTGGTTCGCACGGAGAATGAGAGAATCGAACGCTTCACTCAAGGGTTGCCCCAGACTATGCGGGACCACATTATTTCTCACCTTCCGGGTACCCTACAGAGTGCGGTTGATATTGCTGGTCGGTTGACCGCAAGTATGATTCGTGGTGGTGTTCTTCAGCCGGTTGTGAGCCGAAGAGATTCTGGTAGATCTGATAGGAGGGATATGAGTAACTCGAGGAAGAGAAGTCGTGGTCAGGATCAGAGACCCCAACTTCCTCAAGTGTATGCTTTGACAGGTTCTGGAGCTGGTTATCAGGGCAGGCGCCCGAAGTGTGGTACATGCGGCAGTGCTCATGCAGCAAATGTGGCTTGTTGGGTTTGTAAACGATGCAAGAAGTTAGGCCACACTGAGCAGTTTTGTGGAAGGGCTACTGGAGCGTGTTTTGAATGCGGAGAAGTAGGTCACAGCCGTCATCAGTGTCCCAAGCTTATAGCACCTACTCCCCTTCCTACTCATGGTGCTGGTACTAGTGCAAGAGGAAATCCTGCTAAAAGCCGAGCTTTCTCCATGGAATCTTCTGAGGCTCACCAGGATCCTACCGTTGTCACTGGTACATTTCTTGTCGATGATTACCCTGCTTTTATCTTGTTTGATTTGGGTGCCGATAGAAGCTTTATATCTAGTGATTTCCGCCCCTTAGTAAACCGTGCTTCTAGTCCTTTAGAGCCTGCTTACGAGGTAGAAATAGCTGATGGTAGATGTGCTTGTGTTAGAGAAGTTATTCGTGATATTCCCCTCGTATTAGCCGATATTCCTTTCTCCATCGACCTTATTCCTATGAAACTCGGTAGTTTCGATGTCGTAATCGGTATGGATTGGTTAGCGAAGCATAGAGGTGAAATAGTTTGTCATGAGAAGCTTATTCGTGTTCAGAAGCCGGATGGAGATCAGATGAACGTACACGGAGACAAGACAGGGAAACGCCTTAAAGTCATTTCTTGTTTGAAAGTTCGCGACTATATCCGCCAAGGTTGTTCCTTATATCTCGCTCACCTGATGAAGAAAGATTCTACGATAAAGATTGATGGTGTACCGATTGTTCGCGAGTATTCTGACGTTTTTCCCGAAGATTTACCTGGACTCCCTCCCCAGAGACAAATCGACTTTCGTATTGATCTTGTTCCTGGAGCAGCGCCTATTGCTAAAGCTCCGTATCGTTTGGCTCCTTCCGAGATGCTCGAGTTGTCAAAGCAAATTCAGGAACTGGTCGATAAGGGTTTTATCCGTCCAAGTTTCTCCCCGTGGGGTGCTCCTGTCCTCTTTGTTAAGAAGAAGGATGGCTCCATGCGTTTATGTATTGATTATCGGGAGTTAAACAAGCTGACTGTGAAGAACCGTTATCCCCTTCCTCGTATTGACGACTTATTCGATCAACTTCAGGGTTCTTGCTATTTCTCTAAGATCGATCTTCGCTCTGGTTATCATCAGTTGAGAGTTCAGGAAGATGATATACCTAAGACCGCTTTTCGTACTCGGTATGGTCATTATGAGTTCATGGTGATGCCGTTTGGTCTGACAAACGCCCCTGCAGCATTCATGGATCTAATGAACCGTATTTGTCGTCCGTATCTTGACAAATTCGTTATCGTATTCATCGACGACATTCTTATCTATTCCCGAAGTCGCAAGGAACATGAAGAGCATTTGCGTCTTGTTCTAGAGGCGCTTCGAAAAGAAAAGTTGTATGCGAAATTTTCTAAGTGCGAGTTCTGGTTATCCGAAGTTCAATTCCTTGGCCACGTGGTTAGCGCGAAGGGTATCCACGTTGATCCTGCTAAGATTGAAGCTGTTAAAAGTTGGGTTGCACCAAAGTCTCCGACCGAAATCCGTTCGTTTTTGGGTCTTGCTGGGTATTATCGCCGATTCATCGAGAACTTCTCCAAAATCGCTTCACCTATGACAAAGTTGACACAGAAGAGTGAACCATTCGTTTGGGGTTCCGATCAGGAGAGAGCCTTTCAGGTATTGAAGCAGCGGTTGTGTGACGCTCCTATTCTTAGTCTGCCAGTTGGTTCCGAGAATTTTGTTGTTTATTGCGACGCTTCGCACAAGGGTCTGGGTTGTGTGCTTATGCAGAATGGTAAAGTTATAGCTTACGCTTCGCGTCAGTTGAAAGTCCATGAGCAGAATTACACGACACATGATCTAGAGTTGGGAGCCGTCGTATTCGCATTGAAGATTTGGAGACATTATCTGTATGGGACCAAGTGTTCTGTATTTACCGACCACAAGAGTCTTCAGCACATATTCGATCAGAAGATGCTGAACATGAGACAACGACGCTGGGTTGAGTTATTGAACGACTATGATTGCGACATTCGCTACCACCCTGGTAAGGCGAACGTTGTTGCTGATGCACTAAGTCGTAAGGAAACAGTCAAACCAGTCCGTATCCGTTCTATGATGGTATCTATTCAGATGAGCTTGAAGGCTCGGATTATTCAAGCACAGGAAGGTATTATGACAGAGGACCGTGTTAAAGAGGAAAGGTTGTATAAGTTGGCGTTGGAATTAGAACCGAAGGAGGATGGAGTTCTGTATTTCCTCGAGCGTATTTGGGTTCCGATTAGTATCCGTCAGTTGATTCTAGACGAAGCCCATAAGTCTAACTATTCCATTCATCCGGGTTCCGACAAAATGTATCATGATTTGAAAGAGTTCTATTGGTGGCCGGGTATGAAGCGTGAGATCGCCGAGTATGTTAGTCGATGTTTGACCTGTTCCAAAGTGAAGATTGAGTATCAGAAACCGTCTGGGCTACTCCAACAACCGAAGATTCCCGAGTGGAAATGGGAGCGTATTACTATGGATTTTGTTACGAAGCTTCCGAGATCTTCGAGTGGTTATGACAGTATCTGGGTTATTGTTGATCGATTGACGAAGTCTGCTCATTTCCTACCGATTCGTGAGAATTATCCGATGGAGAGATTCGTGCGTTTATATATTGCAGAGATTGTATCGAAACACGGAGTCCCTGTATCGATTATTTCCGATCGTGATGCTCGTTTCACCTCACGATTTTGGAAGACATTCCAGACTGCTATGGGTACAAGGTTAGATATGAGTACCGCCTATCATCCTCAGACCGATGGTCAGAGTGAGAGAACTATTCAGACCTTGGAAGATATGCTACGAGCCTGCGCAATTGATATTGGTGGTAGTTGGGACGTTCATTTGCCGTTGATTGAGTTCTCTTACAACAACAGCTATCACACAAGTATCAAGTGTGCACCTTTTGAAGCTTTGTATGGCCGCAAGTGTCGATCGCCTGTATGTTGGGCAGAAATTGGAGATAGTCAGATTTCTGGTCCGGAGATTATACAAGAGACCACTGACAAGATCTTCAAGATCAAGGAACGATTAATTACTGCAAGAGATCGACAGAAAAAGTATGCTGATAAGCGCAGGAAGCCTCTTGAGTTCAGTGTTGGGGATATGGTATTATTGAAGGTATCTCCATGGAAAGGGGTTGTCCGATTCCAGAAGCGCAGCAAGCTGAGTCCGAGGTACATGGGTCCGTTCAAGATTTTAGCCCGCATCGGCCCAGCTGCGTATCGACTAGATTTGCCGGCAGAACTGAGCAGCGTACACAACGTATTTCATGTGTCTCAGTTGAAGAAATGCCTGGCTGACGAGACGTTATTAGTTCCGCTTGAGAAACTCCAGATTGATGATAAGCTTCATTTCGTTGAGGAACCGATCGAGATCGTTGCTAGTGATGTTAAGCGTCTACGACGAAGTAAGATCCCGATTGTCAAGGTTCGTTGGAATTCCCGCTTTGGAGCTGAGTTCACGTGGGAACGCGAAGATGAAATTCTGCGGAAGTATCCTCACCTTTCCCCCGGAAGTAGTACCAAGTGATAATTTCGAGGACGAAATTTCTTTTTACTTGGGGAGACTGTGACATTCGCGAATTTCTAGGTATATTTCTATCGACCCGTATTCGTTTTATTTATTTATGTTTATGTTTTGACCCTATTGTATCCCTCTTTATGTTTTATCGTATTCGTATTTCTCGTATTATATGAGTATCGTATTTGTATTTTATGTGATTCGGACCGTTATGTCGGGAACGTTTAGTTCTAAGTGCCTTTAGTATGAGTCTAGTATGCTCTTAAGATAAGTTTAGGGGTTTTATGCCTTATTTATACGATTAAGATTAACGTTAAAAAGTATTACAATTTTAGTCCTTCCAGAATTTTATTACAAAACTAGTCCTATGGGATTTTTATTACAAAAATAGTCCTCCACCAACCTTTTTGTCTTATTAGGCTACATTGAAATTATCAAGATTTTGTCTTATTCCATTTTCACCTACCTATCTTCACCATTTTCCCCAATTCTCACTCTCTCTCTAAAGCACACACAAAAACACACACTTAAGCTCTCCCTTCTCTCTAAAATATCTCGAGATCCGACCGTCGGAAATCATTTTCGAAGCTAGTATATCGTTCACCATATTCATCTTCATCATTCCTCCAAATTTCATCTCGATCGGGTAAGTATTTCTTCAATTTTGTTTTAAACTTTATTTATTTAGATTCAAACTCAAAAACACCACTTTTCACCATCAAAACCCGAATTTTATTGAGGGTTTATTTACCTAAAGGTATTCTGGACATAGGGTTTCGATATTCGATCATTTTGACACCTAAAAACACTCAGAATCGTATCCCGAAAGCTATTTTTCAAAAAGCTCAGTTACGTCACGTAACTCAGTTACCCTCACGTAACTCAGTTACTCTCACGTAACTCAGTTACTCTCACGTAACTCAGTTACTCTCACGTAACTCAGTTACTCTCACGTAACTCAGTTACTCTCACGTAACTCAGTTACTCTCACGTAACTCAGTTACTCTCACGTAACTCAGTTACTCTCACGTAACTGTTCCTAGAGTAACTGTTCCTAGCGTAACTAATTAGGTTTTTGATCAAACCCATTTATAATGACGTTATAACGTAATTAAAGTGTTACACGCTTTCAAACCTTATGCTTTAACCCTAAAACACATGTCAATTTTATAATATACACTATTAACACGGTTTTGGTCGAAAACCTGTATTTTGCTACGTAATGCTATATCTTTCCTTTAAACCATCGGGATCATAAACTCTTCGTAACTAAAACATATTATAGCATATTATGAAACGTTAATCGTTAAGGCATACCCCACTAGACTTAGAGATACTTAGACATATTTATTTACGTGATGTTTAGGGCACTTAGACGTGGAAGCTTGACCGTATTTGATTATTTCCCGACGTATCGTGTTTGGATTGCATTGCTATTCTATGAGTTATTCGTTGCCCTTTTTACCGCTTTTACTTTTTGGGCATGATTAGCGTTGTATAAATGTATTTTATGATATATATATTATGAGTATGTTGTATGGATATGAATGCTTTAGGTTAGTCTTACCCAAACTTGTACCGCCTTTGTGGTAGTACAAGGCCCCGTATACACACCTGTTAGCTTTTAGCCGCCGGTTTATATATATAGCGCTATATGGGTCTGACAAACCCTCATTGTTAACACGATGGATGATGGATGCGCCCTGTCCGTGTTAGCAATGTTATGACCGATGTTTTCGAGGACAACCTAGCTTAAGACACTAGGTGGGGTTAGTTGCCAGTATTGTTATGGTTCAGGTGTACCGTATGTACCTAAAGCTATTATCTATCCAGTATGTTATTTTATGATTTGATTATGATATTTTTTTATGGTATTTATATTGCTATATTATTAAAAAGGTTTTGTATGCTTCACGTTTATTTTGAAACATCATTTTTTTTCAAATGACTTATCTTCAAATTATATCACTTTTGGGTCAAAACATTTTTGAATCTTTTATACTATCCTGTTTTTATTAATTATTACGAATAATTCACCAACGTTATGTTGACGTCGTATTTTAACGCTTTTCAGGGATTTGAGGTTACACTTTTTGACGTTATGCTTGCTTGGCTACGTGGATTACTTGCATGGAATTCATTTTGCTTTTGTTAATTCCTTAGTATCCCAAACGCTGTAGCCGTATTTTGATATTTTCGGATGATTGTAATAAGTATGCTATTTTAGACTTATTTATCTATGTTGATTATGTATGGTTTACTTATGTTGATGTAACCTTTGAATCTCTGATACCGTATTCTCTGTACACCTCGGTTCCGCCATTTTTATGCGGGGTGTGACAAAAAAGATATGTAAAAATACAATAAATAAAGGGGTTGTAACTCACGGGTTGCGAAGAGTAAGAATACGGAAATCGGTCGGAAACGGGAGCCGGGAATCACGGAGCGCCTAATAATACCAAGATAGTCCAATGGTTATTATCTTATTATGTTAATTTATACAATATAATAGCTAAGATTTTATTAAACTTTATGTGTCAAGGTCCAAATTGTCCAAAATAATCCGAAACGGTAAATGTTACGTTTTTGTCCGAAAGTCCAATTTAACGTTTATTATTGTCACGTTACAAGTGTTTTTGCTAGCTGAAGTGGTTTGCATTTTTCTAAGGAAATTTGGGCAGCGCTTCTGAGCCCAAATTTCATATCCAAAAATGCAATTCCACTTCCGCTCACAAAACACATATAACACGATATCATATTTAATCTAGTCCATTTTAAGTCCAAATAGTCCATAAAAGTCACAAATGTTATTAACTTAATCAAACTCAGTCCAAAAATAACAGTTACAAAAAGTCAGCGGTGCAAACGAGTTCAAAACGTCCAAATAACGAATTTTCGGGAAAAATGGCAGCGCTATGCGTCGTCCTGGACCATAGGCACGACGCACAGAAGGCAAAAATGCCCGTTGCGTCGTTCTGGTGTCTTGGAACGTCGCACATGTCGCGATTTTTGGATTTTTCGAGCAAAACGTTTATTTTAGCCACAGATTTCGACATGCAATAAGTCCAAACTTAATAAAACTTCATTTTTACAGTTTTTAAAGTGTTTTTAACCATAAATTTATAGATCCAAAGGTTATTTCGGTTAAAAATCATTTTTGGTCCATAAATGTTACAAATCTTTGTAAAATCTTATTTTAAAGCTTTAGATCATACATGCAAGTTATAAAAACAGTAAATAATGATAAAAGAGTGATTTCTACCGGAGGGAAATGGATGGATTGAGTTTTTGACGGATTTAGAGCTCCAAAATCGGTAGAAATGCTTGACACCGAAAATAACTAGCTTCCCCTTGCTTCTCTAGATGTTTCAAACGATTTTGATGGATGAAAAGTGAGTTTTGATGGCTGGGATTTACTGTAATTGATGTTTTCTTGAGATAGTTTTGAGAGAAAAGTTGTAGGTGTTTTTTGTTTTTGATTTGTAAAATGATAAAATGAAAAGAAAAGTAAAGAAATGGTAAAGGGGGTGTGTTGGGACAGTGAAATGGCAGTAAATTATGGCATATTCTCGAGTTTGATTGGTATTAGGAATGTAGAAATCGAGACAGGCAAAATTTCAAATATTTTGCGGATATGGTCCTTCCAGGACGGCGCACAAGGCCTTTGTGCGGCGTCCTGGACCATTTTTGTAAAGATTTTTGAGTTTTTTGCTGTTTTAGTATTATTGTTTCGTTGGACCTTTTCGTTAACTAAATTTCTTTATTGTGATACGTTATGAACTTAGGAAAGTTCATTAGGTGTTTTCTTGGTATTTGGACTTACATAAATTGATTCCAGGTGTGATTCCGAAACTGACGCGTTTCCGGTTAATGAACAGTTAAAGACAACGACAGACAATAAGAGAGACATAGAGTATAAAATGCACCTGAAATTTGACGGTTGTCACATTCTCCCCGGGTTGAAAGAAATTTCGTCCCGAAATTTAATTCGTCCCATCTTGAAGAAGTGTTCTCGAACAGATGTGGATATTTCTGACGGATTTGGTCCTCACGTTCCCACGTGAATTCGTGACCACGTCGGGAATTCCACCGAACTTTGACAATAGGGACACGACTTTGCCTGAGTTGTTTGACCTCGCGGTCAACAACCTCCAGCGGTTCTTCAATGAAATTCAGTTTGTTATCGATTTTGACCTCGTCAAGAGGGATGACGATGGTCTCATCAGATAGACACTTTTTCAAGTGTGAGACATGTAATACATTATGAACGTTCGAGAGAGTCTGGGGGAGTTGGAGACGATAAGAAACTGGACCGATACGCTCAATGACTTCAAATGGACCGGTGTACCTTGGGCTTAGTTTGCCGCGCTTCCCGAAGCGGACTACCCCCTTCCATGGCGATATCTTGAGAAGAACTCTATCGCCGACTTGGAACTCGAGGGGTTTCCTCCGGTTGTCTGCGTAGCTCTTCTGCCGGGTACGGGATGTCTTTAGCCTTTCATGGATACTGATGATCTTGTCAATGGTCTCCTGGACGATGTCGAGTCTTGTAAGTTGTCGATCTCCGGCTTCTAGCCAACAAAGCGGTGACCGACACTTGCGTCCATATAGAGCCTCGAATGGTGCGCACTTGATGGTGGCATGGTAGCTGTTATTGTAGGAGAACTCGAACAAAGGGAGGTGAGTGTCCCAACTTCCTCCAAAGTCAACTACACACGCTCTCAACATATCTTCAAGCGTTTGGATCGTCCTTTCGCTCTGACCATCGGTCTGAGGGTGGTATGAGGTGCCGAGGTCTAGTCGCGTTCCTAGCGATTTCTGAAGGGCATTCCAAAAGCGGGAAGTGAATCGACTATCCCTGTCGGAGATGATGGAGAGAGGTGTTCCATGACGAGAGACGATCTCGTTGATATAGATTTGAGCGAATTTCTCCATCGAGTGATTTTCTCGTACCGGTAAGAAATGAGCGGATTTTGTCAAACGGTACACGATGACCCAAATTGTGTCGTTACCCTTAACCGTACGGGGCAACTTGGTGATGAAGTACATAGAGATTTGTTCCCACTTCCACATGGGAATTTCCGGTTGCTGAAGTAGACCGGAGGGCTTTTGATATTCCGCCTTGACTTTGGAGCAAGTAAGGCACTTGGCTGCATACAAGGCGATATCCTTCTTCATGCCCGGCCACCAATAATATTCTCGGATATCCTTATACAACTTGTCGGATCCCGGATGGATGGAATATCGAGATCGGTGGCCCTCGTCCAAAATGAGTTTACGAAGATCTTCGGATTTCGGAATCCAGGCTCGACCCTTGAAGTAGTAGATTCCGTCGGACTTGCGTTCGAATTCCTTTTCATGATTATGCAGCGTTTCGACCTTAATGTTCTCTGGTTTCAACGCTTCTTGCTTCGCGTTTGCGATCTGCGTTCGAAGACTTGTCTGAACCTGAATACCTAATGCTCGAACTCGAGATGGCTTTACCCTTTCCTTCCGACTCAGGGCATCTGCGACTACGTTTGCTTTACCCGGGTGGTATTTGATCTCTCAATCGTAATGACTTAGCAGCTCTATCCATCTACGTTGCCTCATGTTGAGCATTTTCTGGTCCAAAATGTGCTGAAGGCTCTTATGATCAGTGAAGACCGTACACTTAGTACCGTACAAGTAGTGCCTCCAGATTTTTAAAGCGAACACGACGACTCCCAGCTCTAATTCGTGTGTTGTATAGTTCAGCTCGTGCACTTTCAACTGCCTAGAAGCGTAAGTGATGACCTTGTCCTTCTGCATTAGAACACACCCAAGTCCTTGATGGGATGCATCGCAAAACACTACAAAGTTATCCGTGCCCTCCGGCAGGGACAAAATCGGTGCGTGGCATGGTTGATGTTTAAGCTTCTGGAAGGAATCCTCTTGTTCCTTTCCCCAAATGAAGTCCTTGTCTTTCTGAGTGAGTTCGGTGAGGGGCTTAGCGATCTTCGAGAAATTCTCGATGAACCTTCGATAATAACCAGCCAATCCTAGGAATTGAGGGATTTCCGTAGGAGTCGTCGGGGCTTGCCATTTCTCGATCGCTTCGATCTTAGCTGGATCTACATGAATCCCTTCTTGGTTGACCATATGCCCAAGGAACTGTACTTCCCAGAGCCAGAATTCACACTTCGAGAATTTGGCGTACAATTTCTGATCTCGGAGGAGTTCTAGAATGAGCTTAAGATGTTTCGGATTGTTGGGTTATAACTTAGTTAAAATAGTTTAACCATAAACAATACTCCTAACAAACAAGAATAGTAACTTAAACTATTAATGCGGAAGACATTAAGAGTTACTACGGAAGAACAAGTTAGTGCGGCTGTTCAACAAGTTACTACGGCTGGTCAAGTTACTACGGAAGTAATCAAGTTACTACGGGCAAAGTCAAACTGCTACGGAAGAAGTCAAGCTACTACGGAAGACCAACTTGCCGTGCAAGTATAATCTAAGTTATAGAATTATAATTAGATTATGTTTCCTTTTTGTTATTAGATAGAGTTTCCTTATTTCTAGATAACGATATATTTAGATAAGGATAGTTGATGTTTCCTAGTTTATCTAGGTCGGCCTCAAGGTCTATAAATAGATAGATCCTTGTATTGATAGAAACACGTTGTATTGATATCTTAAGTAATGCAATTGAGGCTTATAATTCGACAATAATATTTGTTCATTCGTATTCATATTTTATTGTTCGATAACTTGTAATATTGAAGTGTTCATCCGCTGCTGAACTTCTCCAATAGATCACGATCTTAACGAAGGAAAACCTATTAGTTTACATTAACTAATACGATCCTGACAAGTGGTATCAGAGCACAGGAGGTGCTTTAGATCCATTGATCAACAAGTTTATAATCCTCATAAACGAAGAATCAACATTACCATCATGACTGAAATCACAATCGGCAAAGTTCCTATTTTAAACAGCAACGAATTCGACTTATGGAAGTTACGAATCAAGCAACACATTCTACTTTCTGACTATACAGTTTGGGATGTGATCATTAATGGTAACAAAAGACCTACTCCCCATGGAGCTGATGGAGAACCTGGAATTGCTGCTCGACCACCTTTGTCTGATCTTGAACGGAGAGAAAAACAAACCGAAATCAAGGCTCTGAGTATTCTTTTAATTGCTATTCCTAACGACTATCTATCACAATTTGAAGAATATCAAGATGCAAAATCGCTATGGGAAGCTTTGGAGAAAAGATTCAGCGGCACAAAGAATACAAAGAAGAACAAGAAAGCTCTTCTTAAACAGGAATATGAGAACTTCAACTCCCTGAATGGCGAACGAATAACACAAACGTTTGATCGATACAAAAAGCTCGTCGGAGAGATGATCAGCGCAGGCATTAAGTACGATAAAGATGATCTAAACAGAAAGTTCATAAGAGCTCTAGGCAAGGAATGGAAAGTATACACTGTCTCCTACAGACAAGGAGACACCTTAGAGGAACTGGAACTAGATGAGCTGTACAATGACTTAAGAGTCTTTGAGGCAGAAGAGGAAGCAGAAAAATCTGCAAATAGCAGCTCTAGTACTAATAATGTCAATACTGCACTGGCTACAACATCTCTAGGACCAAAACATGATGTCCACGAAGAAATCTCATTCGATGCATTTATATCCAAGTGTTCAAGTCTCACAAGTGAAGACGTAAAACAGATGCATCAGGATGACTGTGATGAAATTGATCTAAAGTGGCAATCTGCTATGTTGGCACTACGAGCAAGAAGATTTCTAAATAGGACAGGACGACGATTCAATCCACGAAACAACGAACGAATCACTTTCGACAAAAGCAAGGTGAAGTGCTATGAATGCAATGAATTAGGTCACTTTGCTAGGGAATGTCCAAACAAGTCAAGAACCAACAATCCACGATCCACTCAAGACACAAATCAGAGTGCACTTATGTCGCAAGACATCTTTGGATATGATTGGAGTGACTTAGCTGAAGAAACAAGTCAAAATAGAGCACTAATCTCTGAAGAGCAATTTCACGTAGACAACATTCCTACTGTTCACCATGCATGCATCGCCGTAGTAATGGATGATACGGACATTATTTGTATGGAGGAATTAGTTCCTACGGATGACTTAGTTTCTACGGAGCTCGTTTATACTGATGTTGGAATTACTGAAATTGGCAACAATATACTTGGCTATGACTGGAATGATGATGATCAAGGAGCACCTCAAGAGGATGCTCTAATGGCTATTGAATCACCATCACCAACTTCTGACAATCCATCTCTTATGGCTGAGGTAAATTCCAAACTCTGTACTTCTGAATGCAAAAATATAATTGTTAAATATAAAAACCACAATATATTGATGAGTGACTCAATTAAGATTTTAGAAGAACAAAGACAGTCAGCTCATAGGGTAATTGATAACTTAGAAAATCAGATTAAGTCACACAAAATCAATGAACAAAGTTATCAAGAAAAGATTAATCTAATTGAATGGCAAAAAGAGGACTTACTTCTCAAACTCAAGATGGCTAGGGATGAAATCAAACGACTAAATCAAGAACATGATAAAGTTGAGTTAGATGTAGGGAAATTAGAATTCGCTTCAAAATCAGTAAATGACCTATGTCAAAAGCAAATACATGGCAAGGTAAAGGCTGGTTTAGGCTACAAAGAAGTTGCCCCTCCATTTAACCAAAACTATATCCCTCCATCCTTAGATGAGCCTAGGATTCCCATCTCTCAGACACCTCCAAAAGAATCATTCAATGTTGATCCAATCAACTATGATGAAGTTCTAATTGAGGACTTAGTTGAAGAAAGTAAGATCCATATTGTGAAAAACAAGGATATTCCATTGGAAAATCACTTACTCACAATAGAGGGCATAACTCTACCTTCTACACAAAGTCTAGTGTCTATGCCACCGTCTAACCCCATTAAAATCGACAAAACACCCACTAAAGGAAAGAACAAGACAGTCCCTAAGGAGAACGATAAGGCTTGGAAACACATAGGTAAAAGAGGAAACCAAAGAAATATGAACCAAGTAAAAACTCAAAAGGGACAAATTATCAAAAGTTCTGGGAAGGGATGTTTTATTTGTGGTAAATTGAATCACTATGCAAAAATATGTTATCACAATCCTCAAAATCAAATACAAGTGATTCAAAAACCACATCATGGGATGGGATACACAGGAAGGGTTGCCCATAAAAATAACTTTGTCAAACAAGTCTCTTCAGAAAATCAAAGTGTTAGCAAAAGAAACAAAATTTCTAACAAGAAGAATAGAGTTCCTACTGCCAGACAAAAACTTGTTTCTACTGCAAAGGTTAATACGGCCAAACTCAATGGTGTTAATACTGCCCGTATTAATACTGTGAAAAATAACCGTATTAATCATGCTCGTGTCAATACTGCCAAACGTAACTTTGTTACTAAGGCTACTATTAACACTAAGAAACACAGGTATGTCAAACCAGTACCTATTCCTATTGTTAAATCAAAAATTGTTAACACTAAAACTGTTCAAAAGGCAAAATCTTTCAAACAAGTGTGGCAACCAAAGATCCAAGTAACTCAACCACCTATTCCCATTGACTTTTCAAAACTAGTACAAAGGAAGGTGAGTTACTTTGATGAAATGGGCAAACCCAAGTCAACTTTGGCTTGGGTTCCCACCAGAAACTAATCTCTATCGTTTATGTGCAGGTTCAGCCAACAAAAGAAAGTGAGAACAGTTGGCATGTAGATAGTGGCTGTTCCAGGCACATGACGGGCAACATGTCATGCCTTCAGGACTTTGAAAAGTTCAACGGAGGATATGTTGCTTTTGGAGGCAATCCAAAAGGAGGAAAGATTACTGGGAAGGGAACAATAAGCAATGGTACACTACACTTCAAAGATGTGTACTATGTGCAACAGCTTCAATATAATTTGTTGAGTGTCTCTCAAGTCTGTGATGAGAAACACACACCGATCTTCACTGCTACAGAATGTATTATAATGAAGCCTGGGTATGTCATAGATGAAAGCATGATCTTACTCAGAACACCAAGGAGAGACAATGTCTATTGTCTAGACATGTCAAAGGTTCAAATAAATTCACCTGAAGCATGCTTGCTCTCAAAAGCTACTTTAGATGAATCCACTTTATGGCATAGGAGGATGTGCCACATGAACCTGAAGAACATCAATAAACTAGTTAAATCTAGTTTGGTTAGAGGTCTCCCAAACAAGCAATTCAACCTTGAAGACAACTGCTTAGCATGCTTGAAGGGCAAGCAACACAAGTCTTCTCACAAAACAAAGGAGATCAACTCTAACACCACACCTTTACATTTACTTCATATGGATCTCTTTGGTCCTACTAATGTAAAGAGCATTGCAAAGAAGTCATACTGCCTTGTCATCACTGATGACTTCTCAAGATATACATGGGTGTACTTTCTTGGTACAAAAGATGAAACAAGTCAGCTCCTCATCACTTTTATCACCAAGATTGAACTTCAACTGAATCTGAAGATCAAGAAAATTCGATGTGACAATGGCACGGAATTCAAGAACCAAGTAATGAATGACTTCTGTGACAAGAAAGGAATAGAGAGACAATTCAGTGCGGCTAGAACTCCTCAACAGAATGGAGTGGCAGAAAGACGAAATAGGACATTGATTGAAGCAGCCAGAAGTATGTTGGCTGATTCCAATCTTCCCATCTTTTTCTGGGCAGAAGCAGTTAACACTGCCTGCTATGTTCAGAATAGAGTTCTTCTAGTCAAGGCTCACACCAAGACTCCATATGAGCTCCTACACAAGAAACAACCTTTGATCAGCTTTCTACGCGCATTCGGATGTCCATGCACTGTCTTAAACTCCAAAGACTACCTTGGTAAATTTGAAAGCAAAGCTGATGAAGGTACATTCGTTGGTTACTCATCCCAAAGTAAAGCATATCGTGTTTACAATCATAAATTGAAGATTATTGAGGAAAGCTCAAATGTGACATTCAATGAACACACGTATACCAAGAAGGGACATGGACCAGACTGGGTGTTTGATTTGGATGCCTTAACCAAATCGTTAAACTCTAACTTTGAGTTTCAACCCAAATCAGTTAATACGGATCAGGTTAATACGGCTAGCTCTATTCCTACTGCTTCGCTTACTACGGAGCCAGTTACTGCGGCTCCCATCACAGGTACTGCTCGATTGGATGTGATGGAATACATCAATCTTCCAGTCACTTTGGAAGATCCAATTCCAATCCTTGATCCCATCACCCCAGAGGAATCAGATTCTCCTCATCATGATGAAGCTTCTACAAAGGAGGACGAAGCAGTATCACCAAAATCACCAATCGTGCCGGATAATACAACACGCCCTAATGGTGTTCCACGCCTCATTGAAGAAGATGAAAATGGAGTTGAACAAATAGTCTATGAAGACTTTGAGCCCTACACGACTGATATTCCTACTTCAGCCACTACTTCTTCATTTACTACTCCTCCATTCAATGCATATTATCCTAACAATGCGATGCCCGATATGAATGATACAAACCTGGGTGTTGAACTACGACTTGAGAAGATCCCATCTTCACGTGTTGCCAAGAATCATCCACCTTCTCAAATAATTGGTGAACTTGACTTCTCCATAGCAACTAGAAGTCAAACCAAGTCCAAAAAGAATCATCAGACTGCCCTTATCAACACATGTCTATTTGCATGTTTTCTGTCCCAAATGGAGCCTAAGAAAATCCAAGAGGCACTACTAGATCCACATTGGATCGAGGCATGTCAGGCAGAGCTACTCCAATTCAAGATTCAAGGAGTATGGGTACTAGTCGAAGTCCCACATGGCAAGAAGGTGATTGGTACACGCTGGATCTTCAGAAACAAGAAAGATGAACGTGGAATTGTGGTTAAGAATAAAGCACGACTGGTTGCACAAGGGTATACACAAGAAGAAGGAATTGACTACGAAGAGGTCTTTGCTCCAGTGGCTAGGATTGAAGCAATTCGATTATTTCTAGCTTTTGCTTCATTCATGGGATTCAAGGTCTATCAAATGGACGTCAAGAGTGCTTTTCTATATGGTGTCATTGAAGAAGAAGTATATGTCAAACAGCCTCCTGGATTTGAGGACCCTCAACATCCTCATAAGGTGTACAAATTGATCAAAGCTCTCTATGGGCTTCATCAAGCACCACGAGCTTGGTATGACACCCTTTCAGATTACCTTCTTCAAAACAACTTTCAAAGGGGCACAATTGACAAGACATTGTTCTTCAAGAAATCCCACTCCGACATTCTTCTTGTTCAAATCTACGTTGATGACATCATCTTTGGTTCTACCAAAGATTCCTTATGCAAAGAGTTTGAGGACCTCATGCACACTAAGTTTCAAATGAGTTCCATGGGTGAACTCACTTTCTTTTTGGGCTTACAAGTTAAACAAAAACCGGATGGCCTCTTTATAAGCCAAACCAAGTATGTCAAGGACATCCTCACAAAATTTGGACTTTTGGATGCCAAGGTTGCAAGTACTCCGGTGGAAACTCACAAACAATTGACGGCTGATCTTGAGGGGGAGGATGTGGATATACACAACTATAGATCAATGATTGGATCTCTCATGTATCTCACAGCTTCAAGACCAGACATCATGTTTGGAGTTTGTGTATGTGCAAGATATGAAACAAGGCCCAAGATGTCACACCTTATTGCAGTCAAGAGAATCTTTCGCTACCTAAAGGGCAAGCCTAACTTAGGCTTATGGTATCCTAAAGACTCTCCTTTCGATTTAATAGCTTATACTGACAGTGACTATGGTGGTGAAAACTTAGACAGGAAATCAACGACTGGAGGATGCCAATTTATTGGTTCAAGACTGGTGTCATGGCAATGCAAGAAACAAACAACGGTGTCAACTTCTTCCACAGAAGCTGAGTACATTGCCGCTGCTAGCTGTTGTGCTCAAGTACTTTGGATACAAAATCAAATGATGGATTATGGCTATTCCTTCATGAACACGCCAATCTATATTGACAATCAAAGCACAATAAGCATCATCAACAATCCAGTCAAACACTCCAAAACAAAGCATATAGAGATACGCTACCACTTCATAAGAGATTGCAACGAGAAGAAACTGATCCATGTTGAGAAAATCCACACTGACAATCAACTTGCTGACCTTCTCACAAAGGCATTTGATGTTGGGAGATTCACATTCTTGATTACAAGCATTGGAATGACCAATATGGATGAATAACTTACATTCTGTTCTCTTAGTATTTCTATATGTTTAAAATAAGTCCCTTCGAGAAGCAGTAGTAACCTTATGATGAAAATCAAGTACCTTACTTTCTAGCATTGTACTATGTTACTACTGCAACATTAATTGTAGAAACAAATTGTGACCAAAGTATGATTAGTACGCTCCAAAGAATAGTCCTAAGGGAAGGTTTAACTACTACTGCCCTAAGACTATTTATGTGAACGGAATGGTTAATGCGGACAAATAATGAGTTGCTACGGACCTCTGGATTAATACTGCCAGTAACTCATGTTACTACGGACAGTCCAGTTAATACGGCCTATGAACCATTACTACGGACGCTTAACCAACTTACTACGGACTCATTTGTTAATACGGCAGATTATCATATTAAAAAGGTTTCTTAAGCAATAAGAATACCCTAATTAATGATGATTTGACAAGTCAAAACACAACTTGTAACCCAACTTTACACGTGTCAAGCCCCGATAACACATCTATAACACGTGGCAAGTTCCGATTGGACCTAATTTTTAAAATTCAGGCGCGAGGCACAGCTACTTGTGACACGTGGCGATTTCTAAGTGGACCGTTACTTTTAAATCATTACCCGCGTCTAATCGGAGTCATCAAGTTGTTACAAAATTTCAGTATAAAAAGGGGATATTTTTAACCGTTTGAAACTTACCTTTTCTCAAAACCCCTAAATCTTCCTAAAAAGTTACCGTTAGACACAAATTTCCTAATCTTCTTTATCGTTGTGACTAATTGTTTACATTCTTGTTCATTACTCTCTTAATCAATCAACAGAATACAACAATGGCGGAACTACAATTGTTCAAGACTCACAACATGGTAGCTTTTCTGGAAAAGAATGACGAAAACGCCGATTTCCATCAAATCATTGATTTCTTTAATCAATCCAAGATAAAGACGGCGTTAACCATCAATCCAGAAATTGATGAATCCCACATTAGGGATTTCTGGACATCTGCTACACTGGATGAAACAGAGGTCACCATTAATGCAGTGGTGAGAGGCAAAGCGATCAAAGTTACAGAGTCTTCGCTACGCAAACATCTGAACTTACAAGACTCAACAGGTATATTAAAAGTTCCTTATGACATCCTGATCGACTCTTTTCAAAATATGGGATATGAGGGGGATTTAAATCTTTCAACCTTTCTAAAAGCAAAACTCTCCCCTCAGTGGAAATTTATGTTGCATACTTTGCAACAATGCATGTCCCAAAAACGAACAGGATGGCATGAAGGCAGTTCTACGTTAGCCAATGCTATGGTGTGTTTGGCTACAGGAGGAACTTTTAACTTTTCTTACATGATCTTTGATGCAATGCGAAGAAATCTTGAGAACCCAAAACTTAAATTTTTAATGTATCCTCGATTTCTTCAACATTTTATTAACTGTGTACATAAAGATCTTCCAAGATCAGAAAAACTTTTTCACTCACATGCACACTCAAAGAAAGTTTTTACTAATATGAGACAAGTTAATAAAGGTTTTTCAGCAAATGTGACACCACTATTCTCTTCAATGTTGGTAGTCACCATTCCTACAGCTGCAGGACAAGTAACTCTACCTCTGTCCCAACCCCCAGCTGCCACCATCAGTACTACTGCTATATCCGTGGGCACTAGTGCCATATCTGAAGCAGGTACTGCAGGTGGAATCCCTGAGGTTACTACGGCAGTTACTACTGCTCATGTTCCTCCAGTTGCTACTGTGAGTTCTACTCCAGTTGCTACTGCCCCAGTCACTACTGCTAAAGTGACTAAACCCACTGTTTCATCACCTCACAAACCACCCAAGGCTGTTTCAAAAAGACTCAAGAGGGTTACTCAGCCTCTTGTTTCTAAAACCATCCCCCATACTCTCACTGCAAAACCATTCCCTGAAACATCTTCAGGAATGCCACAAACAATAGGGGAAAACATTGAACACACCCCCTTGTTCACTGAGGTGGTCCATAAGGAGAGGGGAGACCATGTAGGGAGGGCTGATACTACTGCAGCTTTCACTTCTTCTAGTGAAGCTCAGGACAGTATCAACATCACTAAGACCCAAACTACGGCAACACCATCCTTTGCTGAGGACTTGTTCTCAGACTTGGAAGGTGGTCCCTGGCGCCAAGAGACCATGGGAGAGTTACATGCTTCTGCTAGGCAGGAGGGTTTCTCTATTCCCTATGATCCACCACCTGTTGGTACCCAACAGGAAAGGGGTGAGGGTAGTGGTGGTCAGTTTAAGGAATTGATGGATATGTACCAATCTCTAATGGTGAGGGTGGAAAAACAGGGTGAAATGCTGTCTTCTCTTACTTCTTTGGTGCAACAGGTACTGGCACAACAAGCACTTCTATCAGTCCAGTTACAGCACAAAAGAATCACCACACTACATGCTGGAACCTCTCCAAAACCTTCCAGTTCATCCTCTTCAGATGACTCTCCTTCAGATGAAAACAAGGGGGAGAAAGAAGCAATCAATGTGTTCTCATCTGGAGAGAGCAAGGGTGAAGACAAAGGAAGTGCAGACACTGTTATTACTGCCACTTCAAACCAGGATGAAAATATGGAGACAGGCAGTACATTTGAGGGGGAGACAGAGTTAGAAACACAAGACATGGTGGTGGATGAAGAAGGTGAGAAGATGATGATAGATAATCAACTTGAGGGGGAGCAGCAGAAAGAAGTGAAGCAGATGGTTGAAGAAACAGTAGACGAGATGGAAATTGAAGCTGAAATGACTTCTGAAGTTGCTACTGACACACTTGCTGCTGATCAAGTTGATGCGGATGATGAGATGATTGCTGCGGACTCAGTTGCTGCGGATCAAATTTCTACTGATCCAATGGTTACTAGTCTAGTTGCTGCGGATCCAGTTGATACGGACACAGTTACTACTGACCCCATGGTTACCAGTCCAAGGGCAGATGATACGGATCACTCATACCTTTTCACAACTACTCCTCCCACATTCTATCAAGCTTCAAATCCTTTGACTGCAATACATTCTGAAGCTATAATTCTTTCAACCACAGTAACAAAAGCCCCTGTTCCTACTATTGATCAACAAGAAGCTGCAAATGTTCTTATACACGAAGAAATGACAAGAACAAGTGTGATGGCTGATGAAGACACTATAGCATCACAACTGCTTAAGATCAAAGAAGAGAAGCAGAAACAAGACAAGGAGAGAGCAGAAGAGGAAAGAAAGAAGATGATAGCTGAGCTAGTTGCAAAACAGAGAGCATCAGCTGCATTGGTTGAAAAACCATTACAAACATCTCTAACCTTACCTGAACAATCTTCTAGTGTGTCTGTTTCTATTCCTACAGGTAGAGTTGGATATGTAACAGTGGATAAGAAGAAGAAGAAGATTCAGAGGGTTGACCTTGATGCTCCAGAACATAAAGACAAAGGCAAATCTATTGTGGTGGAGAAATCAAAGGAAGAAGAAAGAATTGCTCAGGAGAAAGCTGTAGAAGACATGAACTTTCAAGGTCTTACAGCTGAAGAAAAGGAATTGCTCAAACAAGAGCATGCTGAAGCTGAACTGTTCAACAGAATAGCTGCTGAGCAAGAAGAGGAAGAAAGAGCAAGAAAGAGGAAGATAGCTGAAGAAGATGAGCTTCATGCTAGACTGAATACAGCTCCAACTCCAGAAGAAAGAGAAAGAATGGAGAGAATTGCTGCAGAGGATGCAATTAAAGCTCAGGAGATGCATAATGAAGAAATCCTTCACAATCTTTGTTCTCAAGGCCAGGAAAGAGCAGATTTAGAGTATGGCTTAAAGACTCTTGAAGAAGATGAAATTGCTCTTAAACAATCAAAAGCCAAAGCCAAGCCTGAGAAGAAGAAAGTGTCCAAGTCCACACAAATTAAGTTAGCTGAAGATAGGGAGAAATACACCAAGTACCTCAAAAGCAAAGGTCACAGTGGTAGATCATTAGGCCCTATGAAGTTAACTAACATGTTGGATCTTGTGAAGGAAGAAAGACAGAAGGAAACAAAAAGGGAAGCTGCTCTTGCAAAGATTCAAGAGAAAAAGAAGCAAGATGCTGAAAAAGCATTAGAAGCAGCCCTGAAAACTGGAAGGAAAGTGTTCATTCAATCAGAACCTGTTCCTGTTGTGAAGAAGCCAGAAGAGAAGCCCAAAAGACACAAGCGTCCATCAAAGAGGATTCCAAGACCTCTAGCTAAAAGACAGAAGATGAATGAAGATGATGCTGCTGCTTCTCAACAAGAAAGTCCAGACATTCCATTTATGGATGTTAAACCAGAGCCTGAAAGTATGGAACAAGATCCTCCTAGCACTACTCAAGGGGGAGATTATTCTGCATACATAAATCATATTGAAGGTCTTAGGTTTACTCCATTGAATGTGAAACCTCCAATGATCATAGACTGGAAGTTTATTGGTGGAGCATTGGGAACTGAATATGAAGTCATTAGAGCAGACAAGTCAAAGAAAGTTCTTCAAGCCTTCCATTGGATAATTAGAGACTTCGACAGAGATGATTTGGAGAGGATGTACAAGATTGGAAAAGTTAAGTACTCTCATGAAAGAAGAGGCGTATGTTCTGGTACTGATCTGGCTATGGACATTCTATGTGGACTATTTGAACCAGGGTACAAGAAGAAGAGTTCAGTCTTCAAGAAAGGAGGACCAAACAATCCTATCATCAATTGGTTCGTCTATGAAAGAAGTGGTGTATATTCCCTTGTGAAAAGACATGGAGCAAGAGAATTTTACTTGGTGGATGTTAAGTACCCACACACATTGAAGACATTGGATGAGATGATTGAGATAAAGCTGAATGGATCACAAGACTCAAGAATTGCTCATGAACTCATTTGGAGAATTTTGGTTCAACGCATAGAAGAAAAGACCAAAGGAGAATCTGACTGGCAAAACAAATAGTTGTACTTAACGTAAAATAGTTAAAACTATTTTGTTAATGAAAAGAATTTAGTACTGTTGGAGCATAAAACTTTTACTTTTGATGTGTCATAAAAGTTCAAGGTTAGGGGGAGATTGTTGGGTTATAACTTAGTTAAAATAGTTTAACCATAAACAATACGCCTAACAAACAAGAATAGTAACTTAAACTATTAATGCGGAAGACATTAAGAGTTACTACGGAAGAACAAGTTAGTGCGGCTGTTCAACAAGTTACTACGGCTGGTCAAGTTACTACGGAAGTAATCAAGTTACTACGGGCAAAGTCAAACTGCTACGGAAGAAGTCAAGCTACTACGGAAGACCAACTTGCCGTGCAAGTATAATCTAAGTTATAGAATTATAATTAGATTATGTTTCCTTTTTGTTATTAGATAGAGTTTCCTTATTTCTAGATAACGATATATTTAGATAAGGATAGTTGATGTTTCCTAGTTTATCTAGGTCGGCCTCAAGGTCTATAAATAGATAGATCCTTGTATTGATAGAAACACGTTGTATTGATATCTTAATTAATGCAATTGAGGCTTATAATTCGACAATAATATTTGTTCATTCGTATTCATATTTTATTGTTCGATAACTTGTAATATTGAAGTGTTCATCCGCTGCTGAACTTCTTCAATAGATCACGATCTTAACGAAGGCAAACCTATTAGTTTACATTAACTAATACGATCCTGACACGCATGATCTTCCTTGTTCCTGGAGTAGATGAGAATGTCGTCTATGAATACGATACCGAATTTTTTTAGGTATGGCCTACACACTCTGTTCATTAGGTCCATGAATACTGCTGGTGGGTTGGTCAGACCAAAAGGCATGACAAGAAATTCGTAATGACCGTAACGAGTTCGGAATGCGGTTTTAGGAATGTCGGTCTCACTGACACGAACCTGGTGATAACCCGAACGGAGGTCGATCTTGGAGAAGTAAGTTGCACCCTGCAACTGGTCGAACAGGTCATCGATCCTCGGGAGTGGGTATCGGTTTTTGACGGTCAGCTTATTCAGTTCAAGATAATCGATGCACATACGGAAGGATCCGTCTTTCTTTTTGACAAAGAGGATTGGGGCTCCCCAGGGGGACGAACTCGGGCGAATAAGACCATGGTCTAAGAGTTCCTGTAACTGTTTTGACAGTTCTAGCATTTCGGGTGGTGCCAGACGGTATGGTGTTTTGGAAACTGGTGTTGCGCCAGGAAAGAGGTCTTTTCGGAATTCCACTTGTCGATGCGGAGGTAGCCAAGGAAAATCCTTGGGAAATACTTCTGGATGATCCTTGACTACGGGAATGTCTTGGATTCGGCTTTCTGTAGATTTACGTTCGACGACATGAGCAAGGAATGCGTCATAGTTCTTTTCGAGGTACTTGCGCATTTTTATGGAAGATACGATGCGAAGTTGTCGTCCAGGCTTGTCTCCCTGAACAACGAGAGTCTCTTTTTCCAAAAGAGGGATACGAATGAGTTTGTCGAAACAGACAATCTCATCCCGAAAGCGAGATAGCCAGTCCATTCCGACGATAACGTCGAAGCTTGAGAGCTCGATAGGAATTAGATCGATGGGGAAAATTTTGTCAGATAAGCATAGTGAACATCCTAAGATTATAACCTTAGCCTGAAACTCTTGGCCGTTAGCATATTCGACGGTAAAGCCATCCTTAAGAACTTTAGATCCTAGGTTAATGAGGGGTCTAAATTCTAAGGAAATAAAGCTTCTCTCAGCTCCTGAGTCGAATAGTACGGAAGCATAATGATCATTGATAGGAAACGTACCCGTAACTGCGTTGGGGTCCTGACGTGCTTCTTCAGCTGTTAGTGCAAAGGCGCCGCCCCTACCTTGTCCACCCTGGTTCTGCGGTGTTCGATGCAGCTTAGGGCAGGTGCTTCGAAGGTGTTGGTCGCTTCCGCACTCGAAGCACGCCGGCTTCTGAACTGGGATGGTTGTCTTGTCTGGGCAGTATTTGGCGAAGTGGCCTACCTTCGGGCATCTTAAGCATATCGGGCAGTTCACGTGGTGATGAAAGTTGCACTTGTTGCACTTTGGGTACGGGTCAGAGTAAGGCCTGGCTCCAGTAGGTGGTGTTGGTATAGGTGCAGGTGCAGGTGCGGCAGTCACAGCGAAGTTTCGGGTGCTGCGGGCCTTCTTGTTTCAGTCACTTCTCCTTGGGGTCTGCTCAGCCTTCCTCTTCTCACCTGACTCCTTTTTGGAGGATGCAGGAGCGGTGAGGAGGTTGCTGGTGAGACGATGAGCTAAGATGATTGCGCTTAGCAGAGTCTGGGCCTCAGAGGAGATGACCATGCCACGGATTTCCGGAACAAGACCTGAGATGTAGAGGTCAATCCGGTTCTCCTCAGGGGTTACCAGTCTTGGAACTAGCCGGTCGACCTCGTGGAACCGGGTGGTGTACTTCTCGATGTCATTTCCGATTATCTTGTGGTCCCACAGCTCAGCCTCGAGCTTCTTGATTTCCCCTCTTGGGCAGTATTCTTCGATGAGTAGGTTCTTTAAGGCATTCCAGGAAAGGGCGTAGGCAGTCTCACGCCCTCGGGTTTGAACAACACTGGTCCACCACCATAAAGCTCGGCCATGGAATACGCAAGAGGCGTACTCCACCTTGTTGGCTTCGGCACATCGGCTGCTGTGTAGGACCGATTCGATACTCTCGAACCATTGGAGCAGTCCTACAGCACCAGTTGTGCCATGAAACTCCTTTGGCTTGCACACCATGAAGCTCTTATAGTTGCACGGAGGAGGGTTTGGGTGTTGGTTTTGGTTGCCCTGTTGTTGTTGCTGCTGCTGCTGCTGCTGATGGTTGTTGACATTGGCGTTGATCCCGACAGTGATCTGGGCGATCATGTCGGGCATTGCCGCATTCAACTGAGCAGCGACTTGTTCAGCAATGAGGCTAGCATTTGAGCGCGAAGGTGCCATGATCCTACAATCAGAAGAATAGATTCAATTTAGGTCGCACGAATGGAATATGATAAGAATATAATTCAGTGAACAATGATAATAACAGCGCAAGAATAATACGAGGAGACAAATAGTACACGCACGACAATGATTCAAGAGATAGTACTATAATGATTGTCAATAATAAAAGATTCACACGACAAGATAAGTACGAATAATAAAAGATAGAACTTTCATTAATAATGATAAGGTTTGGTACATAGTACAAATTACTGAATGGAAAATACGATTACACTACATAGGAAAGATAGTAAGATAAGTAGTCTAAGTCGTGTACAGTGGGAAAATTACGACTAAGCTAAGTACAATACAATACAAGGAAATGACTAGTGACGCCTCTCTGCAAACATCTTGGCCACCATGACCGTAATCAGCGTACCCATCACTAGACACATGCCAATGAGGTGCTGCACAGTCCGTTCCGTAGCTCGTGTTAATGCGATGACTCGCAACGACTGCTCCGACAACTGATGCGCAGCGTCGGTGACCTCACTGATAAGGAGCCCTTGCTGCTGGGTCTCTTGTGCAAGTCCCCGTACCTGGCGGTGCAGGTGGAGGAATGCGGCCGGTGGGGGACGCTGAAGAGTAGGAGGCATCCTCTGCCTAGCTTCCTCAACATCGCGAGCGCGCTGCATCTCCTCGTGCTCCATCTGCCTTTCCCACGTGTAATGGTCCATGAGAGGGTTATGTGGGGCCTCCTCTACAGGGTGACCAAATGGGAGGTGGGATGGTGTGGGTCGGGATGGACCGACCTGGTGTCTGGCCATCCGATCCGGTAGGCGGCCCGGGAGGATGACCTGTTTTCGCGCGGTCAACCTGGTACGCGGCCCCCGGTACTGGGGTGGTGCGGAAACGGGTACCAGTGGTGGGGGTGGTAGTACAATCCTCGGGCTGGACCCGATACTACTTTAAATGGCCATGGAGGTGTCCTCCGTGGGATCGGTGGTCTGATGGCGTTGGCTTTCCGAGGCGGTGCGGCCCTCAGAAACCTCGCGAGACGAAGCGGCTCTGGTTAGCGAACGGGACTGGGATCGTGACGGTGATCGCGAACGGGAGGAGTGAGACATGACGGATCTGTGAACAATGTGTTTCGTAAGTACGTGGAGACGCAAAAATAATAAAGGAAATGTGTAACGAAATGCATGCATGGGTCAGTCACGTGAGAATCGGGAAAAGACAGAACCGGGAATTTTCAACTCAAAAACCGTTAACAATAGTAATTACGTTCCGTCCTTGCATAATTCATTTTGAACTAGGCATGGGGGATCAGGCCATGCATAGTTAAAAATAATCATGCAATCGTGAAATTAATTCTCTAAAGTTTGAACCCATAAATGATTTTCCGAAAAAGCCTTGGTTATAGTTTGGTTTCGAAAATTTTTGAAAACTTTTAAAACCGTTTTCACTATAACCTGTGCTCTTATACCAAGTCTGTCACACCCCGCTAAAGCGGAAACACGAAGTGTGAAGAGCTGGAATATCATTACACGGGTCATAACAAACATAACGGTTTCAAGTCATTGATTAATAATAAAAGTGTTTACAAATTCAAAACAACCAAGTCATTTAGTACACGAATACATAATTAAAAGTTTCAATTAAAATTCCCAAAAGAAATGGACAAGTCTTTTCCCAATACAGATCTCACGCAACCATTCTGACCCGTCCATGCCATGCACTTCATCCTTACACTAAATTTCCTGAAACATAAGATAAAGTGTCAACTACAAAAAGTAGTGAGGGAGTTACAGTGTAGGTTTCTCGACAAAAGTTTCGGTTAAGTATATAAAAGTAAAAAGTTTCATAAAAGAAAGATAGCGGATGTAGTCGCTTAATATTTATATACTTATAAAATTTTAGAAGCAACGGGCATAGCAATACCCTAAAGTTTGTACATACACAAATGTAGCAAAGCTTAGTAAAATAATAGTGCGGCATCAATCGCTAAAAGAATGTATATGCGTATAAGTAACTAATTAGAATCTTGTATTACCCTCTTTGCATTCTATAACATAAGTGTACACACTAAACCGATTAATCAACCGTGAGGCCCCTTACCCCGCACTATCTACGAGGAGTATAAATGATCATAGTAACGGGTACTTAGATTGCCATCTAAGCAAGGAACGGTTCTTTCCTAAGTATCGATACCCATTATTACTAAACGGCTCAAAAGCTAACAGTGTGAAGAGTTTCTAAAAAAGATGGGCACTAAAGTAATTTTGTTTCAAAAATGATAGTAGGCACTTAAGAATAGCGTTATAATCTCATCAAGGGTTGGTCTCGCATACAAGTAATCAATAACTAGTTTAAAATAAACCAATAGGGCAATATAGTGTTTACGCATAAGAGTTTCACAAAGTTTCCAAAATAGATCCATAGTTTCATAATAGTTTCCAAAAGTTCACAATTGTTGCATAAGTTCGTAATAGTTTCCAAAGGTTCACAAAAGTTGCATAAGTTCATAAAAGTTGCAAACGTTCATAAAGTTTTAAAGACAAATAAATCTTATGTTTCCCCCAAAAAGATATGTAAAAATACAATAAATAAAGGGGTTGTAACTCACGGGTTGCGAAGAGTAAGAATACGGAAATCGGTCGGAAACGGGAGTCGGGAATCACGGAGCGCCTAATAATACCTAGATAGTCCAATGGTTATTATCTTATTATGTTAATTTATACAATATAATAGATAAGATTTTATTAAACTTTAAGTGTCAAGGTCCAAATTGTCCAAAATAATCCGAAACGGTAAATGTTACGTTTTTGTCCGAAAGTCCAATTTAACGTTTATTATTGTCACGTTACAAGTGTTTTTGCTCGCTGAAGTGGTTTGCATTTTTCTAAGGAAATATGGGCAGCGCTTCCGGGCCCAAATTTCATATCCAAAAATGCAATTCCACTTCCGCTCACAAAACACATATAACACGATATCATATTTAATCTAGTCCATTTTAAGTCCAAATAGTCCATACGAGTCACAAATGTTATTAACTTAATCAAACTCAGTCCCAAAATAACAGTTACGAAAAGTCAGCGGTGCAAACGAGTTCAAAACGTCAAAATAACAAATTTTCGGGAAAAATATCAGCGCTGTGCGTCGTCCTGGACCATAGGAACGACGCACAGAAGGCAAAAATGCCCGCTGCGTCGTCCTGGTGTCTTGGAACGGCGCACATGTCGCGATTTTTGGATTTTTCGAGCAAAACGTTTATTTTAGCCACGGATTGCGACATGCAATAAGTCCAAACTTAATAAAACTTCATTTTTACAGTTTTTAAAGTGTTTTTAACCATAAATTTATAGATCCAAAGGTTATTTCGGTTAAAAATCGTTTTTGGTCCATAAATGTTACAAATCTTTGTAAAAAACTTATTTTAAAGCTTTAGATCTTACATGCAAGTTATAAAAACAGTAAATAATGATAAAAGAGTGATTTCTACCGGAGGGAAATGGATGGATTGAGTTTTTGACGGATTTAGAGCTCCAAAATCGGTAGAAATGCTTGACACCGAAAATAACTAGCTTCCCGTTGCTTCTCTTTGTGTTTCAAACGATTTTGATGGATGAAAAGTGAGTTTTGATGGCTGGGATTTACTGTAATTGATGTTTTCTTGAGAGAGTTTTGAGAGAAAAGTTGTAGGTGTTTTTGGTTTTTGATTTGTAAAATGATAAAATGAAAAGAAAAGTAAAGAAATGGTAAAGGGGGTGTGTTGGGACAGTGAAATGGCAGTAAATTATATCCTATTCTCGAGTTTGATTGGTATTAGGAATGTAGAAATCGAGACATGTAAAATTTCAAATATTTTGCGGATCTGGTCCTTCCAGGACGGCGCACAAGGCCTTTGTGCGGCGTCCTGGACCATTTTTGTAAAGATTTTTGAGTTTTTTGCTGTTTTTGTATTATTGTTTCGTTGGACCTTTTCGTTAACTAAAGTTCTTTATTATGATACGTTATGAACTTAGGAAAGTTCATTAGGTGTTTTCTTGGTATTAGGACTTACATAAATTGATTCCAGGTGTGATTCCGACACTGACGCGTTTCCGGTTAATGAACAGTTAAGGACAACGAC
The DNA here is from genome assembly GCA_910822075.1 of Senecio squalidus. NCBI lineage: Eukaryota > Viridiplantae > Streptophyta > Magnoliopsida > Asterales > Asteraceae > Senecio > Senecio squalidus. Next base: position 16,399,373 of record CAJVGC010000432.1, on the reverse strand, counting down.
AGACAATAAGAGAGACATAGAGCATAAAATGCACGTGAAATTGGACGGTTGTCACATCGCGTCGGATGAGTCCACGGCGAGGACAGTCCAGTACCTCGTCAGCGCGTGCTTGATCATGGGGACGCTGATTTCCGTTATCTTGGCGAAGGTGTTTCTCGATAGGCGTCGTTAGGCATGTATCTTTATGTACTGTATCGTAAGCTTGAGTCGTATTTTTTCCATGTACACGACTTAAAGCTAGCCCTTATTTTGTATTGTATTGTACTCATAGTTGAACCTTTTTCTTATTTTATGAACTATGTAACCGACTCTCTTATTATGAATGAAATTTCTACTTTTATTATCCGTATTTGTCTTACTGTGTGAATCATTATATTATTATTTCGTGAATCGTTATCGTGCGTGTGCCGTTTATCCTCCCTTATTACTCTCTTATTGTCATTATTGTTATTCATTATTTAAATTCTTATCACTCGCGCCTATCCGTGCGTTCTAAACTTTTCTCCTTTCTGTTATAGAACCATGGCACCCAAACGAACCAACGCTGCAATCATCGCAGAACAGGTTGCGGAACAGCTGAGCGCAACCATGCCTAACATGATCGTAGTGGATCACAACAGGGATTAACAACAACATCAACAACCAGCAGCAGCAACAGCAACAGGAACAACAACAACAGCAAAAACAAGAGCAACAACAACAACAGCATTAAAAACAACAACATAACCAAAACCAGAACCGAAACCCCCCCTGTCTGCACGTACAAAATCTTCATGGCTTGTAAGCCAAAGAATTTTCACGGCACCACTGGTGCTGTAGGACTATTATCTTGGTTCGAGAGCATCGAATCAGTCCTGCACATCAGCCGGTGTGCTGAAGCCGATAAGGTGGAGTATGCCTCATGTGTACTCCACAGAAGAGCCCTGTCCTGGTGGAACCAGGTGGTCCAGACCCGAGGAAGAGAAGCTGCTTACGCCCTCTCTTGGAATGATTTTAAGAAACTCTTGGTGGATGAATACTGTTCAAAGGGTGAAGTGAAGAAGCTCGAGGCCGAGCTATGAAGTCCCACGATGATCGGCAACGACATCGACCGGTACACTATCCGATTCCATGAGTTGGCTCGGCTAGTTCCAAGGCTGGTAACCCCGGAGGAAGACAATATTGACCTGTACATCTCTGGTCTTGTCCCCGAAATAAGGGGAATGGTGATCTCAATAGAACCATCGACCATGAAGAGCGGCATTGTCCTGGCGTATCGGTTGACCATCAACCTCCTCAGAAATCCAGAATCCGCCAAGAAAGAAGAAGGCGAGAAAAGGAAGACCGAACAAACCCCAAGGAGAAGTGACCGAAACAAGAACGCCAAAACCACCCGCAACTATGTTGTGACTGCTGCACCCGCACCACCAACCGGAAACCGAAGCTACTCTGGGGAAAGTCCCAAGTGTAGCAAATGCAACTTCCACCACAACGGGAACTGCCCGACGTGTCACAAGTGCCAGAAGGTGGGGCACTTCGCTAAATACTGCAATAGGAAGCCAAACAACCAAGGTCAAGCAGGTTACGTGGGATATGAATCGGGAGAAGACTTGTCTTATTTTAAGAATTTTTATGAACAATTTAATTATGTATTGTTTTCGTGAACTTAAACACTCTTGGTTATGTTCTTTTGAACTTGTGAACTTTTAAACTATATTTTTAATGACTTGAAACCGTTGAATTTTGTTATGACTTGTGAAATGGTATTCTTGCTCTTCGCACCTCGTGTTTCCGCTTTAACGGGGTGCGACAAGTCACGGGTACGTTCTCGATAAACAATCATTTTGCTTCCATACTATTCGATTCAGGAGCTGCACGAAGTTTTGTGTCCTTAGAATTTAGACCCCTTATTTATCTAGGCTCTAAAGTTCTTAAGGATAGCTTCATAGTAGAATACGCTAACGGTCAAGAGTTCGAAGCTAAGGATGTGATCGTAGGATGTCTCATGTGCTTATCCGACAAAATTTTCCCCATCGATCTAATTCCTATCGAGCTGAAAAGCTTCGACGTCATCGTCGGAATGGACTGGTTATCTCGCGTTCGGGCCGAGATCGTCTGTTTCGACAAACTCATTCGAATACCTCTTTCAAACGGTGAAACCCTAGTTGTACAGGGAGACAAACCTGGACAACAACTTCGTATCGTTTCTACTGTCAAAATGCGCAAGTATCTCAAAAAGGACTGCGATGCATTCCTAGCGCATATCCTTGAACGTAAAACCAAGGAGAACCAAGTACAGGACATTCCCGTAGTCAAGGATCATCCAGAGGTCTTTCCAGAGGATTTACCTGGGCTACCACCGCGTCAACATGTGGAATTCCGAATAGACCTCGTTCCTGGCGCAAACCCGGTTGCCAAGACACCGTATCGTCTAGCACCACCCGAAATGCAAGAACTATCAAAAAGCTGCAGGAACTTTTAGATCATGGTCTCATTCGTCCAAGCACGTCCCCTTGGGGAGCCCCAATCCTCTTCGTTAAAAAGAAGGACGGATCCTTTCGTATGTGCATCGACTATCGAGAGTTGAACAAGCTGACCGTCAAGAACCGATACCCACTCCCGAGGATCGATGATCTGTTCGACCAGTTGCAGGGTGCAACTTATTTTTCTAAGATCGACCTCCGTTCGGGTTATCATCAGGTTCGTGTCAGTGAGACCGATATTCCTAAAATCGCATTCCGGACTCGATACGGACATTACGAATTTCTTGTCATGCCATTTGGTGTGACCAACGCACCAGCAGTGTTCATGGACCTAATGAACAGGGTGTACAGACCATATCTGGACAAATTCGTGATCGTATTCATAGACGACATCCTTATCTACTCAAAGATCAAGGACGATCATGCGAAACATTTGAAGCTTATCTTAGAATTCCTCAGAGATCAGAAACTTTACGCCAAATTCTCGAAGTGCGAATTTTGGCTCCGGGAGGTACATTTCCTTGGTCATGTGGTCAACCAAGAGGGAATTCATGTAGACCCGACAAAGATCGAAGCGATCGAGAAATGGCAAGCCCCATAGACTCCTATGGAAGTCCGACAATTCCTAGGGTTGGCTGGCTATTATCGAAGGTTCATCGAGAATTTTCGAAGATCGCTAAGCCTCTCACCGAACTCACTTAGAAGGACAAGGACTTTATTTGGGGAAAAGAACAGGATGAATCTTCCAGAAACTCAAACACCAGCTATGCCATGCACCGATTCTGTCCCTACCGGAGGGCACGGATAACTTCGTGGTGTTTTGCTATGCATCTCACCAAGGTCTTGGGTGTGTCCTTATGCAGAAAGACAAAGTCATCGCATATGCTTTGAGGCAATTGAAGGTACACGAGCAGAACTACACGACACACGACTTAGAGCTGGAAGCCGTTGTGTTCGCATTAAAAATCTGGAGACACTACTTGTACGGCACTAAGTGCATGGTTTTCACGGATCATAAAAGCCTTCAACACATTTTCGATCAGAAAATGCTCAACATGAGGCAACGGAGATGGGTTGAAATTCTGAGTGACTACGATTGCGAGATCAAATACCACCCGGGTAAAGCAAACGTAGTAGCGGATGCCCTGAGTCAGAAGGAAAGGGTAAAACCATCTCGAGTTAGAGCATTGGGAATTCAGATACAAACAAGCCTTCAAACGCAAATCGCCAGAGCTCAGCGAGAAGCGTTGAAACCCGAGAACATAAAGGACGGAACGTTGCACAACCACGAGAAGGAATTCGAACTCAAATCAGACGGAATCCACTACTTCAAGGGCCGAGCATGGATTCCGAGATCCGAAGATCTTCATAAACTCATTTTGGACGAGGGCCACCGATCCAGATACTCTATTCATCCAGGATCCGACATGTTGTACAAGGATCTCCGGGAATATTACTGGTGGCCGGGCATGAAAGAGGATATCGCGTTGTACGTAGCTAAGTGTCTTACTTGCTCGAAGGTCAAGGCGGAATACCAGAAACTTTTACGTCTACTGCAGCCGGAGATTCCCAAGTGGAAGTGGGAACAGATCTCCATGGACTTCATCACAAAGCTACCTCGCACGGCAAGGGGTAACGACATGATCTGGGTCATCGTGGACCGATTGACGAAATCCGCTCATTTCCTACCGGTACGAGAAAACTACTCGATGGAAAAGTTCGTTCAAGTATACGTCAACGAGATCGTCTCCCGTCACGGAACACCTCTCTCCATTATTTCCGACAGGGATAGTCGATTCACGTCCCACTTTTGGAATGCCCTTCAGAAATCGCTCGGGACCCGACTAGACCTTAGCACCGCTTACCACCCTCAGACCGATGGTCAGAGTGAACGGAAGATTCAAACGCTTGAAGATATGCTAATAGCGTGCGTAGTTGACTTCAGAGGAAGTTGGGACGCTCACCTTCCTTAGGTCGATTTTTCCTATAACAACAGCTACCACGCTAGGATCAAGTGCGAGCCATTCGAGGCCTTATATGGACCCAAGTGTCGTTCACTGCTTTGTTGGCTAGAAGCCGGCGATCGACCACTTACGAGGCTCGATATCGTCCAGGAAACCATCGACAAGATCACTACCATCCGGGAAATCCATCCAGCCGATGGCTGAGGCCCAGCCGACGGCTGGATATGCCCAGCCGACGGCTGAGGCCCAGCCGGCGGCTGGATATGCCCAGCCGACGGCTGAAAGTCGCTGACGAGTGAGTTGATGACTCATTTCTGCATGTCCTCTTATTGGACCAACAACTAAACTCGGGGATTGGACCCCTCTCACTAGTCTTGTGAGTCCCAAGAGCAGAATGACTCCCCCTTTACTCCTTTCTTTTCATTTCATTGTTCCAAATTCAAAACACACACACACCTTACTACTCTCTCTCTAGATTTTCTCTCAAAACTCCCTCCTCCTTCTCTCTAAAATCCAATAATATTTCACCATTGAAACAGCAAGAAAACACCTTTAAATCCATTAAAAATCACCACAACTCGTTTATATAGCAAAGGAAATAAAAGGGTTTGCATTTTTAAGACGTTTTCTACCGGTTTGAAGCTCAAATCTCGTCCAAATCAGAATCCATCCATCTTTTTCGATAGATTCCTTTTCTTTAATGTTTTTATTATATATAACCTCTTGCATGGACGATCCATGGCTTAAAAACTTGTTTTTATAAAGTTTTATAACGATTTTCTCACAAAAACGGGTTTTTATATAAATCTACATATTTGTGTTAAACATCTAAAAAGAAACTGAGATTTAGTCACTAAAATGGATATTTACACTAATCAACTGTTGCATGTCGAAATCTAACATAGAAACGCTTAAAAATCGTGAAAATAGCTACATACCCAAACTGGCCGAAGGCCTCCAGCCGGCGAATGAAGTTATTCAGCCAACGGCTGAGGTCCAGCCGGCGACTGAATACCTTCAGCCGCTGTCTGGATCTCGATGTCCACAAAAATCTTGTTTTTACGATTGAAACGTTAAGATTCGAGAACTCAATATATTTTCACATATTATAATACATAATGACAGGTTATATGTTTTGAGAAAGTAAAATGTTTGGTTAAGTATTTATAACTAAAACTATTACATTGTTTGTATTTGTCATTTGAATATGTTTGTTAAGCGGGAAAGTGGATTTTAAAATGGACTAAATTTTTATAGCGCGGAAGCGCTGCCCAAATTTTATCGGATCATATAATTGAACTTCAGTAACGAACATATAACACAACTTAAACATATTGACTTTGAACATCGAACCTTTTGGACATAATCGGACTAAACGGACAATAAAACGTAATATGACATGTCGTAAAACATAAGTTTTCAATGTTAGAACTCTTTGGACAGAACTTAAGTATAAAGATTTAATCCTTAAAATGTTAAAATGGAACTTTAACATAACCTAAATCCTAATACTTACACGAGACTTGGTTGTTTTAGGATCTCCTTTATTCCCGACGTGTCCCGACTCTTCCTTTCGCTCGAGACTTTATCTTCGCAATCCGTGAGTTACATCCCCTTATTTATTGTATTTTAAATAATCTTTTGGGGGAAACATGAGATCTAAATGCTTTATGAACTATGGTCATTTTATGAACTATTTGACGTTTATTGAACTTATATGCGTAAAACTACTTTAATTGCCCCTGTTAGGCACTCTTTGACTCTTTGACTTTATGGCTTGCCCCCGATCGGCATTTGTTCAAAAACTATGATTGATTGTATTATACACACTCGCCACTGACTAGGCCCCTCCGTTAAACCCTTGATGAAAATATAACATGTTTGTAAGTGCCTACTATCAGTTTTTAAATTAAATCAAAGTGCCCCGTTTCAGACGATTACACACTATTAGCTATAAGCCGTTAGTAACTATGAGTATCGATAGTTAGGAGAGGATCGCTCCTTACTTTATATGGCAATCTAAGTACATATTACTAAGTTCAGACGTACCTCGTAGATAGTGCGGGGTTGGGGATGTTCACGATCAGGATTAATCGGTTTAGTGTGAACACTTACAGTTATATTATGCCAAGTGGTTGAAATAATGTTTTAATCATTATTTTAGGCATATACTCCTTTTGTGATTACTCCGCAACTAGTCTTTTTCCAAGTATTGATATACTTGACTATGATCTTCTTTAAAGTATATATGTATTTTAAGCGCTTATTCCGCTACATTTCTTTTGAGAAACCTTTTATATACTTGTCGGAACTTTTGTCGAGAACTTTAAACTGTAACTCACTCAATACTTTATGTAGTTTGACACTTTATCTCATGTCTCAGGAAAGCAAGTGTAAGTCATGGAATGCATAGCGTGGGCGGGTCAAGCAGGTTACGTGGGATATGAATCGGGAGAAGACTTGTCTTATTTTGGGAATTTTTATTAACAATTTAATTATGTATTGTTGTCGTGAACTTAAACACTCTTGGTTATGTTCTTTTGAACTTGTGAACGTTTAAACTATATTTTTAATGACTTGAAACCGTTGAATTTTGTTATGACTTGTGAAATGGTATTCTTGCTCTTCGCACCTCATGTTTCCGCTTTAACGGGGTGCGACAAGTCACGGGTACGTTCTCGATAAACAATGATTTTGCTTCCATACTATTCGATTCAGGAGCTGAACGAAGTTTTGTGTCCTTAGAATTTGCTTCCATTCTTAACTAGTTTAATAAAGCTTACATAACAAAGTGAGACGGTAATATGAAATATGGAATTAATCATTAAGTCATCTAGAAGCTCATCTAGTGAGTACTAACTAATTGTGAACCTAATCTAACACGATAATAAACACATATATAGATATACACACATGTCTAAAGCAATAAACACACACAAGTCAAGTTTAGGTAACTTTAAGAAAAAGTTTTTGTAAAACTAGGTAAGACCTACATGCATACTAGACTAAACTGAGACGGAAAAAGTGATGGTTATCACATTAAACATCCAACAGAAAACTGTAATGTGATTAGTAGAATTAGTAGGGTGATGAATTGCAACAAGTGTAAAGAGAAAGGGCATAAAAACAAAGGTTGTACAAATGCAGTTGTTCTAGACCCACCCACCCAAAGTTAAAGGCAAACTTGCAAACCAAGAATTATGAAAGAGTAAGTGATTAGGATATTGAGATTTAAAGAACATATTGTCAATGAAGTAGGGGGTTCTAGTGGTGGGAGAGCACAAATGCAAGTAGGGGTGGTAGGAGAGGTGGTATTAGTGGTGTATCTAGTAGAAGGGGTGGTCAAACAAATGGTAGAAGGGGTGGCATAAGGGGTGGTAGGAGAGGTAGTAGAAGGGGTGGCAGGAACTTAAGGGATGAAGAAGAAACTAATATAACCAAAGAGGTATTATGTGTAGTTTAATATATTAATGTATATTTCATGTATGGTAGGCTTACCTATTCTTATGTAGGAGTATTGTGACATAATGACTGAAGAAGCTTTGAGACAAGCAAATCAGGAGGAAGATATTTCCAATAAGACAGACAATGTTCAGCAACTGTTTCATGATTTAGAATATGAAAACCAACCATGGGAATCTGAAGATGAAGAAAATGTCATACCTGCTGAAGTTGAAGATGTGTCTCAAGATCCAGTTGTTGAACCATCTTAACATATTCATGAAAACCAAGAGTTTGACGTGGAGGATACCCCACAGATTGATGTATCTCAAGATCCATTTGTTGAACCAACTCATGATGACAATACTTTGAAGAGGAAAGCACTGAAGATGAGGCCCAAATCTACAAAGGATTTTGAAGAAGAAACTGACATTGAATATATTCCTGAAGATGGTGTTGGTTGTTCTGCAACAAAGCCAGTGAATCTGTAATCAATTTGTGTAATGGTAGGTGGATTGGGTTGGTTAGAATTGATGTATTTTGTGTTACTTAATGGTTGGTTAGAACTAATACTGGTAGTTTGACACTTTTGACCCATGTGGTCCATGTGGCTTGGTCTGTTTTGTTTAGTGGCAAACATCTTTTGACCCAAGTGGGTTGTTTCCTATGGTATGGATATTGCTGCATTTCTTTATTTTCTTTTGCTGTTTTCTAAGTTGTGCAAGTTGGTGGTGTATTCATATAAAGAAAAATGGGTGGTGTAATTGATTCCCTTGGTTAATGGGAGAGAATATAGTGTATTGTCTTCTAAATGAAGATGCATTTACAGGCTTTGAGACAAATAAAAACCATGTTCCAATGCTTGTAGCATATCACAAACTGTAGACAAAACAATGGGTACTTCAAGCAAAATTCAATGCTCATATCATTTCGGTCATATATAGTTGAGTCAAACAAATGGTTTACTACCAAATTTTTTGCTATAAACCGAAGACCCTTGCCAACACTTTATGATCACAACAAAACTGAGTATTCTAATTGCAACAATAAAAATTTTCAAGTGAAGAGGATAATGTAATTCATGTCTCAACCAACTCAAGCAGTGATGGCGTGAATGTGGCACTGGATACTGACAATGACAGTGATGCTGATAATTTCCAACCTTTCTTAACCTTGGATAGTGTCAGGATCGTTTAGGTTGTATAAACCCAAAGCACGTCAAAGAAAGATCTGGATCTATCAAGGAAGTTCAGCAACATATGAACACCTTGATATTACAAGTTTGTCGAACACACAAATATTGTATAATGATAAACAATTAAGAACAATAATGTATGTCGAATATTAAGCCTCAATTATATTGAATAATGTGAATCAATACAACGTGTTTTCTATTGTTTACAAGGATCTATATTTATAGACCTTGAGGCTACCCTATCTACAATAGGAAACATCTAATAAAGGAATTACAATTTTATTTTAATTGTAATGCTAAACTTGCGTATAATTCCATAATGAACTTGAAGCAGTAGAAACACCAGCAGCAGTAATGAGTATAGGCAGTAGTAATAGTCTTGCAGTAGTAATAATATTCTTCAGTATTAACAATCTTCATGCAGTATTAATATCTTCAGTCCGTAGCAATGAAGCAGTACTTATCAGCAGTAGTAACAAGCAGTATTAATGAAATTAAAACTAATTTAACTAAGTTTCAATACAAACAATCTCCCCCTAACTTGAACTTTTATTACTAATGAAAGTACAAGTTTTTATACAAAAGTTAACTACTTTAGATTACAAAATACTATTACTCTTCTCTTTGATTTGCCTCCTTCTCTTCTGCTTCTTTTGCCAACTCTTCATTCAGTTGCCCCATAATTCTTCACACGAGCTCATGTGCCATTCTGGAAGCGATTAAACCATGTCTAACTTTGATCATCTCCTTCAGTGTTCTCAACCCCAGATCATACCTTCTGTGACGTCCCGTCAATTTGAAGTGCTTATATTACCGATATCGTTTATATTTTTTTTGCAATTTGATTCGACCCTTGTATTTCGTTTTTTTTTACTCACGATTTATTGTTATTGAGTATCGGGTTTATGTGATTATTTTGATTCGTCCCCTGAGACGTAAGATTATGTTTGTCTAGTGCCAGATAGTTAGTATGCTCATGGTAATAAGTTAGAAGGTTTATGCCAATTTTTTCGGTTAACGTATTCTTTATATTCGGGATATCGTGCTTTTGCGCTTGTTTATCGTTTACCAAAATCGTGCGTATCTCGAATCCAAAATTTAAAATTTATCATTTAATGAATCAAGATACCAAGAATACTTATAATGAACTTGCCTAAGTTCATTTAGAATCAAACGGGAACTCCTAACGATCGAAAATGCCTAACGACAGCGGAATCGGGAAGTCTGCCGAACCAGCCGTCCAGCCAACAGCTGGCAGAGCTTCAGCCGGCGGCTGAGCCCCTCCAGCCGGCGGCTGGATGCTGCTGATCAGATTTTTGGTGACTCATTTTTGCATGAAAAGTGAGTGGAGCCATTTGTTACAACTCGATTTGACCTCCCCAATTGCAAAAATCCCTGTCCCTAGGTGATAATATCACTTTTCTTTTCCATTTTCTTTCATTTCTTATCACAAAACACACACACACTTCCTTTTTCTCTCAAACTCTCTCCACTTTTCTTCATTTTCTTCACTCTTGCTGTAATTTCCAACCAATAATCACCAAATAAACACCATAAACATCACAACAATCGGTTCTATTCATCAAAGGAAGCAAGAGGTGGTCATCTAGTGGTGGTGTCTTTCGGTTTTTCATCATTTCCGGGTTTAATCTCCATCAAAATCTTCATCTAGTGAGCTAGATCATCATACTTTCATTTTTCTTGGGGCGGATAATCTCATCACTACACCACTGAAGTTGTTGTTCCAGATCCTTGTCAAATCAAGCGGGTGTTAAAGGTATAAATTGTTATCTTTGTGAATCTTTCGATTTCATTATATTCGTTACTCGGTTTTAGCCTTGAAAACGGTTAGGATTAATTATTAGACCAACACTCGTCGCATTTTATCGGATTGGACTGAGATTGGACAATAATGTTAAAAGCATAATCTAACCAAAGTATTGTATTAAACTTAATATGGTATTATGTATTATGAATAAGGTTTAAAATGCAATTGTTGTTAAGCGGGAAAGTGTATGAATTTTGGACGAATATTTTAAGACGCGGAAGCGCTGCCGAAATTTCATCTCACAACTTTTACGGCATTAAAACACTTATATAAATAAAATTGTATCCAAAAGTAACATGTTATACAATAACATCGTCTTTGGACTCAAAGACGCCAACGCAATCCTAAATGTCATAACATTACTTAAAACGGACATTTTTAAACCTCTTTGCGATATATTAAACTTCGCCACAAATTTCGATCATCGTTTTAAATTTATCAAATATGTTTACGACAAACTTTATAAAATGGTTTTGAAAGGGTATTTTACTCTAATTATTTTGGTAAGATAAGACCTCAAATTATTCAAAGTGTCAAATTGGACTTTTAATAAGACTTTGACTTTTAATAAGTTAACATAATTGACATTTGACTTTTATAAAGTCAACATCTTTAATCTTGGTCAATCTAATGAACATTGGTATTAATATTCTTTTCGACTCGGAGTTATCACTTGTTTCCAACGGTCGCTGTTGACGTGAAAGATCGATAACTTGCCGATCGGCCCTTTTCTGGCGCGGAACATCGTCTTTTTAATCTGTCATCCTTATTCGACTTATTAATCGTTGGAATATAATATTAAACTTAATCTTAACCGACAAGGCTAAACCGAACTATACTTATAGAGATACTGAGACTATATTATTTACTGTTTTAGCGGGCACTTAGACGGTGGAGTTGTAACACTGTGATTTCTTTACCCGAGATTTGCTGAAGTTGTATTGTGAGTTATTTGTAGCCATCGTCTTAATTACTTTTAGGGCTGTAAAGCGTACTTTAAAATTTGTCTGTTTAAATAGTAGGCGTAATGTATATTTTGACTGCTTAAATGTTAGACGTCATCTTGTCTGCTTAAATGTTAAACGTCATCTTTTCAGCTTAAAGGTTAGACGTCATCTTGTCTGCTAAATGTTAGACGTCATCTTGTCTGCTAGATGTTAGACGTCATCTTGTCTGCTTAATGCTAGACGTTATCTTGTTTACTAAATTGCTAGACGATATCGTATATCTTGCCTACTAAATTTCTAGACGTTGTTGTATTTCTTGTCTGCTTAATCGTTAGACGCTATTGATTTCCTTATTACCTAAGAGAATAGGTCTACCTTATAAACTTGTCGTTGGGTCAACTTTTACTTAAAATTGAGAATAATTCACCAACATGTTGTTGATGTCGTTTTTAACGCTTTGCAGGAAATTGAGAGTTTCCGTTGATCATGCCATAGTTGTTTCTGGATCGCTTGCTCTTGCGAAATTTGAATTTGTAATGATATTGTAATTTCCTCGACGATCCGTTTGCTGATTTCTTTCGAAGTTGTATTTGTATTTGGCTTCTTACCGTCTTTGACTCATTAATGTATTTTGTAACATTTGGCATGATCTATATTATTTGATGTTTTGTTTATCGGTTATATTGTTGTAATCTTGACTCTTGATATTATAACTGGAACACCTCGTGTTTCCGCTTTAAGCGGGGTGTGACAGAAGTTGGTATCAGAGCCAAAGGTTATAGCGAACCGGGTGATTTAAACTGAGTAAATCACTTGGACTATGACCATAGGCTTTTTAAATCGATTTTACGCTGACTGCAATGTGTGCACTATTTTTCATACGGGTTTATCTTCACGTTTGTTATTTTGGCGTTGGCCTTGTTTTCGTGTCGCACACATTTGCTGATCGAGTTTTCTTCCTTTTATTTTTAGGACGATGGCACCTAAGAGGAGAGTTGCGACACGAAGTTCCGCGCGACGTGCTACTGCGAACGAGAGGGCTAACACTTCGAACGCGAGAGCTAATACGTCCAATGCGAGAAGGAACAACGTGGAAAACGATACGACTCCTGACATGGCACAGATGATTGCTCAACAGCTAGCGGCAATGATGCCCGAGCTTATAGCTCAACTGAGGGAGGGCACAGCCCAAGGAACTGGTGGTGGTTCGGGTTTTGGAAATCCCGAGCCGATTGTTAATAATGATGGTCCTGAAGTTGTGATTAATGGATCGGGTAAAGCATAGAGCTCGACTCAACGTGCTGGATGCACAATGAAGACCTTCATGAGCTGCAAGGCCCCAGAGTACAGAGGCAATGAGGGAGCGACTGGAACGCTTCAGTGGATGGAAAAGCTAGAGTCTATTTTCGATGATGTTGATTGTGCGGACAAAGATCGAGTCCGTTTTGCTGCGTTTGTATTTCAAGGTGCGACTCTGACATGGTGGAATTCGATTGTGAATGTACGAGGCCGAGCCGAAATTAACACGATGACTTGGGAGCAGTTAAAGGAGCTAATGATTTTTGAGTATGTACCTGAATCTGAGATTCAGAAGTTGGAGGATGAGTTGTGGAACTTGACCATGATTGGGTCCGACATTCAGGGGTACACCTCGCGTTTTCACGCTTTGTCCCAGTTGGTACCACACTTGGTCCGAATCGAGCCCAAGAGAATCGGTCGCTACACTCATGGTTTGCCCCAGGCCATTCGTAAGGGCGTCCTTTCCAACAAACCAAGCACCTTCCAGAGCGCGGTTGAGATTTCAACGACGTTAACCCATAACGCGGTCCGTGATGTCGAGCTAGCCCCAATAGTAGTTAAGCTAAACTCCGAAGGGAAACGAGGTGGTGAAGACCGTTATGGTGACTCGTAGAAGAGAGCTAGGAGGCAGGATACTCCTCAAGATGTGCAAGCATATGCAATGGTGGCTCCGAATGTCCAGGGTAGACCTCCCAAGTGCGATCGGTGTGGTAACCCCCATGCCAAGGAGATAAAGTGTTGGGTGTGCGGTCGGTGTAAGAAACTTGGGCACACCGAGAAGTTTTGTAAGATCCCGAAGGGCAATTGTTATGAGTGTGGTTCTCCTGAGCATCTTAGGAACAACTTTCCCGACTTAACTCCATCCGGTACAAATACTTTTCTTATCTAAGTTCAACCTGCATTTATCCAATTTGATTTTTGATGCTTGGTCTTATTATCGTCGTGTTGCACACTTCCCTTTTCACTTCCTAGTATTTTCGTTTTCTTTTTACGCCTCTTTTGCGTTGGAACGGAAGGAAGCTCCTATCAGCAAAGAATTCGATGAGACGAGGTTGTCCTACGAGTGCGATTTCGAGAGGTTCGACCCCGCATGTTGATTCGACTTAGTAATCATTGTTGCAATACCAAACTGTATTCAAGACTCTTCAAAAATTATTTCATGAACTTTTAAACTTTAGTGGATTAATTTCGCGATTGCATGGTTCATTATGAACTACGAGTAATTTGGCCAACTACGCCTAGTTTGGAATAAGTTATGCAAGACCGGAACGTAATTGCTATTGTTAACAGTTTTCGAGTCAATAATTCTCAATTCTACTGCTTTCCCAATTATAGTCCGTCATTCAAAGAGTTTCAGATCTGATGCGTTAAGACTATGATTTTCGTACGTCTACACCCTTAGCGTTTTCCTTCCAGATAGAGTTAGACGTTGCAGGAGATATTTCGAGGACGAAATTCTTTTTACTGGGGGAGGCTGTGACGTCCCGTCAATTTGAAGTACTTATATTACCGATATCGTTTATATTTTATTCGCAATTTGATTCGACCCTTGTATTTCGTTTTGTTTTACTCACGATTTACTCTTATTGAGTATCGGGTTTATGTGATTATTTTGATTCGTCCCCTGAGACGTAGGATTATGTTTGTCTACTGCCAGATAGTTAGTATGCTCATGGTAATAAGTTAGAAGGTTTATGCCAATTTTGTCGGTTAACGTATTCTTTATATTCGAGATATCGTGCTTTTGCGCTTGTTTATCTTTTACCGAAATCGTGCGTATCTCGAATCCAAAATTTAAAAGTTATCATTTAGTGAATCAAAATACCAAGAATACTTATAATGAACTTGCCTAAGTTCATTTAGAATCAAACGGGAACTCCTAACGATCGAAAATGCCTAACGACAACGGAATCGGGAAGTCTGCCGAACCAGCCGTCCAGCCAACAGCTGGCAGGGCTTCAGCCGGCGCTGGATGCTGCTGATCAGATTTTTGGTGACTCATTTTTGCATGAAAAGTGAGTGGAGCCATTTGTTACAACTCGATTTGACCTCCCCAATTGCAGAAATCCCTGTCCCTAGGTGATAATATCACTTTTCTTTTCCATTTTCTTTCATTTCTTATCACAAAACACACACACACTTCCTTTTTCTCTCAAACTCTCTCCACTTTTCTTCATTTTCTTCACTCTTGCTGTAATTTCCAGCCAATATTCACCAAATAAACACCATAAACATCACAACAATCGGTTCTATTCATCAAAGGAAGCAAGAGGTGGTCATCTAGTGGTGGTGTGTTTCGGTTTTTCATCATTTCCGGGTTTAACATCCATCAAAATCTTCATCTAGTGAGCTAGATCATCATACTTTCATTTTTCTTGGGGCGGATAATCTCATCACTACACCACTGAAGTTGTTGTTCCAGATCCTTGTCAAATCAAGCGGGTGTTAACGGTATAAATTGTTATCTTCGTGAATCTTTCGATTTCATTATATTCGTTACTCGGTTTTAGCCTTGAAAACGGTTAGGATTAATTATTAGACCAACACTCGTCGCATTTTATCGGATTGGACTGAGATTGGACAATAATGTTAAAAGCATAATCTAACCAAAGTATTGTATTAAACTTAATATGGTATTATGTATTATGAATAAGGTTTAAAATGCAATTGTTGTTAAGCGGGAAAGTGTATGAATTTTGGACGAATATTTTAAGACGCGGAAGCGCTGCCGAAATTTCATCTCACAACTTTTACGGCATTAAAACACTTATATAAATAAAATTGTATTCAAAAGTAACATATTATTCAATAACATCGTCTTTGGACTCAAAGACGCCAACGCAATCCTAAATGTCATAACATTACTTAAAACGGACATTTTTAAACCTCTTTGCGATATATTAAACTTCGCCACAAATTTCGATCATTGTTTTAAATTTATCAAATATGTTTACGACAAACTTTATAAAATGGTTTTGAAAGGGTATTTTACTCTAATTATTTTGGTAAGATAAGACCTCAAATTATTCAAAGTGTCAAATTGGACTTTTAATAAGACTTTGACTTTTAATAAGTCAACATAATTGACAATTGACTTTTATAAAGTCAACATCTTTAATCTTGGTCAATCTAATGAACATTGGTATTAATATTCTTTTCGACTCGGAGTTATCACTTGTTCCAACGGTCGCTGTTGACGTGAAAGATCGATAACTTGCCGATCGGACATTTTCTGGCGCGGAACATCGTCTTCTTAATCCGTCATCCTTATTCGACTTATTAATCGTTGGAATATAATATTAAACTTAATCTTAACCGACAAGGCTGAACCGAACTATACTTATAGAGATACTGAGACAATATTATTTACTGTTTTATCGGGCACTTAGACGGTGGAGTTGTAACACTGTGATTTCTTTACCCGAGATTTGCTGAAGTTGTATTGTGAGTTATTCGTAGCCCTCGTATTAATTACTTTTAGGGCTGTAAAGCGTACTTTAAAATTTGTCTGTTTAAATAGTAGGCGTAATGTATATTTTGTCTGCTTAAATGTTAGACGTCATCTTGTCTGCTTAAATGTTAAACGTCATCTTGCCTGCTTAAAGGTTAGACTTCATCTTGTCTGCTAAATGTTAGACGTCAACTTGTCTGCTTAATGCTAGACGTTATCTTGTTTGCTAAATTGCTAGATGATATCGTATATCTTGCCTACTAAATTTCTAGACGTTGTTGTATTTCTTGTCTGCTTAATCGTTAGACGCTATTGATTTCCTTATTACCTAAGAGAATAGGTCAACCTTATAAACTTGTCGTTGGGTCAACTTTTACTTAAAATTGCGAATAATTCACCAACATGTTGTTGATGTCGTTTTTAACGCTTTGTAGGAAATTGAGAGTTTCCGTTGATCATGCCATAGTTGTTTTCGGATCGCTTGCTTTTGTGAAATTTGAATTTGTAATGATATTGTAATTTCCTCGACGATCCGTTTGCTGATTTCTTTCGAAGTTGTATTTGTATTTGGCGTCTTACCGCCCTTGACTCATTAATGTATTTTGTAACATTTGGCATGATCTATATTTTTTGATGTTTTGTTTATCGGTTATATTGTTGTAATCTTGACTCTTGATATTATAACTGGAACACCTCGTGTTTCCGCTTTTAGCGGGGTGTGACACCTTCTTTCAACCAGATAGAATTATATAGCTCCATGCCTTCTAACTATTGAATAGACTCCGCTTCTTTCATATAAGTACCATATGATCACAGGGTTATTAACTCCTCCTTTCTTGAATGCTGGATTTACCATCTCTGCTTCAGTATTAAACATCCCATTCAGCCAATCCATTG
Organism: Senecio squalidus; assembly: GCA_910822075.1. Taxonomy (NCBI): domain Eukaryota; kingdom Viridiplantae; phylum Streptophyta; class Magnoliopsida; order Asterales; family Asteraceae; genus Senecio; species Senecio squalidus. Next base: position 16,381,889 of record CAJVGC010000432.1, on the reverse strand, counting down.
CCATGTCAGTCCCTGAGCAAGTACCTATAAATCGAGAATACTTTCTTACTCCAATGTCATATAGGCGCTGAATGTCTTTTCTAGAGAAATCCCAGATTATTCTGTAGAAAGCAGGTAGAACACTCTTCTTCTTGTCTAATCTAGTGACCATGTAAGCAGTCTTGTTTGGTCCACCAACATACTCCCAGTCTATAATTTTAGGCAGTTCCACAACCAGAGGTTCAATTCGTAGTCCTTCCTCATGTACTATAAGAGCTGAGAAGTCATCTTCAGAGATTTCAACATCTCCTTCCTTCTCTTCAATTGAAACATTGAGTGGCTCTGTTTTGACAGGTACTACCACACTTGGACTTCTTTCAGCAGTAGTTGAAGCACTAGGAATGTCACTTTGTCTTTGCCTTTTCATTGGAACTCTAGGAGAATGTGACTTCTTTCTCTTCAACTGGTGTGGCTGGATAGGCTTGACTAGAGCAAATGGATTATGAATTTCATTCCCTTGGGCATCAACATTGCTCTTCCAGTCTCTTGAGCACTTTTCATAGATCTCTCCAACTCAAATTGTTCTTGATTTTGTTGTTTTGTTAGTTGGATCTTCTTAATATTGTCCTTATTCTTCTCCTTTTCTACCAGTGCAAGCAGATTTCCTATCTTCATTGGGCCTAGTGATTTTCCATTGTAACCCTTTGATTTTAAATAGGCCATGAATTTCTTCTTGTCTCCTGCGAGATTTTCTTGTGTGGTCTGTTTCTTTACAACCTTTCTTTTCTTCTCAACTTCTTCCTCTCTCCTTATCTGAGCTAATTCCTTTTCCTGCTCAGCTAGTAAGAACAAGTGTTCTTGTTTCAACATCTCAATTTTCTCCAACTCAGCTTGTTAAAGTTTTGTATGAATTTCTTTAATGGTCTCAGGGTCAGTACCCACATCCAATTCTTCAGAAGCTAGTTGAAAGGCAGCTAGCTCAGCCAATTTCTCTTCTCTTTCCTTCATCTTCTTTTCTTTATATTTCTTACTTTCCTCAACCACTATTTTCTTTCCCTTTGCCTTTTCAGCTGGTTCAACTTGTGGTCTTGGCCTAGGAATGAAAGTTGTATGAGGAGGAATTATTGGTCTCATACCTGTAGGAGTAGATGGATCATTGATGAAGTCAACTCCTTCAACCATTTTTGTACTATGAGCTGAAGTAGGAATTTCAACTCCCTTTTATTTTGGTCTAGAAGCTTTCTCTTTCTTTCTCTGCTCAATAATGTTACTTCTTTCCAACTTTAGAAGCTCTGCAGCAGCTGCTTGATCATCAAGAGTCTGAGAGAATGCTGCAGTAGTAACTGTGGTTGCTTCTGTGAAGATTGCAGTTGTAGCTTCTCCTATAGGAATTGACAACGATGGAGTTTAGTAGGAATAAGGCTTGCAGTAGAAATGAGAGTAGAAACTGTTGGAGCAGTAGAAACAAGGTCTTCCGTAGAAATGAACTCTTCAGTAGAAATGATGACTGTGTCAATTGAAGTAGTAGGAATCACTTCTTCATCTTGAATCTTTTCTGCCTCCATTTCCTGCTCCCCCTCAAGCATATGCTCCTCCTTATCTTTAACCTCAATATCAACATCCATCTTTTCCCTCTCCACCTCAGTATCAACCTCTTTTTTTTGCTCTGAAGTAGCAGTAATCATTGTATCATCACTCCTTCTCTCCTCCTCCCCCTTGACTACAACATCAGTCTCTTATTTTGTTGACAAAACATCATCAATTTCTTTCTCCCCCTTTTTGTCATCAGTTGGGGTGTCATCTGAATAAGAAGAAGAGCTGGATGGTCTTGGAGATGTTCCAATACTCCTGCTGGTTGGTTGTGGCTTCATTAAGAATTCTGACAGTTGTCTTTGTTGCTCAACCAGATGAGGGACCAACGTTGTTAACGTTGCAAGTTCCTCCCCTTGTTTGTCAACCTTAACAAAGAACGCGGCACACATTTCCATCAATTCTAAAGGAGTATAGTTAAATCTATCCTCACTCCTTTCCTGTTGGGTACCAACAGGTGGTAGATTATAGGATGTAGAGGGATCCTTCTTCCTAGAAGAAGCTTGTCCCTCCCCCAAGGTTTCTTGGCACCTGGGACCACTTTCTAAAGATGCCACAAAAGCAGCATCCTTAGGGTGTGTTGCCGTGGGTTGGGTCTTAAAGATGTTTATACTGTTATGTGCCACAATAGAAGAAGTAAGAGCAACAGTAGTAGGATCCCTTCCCATATGGTCACCCCCTCCTTATAGACCACCTCAGTGAGCCTGGGAGAAAGCTCAGTGTGTTACCATATAATATCCTCACCTGAAGATTGTCCAGGTAAGGGAGTGGATATTTTTGGAGTAGGTTTTAGGCTTAAGAGACTGAGGAACTCTCTTAGCCTTTCTTGTGAAAGTAGCAATAATTGGAGTGGTGTGAAGAGGTGTAGAAGAAGAAGGTGCAGTCACAAAAGTGGTGACTATGGGTTCAGTTAAAACTGGAGGAATGCTCTCAGTAGAAACTGGAGGAACACTTACAGTAGAAACTACAGTAGTTGCCTCAGTATGAATAGCTGCAGTACTTGCACTAGAAACTACAGAGGTACTAGCTGTAGAAACATGAACAGATGGGGGTTGAGACAGAGGTAAAGTTACTTGTCTCTAATCTGTGGCAGTTGTTACCACCACCATTGTTGAGAATAATGGTGTAACATTGTTTGAAAAACCTTTGTTTTGCCGTCTCATGTTTGCAAACACCTTTTTCCCATGAGAGTGGGCAGGAAAAACATTTTGGGATCTTGAAAGATCCATGATTTCACAGTTTAAGATATGGTGAAAGAATTTTGGGTACATTAAAAAATTTTGTTTAGGTTGACCCATGTTCCACAACATACCATCAAAGATTAATTTTGAAAAATCGAAGGTCTGGTTTGTAGCAAGACAAACCATGGCAGTAGCCAAGGAATAACTTGCTTCATTCCAGCCTGTTCTCTTTTGTGATATGCATTGTTGTAAAGTATGCATAAAGTATTTCAATTGAGGGGATAGCTTAACTTTTAGAAAAGTTGTGGTATTTAAATCCCCCTCATATCCCATTCTTTGGAAGTTTTCAAAAATAGTTTCAGAAGGTAAGGAGCTTATACCTTCTCCATTATTAAGTTGAAGATGTGTTCTGATGGTTGCTTCTGAAATTGTGACCTCATTACCATCCACGGTGGCATTGATAACTGGTACTTCCCCTTATGAAGATACCACAACAGTTTCCCAGAATACTCGAATGTGATCTTCATGGATTTATGGATTTAATGTCAGAGCAAATTTAATATGGGACTGCTTCAAGAAGTCTATAATCGGATGAAATCTATGTTTTCTTTGTTCTTTTTAAAACAGGCAACCATATTGTGACTTTCATAGAATTGTATGTCTGCCATTGTTGTTTAATTGGAAGAATTTTATGGAACAGTTGAAGAAAACTTGATTTTGAGTTGCAACGCGTACTTTTGAGAAATTAGGGTTCTTGAGGTGAACAATTTAATTAATAGAAAGATTAAACTTAAACCCTATTTATATGATTAAGATTGTAACAACTGGGCGAGTTGGATTAGACCCGCGTTGTGTAAATGCCACGAGTTTAAAAAGACTGAACGCCCGTCGGAGTTTAAATTTTGAGGTCCAACCACAAAACGCCACGTGTTAAAAGTTAGTTGCAACTTGAGGTTTGACTTGTCAACGCAGTATTAACAGAGTAATCTTATTAATTAAGAAAACTCTGTAGTACTAATCGTTGCAGTATTAACAAATAAGGTCGTAGTAATTAGGTTGTTTACAGTAGTAATGACACTGACGGACCGTATTAACCGGTCTGGCAGTAGTAATGAACATTACTTCCAGTTTTAACCATTCAAGCACTATTAACAAAACTATGGGCAGTAGTAGTGAAACCTTCCCGTAGTAATGAAGATACGTGCCGTACTAATAAGACTTTGGCCAAAATTTATTTCTACTGTTAATTTTGAAGTAGTAACATAGTACAATACTAAAAAGTAAGGCGCTTGATTTATGTTAAGGTTACTACTGCTTTACTCGAAGGGACATAACTTGAGATATTTAACAGTCTAATTAATATGAGTTAATCCATGTTGATCATGCCAATACTGGTAATCAAGAATGTAAATCTTCCCATATCAAAAGCTTTTGTGAGAAGATCAGCAAGCAGAGTATCAGTATGGACTTTTTCAACATGAATCAACTTCTTTTCATTACAGTCTCTTATAAAGTGATATCTTATCTCAATGTGATTGGTCTTGGAGTGCTTCACCGGATTTTTGATGATGCTGATTGTGCTCTTGTTGTCTATGAATATTGGAGTGTTCATGAATGCATATCCATAGTCCATTATCTGATTTTGTATCCACAAGACTTGAGCACAGCAACTTGATGCATCAATGTATTCAACTTCTGTTGAGGAAGTGGAAATTGTTGTCTGCTTCTTGCACTGCTAAGACACCAACCTTGATCCTAGGAATTGACATCCTCCTGTGGTAGATTTCTTGTATAAAATTTCACCACCATAATCACTGTCAGTATAAGAAATTAAATTAAAGGATGAGTCTTTAGGATACCATAGACCTAAGTTAGGTTTGCCCTTCAAGTATCAAAATATTCTCTTGACTGCAATGAGATGAGACATCTTAGGTCTAGTTTGATATCTTGCACACACACAGACTCCAAACATGATGTCAGGTCTTGAAGCTGTGAGGTACATAAGTGAGCCTATCATAGACCTGTAGTTGTGGATATCTCATCCTCCCCCTCAAGATCTGCAGTCAGCTGTCTGTGAGTCTCCACAGGGGTGCTTGCTACCTTTGCTTCCAAGAAACCAAATTTGGTGAGAATATCTTTCACATATATGGACTGGCTGATGAAGAGTCCATCAGGCTTCTGTTTGACTTGTAGGCCTTGAAAGAAGGTTAATTCTCCCATTGAGCTCATTTGAAACTTAACATGCATCAACGTTTCAAAGTCTCTACACAAGTCTTCATTGGTAGAGCCAAAGATGATGTCATCCACATAGATTTGAACTAGAAGAATGTCTGAGTTAACCTTTTTGATAAAAAAAATGGTCTTATCTATTGTTCCTCTTTGGAAATTGTTTTTAAGAAGATACTCTGAGATTGTCTTATCTATGGTCTTATCTAATGCCCATAGAGAGCTTTGTCCAGTTTGTTGCTACAAGGGCAAAGACATCTTCATAATTTATTCCTTCCTCTTGAGTGTATCCTTGAGCCACTAGTCTGGACTTATTCTTGATGACTATGCCCCTTTCATCTTTCTTGTTTCCGAAGATCCACCTTGTTCCAATGACTTTATTTCCAGGAGGGAGTTTAACCAATTTCCAAACATCCTGGATTTTGAACTTGAGTAGTTCGGCTTGCATAGATTCAATCCAGTTTGGATCAAGAAGAGCTTTTTGTATTTTCTTTGGTTTCCATTTGTGATAGAAAGCATGCAAATAAACAAGTTTTTATATCCTTCAGTGGGTCCTTTGGGGGCTTGGTTTGACTCCTTGTCTCCATAGAGATGTCAAATTCACCAATGATTTGAGATGGTGGATGATTTTTGTGGATACGGAAAGTTGGTATCTTTTCTACTCTTAAGTCGGCATCCAGATTTGTATCATTGATATCTGGCATTGCATAGCCATGGTAAGGATCAGAATTTGGAGAAGTGCTCTTTGGAGTAGACATTTTATCTTCACCTCTTTAATTTCTTCAGAAACTATTTCTTCAACTCCTTCCTCATTTTCTTCTACCAGTTGAGGGACACCATTTGATCTTAGGAATGGTTCTGTGGTAGAGAGTGGACTTTCTGGAGTGGGAGAGCTGCCTTCCCCAGGAGTAAAGTTGCTTCTATTATTGGGAACCTTGGTAAAGCCTCCTTTTCAATTACCTTTTCTACTGTTTCTAAGTTTGGAGAGGATCTTCTTGAGAGACAGGAAGATAAACATACTCCATGACATCCAGTCGTTCAGTACCAATTACTTTTGGTGTTGCAGTAGAAACGGGGTCAGTAGTAAGAGGAGCAATAGGAATAGAAGCAGTAGGAATAGGAGCAGCATTAACGGGATCAGTAGGTATAGATGCGGATTGATGGAAATCAAAGTTGAAATCCAAGGATTTGGTTAAGGCATCCAAATCAAAAATCCATTTTGGTCCTTGACCCTTAGTGTTGGGGGTCTTTTCATTGAAGGTAACATTTGAACTTTCTTCAATAATATTGGAATTGTGATTGTAAACACGATAAGATTTGCTTTGTGATGAATATCCAACAAAGTATCCTATATCTGCCTTGCTCTCAAACTTAGCAAGATGGTCCTTTGAGTTAAGAATTTTACAAGGACACCCAAAAGCTCTTAAGAAACTTATCAAAGGCTGTCTCTTGCGTAGAAGCTCATAAGGAGTCTTGTTTTGGGACTTGACTAAGAGGACTCTATTCTGCAGATAGCAAGCAGTATTAACTGCTTCTGCTCGAAAGAAAATGGGTAAGTTGGAGTCTTCCAGCATACTTCTAGCAGCTTCAATGAGGGTCCTTTTTCTTCTTTCAGCTACTCCATTTTGTTGTGGAGTTCGTTTAACACTGAATTGTCTTTCTATCCCCTTCTTCTCACAAAATTCATTCATCACTTGGTTCTTGAACTCTGTCCCATTATCACATCTGATCTTCTTCACTTTCAGATTGATTTGATGTTCCACTTTGGTGATTAATGAGATGAGTAACTGACTGGTCTCATCTTTAGTTGCAAGTAAATACACCCATGTATACCTTGTGTAGTCATCAGTGATAACAAGGCAATATGATTTCTTAGCTATACTTTTTACATTTGTGGGTCCAAATAAATCCATATGGAGCAGGTGTAAAGGAGTATTGATGGTGTTGATTTCCTTGGTCTTGTGAGACAACTTGTGTTGCTTTCCCTTCAAGCAAGCCACACAATTGTCATTTAGAGAGAATTGATTTGTTAGGAAAACCAAATCGGTGTTAGTTTGCAACTTCTTTTCCAACTCAATGATCTTTTTATCAAGGGTAGACCGAGATAAAGAATGTACCTCTGCGACTTTGGCATGCGATAACGTCGATAAAAATTCTCGTGCACGTGTAGAAACATTTCGTTTTCGATCCAATCTTTCATGACCGTTCCAATTATTAGGAGACAATCTTTTCCCCGTGTCTTCACACAATTTCTCTAGCTCCTCTAATTTTGTCCAAGCTTGATCCGGAGAACAATAAAATGTAAGTCCGTCATCGTTGTCGATTGTGAGATCCACAATATTTCCGGTAAAATCTTTCTTCATAATGCAAATTTGATGGCGAAAATCCCTGAAAAGTTGAAGAAAAATTTCTCAATGTTGAGAATTTGATGAAAAATCCGGATAATCTTCACCCGTGGTATCTCTCGCTTGTACAATCTTTTTCCCGAAGCTTGGTGAACCAATCGAGTACAATAACACCGTTGAATACGCTTTTCAATTTCGATTCTGGAAATATAAATCTCGGATTTTTCCGATGCTTGAATCTTGTCAAAATTCGTCGCGTAAGCTTAACCGGTATCCGAAAACAGTCGGGAAAAATAAAAATCGCTCTCTTTAAAAAAGTTCTTATATTTCGATTTCGTCTCTAACGTGAAAACGTGGAATCGCGAAACTTTAGTTTTTTTTTCGAGAAATGTCGAAACCCCTCGTTTCAACTGATCGTGATCGTTTTATACTCTTTGTAAAATTTTCTGTTCGTATTATAGTTCGACTTGGTGTACATTAAAGATGTATTCGACTAAACTTGAAATCTGTTCGTGTAGGGTATTTCGTGTTAGTTCAAGTTCTGTTCGTGTAGTGTGTTCGAATAGTGGATTCGAATAAAGAGTTCGTATAGGTTAACTTTCTGTTCGTTCTTAACTTATCCGAGATACTCCTAGTTGTTTGCTTGAGAATCCTAGTCGAGTGCCGAGTATCACTTAGTTCGTTTACCACTTTCCCTAGTCGAATTCCTAGTAATTCGAATACTTGTAAATTTTACCCTTTACAAGAATGCACTTGTAGTTCGTGTATGTTGATATACCAGTCGAATGGTGTACTAGTCTAACACACTTAAAATCCTAGTCTAATGGACTACTCTAACCAGTTGAAATCCTAGTCTAACCAGCTGAAATCCTAGTCTAATGGACTAGTCTAACCAGTTGAAATCCTAGTCTAATGGACTAGTCTAACCAGTTGAAATCCTAGTCTAATGGACTAGTCTAACGTGTTGAAATACTAGTCGAATGGACTAATTCGTGTTGGTTCCAGTCGAATGAACGGGTACTTTTGAGAGTATCCCGCTCTGATAGCAATTGTAGGTTCTGATCAGGTTAGAGAGAGAAATTATTCTAGAGAGAGAAAGTATGATTTATCAATTAAGCATAATCTCTTCAACATTACACACACCCCACACTCCTATTTATAGGAGTGTGGGGACTTTACAAAGACTTCTCACATATTACAATTAAGCCCCTAACAACGACTACAAAAAAAAAGTTATGAATATTCTATTCCTAACATACGTCCTCAATCAGAACTTCATCATAATTGATTGGATCAAGTTTGAATGATTCTGTTGGAGGTTTCTGTGTGATTGGGATTCTAGGTTTATCTAAAGATGGAGGGATATAGTTTTGATTAAATGGTGGGGCTACTTCTTTATAACCTAATCCAGCTTTTACTTTTCCATAGATTTGTTGTTGAATAAGGTTATTAACATATTTGGAAGCATGTTCTAGTTTCCCTACATTTAACTCAACTTTATCTTTTTCCTCAACTAATCTTTTGATTTCCTCCCTAGCATCCTGAAGCTTAACTAATAGATCATCTCTCTTCCATTCAACCAAATTAATCTTTTCCTGATAACTTAACTCATTAGTTTTGTAAGACTTAATTTGATTTTCTAGATTCTATATCCCCCTAGCAGCTGATCTTTTTTTTTTCTAATGTTTTAATGGAGTCACATAACAATTGATTATGATTTCTATATTTAGACATGACTTCCTTACAATCATTAGAACAAAGTTTGGAATTTACCTCAGCCATGAGAGACGATGTTGTTGTGTCCTTCGAAGATGCATCAATAGCCATCAATAATTGAATAAGATTGGATTCTTCAGTTGTTTCTTGTGTATCTTCATCCCAGTCATATCCAAGAACATCTTCATCGGTGGCAGTAGAAACAGGATCAGTAGAAACACCAGCTACAGTAGTATCATCTTCTTCAGTATTAACAGCAACTGCAATGCATGCATGGGGAGCAGTAGAAACCGTCTCAGTAGAAACAGATGTAGTATCAATTATAACCGCCATTAACACTCTGTTTTGAATGGTTTCTTCTGCTAGGTCATTCCAATCATACCCAAATACATCTTGCGTGATTAGTGCTATTGATGTATTTTCCTGTGTGTTTCTTGAGTTGTTGACCTTTGTTTTGTTCTTACACTCCCTTGCAAGGTGACCTGGTTCACCACAGTCATAGCACTTCACCTTGCTTTTGTCAAAGGCAACTCTGTCATTGTTTCTTGGATTAAATCTTCTGCCAGTCCTTTGAACGAACCTCCTTGCCCTCAATGAAAGCATGGCCATCTGCCACTTGAGATCCATCTCTTCCTAGTCATCCTGATGAATCTACTTCAGATCTTCATTGGTTAAGCAAGAGCTTTGTGAGATAAACGCTTCAAAGGACAGATCTTCTCCACAATCATGTTGAGTTGTTCCAGCAGAAGGTGTTATAAGAGCAATATTAAAATTGTTAATACTGTTGTTGCTGTTGTTTGGGCTTCTTTGCTTCAACCTCTGCTTCAAAGACTCTAAGATCGTTGTAGAGATCGTCTAACTCTATCTCTTCTAATACATCACCCTGTCTGTATGAGAAAGTATAGATGATCCATTCATCACCCAAAGATCAGATGAATTTTCTATTAATGTCGTCTTTATCAATTCTAACTCCTGGACTTCCGAGCTCTCCAGTAAGCTTCTTGTATCTATCAAACGTCTGTGTCATTCGCTCTTCCTTCAAAGCCTTGAAATTTTCATACTCTTGCTTGAGAATAGCCTTCTTATTCTTCTTTGTATTCTTTGTTCCGCTGAATCTCTTCTCCAAGGCTTCCCATAAAGACTTAGCATTATTTTATCCTTCAAATTGAGATTGATATTCATTTGGAATAGCAATAAGCAGGATACTCAGAGCCTTTATCTATGTTTGCTTCTGTCTTCTCTCTAGATCAGTTATGGGACGAGTAACAGTTCCAGGAAATCCATCAGCTGCGAGATTTTTAATCTCTTTGTTACCATTGACGATGACATCCCATACTGTATAATCAGATAGCAGTATGTGTTGTTTGATACGTAGCTTCCAAAGATCAAAGTCATTACTATTGAGTACAGGAACTTTGTTGACTAATACGTCTGTCATGTTGTAGATTGATTTCTTCTTGGTGAGACTTCTTAGAAACTTGTAGATCAATGGATCTTGAGCACCTCATGTGCTCTAATACCACTTGTCAGGATCTTTTAGGTTGTATAAACCCAAAGCACGTCAAAGAAAGATCTTGATCTATCAAGGAAGTTCAGCAGCGGATGAACACCTTGATATTACAAGTTTGTCGAACAAACAAATATTGTATAATGATAAACAATTAAGAACAATAATGTATGTCGAATATTTAGCCTCAATTAGATTGAATAATGTGAGTCAATACAACTTGTTTTCTATTGTTTACAAGGATCTATATTTATAGACCTTGAGGCTACCCTATCTACAATATGAAACATCTAATAAAGGAATTACAATTCTATTCTAATTGTAATGCTAAACTTGCGTATAATTTCATAATGAACTTGAAGCAGTAGAAACAGTAACAACAGCAGTAATGAGTATAGGCAGTAGGAATAGTCTTGCAGTAGTAATAATCTTCTTCAGTAGTAACAGTCTTCATGCAGTATTAATATCTTCAGTCCGTAGCAATGAAGCAGTACTTATCAGCAGTAGTAACAAGCAGTATTAATGAAATTAAAACAAATTTAACTAAGTTTCAATCCCAACAGTATGTACAAGGTCAAAGCTACTAGATTTGTAAGTTCTTGCATTCACTTGGCATTTAATCTACATACTTGACCAACCTTTTTATGACCAATGTTGCAAAAAATCCCAACTCTTTTTTTTAGGGAAAACAACTTGACCAACTTTGAAGATTGTACCATCAACTTCCCCAGTCGTGATTACATCAAGGAATTCAAGCTAGTGACTCATGATGATCCTAGGAGGGAAACTTTCCACCTCCAAGCCATGTTGTGATCAAAGGGGACTGGAAGGATTTCAGGAGGTTTTATGTGACAACTGTCACTTCTCCGTCCTTAGTTAGCTTGTATGCATGTAGCTCATTACCGAAATTTGCTGAAAATTAAAAACTTTTCATTTAAAACTTCCTTGTATTTATTTTTTTGTGTTAAATGCTTTACGATACTATTGTTACATGTTATGTGTGTGATAACATTGTTGCCTTAGGTTTGCACATAGTTACTATTCCCGATAGATGAGCTTATTTCCGACTCCACACTTAATCTCGTTTAAACTTATATTCATGTTGACGTATGTGTCATTAGTCTACTATATGTCCAATTGCTTAACCTGAATACTTAATAGACTTAACCAATTAATCCAATATAAATTCTAAAAACATAATTGTTATATGTAAACTTTAGTTGATTTCGTTTTTCTTTAATCCCGAGTCATATTTCATACTTTGTTTCCTATTATTATTATTCTCGAGTCATTTTGTGAACGGAGAATCTTTATTATTTCGAGTCTAGCCGTTTTCGTTATAGCCCGATTCAAAAAAAATCATTTTGGGCATTTACTTAATCCACGACCCGTGGATTTAACCCATTTAGTGTTAGCAAATAATCCATATTATAGTTTTAACCCAAATCCATTTGTAAAACAACATATTAAACCCAACCCAAAACCCTCCTAAAACCGATACCCTTAAAACACTCCATCACCAGTCGACACTTTTGTTTTTCCAAAAACCTAATTCGATTTTCTGTTGTCCTAATTCGACTGCTGCTCCCGCCATGTTCGATCTCCAAGTTCTAGGGTCTCCCGTTATTTTCAATCATACAACATACTAGTAAGTATCTTTCAAACCCTAATTTCTTATGTATTATTCTTTTGATTTCTGATTTCTCAAATCCACCAATTCGATTCCCTGTTTAAAACAGCCTCTATTCGTGGTCATCTATTCAGGTCTTGATAGTCTCTTATTACAAGTCTAAGCCTCAAACATCTAGTGCAAGATTGGTGAGAAACCCTAAACCCTAATTTCTTCGTATAATCATATAATGGTAGTTTGATTCTCTTGAGTTGTGATTTGCATTTGGTAATTCTCTTTGAATAATCTGTGGTTATTGGATCATAATGTTGTTGTTCGAGTTCAAGTCTCAAAACTAAGGTTTCGTTTACATTAGAAAAAGTTTTCGAATAAGTTATGGTGTCGTTGGGTTGCTACTGTTTGCTGAGCAGATTTTAGGTCTGTGTTCATCGTGCTATATCTCTAAAACGATTTTGAATTAAAATATGTGGTCTAAAAGTAAATTGTAGCCCTCGGAATCTAGTTTTCAAAAATATAAGATTTATAATTTGATTCATTGTAGAACTCCCAGAATCTGCTTTTGAGTACGTGTTGGTATAATCTGAGTTTGGTAAAATAGCTGCTGTATTCACCTGTTTTGAAAAAGTCATAACTACTAAAACGTATTGAATTTTAATTAGGTATCAAAACCAAAGTTGTAGGTCTCGGAGTCTAATTTATGGGAAAATTGGCCTAGTCATCTAATTGTTTGTAAAACTCTCTAAAAATGCGATTTACTGAAGGTTGGTCAAACTGAATTTTTACGGTTATACTAGGATTAATAACTTGAACAATTGTAACGACTTAGCAAAGAAATAAATGATATTAACCAATGTTAAACAGATTATAAACAGGTGTTAAACAGATTATGAGATTATATAAAAGCCTTATCGTGTTTTAGTAGTCTAATACATTAATAACGTCTTAAGTAACAACTAGCTAACTAGCCGTTTTGAAACCATCGTAAATTATCAACTTTTAATTCAATTTAAACGATTCAAATTTCCTTGTTGTAGTACTTTTTGTCTAGTTTAAGTGCATATAATATTCGTTCATTAATTATTTCCATAACTCAAGTTGTGCAATCTAAAAATCACCTACTCGTGCGTTTGGACAGTTTGTAGTGTAAGTCTTGTATCGGGTATAACTTTTCATAACAGATCCAAATTTATCAATTCCGGACTCTACAACGTATCCCTCTGAGTCTAGTTTACATGGATATAAGATTCATCATCTAACTCTTTTCTGAACTCTAGATATGACAGTTTCCGTGTCAAGGGTACTCGCTGAATTTTTGTAACTCTTTCTTCAAAACCTACTTTGTGTAATTCGTTAACGTGTTCTATAAACTGACCATTCAAACAACTCTACTTGTGTCCTAAACGAGATTAATTTTTATTATTAGCAGACTCATAAGGATTATTACTATTTAGGGGAAAGCTCATCTATAGACGGGACTAGCTTGCGACCTACTTTCTTTACACACACTTCACTACTTGAGTACTTCTATTATTGCTATTCCAAGGTGAGTTCATTGCCCCTATGTTTTTACTGTTTTCACTTATTTGTGCAAAATTTGGGGGAGACAAAGCTTACCTAAACTACTTTTCATAATGAAATGTTTTGAGAAACAAATCAATTACTAAAGTGTAACGAAAACCTAATGCATACAAAACTGTTTTCAAACGAGATGGTTGACATACTGTGACTACATGCGTAGTGACACCCCCCCCCCCCCCCCCCCCCCCCCCCGCCCCCCATATACACTACATACATACACACTAGTAGAGTGGACTTACTAGTGACAGACAGACCATGGTGCCAAAGGGCTAAATGGTCACTACATGATTAGTCTTACTGTGTGGACCGTTCCCCACCGACCCGTAAGACATTACAGTCAGTTAACGGAACTACTGACACACACTTCCTATCGGTTAAGGTAACTACCGATACAATCAGTAATGGAATTTACTGATGTTGCTACTGTTTTACTTACTTTATGCATTAGTTACACTATTTGAACTACTATTACTATTTTGAGACTCACTTGCTATTTCAGGAAACTTTCTATAAATAGAAACTGCTTCTTATAGAAACTTACTTTGTTTGCTTACTTCATTTAAACTGTTTTACTTAAATTACTCAGTGAACTCGCTCAACCTTTGTGTTGACATTTTAAGCTTTGTTTTCAGGTAATGAGCAGGCATAGGACTTGGATATAGGAGTCGGACTCTAGATGACCTCAGGATATCTTTTGCATTTACGGACATTATTAATTATACATTTGGTTTTCATTTCGGACTTGCATGTCCAAGTATTCTTTCGTTCGTTGATAATTACATTTGAGCTTTCTTACTTGTAGTGTTTGACGATTTTCGTGTACTAAGGTTTATACCTTGAGTATGGCGACGTCATAACAATACATTATTTATTTATTCATATAGATTATATTCTTTATATTACTGTTGTGTTATGACGATCGCCAATCATGTTGCACCCTGCGTTCCGCCAATGGCGGGGTGTGACAGATTGGTATCAGAGCACATGGTTATAGAGAACTAGGTGGTTTGGCCTAGACTATAACTAGGTGTCCCTCATATAGATTCTTTCTAGGATCATTCTACTATTTCATATCGTCTCACTACTCGTACCTATCGACTTATCGCCTAAGGAAGACGGTGAACCGTAACGACTTACGACGCTGAAGGAGTTTCTATTTTATTCACTTCTCATTTCCTAAAAAAATTTCATCTCTTGTTTTTTTTATCGAATTCGACTTAAACTCTTATACTTCTACTTAAATAAAATGTAAGCGTTATCATTGTGATAATGTATACGAGAAGCAGACTTGTATGTCTATCTTTGGGTGCCTCATCTAGTTGCAGTAATGGAATCATTCTCTTATTCATTTACGACTCCACCCCTCACTTAAATTTTTTTTTTTTTTTTTCATTTCGATTTCTCGATCTTCGTACTTTCGGAATTCTATTCTACCATACGTGACGCTCTCGTGGAAGAACCTTCGTGCAGATTTGAAGATGTGAAGTTGTAGACTCGTTTGCCCTATTTTGAAGACGGTGTTATAATTTTTTGCTTATCTCGATCTATACATCCTTGAACCCTTTTCATTTATTATTATCACAAAATCGATATACCTTTCTACTTAGCAAATTGATTGAACCAGATACTAAGAGATTGTACCTATCCTTTCGGTTGTTTCATTGTTTCGAAATTCGAGGAGAAATATTAATTCTCACCATATTCTTTCGTAAAGATTCTCATATTGACACTCGGAGATACACATTCTAATGAGTAACAAATTTATGTTTCAGCAGAAAAATGTCTACTATTCTCCTATCTTGTTCGTTTTCAAATATTGGTCTCTACTACAAAACTATTTAAATGTCAAAATCTAACTACCACAGAAACCAGACCCCGAAACATTTTCACGATTTATACTAATCTACTCAAATGAAATCGCTGTCTAAACGTCTTTCTCGAGCACCACTTCAAACTCTACTACTTAATCTCGAGTTGGTCAGAACTAACTCACTTTAACTCATATTCTCTCAAGCTATGGATGGAAATGATTACGAAGCTATACGACATGCCCTCAAATCTGGATTCTTCTGTCCCTTTTTCATAATCACTGTTATTCGTGAAAATCACTCAAGCCGAAGCTAGTTCCCGATGATGCGAACGTATCGTTTTCGCTCCAAAAGTTTACTCGTGATGTATTCGTCCCCGAGGAGATAAACTATCCAATTCTATATTTTACCAATCATTTGATAACCAATGATCTCGATACCATGTGAAGTTTCCACATACTGATACCGTTGATACTAGTCGAGTACATTCATATAAACCATCTGGAGTTGTAAACTACTTGATTTCCTTATCATTAAGTCTATACAAATCGAAAAAAAAACTATTTCTCTATTTTCCCAATCAAATCAGATGTTCTCTAAGACGATGCCTTTGTCAACTCTAGCGTATTCTCAACTACTTCGAGCAATTTCCATCTACTTCACATTCGGTTACAGAAGAAGATTTCTATTTTGAATTATACCTATCCAGTTCTAATATAATTGTGACCTTCGACACGTTCCTTCGGTAAGACATATATTCTAGTACGAGAAGAATTTGATTTCCCAAACTTCATTATATTCGATTTCGTATGATTTAAGAATATCCCTCCTTGATTGTATCCACAATTTCTATGAGCGTTCCACAACAGATATTTTTCCAAGTTAAACTTTATTCTTGAATTCTTTATCATCGCAGTTCTTATCGAAACCTCGAAGTGACTTTAGATGCGACTTGAGACAGAAGACGGTAACATCTGACGACTATTTCTTTATCGCGTGTGACTCTTGAAACCTTATTCTTATATGTACCCACGAGGAGAGTAACCATTATCAGTTGAAAACTCAATAGCTCGTACCTCATTGATACCCATACGACTTTCATCCATACTGAAACCTTCAACCGACATTGCTTTGTGCGTTAGATTTTCGACATCTCGAGATAAATTGCAAGTGTATTGTGCATTAATATACTAATTCATTCCATTACCCTGAGTTCGCTATTTCGACAGCTTTGAATGTCCCCCTCGATGTAACTTGGAGATTTCTGGATGTAAATAATACTTGAAGCGATATTCTTCCTGATATTAGTCACTTGAATCCTTTCGATCCATGATACAGTGTAGACGCATCCAACGTGTAAACTTTTCTGTTAGTGCATTCATATATGTTATTGAAATCTTTCGATGACACCAAACGCTGATATAGACTTGTGGAATTGATTCGATTTACGCGCTACACAACAATAATCCTAATGCAACTCGTATGATACAAAGTTCCCTACAAACCCACTCTTATTACTTCCTGTTTGTGATACAGACTTGAGACATCTTTTGACGAGGATTTCTTCCTCAACTACTATTATTCAATCTAACTATATATTCAACTCTCTGATGATTCAAAATTCGTTTTAATGACTTCGTTTTCCTTAATCTCCACTTTGTTGATCTTAATTGTATTTCGGTTCTTCATATTCAGTGATAATCACTCGCAAGTAATGATAGGAATTCTCTTGTGTCTGATCAACATAAGAGGAAACTGGTTGTTATACGCGATCTGATAAAACCTTTCAATCTCTATTTCAATAGCAAACTTTCGCGTAGCTTTTCGCTTTCAACGCCCTTTCGTATTACTTATAAACTTATTGCACTGTTATATCGATTACGTGAGATTCCTCTGTGACCAACGATTTTGTTCGTTAACCGTGACCCGTGACTTCTATTGTTGAATGTGTTTCGACAATTAAGGGTTACATATCAAATTCTATAAACGATACTTAATGACGAGTTTTAAGTTATGTCTGGCCAACATAATGGAGAACTTATCGTTTACCATGTATCTACCTGAATTCATACTCCCTGTTGAACTGAACCTTGTGCATTGTTATACAATTGACCTTAATCGCTTACACAAACTACCTATGAACTGTTATGGTAATGTGAACGTACATGTAGAATGTGTTTATAATTAGACGTAATTATAAATATATTCTAATGCGTATCTGTTCCAGTATCGGACGGAAACTCAAACTCTTCTAATCAGTGTTTAGATTCATGACACACTTCTTGAGCGAATCTTGAGGATTCGCTGTACGAAATCCCCTTAGATACTCATTTTCGATTGATGCTTCTGTCAACAGTTATACCACTTGAATTTCGGGACGAAATTCTCTTAAGTGGGGGATAATGTGACAACTGTCACTTCTCCGTCCTTAGTTAGCTTGTATGCATGTAGCTCATTACCGAAATTTGCTGAAAATTAAAAACTTTTCATTTAAAACTTCCTTGTATTTATTTTTTTGTGTTAAATGCTTTACGATACTATTGTTACATGTTATGTGTGTGATAACATTGTTGCCTTAGGTTTGCACATAGTTACTATTCCCGATAGATGAGCTTATTTCCGACTCCACACTTAATCTCGTTTAAACTTATATTCATGTTGACGTATGTGTCATTAGTCTATTATATGTCCAATTGCTTAACCTGAATACTTAAACGACTTAACCAATTAATCCAATATAAATTCTAAAAACATAATTGTTATATGTAAACTTTAGTTGATTTCGTTTTTCTTTAATCCCGAGTCATATTTCATACTTTGTTTCCTATTATTATTATTCTCGAGTCATTTTGTGAACGGAGAATCTTTATTATTTCGAGTCTAGCCGTTTTCGTTATAGCCCGATTCAAAAAAAAATCATTTTGGGCATTTACTTAATCCACGACCCGTGGATTTAACCCATTTAGTGTTAGCAAATAATCCATATTATAGTTTTAACCCAAATCTATTTGTAAAACAACATATTAAACCCAACCCAAAACCCTCCTAAAACCGATACCCTTAAAACACTCCATCACCAGTCGACACTTTTGTTTTTCCAAAAACCTAATTCAATTTTCTGTTGTCCTAATTCGACTGCTGCTCCCGCCATGTTCGATCTCCAAGTTCTAGGGTCTCCCGTTATTTTCAATCATACAACATACTAGTAAGTATCTTTCAAACCCTAATTTCTTATGTATTATTCAATTGATTTCTGATTTCTCAAATCCACCAATTCGATTCCCTGTTTAAAACAGCCTCTATTCGTGGTCATCTATTCAGGTCTTGATAGTCTCTTATTACAAGTCTAAGCCTCAAACATCTAGTGCAAGATTGGTGAGAAACCCTAAACCCTAATTTCTTCGTATGATCATATAATGGTAGTTTGATTCTCTTGAGTTGTGATTTGCATTTGGTAATTCTCTTTGAATAATCTGTGGTTATTGGATCATAATGTTGTTGTTCGAGTTCAAGTCTCAAAACTAAGGTTTCGTTTACATTAGAAAAAGTTTTCGAATAAGTTATGGTGTCGTTGGGTTGCTACTGTTTGCTGAGCAGATTTTAGGTCTGTGTTCATCGTGCTATATCTCTAAAACGATTTTGAATTAAAATATGTGGTCTAAAAGTAAATTGTAGCCCTCGGAATCTAGTTTTCAAAAATATTAGATTTATAATTTGATTCATTGTAGAACTCCCAGAATCTGCTTTTGAGTACGTGTTGGTATAATCTGAGTTTGGTAAAATAGCTGCTGTATTCACCTGTTTTGAAAAAGTCATAACTACTAAACCGTATTGAATTTTAATTAGGTATCAAAACCAAAGTTGTAGGTCTCGGAGTCTAATTTATGGGAAAATTGGCCTAGTCATCTAATTGTTTGTAAAACTCTCTAAAAATGCGATTTACTGAAGGTTGGTCAAACTGAATTTTTACGGTTATACTAGGATTAATAACTTGAACAATTGTAACGACTTAGCAAAGAAATAAATGATATTAACCAATGTTAAACAGATTATAAACAGGTGTTAAACAGATTATGAGATTATATAAAAGCCTTATCGTGTTTTAGTAGTCTAATACATTAATAACGTCTTACGTAACAACTAGCTAACTAGCCGTTTTGAAACCATCGTAAATTATCAACTTTTAATTCAATTTAAACGATTCAAATTTCCTCGTTGTAGTACTTTTTGTCTAGTTTAAGTGCATATAATATTCGTTCATTAATTATTTCCATAACTCAAGTTGTGCAATCTAAAAATCACCTACTCGTGCGTTTGGACAGTTTCTAGTGTAAGTCTTGTATCGGGTATAACTTTTCATAACAGATCCAAATTTATCAATTCCGGACTCTACAATGTATCCCTCTGAGTCTAGTTTACATGGATATAAGATTCATCATCTAACTCCTTTCTGAACTCTGGATATGACAGTTTCCGTGTCAAGGGTACTCGCTGAATTTTTGTAACTCTTTCTTCAAAACCTACTTTGTGTAATTCGTTAACGTGTTCTATAAACTGACCATTCAAACAACTCTACTTGTGTCCTAAACGAGATTAATTTTTATTATTAGCAGACTCATAAGGATTATTACTATTTAGGGGAAAGCTCATCTATAGACGGGACTAGCTTGCGACCTACTTTCTTTACACACACTTCACTACTTGAGTACTTCTATTATTGCTATTCCAAGGTGAGTTCATTGCCCCTATGTTTTTACTGTTTTCACTTATTTGTGCAAAATTTGGGGGAGACAAAGCTTACCTAAACTACTTTTCATAATGAAATGTTTTGAGAAACAAATCAATTACTAAAGTGTAACGAAAACCTAATGCATACAAAACTGTTTTCAAACGAGATGGTTGACATACTGTGACTACATGCGTAGTGACACCCCCCCCCCCCCCCCCCCCCATATACACTACATACATACACACTAGTAGAGTGGACTTACTAGTGACAGACAGACCATGGTGCCAAAGGGCTAAATGGTCACTACATGATTAGTCTTACTGTGTGGACCGTTCCCCACCGACCCGTAAGACATTACAGTCAGTTAACGGAACTACTGACACACACTTCCTATCGGTTAAGGTAACTACCGATACAATCAGTAATGGAATTTACTGATGTTGCTACTGTTTTACTTACTTTATGCATCAGTTACACTATTTGAACTACTATTACTATTTTCAGACTCACTTGCTATTTCAGGAAACTTTCTATAAATAGAAACTGCTTCTTATAGAAACTTACTTTGTTTGCTTACTTCATTTAAACTGTTTTACTTAAATTACTCAGTGAACTCGCTCAACCTTTGTGTTGACATTTTAAGCTTTGTTTTCAGGTAATGAGCAGGCATAGGACTTGGATATAGGAGTCGGACTCTAGATGACCTCAGGATATCTTTTGCATTTACGGACATTATTAATTATACATTTGGTTTTCATTTCGGACTTGCATGTCCAAGTATTCTTTCGTTCGTTGATAATTACATTTGAGCTTTCTTACTTGTAGTGTTTGACGATTTTCGTGTACTAAGGTTTATACCTTGAGTATAGCGACGTCATAACAATACATTATTTATTTATTCATATAGATTATATTCTTTATATTACTGTTGTGTTATGACGATCGCCAATCATGTTGCACCCTGCGTTCCGCCAATGGCGGGGTGTGACATTTTACCACCTTTGTTATGGTTGTGTGTTGATGTTTACTCTCAAGCTTGAACGAAATGGTTGTGTGTTGTCCCTGTTTCTTAGCTTTCATGTCTCTGTCCAAGTGTGTTTTCCAACCTTGTGTGTTGTTTTATATTTCTTGTAAAAATGTTGTTTGTGATCAATAAAGTGGCCTTTATTATAAGCAATATACCAAAAACCAATATACCATAATAAAAAATTGCAACAAATTATACCATAGAACACCAATTTTTATTAAAAAAAACAACTACATTACATGTACAAAATGAAGAACAAGGTTGCTAACAAGACACTAACTACAAACACTTTCTTATACACTCTAACAGTTGCTTCTGATTTTTTCAATACTAATTGCAAACACGACATTTCTTTACTGGTTTTTGACTTGTAAAAGTCAAATTCAGCTTCCAAAGTATGCAATAATTCTTCTGTTTCATCAAGTCTTGATAGTTCTTGCTTGTTGCTTGGTTTAATCAAATTGTAAATTTCATACATTAACTCCCTATACCTTTGATTATGCAACTCAAGATCAAACAAAAAAAAAGCCTCACACTTTTGCCCCCTTTTCTGTCAAAACATAAAACAAGTGTTATAAAAAAATATAAATAGCTAATAAATGTACCTCAATGACGATGCTTACCAATGAATTAGGGAAAACCATAAACCTTCTACCCGGTTTGGTTAGCGTCCATAAGGTACGCATTTTCAATGGTTTCTTACAATTACATTCACTTGCGATTTCACGGTTGAAACATGATGTAATTGAAGAGGAAGACATGGAATTGGGGTTTAAAATAAGGGTTCTAAATTGGTGGGGAGGAAAGGGAATTTAATTTAGGGTTCGATTTGGAAAGAGATGACTTATAAACAATAACCCGAGTGCTGACGTGTATGACATGTCACCAAAATTCTGACGTGGAAGTAACCGGTTACAAGTTTATTGTATTGCCACGGATATGGAAAATTCATGTATTATAGAAGTAGTATCGGAAGTTGATTTATTATAACGCTATAAATGAAAAAGTTCGTATAGTCTTCTTAACCTTTACCCTATTAAGTTATATCACTTTTTTAAGTTATATCACTTTGCTAATATAAACATCGTTTATGCTTTCACATGACATATACACATTATCACATATGCTATAATGCCACATACATTTTTGTCACACATGTGGTAAGCTCTTAGTCATACTGATATGTATTCTTTTTAACATGAAATGTTAATATTAGCTCTAACCATGTCAACCAACCCATTTGACCCGTACTTATAAATTATCGGTTTAACCATCACTTAATTTTAAAAGTTCTATATAAGGGCATGTATATAAATAACTCACACTTCCTGTCAGGATCAAATAAGCTTGTATAACCTTAAACCTTAACTTCATTAGATCGTGATCTATCAAAGAAGTTCACCAGCGGATATTAACACTTTGATATTAACAAGTTATTCAAACAAATAATATTGTTAAAGTATGAACAATGATGAAAAATGATTTGCCGAATTATAAGCCTCAATTGATTAATATGAATTATCAATACAACATGTTTTTTTTTTTATCAAATACAAGGATCTATATATATAGACCTTGAGGCTAACCTAGATAAACTAGGAAACTACATCTATCAATAATAGAAACACAATCTAACTACAATTGTTATTCTATTCTAAACTTGCATGGAAAGTGTTTACAGTAGTAACTCTCCGCAGTAACCATGTTGAAGCAGCAGCATTAATGAGAAGCAGTAGTAATGAATGTCTTCAGTATCAATCTTCAACTGCAGTATTAACTTGTCTTCCGTAGTAACTTGTATGTCTTCAGCATTAATGATCTTCAGCATTAACCATCTTCAGCCCGTATTAATGAACATACATTACTATCAGTAGTTATAAGCAGTATTAATGAAACTAAAACTATTTTAACTAAGTTCTAATCCCAACAATCTCCCCGTAACTTGAACTTTTATAGATATCGAAAGTACAAGTTTTTATACATCAGTATTAATTATTTTCATTACAAAACATAATCATTCATCATCTAAACTCTTGTTCTTCTCAGCTGCTTCCTTTGCCATTTATTCAGTCAACTGCATCATGATACTCCAGACTAACGCATGTGCCATTCTGGAAGCCATAAGTCCATACAATTTAATCTTGATCAGATCTTTCAAAGTCCTGAACCCATGTGCATACTTTTTATCTACTAGATAGAACTCCATTGCACCATGAGTTCTAACTATAGAGTAAGTACCACTTCTTTCATAAATGAACCACTTTATAATTGGGTTGTTTAGACCTCCTTTCTTGAAAGTAGGACTGACCTTCTCAGTATCTGGATCAAACATGCCATTCAACCAATCCATGGCCATATCTATGCCAGAGCTTTGACCTTTAAAGTTTGAATACTTTATCTTTCCAATGTCATAGATACGCTCCAGATCAGATCTTGAGAAGTCTCTTACCATCCTGTGAAAAGCTGGAACAATGGTCTTGGACTTATCTTTCCTGGTTACCACATATTCTGTCTTCATTGGCTCACCAGTATACTCTCAGTCTATGATCTGAGGAAGCTCAACAGCTAATGGTGCTATCCTTAGTCCTTCTTCATGAATAATCAAGGCTGAAATATCATCTTATGATATTTCTATATCAACATCTTTTTCTTCAATAGTGAATTGTTCCTTCTTGACTTGAACTGTTTGCACAATAGGAATTCCTTGAGCAGTGTGAATGTCTTCTCTTCTTTGTTTCTTTTGAAGAACTCTTGTTGACATTGATTTCTTCCTCTTTAGCTGCGCAAAAGGATTAGACTTAGCTGGAGCAAATGGATTTTTAATCTCCCTTCCTTCAGTATCAAACATGAGGCTTCCAGTTTCATGTACTCTCTTCAAAGATCTCTCCAACTCATATTGCTTTTGATTTTCTTATAGAGTGAGTTGAATCCTTCTTTGAGAGTCTCTCTTTCTTTCTTTCTCAACCAAGGTAAGCAAGTTCCATTAGCCCCAATGATTTACCATTGTAGCCTTTGGTCTTTAGGTATGAGATGAACTTCTGTCTATCTTCAGTAAGCTTGTCTTGAGTGGATTTCTTCTTTTGAACTATCCTTTTCTTCTCCCTTTCATCTTGGGCTAACTCAACCATCTCCTTCTCAAGCTCAGCTTTCAATGCAAGTTCTTCTTCTCTCAATTTCTGAATCTTTTCCATTTCTTGAATTTGAAGCTTGGTGTGGATGTCTTTAATTGTTGTTGGATCATCTCCAACATCCAAGTATTCAGCAGCAAATTGAAAGGCTGCAAAGTTAGCTAGCTTGTCTTCTTTTTCCTTCTTTTTCTTCAACTTTTCCTTCTCACTTAGATCAACAACTATTTTCTTTCCCTTAGCCTTTTCAGCTGGCTCAATCTCTGCAAGTGGTTTGGGAATATATGATCTATGAGGAGGGATTATTGGTCTTATACCTGCTGGTCTTGAAGGATCTTCTACAAAGTCTATTCCTTCTACCAATTTAGAGCTGTCAGGAACTGCAGGTATCTTCAATGATTTTTTCTTTGGAAGAGAGGCTTGTTCAATCTTTCTTTCAACAAGAATTTTAGCCCTGTCAAGCTTTAGGAGTTCTGCAACAACAGCTTCTTCATCAACAGTTGAAAGTGTAGTAGTAGTAACTGTTGTAACTGTTGTTGCTTCAGAAAAGATTTCCTTTGGAGCTTCACTTATTTCAATTGAGCTTGTTGGTGGAGGAATTGATACTATTGGAGGAGTTTCATTAGAAACTTGAAGATCAGCATTAATAGATGAGACAGTAGAAACATGATCTTCAGTATTAACTCCTTCAGTATTAATTCCTTTAGTAGTAATAGCTTGTGTGATGGGAGCAGTAGTAACTATCTCTTCAGTAGTAACTGGAGGGGCAGTAGTAACAAACTCTACAACATAAATTAGGACTTCATCAATTGCTGCAGTAGTAATTACTTTTTGATTCTCAACTTCAATCTCCATCTCCTGCTCCCCCTCAACCTTTTTCTCCTTTTCAACATCTTCATCTATCATCATCTTCTCACCTTCAACTTCTTCATGAGATGATGTAGTAGTTATCACTGTGTCATCACTCTTTCTTTCTATCTCCTCCCCCTTAACCTCAGCATCATCTTCTGTAGACAAAAAATCTTCCATTTCTTTCTCCCCCTTTTTGTCAGCAGGGGGGTTGTCATTTGAAGAAGAAGAAGAGTTGGATGGTCCTGGAGATGTACCAATAATCCTGGCTGTGGGATTTTTCATCAAAAAATCTTGCAGTTGTTTCTGCTGCTCAACCAAAGTATGGACCAAGGTGGTTAGAGTTGCAAGGTCTTCTCCTTGTTTTTCAACTCTAAGAAAAAATGAGGCACAGGCTTCCATCAATTCCAATGGTGAATAGTTATATCTATCCTCACCCCTTGGTTGTTGAGTACCAATAGGTGGTTGATCATCGGATTTAGAAGGACCCTTCTGCCCTGCAGAAGCTTGTCCCTCCCCCTTGGTTTCTTTGCACCAGGGACCACCTTCCAAAGATGCCTCAAAGCAGCATCAATGGATATTGTTGCCTTAGGTTGGGTCTTAGATATGTTCACACTGTCCTGGGCCTCACTATGAGAAGTAAGGACACCAATAGTGTGAGCCCTTCCTAAATGGTCACCCCCTCCTTATGGACCACCTCAGGGAGCATGGGGGACTGCTCAATGTTTTCCCTTTGTCGAAATTTGGATAGTGGGGAAGTTTTAGACTGAAGAGGCTGAGGAACCCTCCTAGTCTTTCTAGAAAATGTAGCAACAATGGGTGGTGGTGAGTGAGGTGTAGAAGCTGAGGGTGGATTCACAGTAGTGGTGACTGGTGCAGTTAAAACTATGAGAAGAACTCTCAATAGTAACTGGAGGCACACTTGCAGTATTAACTGTAGTTGTAACCTCTGGGATTATAACTTCAGTACTTTCAGAAGAAACTGTAGAGGTAATAACAGTAGTAACAGGAGTTCACTTGTCTCTCATCTATTGCAGAACTTGTTGCGACCATCACTGTAGAGAACAATGGTGTAACATTTGCTGAAAAACCTTTATTAACCCTTCTCATGTTTGCAAAAACCTTTTTGGTATGAGAATGGGCTGGAAAACGTTTTGAGATCTATTGAGATCTTTAAGTTCACAATTAAAGATGTGTTGTAGGAACCTTGGATACATTAAAAATTTATGTTTGAGATTAGCCAAATTCCATAGCATTCCATCAAAAATTAGGTTTGAAAAATTGTATGTTTGGTTTGTGGCCAAACACACCATGGCAGTTGCCAAAGATGAACTTCCCTAATTCTAACCCGTACGTTTTTGAGAAAGACATTTTTGAAAAGTATGCAACAAGTACTTTCATTGGGGGGGAAATTTAGCTTTTAGAAAAGTTGAAGTGTTTAGGTCCCCCTCATCCCCAATTAATCTAAAGTTTTCAAAAATTGTTTCACTCGGTAAATCAGTTATACCTGCTTAATCTTGTAGGTTAAGATGAGTGCGGATTGTTGCCTCTGAAACATGGATTTCTTTACCATCTACTATGGCTGTTATCATAGGTACTTCTCCCACAGAAGTTACCCTTGCAGTATCCCAAAATCATCTAATGTGATCTTCATGTAATTCTAGGCTGACTGTTAGAGCAAATTTAATGTGTGACTACTTCAAGAAATTGATAATGGGATGAAAATCTTCGTTTTCCTTGTTCTTGATGAAGCATTCTACCATGTTATGGGTTTAGAATAACTGTAGATCAACCATTATTAGTAAGAAGAAAGAATTTAATCAAATAGTGAAGAAAATCTTAGATTTTTGATTGTAACGGTAACTTTTTCTTAGTTAGGGTTCTTGAGAAGAAAGGTAATTAATTGAAAGATTAATTAGAACCCTATTTATACTGAAAAGATTATAACAACTTGGGGAGTTGGATTAGACGCGGGTTATGATTAAAAGTAACGGTGCAATAGTGTATTACCACGTGCCAAAAATTGTTGAACCCGCGCCAAGTTTTAAAATTGAGGTCCAATCTCAAATCGCCACGCGTTAAAAGTTAGTTACAAGTTGGGTTTTGACTTGTCAACAAAGTATTAACAGAGTAATCTTATTAATTAAGAAAGCTCTGCAGTACTAATCGTTGCAGTATTAACAGATAATGACCGCAGTAATTAAGTTAATGACAGTAGTAATGACGGCAGTATTAACTGGTCTGGCAGTAGTAATAGATATCACTCTCCAGTATTAACCAGAAGTCCGTATTAATGAATTACTAGCAGTATTAACTTTTCTTGCAGTATTAACAAAACTATGGGCAGTAGTAGTTAAACCTTCCCGTAGTAATGAAAATTTTGCAGTACTAATAAAACTTTAGTCAAAATCTATTGCTACTGTTAATTTTGCAGTAGTAACATAGAGCAATACCAAAAAGTAAGGCACTTGATTTATGTTTAAGGTTACTACTGCGTTTCTCGAAGGGACTTTACATAGGATAATTAAAGAGATATTTTTAGATAAGTTAATCCATGTTGATCAAGCCAATACTTGTAAACAAGAATGTAAGTCTTCCCACATCAAAAGCTTTTGTGAGAAGATCAGCAAGCTGATTGTCAGTATGAACTTTATCAACATGTATTAACTTCTTTTCGTTGCAGTCTCTTATGAAGTGATAGCGGATCTCCATGTGCTTTGTCTTGGAGTGCCTCATCGGATTGTTGATTATGTTGATGGTGCTCTGGTTGTCTATGAAGATGGGAGTATTCATGAATGAGTATCCATAATCCATCATTTGATTTTGTATCCACAACACTTGAGCATAACAACTTGCTGCATCAATGTATTCAGCTTCTGATGAAGAAGTAGAATTCGTTGTTTGCTTCTTGCACTGCCAAGATTCCAGCCTTGAGCCTATGAATTGACATCATCCTGTTGTTGATTTCATGTCTAAGTTTTCACCACCATAATCACTGTCAGTATAAGCAATTAAATCAAAGGGTGAATCTTTAGGATACCATGGGCCTAAAGTAGGCTTACCCTTCAAGTAACGAAATATTCTCTTGACTGCAATTAGATGAGACATCTTGGGTCTAGTTTGATATCTTGCACACACACAAACTCCAAACATGATGTCAGGTCTTGAAGCTGTGAGGTAAATAAGTGAACCTATCATTAACCTATAGTTGTGAATGTCTACATCCTCCCCCCAAGATCTGCAGTCAGTTGTTTGTGAGTTTCCACAGGGGTGCTTGCCACCTTTGCTTCTAGAAATCCAAACTTGGTGAGAATATCCTTGACATATTTTGATTGGCTGATGAAGAGCCCATCATTCTTCGGCTTGACTTGGAGGCCTAGAAAGAATGTGAGTTCTCCCATGGAACTCATTTGAAACTTTGTATGCATCAGTTGTTCAAATTCTTTGCACATAGCATCTTTGGTGGAGCCAAAGATGATTTCATCCACATAAATTTGCACAAGAAGGTTGTCTGATTTAGTCTTTTTGAAGAAGAGAGTCTTGTCAATTGTTCCTCTTTGAAAGTTGTTCTTGAGAAGGTAGTCAGAGAGAGTATCATACCAAGCCCTTGGTGCTTGATGAAGCCCATAAAGAGCTTTGTCCAATTTGTAAACCAAGTGAGGGTTTTGGAGCGTGGTGGCTTTCTGACATAAACTTCCTCCTCTATAACTCCATAAAGGAATGCACTCTTCACATCCATTTCAAAAGACTTTATATCCCATGAAAGATGCAAAAGCAAGAAAGAGCCTGATTGCTTTTATTCTTGCTACAAGGGCAAAAACTTCTTCATAATCTATCCCTTCTTCTTGAGTGTAGCCTTGAGCTACCAGTCTTGCTTTGTTTTTGATGACAATCCCTCTTTCATCTTTCTTGTTTCTGAAGATCCATCTTGTGCCTATCACTTTCTTCCCTCTTGGCAATGGAACCAAATCCCAAACACCTTGAATTTTGAACTATAGTAGTTCAGCTTGACATGCTTCTATCCAGTGTGGGTCTAACAGGGCTTCTTGGATCTTCTTGGGTTTCATTTGAGATAGGAAGCAGGCAAATAAACAAGTGTTTATATCCTTCAGTGGATCCTTGGGAGGCTTGGTGGAGCTTCTTGTCTCCATTGAGATATCAAAGTTACCAATTATTTGAGAGGCAGGGTGGTTCTTTGAAATACGAGAAGAAGGAATCTTCTCAATTCTTAAGTCCACACCCAAATTGGTATCATTGATAACAGGGATTGCATATCCATGAAATGGATTGGATCCATGGTAAGGACTAGAAGTTGAAGTAGTATTCTTTGAAGTAGTTACCTCTGCATCACTTTCGTCAACTTCCTCAGCAGTTGGAATTGCAGTTCCATCGTCATTTTCCTCAATTAATGCTGGAATTTCATTAAGGTTGTGTTCCTCTGCTTTGTCAGTAGTTGTAGTTGGGACTTCTGCATCTTGTAGAGGTTGTTCTTGAGGATTTTCCTGTTGTTGTGCTTCTTCTTCTACTACTTTTTCAATGGTTTCATACAAATTGAGTGGGTCATCCTTGTAATTGGAAGATAGATGTACTCCATGACATCTAATATGTCAGTACCATTGACAGGAGGAATGGCAGTAGGAACGGATTCAGTATTAACTGAATCAATATGAACATAATTTGTTGAGGCAGTAGAAACTTGAGCAGCAGGAACTGATGCGGATGATTGAAAGTCAAAATTGAAAGATTTAGATAGAGCATCCAAATCAAACAGCCAGTTTGGCCCTTGACCCTTTGAGTTGGGGGTGTTTTCATTGAATGTAACATTTGATCTCTCTTCAATAATTCGTGACTTTTGATTGTAGATCCGATATGCCTTACTTTGTGAAGAGTATCCCACAAAGTATCCTATACCCTCTTTGTTCTCAAACTTGCCAAGATATTCCTTTGTGTTGAGAATAGTACAAGGACATCCAAAGGCTCTTAAGAAGCTTATCAATGGCTGCTTCTTGTGTAAGAGCTCATATGGAGTCTTGTTTTGAGACTTGACTAGGAGAACTTTGTTCTGCACATAGCAGGCAGTATTAACTGCTTCTGCCCAGAAAAATATAGGTAAGTTGGAGTCAGCCAACATACTTCTAGTAGCTTCTATTAGAGTTCTGTTTCTTCTTTCAGCTACACCATTCTGTTGTGGAGTCCTTGCAGCACTGAACTGTCTCTCTATTCCCTTCTTCTCACAAAATTCATTCATCACTTGATTTTTGAATTCTGTGCCATTGTCACACCTAATCTTCTTCACTTTCAAGTTGATTTGGTGTTCCACTCTTGTGATGAATGAGATGAGAAGTTGACTTGTCTCATCCTTAGTTGCCAGGAAATACACCCAAGTATACCTTGTGTAATCATCAGTAATCACCAGGCAGTAGAACTTCTTAGCAATACTCTTCACATTTGTTGGACCAAATAAGTCCATATGGAGCAAATGGAGAGGAGTGTCAATGGTGTTGATTTCCTTGGACTTGTGAGATATCTTGTGTTGCTTTCCCTTCAAGCAAGCTACACAGTTGTAATCCAAAGAGAATTGCTTGTTGCACAGTCCTCTTACTAAGTTAGATTTCACCAGCTCATTAATGTTCTTGACGTTCATTTGGCACATCCTCCTGTGCCATAGAGTGGATTCATCCAGAGTTGCTTTGGAGACAAATCATGCTTCAGCTGGATTGGGTTGTACCTTGGACATGTCAAAGCAATAGACATTGTCTTTTCTGGGTGTCCTGAGCAGGACCATGCTTTCATCAATAACATATCCAGGCTTCATGATGATGCATTCAGATGCAGTGAAGATTGTTGTGTGCTTCTCATCACATACTTGAGAGACACTCAACAAGTTTTACTGTAACTGTTGCACATAGAAGATCTTTGAAGTGGATTCTCCCATTGCTAACAGTTCCCTTTCCATAAATCTTCCCTCCTTTTGGATTACCTCCAAACGCAACATAACCTCCGTTGAACTTTTGAAAGTCCTGAAGGCAAGCAATGTTGACTGTCATGTGCCTGGAACAGCCACTATCTACATGCCAATTGCTCTCAAAAACTTTTGTTGGTTGAACCTGCACATAAACAAGAAAGTTAGTTTCTGGTGGGGACCCAAGCCAAAGTTGACTTGGGTTTGCCCATCTCATCAAAGTAACTCACCTTCCTATGAACTAAGTTTGTGAAATCAGGTGGAGTAGGTGGTTGAGTTACTTTGGCCTTTGGTTGCCATACTTGTTTAAAGATTTTAGCTTTTTGAACTTTAGCAGTATTAACATTCTTTGTTTTAAGAGTAGGAACAGGTACTGTTTTAACACTCTTTTGATGTGCAGTATTAACACTTGCAGCAGTAACAAAGTTACTTTTTGCAGTATTAACACCTGTAGTATTAACACTATTTCGTTTAGCAGTATTAACCCGGGCAGTATTAACACCATTATTCTTGACAGTATTAATATTTTCAGTTTTAACAAAAGGTTGTTTAGCAGTATTAATCTTGTTCCTACTGATTTTGAAATTCTTTTTGTTAATGTTGCTGCTGCTTGAGGCGGTATTAACATAGTTCTTCTTTGCAGTAGGAACTCCATTGCTATTGTTCAAAGCATATTTTCTTACAAGTGATGGTTTTTTTTTCTTAACTTGATGGTCAACCTTGCCTGTATACCCCAACCCCCTGTGCTGTTTTTGTGAAACTTTCTTTTGGTTTTCAGGGTTGTAATAACAAATTTTGGCATAATGATTAGATTTGCCACATATAAAGCATGATTGACCTTGTTTCTTAGGACTTTGACCCTTTTGAGTTTTCAACTGGTTTTTGATTACGTTGATTTCCTCTTTTTCCTATGTGAACCCAAGTTTTAATATTTTCTCTTTGACCATCAGTGTATTTACAACAGTTACATTCACAATCTTTCTTTTTAATTGGTTCTTTTGACACTTGATTTTGTGAATGTGGTTGTTTAACTTCTACTAGTTTGGGCACTTGTTCTTCTACCTCTTGGTCACTTTCTTCATCAACATCATCTATTAGAACTTCATCATAGTTAATTGGATCCACTATGAATGATTCTTTTGGAGGTGTCTGGATGATAGGTATTCTATGGGCTTCTAGAGTTGGAGGGATATAGTTGTGATTAAAAGGTGGGGCTACTTCTTTATAACCTAATCATGATTTGATTTTTCCTTGGATTTGTTGGTTAATTAAGTCATTAACAGATTTAGAAGCATGTTCTAATTTCCCTACATTTAATGCAACCTTATCTTTTTCCTCCAGTAAGGGTTTAATTTCCTCCCTAGCATTACTAAGTTTAACTAGTAGGTCATCTCTTTGCCATTCTACCAATTTAATCTTTTCATCATAACTTGACTCGTTTATTTTATAAGATTTAATTTGGTTTTCTAGATTTTCTATCCCCCTAGCAGCTGACCTCCTTTGTTCTTCTAAAGTCTTAATAGAATCACATAATAATTGATTATGACTTCTATAGTTAGACACTATTTCTTTACACTCATTAGAACAAAGTTTAGCATTTACCTCAGCTGCTTCCTTGGAGGTGGAATCTATGGCCATGAGAGATTGCAGAACGGTTGATTCTCCAGTTGTTGTTGGAGTGTCCTCATCCCAATCATATCCAAATACATCTTCCACAGCGTCAGTAGAAACTTGGTCAGCAGAAACACCATCATCAGTAGTAATGCATGCATGGTGAACAGTATTAACTGTCTCAGCAGAAACAAGTGTGTCTTCAATAATCACTGCCATGAGAGCCCTGTTTTGACTGGTTTCTTCTGCCAGATCTGACCAATCATACCCGAATACATCTTGTGTAACTAAGGTTGTGGATGTATTGTCTTGAATGTTCCTAGAAATGTTGCCCTTTGCTTTGTTCTTGCACTCCCAGGCAAAGTGTCCTGGCTCTCCGCATTCATAACACGTTACCTTACTTTTATCAAAGGTAACACGATCATTGGTTCTGGGATTGAATCTTCTCCCTGTACGCTGGACAAATCTTCTTGCTCTTAAAGATAGCATGGCCATCTACCACTTTAGATCTATCTCATCCCAATCATCTTGATGGATCTGCTTCAAGTCTTCATTGGTAAGGCAGGAACTTTGAGAGATGAAAGCTTCAAAAGTTAATTCTTATCCATCTTCCTGTTGAGTTGTTCTAGGAGATGAAGTGACAAGAGCAGTATTAAAGTTGTTAACATTGTTGTTGCTGCTACTTTGCTTCTTTGCTTCTACTTCTGCTTCAAACACTTTGAGATCGTTGTAAAGATCATCCATCTCCATCTCCTCCAAGACATCTCCTTGTCTGTAGATGACTGTGTAAATAACCCATTCTTCACCAAGAGATCTGATGAAATTGCTATTGATATCATCCTTATCAATCCTTACTCCAGCACTTTCAAGTTATCCTGTGAGCTTCTTGTACCTATCGAATGTCTGTGTCATTCGTTCTTCCTTCAAGGCTTTGAAATTCTCATACTCTTGTTTGAGTAGAGCCTTCTTGTTCTTCTTAGTGTTCTTTGTTCCACTAAACCTTTTCTCCAAGGCTTCCCATAGGGCTTTAGCATCGGTGTACCCTTCAAATTGTGACTTGTACTCGTTTGGAATTGCAATAAGAATAAGACTTAAAACTTTGATCTCGGTTTGCTTTTCTTCTCTTTCATTGTCAGTTAGAGGACGAATAACTTGACCAGGATGGCCATCAGATGCAAGCTTTTCAACTGCTTTGTTTCCATTGATGATCACATCCCAAACCGTATAGTCAGATAGCAGAATATGATGCTTGATGCGTAGCTTCCATAAATCGAAATCATTACTGTTGAGAACTGGAACCTTGTTGACAAGAACGTTAGACATGTTGTAAATTGGATTCTTCTGTATGAGACTTCTTGAACTCGTTGATCAATGGATCTAAAGCACCTCCTATACTCTGATACCACTTGTCGGGATCAAATAAGCTTGTATAACCTTAAACCTTAACTTCGTTAGATCGTGATCTATCAAAGAAGTTCAGCAGCGGATATGAAAACTTTGATATTAATAAGTTATTCAAACAAATAATATTGTTAAAGTATCAACAATGATAAACAATAATTTGCCGAATTATAAGCCTCAATTGATTAATATTAATTATCAATACAACATGTTTTTTTTTTATCAAATACAAGAATCTATATATATAGACCTTGAGGCTAACCTAGATAAACTAGGAAACTACATCTATCAATAATAGAAACACAATCGAACTACAATTGTTATTCTATTCTAAACTTGCATGGCAAGTGTTTACAGTAGTAACTGTCCGCAGTATCCATGTTGAAGCAACATCATTAATGAGAAGCAGTAGTAATGAATGTCTTCAGTATCAATCTTCAACTGCAGTATTAACTTGTCTTCCGTAGTAACTTGTATGTCTCCAGCATTAATGATCTTCAGCATTAACCATCTTCAACCCGTATTAATGAACATACATTACTATCAGTAGTTATAAGCAATATTAATGAAACTAAAACTATTTTAACTAAGTTCTGATCCCAACATTTCCCAACCTTACTCGGACCATTTAGTTTGCATATAACGTTAGCCCATTTAAATTTTTTAGAGAAAACAAAAAATCATAACGCAAGTAAATGTGAATAATAAGTTTAGTTAAATTTAATATTAAACTTCTTATGTTAGAATTTCTGAGGAATTTGTATATAAATGAGTGATTGGTACCTACTGATTTTGTTTGTGTTTTGAAGGATGGAAAATCATTCCCATGCTACACATATATCCAATTACATGAAGCAATGCTACAAAGAAGCATTTTCTGGCTTAATACATGGATTTAATGGAAAGTAATAGGAGATTTTGGGTGTTGCCAAAGTAATTGGAGACAACTTATTTTACCAAACTTTTTTTTACATGGATTGATGATGTTATTGAGATGTTGTACTTGTGTTGAATAGTTAAATCAATTCTTGGAAAGTTACTTTGATTGTTGTGATAAAGACATGAATCCATTAACGATGTCTGTGTAACACGGGACCTTACCTAATATTACCTATACAAAAACTAAAATTAGTTTTTAATTTACTATTAATTTAATCATCAATTATAATGTTGTTATCAAAGTCAAGAGTAACTTTCCTAATTTAAACTATATGGAAAGTATGATTTAAATCTTATTTGGTGTGCTTAACTACAGTTCCACAATTTCCTTTAACTAGACATAAATATTCGAAAAAATGAAAGAGTGAAAGAAAAGTCCTATTTGTTCATCTTAACTTGCCACTTTCCGAACAAGTGACCAAGTACAACATATATACTTGCGATATTCGACGACTATCCACATTCCGTACTCAATATATCACCATATTTATGCATAAATAGTGTCATCGGTATAGGACTAATGTAACACTTTACATTTTCATACCCACGATATTGTACGTTCTGCCAGCAAGGCTCACAAATTTTTTTTTGGTGGAGCTTCCTAAGGGGTTATCTATCATGGAACTATTTTGATCCAAACACGCTTAACTACATAGTTTATAAGCTCTGCAGTGCCTATAACCACCAAAACATGTAGTGTCATGAAAGACAAATGTTTATCTTATGAATCCAACATCACTTTGTCCACGACTAATATAAAATTTGCATAAGATGTCATAACTAATTCATGCCTTCTTGCATAAGCATGCTTATCCATAATGTGAATCTTCTTGTACAATAAATAATGGTGTTAGATTTACAAGTTGTTTTATATGTCAAAGGTAGTTGTTTTGACCCTAACAGAAAAAACGCATGTGTCTCTAAGTGAATTGAAGAAAAATAAGCAATATATTTTAAATTAAGAAAAATATGACCCACATATAAAAAAAGAAAAAGAAAAAAAAAACATACTCTGAATGGATTTTTTTGTTGAAATAAAATATGCTTCGGTCAACACGGGCGGCTTTCTAATCTCCACGCTTAATCAGACTTCTGACTTCTTGGAACATAGTACAGTAGTTTACATATACGTTTAAGAAGAAGAAAAACATATATACTAGTATTAATTTATAAGAAACTTCGTTAGAGTTGACAGTGGAATCCTTGGCGTCTCGAGTTGATCGGTTCAAAGATTAAAGCACAAGATATGTCGAGCGATAATGTGTGTGTACGCGTTTGGTTTTCAAACTATCGAAATTTATCACAAAGTTATGGTCAAACAATCCTTCAAAAATAAAACCTTTATAGCGTAAACTTTATATACAAAGATAACTTAATGTATCTTAAATGCCGTATTGGATGTTTGGGACATAATGTTTATGCAATACTCGTTGATTTGATTACAATTTTACAAGTTTAAATACAAAACTCACGAAATTTGACAGTCAATAAAAGGTTTCAAGAAATTACAAATGCTTACAAGTTTGAGCGAGTTGTTGATCACTAGTATAGTTATGATCATTGAGTCTTGAAGAAGTAGTTTGCGAGTTACAAGCTAATCAAAGTCGGATTGTGTACTTAGTGAATAAGTGAATTCAAGCTTACCATTATGAGCAACCACTAGAGTTTGTGAGACCCCTTGTTAGGCATTTACCTTTAGGACCACAGAAAGGTGTGTAAGCCCCTTATCCTTTGCCAGTTTAGGTTACGATAAGTATATTATTGCATACGTTCATTTCCGTTTCAAATTTTGACATCTCTGATTATAGTAAAAGAAATACCCAACACTCGCATACAACTCAAATATTTTTTTTAAGCTTCAAGTGATATACATGATCACTTTTATGAATTAAGGGTTAAAGATGCACCTATTACTCAAATAAGATTGGCCCCTAATATGTAGAGTTTCGATACCAATATATTTTGATAAATGATATTTCCATATATGTAGAAACCGTGTAATTATAACGTATAAACTAAGTTACTAGTATTGAAAAGTCCTTAATACATACATCGTTTGAAAACATTGGCCTCTATTGCCTTGTATTCTATTACTCTAACCCTACCCTACAAATTCAACAAAAATAAACGACCCATTAATTTAAGATTTTAATTTAATCATATATATATATATATATATATAAAAGGACATAGTTACCAAAGTATAGTTTGGTTTGGTTTGGTCCACCTGTGTGCGCTCTCTTTTTATTTCCATTCAAATTTTGATTTTCATATTTGTACATATTCTCCTCTCTTCTCAGCTTTCTTCTTTTTATTCCATTTTATGTAAAACATTAACGAAAAAGAAACCGAAGCATGTTTGAGTAAGCATGTATCAATTTTCATTGTTCCTTTTCTTGGTTTTAGTTACAGGTATGTTTTCTTTTCTTTTTTGTTATATTAGAATTTAGTTATTCGAGATAGATTTGATAACGTGCACATTAACTTTATTTCAGGAAAATATGCAATTGGAGACTCCCTTGATTCAGACAAACAAGTACTTCTCAGTTTAAGGTCATTTCTTGAACAAAAGAACAAAGTGAATCAAGGAGTATATCACAAGTGGGACCCACAAAACCCGACTCCATGTACATGGCTCGGAATCACCTGCTCCTCGGACAACAGAGTTACGGGAATCACTCTCCCGGACAACGATATCGCCGGGAACTTATTTGCCAACTTTTCGGCCTTGACCGAGCTTACTCACCTAGACTTGTCAACAAATACTATTGATGGCAACATACCTGCTGACTTGGGTAGGTGCCACAAACTCAAAGTCTTGAAATTGTCACATAATATTATGGATGGTCAGCTTAATTTGACCGGCCTTAGTAGTCTTGAAATTCTTGACTTATCGGTTAATAGATTCTCGGGGGACGTTAAGATGAGTTTCCCTCGGATTTGTAATAGTTTGGTGGTTGCTAATCTTTCGTCGAATAATTTTACTGGGGAAATAACGAGTTCAATGGATGGATGTTCCAAGTTGGAGTATGTTGATTTGGGTTCGAATTTCTTGACGGGGAACTTATGGTTTGCATTCGATAGGTTTAAGGAGTTTTCTGTGTCTGAAAATCGTCTAAACAGTACCCTCCTGGGAAGTGTTTTCCAGGAGAATTGTAGTTTAGAGTTATTGGACCTTTCGGGAAACACATTTGCTGGTGGAATCCCGAAAGAGATTTCAAACTGTAGAAACTTGACAATCTTGAACCTGTCTGGAAACTTCTTCACTGAGAAAATCCCGACAGAATTAGGATTGATTGCAAAACTCAATCAACTTCTATTAGGTAATAACTCGCTTTCTAACGAAATTCCAGAGTCGTTACTAGGCTTGAACAACTTGAACTACTTGGATCTTAGTAGGAACAAATTTGGAGGAGATATACAAAAGACTTTCGGGCAGTTCACTCAAGTCAAAAACCTTCTTCTACACGCAAATGGATACACTGGCGGATTATACTCGTCGGGAATACTCAGATTACAGAATATTTCAAGACTAGACTTGAGTTTCAACAATCTGTCAGGCCCGTTACCGCCTCAAATCTCTCAGATGACAAGTTTAAGGTACTTAATTCTTGCTGGCAACCATTTCTCTGGAAGGATACCTTCGGAATTTGGAAATTTGCAAAGACTTCAAGCTCTTGATCTCTCGAGCAATGACTTAAACGGCTCAATTCCTTCAAGTTTCGGACAGTTGACCTCTCTGTTGTGGTTGATGCTAGCTAATAATTCGTTAACAGGTCATATTCCACCTGAGTTAGGGAGTTGTAGCAGCTTGTTGTGGTTAAATCTTGCAAACAATCAACTTTCGGGACCAATATCACCAGAGTTGGCTAATATAGGGAGGAACGCGACACCAACATTCCTAAGGAACAGAGAAAACAATCCAATGGCGGGATCAGGAGAGTGCTCAGCAATGAAAAGATGGATACCTGCCGATTATCCGCCTTTTAGTTTCGTGTACACACTTCTTAACAGGAAGAGATGCAGGAGTTTATGGGATACCATACTTAAAGGGAATGGAGTTTTCCCAGTTTGCCTCCCGGGATCTAACATTCGGGCACTGCAAATATCCGGATATTGTCAACTCAGTGGAAACAGATTATCGGGCCAAATACCTCCAGAAATTGGGAAAATGGATAACTTCAGTATGCTGCATTTAGGGAATAACGAATTTTCAGGAACACTTCCATCAGAGATTGGGAAATTGCCTCTCGTTGTGTTCAATATTACTCGTAACAATTTTTCGGGCCAAATTCCAACGCAGCTTGGAAATCTCAAGTGTTTAAACAATCTTGATTTGTCATACAACAACTTTTCGGGTACATTTCCAACCAACTTCGTCAATTTGAATGACTTGAACAAGTTCAATGTCTCCTACAATCCGTATATCTCGGGCATGATTCCAGCAACCGGCCAGTTGGCAACTTTTGAGAAATCGTCTTTCCTTGGTGACCCGTTGTTACTTCTGCCTCCATTTATCGATAATTCAACAAACAGATCATCTCCAGATGGTGGTGGGAGATCAAATCCGAGAAAATGGGGTGCGGTTTTGGTATTCATGTTTCTATTGTTAGCTTTCACTGTTTGTGGAGTTATGACAATACTTGTTTGTCTCGTGACAAAGAGCCCGGTTGATCAACCCGGATATCTAGAGCAGGATAAAAAGCCTGAAAAGGGACACGACTTCTCATCGAACTCTAGTGGCTCATCACCATGGATGTCCGACACTGTTAAAGTAATTCGTTTAGATAAAACTGCTTTCACACACGCAGATATTTTGAAGGCCACAGGGAACTTTGCAAACGATAGAATAATTGGGAGGGGAGGTTTTGGAACTGTTTACAGGGGAATATTACCAGATGGGAGAGAAGTCGCAATAAAGAAGAAATTGAGAGAAGGTATGGAGGGGGAACGAGAGTTTCGAGCTGAAATGGAGGTACTCTCGAGAAATGGGTTCGGCTGGCCCCACCCAAACCTGGTGACACTTTACGGGTGGTGCTTGTACGGGTCAGAAAAACTGTTGGTTTACGAGTACATGAATGGTGGTAACTTAGAAGATATAATTCCAGATAAAACCAGATTTAAATGGAGACGGCGTATTGATGTGGCTATCGATGTGGCCCGTGCTTTAGTCTTCTTACACCACGAGTGTTATCCTTCGATCGTTCATAGAGATGTGAAAGCAAGCAATGTGTTGTTAGACAAAACTGGTAAGGCCCGGGTTACTGATTTTGGGCTAGCCCGAGTTGTGGATGTTGGGGATAGCCACGTGAGCACAATGGTGGCAGGAACAGTTGGATATGTTGCCCCTGAGTATGGTCAAACATGGCAAGCCACTACAAAAGGAGATGTCTATAGTTATG
Organism: Senecio squalidus; assembly: GCA_910822075.1. Lineage (NCBI taxonomy): Eukaryota > Viridiplantae > Streptophyta > Magnoliopsida > Asterales > Asteraceae > Senecio > Senecio squalidus. The sequence goes on along the minus strand of CAJVGC010000432.1, from coordinate 16,341,284 downwards.
GAGTGTTAGCAATGGAGTTAGCAACAGGTCGACGAGCTGTTGATGGAGGAGAAGAGTGTCTATTGGAATGGTCTAGAAGAGTAATGGGAGACGGAGGGCGTACATCCATGATCCCTGCATCAGTCCTGGTGTCAGGGAATTCGGAAGGTGGAGTGGAAATGTGTGAATTACTTGGGATTGGAGTAAGATGCACTGCGGAGGCACCTCAGTTAAGGCCGAATATGAAGGAGGTGCTAGATATGTTGGTCCGTGTTCTTGCTAATCGTACAGATTTTAGCTACGGGTCTCTTCTACCCACATCATAAATAGGCAAGATGCCATACAAAGATACCCATTTCATGTCTTTATTTATTGTTTCTTGTATATAAATTCACATGTAATTCCATAATAATAATTTTGATCAGTTATACGAAGAATAAGGATGAGGTTTAGATGAAGAAAAAGTATAATATCGTAAATTCTCAGTGGGTGATTGTTATGAATACAGAATCAGATGCTATACTCATCATGTGTAGTTTGCATATCTCAGTGGAGCATTGCACTGGACCTATACTAAAAATTTTACCACTTTTCATCTTCAATTTCTGTCGAGTAAGGATGTACTTCTCTCCTCAGTTTCTCGTATAAGACTCTCATTTCTGTCGGGTTTTATTAAGTATCAACTGCAAATGAAGTCATCTTCCGTTCCAGTACAAGAGGATACAGAGGAAACCAGACTAGAAATAATATGTTTGATTCACAACAAAACTCAAAGGTTATGAATATTTGGGAAATTCTTTACGACAGAGATTTTGCGTTTCGTTTCAGGTGAAAAATCTTCTTATATATCATCACCCAAAAATGTGAATGTCTAAACCAACGAAAAGAAGAAAATTCTTGTTTTCTTTTTTGGGCACAGAGCACATTGTGTTTCTTTTTTGGGCACAGAGCACAAGGCTAAATTACATATAACAAACCGTTGATTGGGAAATCAAGGAAAGAAATATAAAAATGAAAATGTGAACCATGATGCATAGACAATGGTCTATGATACGAACCGGGTTACCCTTGAACAAGTCACGACCCAACCCAAGAGAGTCATAAGACTTCCCACATGTTTCAGAGAGTGAGACTTGTTATTTAGGAAGACCACAAACTTTTTCTAGTTAGTTATTTTCTAAGCAGTGCATGCATATTTTTTAGCTCTAGAAGTGGACCACCACATTCATGCATTGTTATCCATGTTTAAGTTATTCTTAGTCTTCAGTTACTCCGTCTGTTTAGGAGATCATATATTGTTATTTGGCTATTTAAGTTGTAAACGTATTATGGAATAAAACACAGAAAATTGCTCTAGTTTATTTGTTCCTTACGTTCTTTCGTTTCTTTATTATTGGAGATTGACTATCTCGAATTAGTCGCTATCATTTGGTGCTTTCATTGCTACTCACTATGCCTCCTAAACGATACCCTCCATCCCTAGAAGACACCATAAACACCATGGCAGACAACCTTTCCAAACTTATCGCTTCAACCTCCGTAAACACCGATAAACTTCTCACAACACAAACCACCTCATACGCCCAACTTGAAATCATTATGAAACAACTTGCAGCTTAATATGAACAAACAAATCAACTCATCACCACCATCGCTCAAGCTCCACCCCACCACACTCTCGCCCAACCACTTCACCAACCACCAAACAACCGCGACCTCCAAATCCAGCCACCAAAACTTCACCTTCAGGCGTTTGACGGATCAAACCCTCTTGACTGGCTTTTTCAGGCTGATCACTATTTCACATTCCACAACATCGCCCCACCGCAACGTCTTGCCATGATTGCTTTCCATCTAACCGGAGATGCTCTCAGTTGGTATAAATACCTCCACAATAACAACCTTCTCACCACATGGGACGCGTTCAAGCGAGGACTCGAAACTCGTTTCGGTCCATCTTTCTATGATAATCACCAAGCAACACTTTTTAAACTACGCCAAACGTCATCCGTTACCTCTTATCAAACCGAATTCGAACGTTTGAGTAACTGTGTCGTTGGTCTGCCACCTGATGCTTTACTTAACTGTTTTCTTTCCGGTCTTCGCCAAGACATCCAAAACGAGCTCGCCATTCTCCGCCCTCATTCTATTACTCAAGCCATTGGCCTGGCTAAACTGGTTGAGGACAAAATCAATGATCAGCGTACCCGCACCAGGTATACTAGCTACAACCGTAACCCGTCCTACTCATCCTCATCCTCCATACATACACCACCTTCCTCCACCACCCCAACTACGTCACAAACATCCTCACTCTCCACCGCTCCAAAGTCCTCGCCCACTTTACCATTTACCCGAATTGTCACCGGTGGCTATGCAAAAACGCAAAGTTGTTGGTCTTTTTTTCCGCTGCCCCGAAAAATACCATCGAGAACATCAATGTAACCCACCCTAGTTCCTTTTAATTATCGATAATGACGAATCATACACCACCCAACAACCTAATACACCACCCAACAACCTACTGAACCCTTTCCATTTTCAATGGAACCAACCCAACCCGCCACCGGATACCTTCTTCTTAATGATGAAACTAATTAGGCCACACCCACCTCTATTCCACTTCACTTTCTTTCGTTATCACCTGCTGCCCTTCTCGGCTTGGCTTCCCCACGCACAGTACGCGTCACGGATCACATTGACGGACATCCTGTAACTATTTTAGTGGATTCAGGTAGCACCCACAATATTGTCCAACCCCGTATTGTTTCCTTTTAAAACTCCCCATCACACAAATTCCATCTTTTCCCGTCATGATCGGAAATGGTTCTCATCTTCATTGCCATGGGTTTTGCCCTAACATTCCACTTATACTCAAAAATACCACATTCACTATTCCTTTCTTCGTTCTTCCTATCGAAGGCGCTGACGTTGTCTTAGGCATGCATTGGCTTGGCTCCTTAGGTCCGATCCTTGCCGACTTCTCGATCCCTAAAATATCCTTCCAACATGAAGACCGTACCATTACTCTTTCCGGTGAACCAATTTCGACACCCGTCACCGCAAGCACCATTCATCATCTCCTACAAAAAGATGCCATCGCTTCCATGCATACCCTAATCTTCCAACACCAATCCCCACTGTCCACCAATACTAGCCCACAACCAACATATTCCCACATACAACAATTACTTCGTGATTTTCCCACCTTTTTGACTCCCCTACATCACTTCCACCTTCAAGAAATCACGACCATCATATTCCCATTACGCCAAACACTCCCCTGTTAACGTTCGACCTTACATATACCCTCATTACCAGAAACAAATTATGACTGAATTAATCGTTGATATGCTTAAAGACGGGTTAATCAAAACAAACAACAGTCCGTACTCTTCGTCGGTTCTTTTAGTTGGCAAAAAAGATGGCACATGGAGGTTTTGTGTCGATTATAGGGCTTTGAACGCCATCACTATTCGTGACCGTTTTCCGATTCCTACGGTTGACGAGTTATTAGATGAGCTTCACCGTGCTTACATTTTCTCAAAGATCGATCTTCGCGACGGGTATCATCAAATTCGTGTACATGACCCCGACACCCACAAAACCGCTTTTTGTACCATAGATGGCCACTACGAGTTCCTCGTCATGCCATTCGGTCTTTCAAATGCGCAATCCACGTTCCAATCTGCCATGAATGACCTCTTTCGTGATGTTTTGCGCCGGTTTGTTCTTGTTTTCTTCGAAGATATCTTGATCTATAGCGCCACTAAAGAACAACATTACCATCACCTTCGACATGTATTTACCACTCTTTCCAATCACCGGTATTATGCTAAGTTTAGCAAATGTATCTTTGCAGTTCATGAAGTTCAATACCTCGGTCATGTAATTTCTCGCAAGGGTGTTTCAACTGATCCTGAAAAGATTAAGGCAATCCAAGAGTGGCCACAACCCACTTCCATTACAGGCTTACGTGGGTTCCTTGGCCTAATAGGGTATTATCGACGTTTTGTAAAAGGTTATGCCCACATTGCCGGACCCTTGACGGATCTCCTCCAACATAAGTTGTTGTCATGGAATGATCTCGCAGCAAAGGCATTTGAAACACTAAAGGATGCCATGTCTACGCTTCCTGTTCTCGCCTTGCCCGACTTCACCGTTGTGTTCGATGTCATCACCGACGCATCAGGTATTGGAATTGGTACCGTTCTTTCTCAAAATGATAAACCTGTCACATTTTTTTAGCAAGAAGTTATGTGCTCGCATGCGTTCTGCCTCCACATATATTCTCGAGCTTTATGCCATCACAGAGGCCGTAAAAAAGTGGCGACAATACTTATTAGGACGCAAAAACAGACCAAAGAAGTCTCAAACACTTACTTACTCAGGTCATGCAAACACCAGACCAACATAAATGGGCTTCAAAGTTACTTGGGTACGATTTCGAAGTTTATTATAAACCAGGGAAAGAGAATAAGGTGGATGATGCTTTAAGTCGTATTGAGAGTCCACAAGTTATCGCCTTGACGGTTCCCACTTTTCCATGGCTACAAGAGTTGCGCGATTACTATCTCCATCAAACTGAAGGTCGTGAATTAATGGATCGGGTTTTGAAACAGCCGCATACGCTTCCAGGTTATAAAACTCAAGATGGGCTTTTATATGTCCATGACCGGTTATTTGTGCCCCAACTTTTGTCACTTCGCCAACAACTTTTAAGCGAATTTCACTTCAGTCCAGTTGGCCACTCCGGTATCAGTGCCACCATTCGCAGATTAAATGGATCTTTCTTTTGGCCACATCTAAAAAATGATGTCACAAGCTTCATTACAGATTGCACAATCTGTCAACAAACAAAATATTCCACTCATAAACCTTATGGGCTGTTACAAGCACTTCCTGTTCCCGATCAAGTTTGGTAAGAAATCTCTATGGATTTCATCACTAATTTGCCCTCTTCGAATGGTAAAACGGCTATTTGGGTTATTGTAGACCGGCTTAATAAAGTTGCTCACTTTATTGCTCTTCCACCTCACTCGACGGCTGCGTCACTTGCTACTATTTTTCTTCACGACATTTACAGAATACATGGTCTTCCCAAATCCATACTTTCGGATCGTGACCTCATTTTCTTGAGCTGCTTTTGGAAGGAGCTGTTTGGCAAAATTGGTACCAAACTTCTACACTCTAGTGCCTACCATCCGCAAACGGATGGCCAAACGGTCATGGTCATGCATGAATCTGTGTTCCAGTATCAGGTATAACCCACTACAATAAGTTAACTTAACATATTTTTCTTGAACTGTCACACACTTAAAAAGGGCAGGATTGTGAAGTCCATGTTTCCTCTTCTGTATAAATCAGTCAGAAATTAGTCCTTATTAGTGGGTATAATATTATCTTTCTACATTTAGTTTCGTAGGAATAAATATGTTTTCTTACACGTATAAGTCCCAGCATATTTTCTAGGTCTACAAGCCTAAACTACTTAACATGAAAACTAATTGTTTCATTACACGTAACTTGATCGATTCAATCAACAATTACACTTGTACAACATAATTTCATCACATTAACAAATAATCAAACATAAACACACTTTTTTCATCATTTTGTCATCAATAATACTTAATCATTACACATAAACCCTAACTCCATTAATTCAATCAAACATTAACAAATAATCAAACATAAACACACTTTTTTCATCATTGCAGCAATTAAATATAAATAATAAATTCATTCGAAGCAATTAATATTGTAATTGTAATTTAGAACAAAACCTGTGTCTCGTATCATATAACATTTTCAATACTTTCGTTATAACTAGCATCTCATGCTTACCAAAATAGAATAGATACATTAAACAACTAAACAATAATATCTACCGATTTAGTGGAAAATGAGTTTAAATATGTTCTATACTTCATTCAGGGGAGTTAATTTTCACTCCAGCATTTCATCGAACACCTTGTATTCAACAATTCATATACACAAACTTAAAAACGTACTGAAACGAGTGTACTGAATCGAACTATGAATGCATATAATATAAGGTATTGAATCAAGCTATGAAAGCATATAACGTAAGGTATCGAACATAACATGAAACCTTAGATTTCACAATCTGTTTGCAATAGAACCACTTACACTTCAAAAACTGAAGATTAATCACGCTACAATAAACATGAATTTCATGAATCGATCAATTGATGTAGGTTTTACAGGTCATGAAACAATTAATTTCAACATTCTATACACAAATGAATCACCGATTAATCAAAAAAATTGATTAAATGTACGTAAAATGACCTAGTTTACAGCTAGGGTTTGTTCATCGTGAAATTTGAACTGAAATTAACGATTGCCTAATAAGCGAGGAATCGGCGACGAAGTGAGAGTAACTTCTGTGAAGTGAGTATCGCCGGTGAGGTGAGTATCGACGGTGAAGTGAGAGTTTCGCCGGTAATGGAACTTCCATGGTGAAGTGAGAGTATCGCCGGGAATGGAGCTTCGGTTAGGTTTGCTCTCGATTCAATTCGAGCCTCAGTTAAGATTCAACCCAATTTAGAAAAATGACAACACAGGTCCTTATATTTGATTTAGCTTCCTAATATTAAAAGAAAATATATATTATTGATCATTATAATTTGATGTCTAAAATGCCAAAATAATATAGTGACCAACATTGGTGTCTAAATTCCAAGTCAAAAACACTTTACAAGTTAAACACTACTTATAGTGACCAATTCTTTAGTCACTAACTAATGACCACTACTTTTTCGTCATTAATATTAATCATTTGATTAACGAAATTAGTTTTCTAATATGTATATTATGGATTAGTGACGATATAGTGACGATTATATAGTATTGGTCACTATATGAACATTAATCATCAAAAGTCAGTGACGACTTTTTTTATGGTAACTAAATCATCCATTTAGTGACGAAATGTGGGTCGTTACTAAACAAAAGTCGTCACTAAAGGTCTTTTTTCTTGTAGTGGTACCGTTAACAGAAAAAGCTTTTTTTGAAGTGTGCGTTACAACATTTTGCACATTGCGTATATGCATGCTAGTGAATACTTTTGGTGACTGAAAAATAAGGGAACATATAACCTAGCTGACAAAAATGATTTATTTACATTGGCAGCTGTGAGAATTACACCGACTTTACAAAAAACAAAAGGAACTAATGGAACAATTTAAAGCCACGTTAAGTGGGAAATCCAATGAACATAAATGAGTCCACTCTGACAAAATTCAAGGTTCAGGTTGGAAGGGATACAGATGGTTCACCTGTGACACCAGAAACCATGGACCCGACCATGGCTCAAGGAAAACAGGAAGACCCAGCGAGGTTAGCAGCGCAGACATTGGTGGACATGTCTATGATTTCGTCAATCGGTCGTTCCTTTTCTTCAAACCAAGAATTATCATTTGAGTAGACAGTTTCTGTGGCGTTGAATTGTAGCTTCTACTTTGATGTTTTACCACTGTCTCTTGCAAATAGTCTAAATATAGAAAAAGAACAAAAAGGAAAGAAAAAAATTAAACGAGGATAAAATCTCAATCAAGTGGGATTACCTCTATTTGCAGTGTAGCTTGTACTTGGATGTTTCACCATCTAACAATTTTATTTCCTTACTAGTTATTACAGGTTTTCAAGTTGTACTATTTCTATTTTATTTTTTAAACTAATTAAAAAAAACATCCCTTATACTTTGTATAACTACAAAATTAGCCCCTTATTTAATTTTCTTTTACGTATATCGGCCTTTATTTTACTATTTTCTTACTGTTAATTTGTCCTTCGATTGTTAAATTTAACAATTAGTATGCTAAAATAACAAAATCACTATTTTCCCTTATTATAAACACTATGAACGAACACATCACCTTATTTTTTAGCATCCAAAGTTTTGTTTCCTCATCTGCGTTGTATTCTCGGAAAACGTAACCGTCATTGGATTCCATTTCTAGGGAGTTTCGGTTTTTGTTACATATTTGGTTTTTTTAATTGATTTTATGGTTTTCATAAATGGAAGACAATGAAGGTTATGGTTAGCTAAAATACGACGAAGATGATGAAAACGAAACTTCAGATACTACAAAATCTAATAGGGTTCAAAGATATAACCGAGAAGAGATTGATGTGTTCGTTGATAGTGTTTATAATAAGGGAAAAATAGTAATTTTTTTATTGAACATCTAGTTGTTAAGCTTTACAAACAGTGGGGTAAGACCTTAAGAAAATAGTGAAATAAAGGAAGATATCCGAAAAGACAAATTAAGTTAGGGATAAATTTCGTTATTATACAAACTATAGGGGCTATTTTATAAATTAGTCTATAAGGAAAAATAAAAAAGGACAATTTGATAACTTATAATGACCGGTCGGTAAATAAAATTGTATGATAGTCTGGAAATGACAAAACAGAAAGTACGTAGTGGTTCTAAACAATTAGCCCTAAAAAAAAATTTATAAAACCTTTGTACAAAATGATGTTTCTTTTCATGAATAGAATAAAAGAACCGAGGTTCTCTAATATTCGCGTTTCGCTGCAATACATAAGATATATAAAATCGAAATACTGTAAAAAAAAAAGTAAAAGAAAGATTATGTAAACATTAAGAATAAGAAAATAGAAATTAAAATGAGTTTCAAGGTCAAAATTGTAGAAGTTATATATATATATATATATATATATATATATATATATATATATATATATATATATATATATATATATATATATATATGTGTGGGTGGGTTATTGTAGGAAGTTTTTAAAATAAAAAGGGTAGGAAGGAATGTGGACCACACATTTAGTCAACAAAAAGGAGATCCAAAAAAGTCAACGCGGTGGTATTTTTGTAATACTTTCAAACTTTCATGCCCTTTTCGTAATAAAGCAGAAATATTTTTTTTTTTTTTTTTTTTTTTTTTTTTTCATTTTACTAGATTACTCATTTTCTGAATCTCTGTGCATAACTTTTATCAATACGTGTGCATCGATTTTATTGTGCATCGATTTTATCAAAATAACGTGTGTATTGATTTTACGTAAGTTTTTTTATAGAAAACATATCCACCGCCGGAAAATCCACCGGAAAATCAATCCACCAAAACAAACAAAACATGTGCATAAAAAAAAACATGTGCATAAAAAAAAACAATGTGCATAAAAATCAATCCACCAAAACAAAACATGTGCATAAAAAATTAGATATATTTGTGCATCAAAATTACAACAAAAATTAGATATATCCACCGCCGCTACCGTCGCCGGAATTCACTGCCGCCACAGTCGCCGGAAAACCACCAGCCGCCACCCTTTTCATCACCTTACACTAACCTAGGGTTTCAATTACTCTGCAATTTATCATCATCCTACCACTCCGCCGCCGCCGTCGCAACAACCTGCAGATCGGAAGAATCGCCACTGCAGATCGGAGAGAAACGAAACCTAATGAAACGGCGTGAAACCAGATAACTGATCCCGGAGGCCGCCGGAGAGACGGTTGACCGAGACGCTCCGGCCACCGAAGAGGATGTTCAAGTCGCTGGAATATACGCCACCGGAGATGGAGATGAATTAACGGAGAGAGAGTGTAGGTGAGAGCTTTGTAAATCATGTAAATCATTTCACCTCCTTTATGTTTTGGTGTCAAATGGAATTTTGAAATGAAAATGATGAAAAGGATAGAATTGATTTAAAAGCAGATCTGAAAAAAATTGGTGTTAAATGACGATTATACCCTTTATGATATAATAATGGTTTTTTTTTCTCTGACACGTGTCACTCCCTTATTACTCCCTATTCTTTTTATTTTCCATCTCTTTTTATTGGATCCTTGTTCTATATATATATATATATATATATATATATATATATATATATATATATATATATATATATATATATATATATATATGATTCATGTGAGAACTCTTATTTCTGCGAGAACTCTTAAAAAAAGTGTCAATTAACATGTAATTATGTCTATTGACATGTAAAAACTATTGAATGTTAAAAATCTAGTAAAAATATAAATTAAAGATTAAAAAAGTTGTATGAAATCACGCGTATTTAGAATTGTTCACATGGGAACGTGTTTTTTTTTTCAAAAATGAGTTCATATATGAACGAAATTGTTTTACGCTATTTTATATGATTTTTTTTAGTTTTTTACGTTAATATTTACTTGATTATTAATCTCCAAAAGAGTTTGCATTTGAATGAACAAAGTGAAACGTGATTTAACAATTTTTGTGAGAGTTCTCGCAGTTCTAGCAAAAACAAGAATTTTCGCATTAACCATTCAATATATATATATATATATATATATATATATATATATATATATATATATATATATATATATATATATATATATATATATATATATATATATATATATATATATAGATGTAGGATCATATAAAAAATGCAAATATTGTAAAAAGTTGGGGAACCAATCATATAATGCCATGTGTCTTTTCCTTTTCTTTTTATTTCTTTTTAACATAAGGGTATTTTCATCATATCACTATATTTTAATTCAACTGTTCTTTTTCTGTCATCTCCCCTATTCATCATCGTCAACCTTAGAACCTGATTCTTTCCCCTCTATATATATGGCGGCAATCAAATCAAAATTAAACCTAATTCTTCTCCAGATTTGGCTAATTGTTCTTTGGATTGGTCAATTCATCTCCGGATTTAGGCTAATTCATCTCCGGATTGGTCAATTCTTCAACAATCCAGCACAATGTCAACTGCGATTCATCCTAATGAATCTGATTGTAAGTTTAATTTTGATTTCGATTCAGTTTAATTTTTTTAATTTTTAATAATTCAAATTCTGTTAATCATATAGAATAACTATAAATATATTAATTTTGATTTCGATTTAGTTTAATTTGTTTAATTTTTAATAATTCAAATTCTGTTAATCATATAGAATAACTGAATATATATTAATCGTGTGTGATTTAACTAGTTTCAAATTCTGTTAAAAATTATAACTTTAACAGCAGTTATGTATTGTGCATCATACTATAGTAATTTTACGTGTAAAAATTACTTCACAGGTTACGAGGAAACGTCTAGATATTGGATCCCTGATGTATCTTTGAAACCTCTTCAAGGTGCACGTTTTACTTCTTTGGATCAAGCTTATCAGTTCTATAAAACTTATGCAAAGAACGGTGGTTTTTCTGTTCGAAAATCTGCTCAACACTTCTGCACTTCTACTAAAAAGGTATTACTGAAGTATTTTGTGTGTTCAAAGCAAGGAAGAAAGACTAACAATTTAAAGATCGATACTTTGAAAAATGTTGGGAAGAAGATCAATAAGAGAAAAGTGCCATCTTGTAGAACAAATTGTAAGGCAGAGATCCGTCTTAAGGCGATTCCTGGTAATTTGTATGAGATATATTATTTTGAAGAGAAGCATAACCATATTTTGGTTGAGAAAGATGATATGCCTTTCTTGAATTCCTCCCGAGATTTGACCTACTTGCATACACAGTTTTTACAAAATGTGTCGAAGATCAACATTGGTCCAGTAAGAGGTTTTAAAATAATGAAAGAGCTTTATGGTGGATTTGAGAAAGTAGGTGTAACTGCAGTTGATTGTAAGAACTTCAGAAGAGACATAAATATGTTTATCGGTGATTATGATGCGGATATGGTAATTCAAAAATTGACTTACAAGGCAGAATTTGTACCAGGCTTCACGTTTGAATATTGTACGGATGAAGAAGGGGATTTGAGTGGTTTGTTTTGGGCAGATGCTGAAGCGAAGCGCAATTACTCGATTTTTGGGGACATCATGTCATTCGATGCTACATTCAGGACTAACAAGTAGTTAACTTTAACTCTATTTTTTATATATATATTTAGCTAATTCATTTTTATAATACTGATCTTTATTTTTTCCAGGTACAAGATGGTTTTCATACCTTTCACTGGTATTGATAACCATAACAGATGCGTGACTTTTGGCGCTGGTTTGGTTTCAAAAGAAAATATCGAGTCGTATAAGTGGTTATTGAAGTCTTTTAAAGACGCTTTTGGTCAAGAACCCCGAGTCGTAGTTACTGATCAGGACCCTGCCATCAAACAAGCTATTGAGGCGATCTTTACTTCTTCAAGACACCGCTATTGTATGTGGCACATAACGGAAAAACTGACGACAAAGGTATTTATGTTACCTTTTTTTAGGCATTACAGTTGTGCATCTTTACTATTTAATATTGTAAGTTTTTATTTATTAATATCAATTTATATGCATCACATTGTGTTTTTTTACAATTATTATTATCATGATTTATATACAGGTGGGTACAAGTATATGTAATAACACGACATTCAAACAAAGACTGTTCAACATTGTCTGGACTGATAGTATAGATCCTGCGGAGTTCGAGGAAAAATGGGTTGACATTATCAATGAGTTCCTTCTTCAAGATAATAAATGGCTTAGTGACATTTTCGAAATGAAGGACAGATGGATCCCAGCTTACTACCGTGATACACCTTTATCTGGACTAATGCGTACATCTTCAAGGTCCGAGAGCGAGAATCATTTTTTTGGGAAGCTGACTTCTTCTGATTTGACACTGGTTGAGTTTGTAAGTCATTTTGACACGGCGATGGATGCTCAGAGATATACTCATAGAAAAAATGATCATGATACAAGGTATACGAATCCTGATTTGAAAACTAATAGTGAACTCGAGAAACAAGCTTCTCAGATTTACACAAGAACCATATTTTTCGAAGTTCAAGAGGACATATATGCTTCGTTCTGGAAATGCATGTCTGTTAATTTCACCAGAATGGAAAGCTATGAAAAATATGTAATTCACGATATCACTTCTGCAAAGGATTCTCATGATGAATTTGAGGTACATACTCAATTGTCCTTTTTCTTTTATTTTTTTATATAAATTTATATGATGCACAGTAATAAGTAAAATTCAGTATGATGCACACTTTCGATACATAATACATCATTGTTGTGCATCATAACAATATACATCATAGTTGTGCATCATAACAATATACATCATTCTTTTACCGTTTCATCAGATCGTTTATTTTTGTGGCTAATTATTTTTGTAGGTTAATTTTAATCGAGGTGGTGGTATCATCTCATGTGCGTGCAAACAGTATGAGCGGTATGGCTTACTATGTCGACATATTTTCTATGTTTTGAGGATTTGTAGAGTCAAAGAATTTCCCAAGAGGTACATTCATACGCGCTGGAAAAGGGATGTTGTTCCTCCCATATCTGATGACTCAAGTTCTACAACTGCAACTGAGAATATTCCTTTCACAAGCGATGGAAACGCTCAGAATTCTGATTTTACAAGCATTGGAACTGATCAAAATCATACGACACAACCTTCCACAAGCAATGGAACTGGAAATGATGGAAGGGAAGCCATTATTCGCCAAGTGTATCAGAATGTAGATGAGTGCATTAACCATCTAGTTGCTGATAACGAGAAGTTAATTGCTTATCTCGAGAAGCAGAAGGAGTTAGCATTGAAGGTTCTTGAAGACATTGAAGCTTGCAATTTGTTAAACAAAGATGATCTGATTGGTTCTTTCCTCGGTGTAGGAAAACCATTGGAAGGTAATAAAGCTACTATTGGGAATCCTAAAAATATCCGTAACAAAGGTTGCGGAAAGAAGAAACGATTAATTGGAATGGCTGAGAAAATAAAGCTCAAAAGGAAAAGACTTTGCAGAAAATGCAACCAATATAAGCGTCATGATACTCGAAATTGTGACACAGACTTACTCTAATTCTCATTCGATTTGATCGTTTTTGTTTTTCATTTTGAATTTGTGTTTAGTACTTTTTTTTTTATTTTTCTATATGTACTATGTTTTTAGTTTTGAAAATAAAGATGCTATAAAAAACTTCAGAATTTGTACAAAAAATGTATGATGCACACTTCCGATACAGAATACATCATTGTTGTGCATCATAACAATATACCATAATTGTGCATCATAACAATATACATCATTGTTGTGCATCGTTTTTGTGCATCGTTTTTGTGAATCATTTTTGTGCATTATACATTATGAATCTTTTACCAAGTAAATATACAAGATTTCATCATACATTTTATCAACCTAAAATCATATTTTATATCTTAATTTGTCATATTTGGAATCATACAATTATTTTTATCAATTAATGCAACATATTTTACATGTGATACTCAAATTTGATAATATGATCAACTGGTATATACCTATATGATTTTGTGTAAAAAAGCCGAACACATACAATATGCAATTTTATATCATACACTAGTAGATTAAAACATATTAAGCAGTACATACAAAAGATTTCCATCCAGATTACATCACACTGTTTTTATCCCATTACAAAAGATTTCCATCCAGATTACATCACAGTTTTTATCCCATTACATCAAATTGTCTTTATCCCACGTTACCAAACTAGATTTCCATCCAGATTACAGATTACACAAACGTTCTTGAATTCTTTCATGTGCATCGGCTTTTAGGCTGTTTCTGGTTTCTTCAGGCATGTTCAAGTAGTTTTCTGCCTCTTTAATTGCCTTTTTCCTCATCAGGTTCAGTTCCGAGAGAATCATCTTGGTAACATATTTTCTGCGCAATTCTTCAAGCTGTTTTTTCTGTTCACAACCCTCTTCACGGAATCCAGTTGCCCAGTTTTCAAAATTGTTGCCATTGATCGTCTCCATATGCCTCATAAGGAATACCCCACAATCAGAAGATTTCTCTTTTGTTCTCCAGGTCATTTGTATTATCTCGGGCTCAACTAACTTCATTTCTTTTGCTTTTGGATGCTTTTCAGAATCCAAGTAAGTTTTAAACAAGTTAATCTGTAAAAAACATTATAATATACATATCAAATATCTATTATTCATACTAACAGTATTATATAAAAGTAATAATTCTTACCAAAAGCAATGGTACAGATCTATATTTATCTTTCAATTCATTTTCCATTCCACAGTTGTCAACTATCATAATTTTTGGATTCTTCAAGTTAAAGCATATGAGATAGTACTTCAACTGAGAAAACACAGGAAAAACCACCTATTTTGGACAACTTCGTTAGTAAAAATCCATTAACCTTTAATAAATATTATGTATATGTTTAAACTTTGACGGTTTTCTTACCAAGTCAAACTCATGAAGGTTTCTCTTTTTGTAGCAATTAATGAAGTCAACAATGTTGAACCAAAATTCTTCAAATAGATCCTCGACATTTGTGCTTTGACTCACCATATTATCATTCTGCAATGAATTATACGTGTGCATTATACAATGTTGTTCTTACTATATGTAACATATTCATCATTAATATCATGATGTATTTAGACACATATTAACTATAACGATATTTTAAAACACTGAGTTTAGAATAATACCATGATATCAGTATGAAAAAAGAACAGTTTTGCTGAATCGGGACCTCTTAATTTTTCATCTTCTTGGTTACATATATTTGCCCAAACTTTGATTGAACCTTCATGGTTAAGCATTCCTGGAATTAAACTCTCTAACATTGCCCTTTGTGCTTCAATTCCATTTTCATCTCTAAAGATGATATCCCTATATACAAATATTCATCGTAGTTAACATTAAACACTACATAAAGATAAGAAGTATATTAACTAAAAATATATATTAAAGTAATACTTACTGTTCTCCAAATGTAGCAGAGAAAATGCTTTCAGAAATTTTATTTTCGGCTTCAACCAACTTTTTCCCCAGTTTAATAACTCTTTTCACGTAAGGAGACCTCATAGAATATGTCAGCTTTAATGTACGTTTCGTTTTTTCAGGAAGGCATTGTTCAATTCTGTTTTTCACTTCAACCATTGGTACAGTTTCTTTTCCTTTATCTTTTCGGGGTTTTTTCTTTGCTGAATGTTTCTTTCTTGTCAGAGTCATCTTACTTAGTTGTTTCTTTGTCGTACTTTTGGTTTTTGATAACTGTTGGGGTATTGGTGCAATTGGCGTTTTAAATTGGATATCTTCATCTTGATTTGGTTGTGGTGTGTGAGTTGTTGTTTTTGATATTTCAACTGGTGATTCATTTAGTTGTGTAATATTTAAACTAAAGCTTGGACCTTCAAAACTTCCATTCTTCTCAACAGCTACGTTTCCTTCTTCTTTGTTCGTTTCCAATGTTTCGGCATCTTTATGTTCACCATCTTCATAATCAGTATACAAAATGTGATAAGATGTGCATTATAATATGTCAAAAACAACCTGATAACAGAAGCAAAAATTATTAAACTGACCTCCTTCATTTTGTTTCATATACTCTCCAAATCTTGCTTTCTTCAAATTTTCAATACGACTACTACCTTGGAATCGAAGAAGTGCCTTTTCTATCAATTTTTCGGCCTGCCTCTCCTTCTCGTCAATTTGTCTATATATTTCTTCGATTTCCGAAATACATTCCTTATAAACAAGAAAAAATATGTTTTATTATATATCAAATGTTAGTATAATGCATTGATATTAATCTTAGAATATTACCTCTTCGTTTGTTTTTTCATCACTCTTATTAGCAGTTTCAATGCTTTGCTCGACTTCTTTTAATTTTTCCTTCTCATTTGTATATGATAATTTCTTTTTTTTTGGATAAGGTTCCTCAATTGCCACTGTTGGAATTCTTTTCGCGTTGCTCTTTGTCATTCTTGGAGAGGTTATATCACGTGCTTTTGGAGCATAATCTTCTGTTAAAAAAACTTATTATCATTTTTTATAATTTATAGCACCTAATACGAATAATAAAATTAATTTTTTGATTGTACCTTCACTTGCAGTGGCTTTGTCATTGGTCTTGAATTCCTCACTTTCCGCAGTTGCATTTCTTGGAGAATGTATCTCAAGTTCTTGTTGGTAAAAATGAGCAGGTTCTTCTGAATGCACAAGTGCAGGTTCTTCTGAATGAAGATGTGCATCTTCTGGATGTGCAGCTTCTTCTGAATTCAGCTGTGCGTCTTCTGAATACAGCTGTTTGTTTTCTGAAATCATCTGTGCAGGTTCTTCTGAATGTGGTACATCTTCAATTAGATTACTTTGAAGCTCTTCTTGAATCAATTTCACGAAGTCACTTACTCCAACTTCTTGCTCCTCCACAACCTTTAACTTTTCAGCAGTCCAATACATCAATGGTGGAATTAATCCTTCGATACCTTCAGGTTCTGGTCTTTTTGATTCTGCAAACAGTAGCTACAGATAGAAAACTTATATTAAGAATGAGCCTTTTAATACGCATAAAAACTGTGCATATTTACTATTTTATTAACATGTTTAAAAACAGGTAGTAATAATATTCATTTCAAACAAAAAAAAATTACTTACTTCTAGGAACAATTGTGGGCCGTTGAAATGACTTTTTTCATCCCATTCTTCTCGGCTACTTTTTAAGCATTCAATAACGAACCCACACCAGTCCATGTTCTTCACTTCGGCATGGTTTGATAAAGTATATAAGAAGCTTTGGTTTACTGTTCCACATTTATTTGCTTTTCCCAAAACCGTCATAACAGCGACCAAGAAGTTCAGTTTGAATAATGCACCCCCCTCCCTTTGAGTCTTCATTTTTTCAGTCACCGTTCTCACATAAATTCTACTTAGATTTGTTTCTGGGTATTGAGCTCTCCAAAATTTTGTTAACGGATCATCATTCAATTTTTTTTTCTTATATGTCTTGATTGGAATATTCCCCAGTGGAAATCCAATAATTTCATTGACAACCTCTCTTGTAATTGTGAATGACACATCCTTCATTGTCAATGTCAAAGTTTTGGGATCGAAATTCTTAACTACCAAGTAACCTAATCTAGCTGGTATACTTTCAATACGAAAGTTTACCAATGCTTCAAACCCCAAACTTTTGATATCTTTTCGTTGGGCATCACTAAGGTTTTCTAGTGCCTCAAACAGTACCTTAGGAGGGTTTCGTGGTCTGATTCGTTTCAAATTTTCTATATCGTCTACTACTTCAGTATTCCCCTTTATCATTGGAGCTAACTTCTTTTTTTTCTTACTAACTACCAACTTAGTTTCTACAAAATCATCATCTGGGTCGGATTCAGTGGGAAGATCCTTAAGTTGATAAGTTAGTTTTTGTTTAGGACCTGCGTATAGTTTTTATATACATATTAGATGCATCTCCTGTTTAGTATCATGATATACAAAATTTCCTATTATATGATACACAATAGTTAAGCATACAATCTGTGTATCATATAGTAAATATCTGTTTTTGTGTTACATATATGTGTAAAAACTGTTGTGTATCAACAATTATGATACACAATAGTTATACATATATAACTGTTTGTGAATCAACAAATATGTACCACACAAACAAAAATTCTACTACAATAAACAACATTTTTGTATATGCATTTAACATATGTATAATGAAATAAGTAACAGAAATTTATAATATAAAAAAAAAATTGTTTATAAACATAAAATTTTAGAGAATTTCTTTTTTTTGAGGCTGGAATATCATTTTTGAACTTTGTTCGTCTCTCTACTATCTTCTCTGGTTCATCTTCATCTTCATTTGATATTTCTATAGCCGTGTCTTCTGTATTTTTGAAAACTGATGATAACCTCATCAATCTATTGCTTCGCCTTTTTGCTAAACAAAATGAAATCGAAAACGTTATGATGATTATGATGTATAACAATGGCGGATTTCATTAGAAAACTTCAAAATATTAACGGATATGATACACAATATAGAATTTTTTAAACTTACGAGTTAAATCTACATATGTTTCAGTCATTTTTGCTTTCATCGAACAAAGTACTGAGAGTGATGATGATGTACAACAATGGCGTATTTGAACGTAAAAATTGATTTCTGAAAACCCTAATTTCGTGAATTGGGTTTGGGGGGGGGGGGGGGGGGGGGGGGGGGGGGGTGGTGAATTGGGCGGGTTTTGTTGAATTGGTTTTTGATTTTTGTGTCCTTTAACTTTAACAAACATATTATTAGTGTATTTTAGAATTGTAAATTGACAGAAGTTCCCCTCTTGTATTGATTTTTATAAAAACCCATTTAACTATTAATGATTGGTTAATATCACTTCTCACACTTTTTACAATATTTGAACTTTTTACATGATCTCCTCCCTATATATATATATATATATATATATATATATATATATATATATATATATATATATATATATATATATATATATGTTTGGAATTGATCAATTGTGAAAATTAATAATCTATAGAGGTAGCTCTAAATTGGTAATCGACTGTAAGACAAATGTTTGATTGGGGCTTTTGAAAGGCTTTTAAAGAGCTATAATTTTTTAAATTTAAATATAAAAATCCTTAGATATAAAAGAAATTGTTTGGTTATAAAGAACTTTAATCAATTAACTAAAGGATGTGTTTATTATTAAGAGTAATGGATATCAAAGAATTAGATGATGTTTGTTATAATGTAATGGATATCACAACCCCAAAATAGGGGTTTTGTGACATTCTAGATATGGTAAAACTCACTCTCATTCACACTCTAATTCTTTTCTCTCTCTTTTTCTTTCACACATATTCATATATTTATTTTCTACTTTATAACTTTTATTTTATAATAATATATAAATAACTTAATTTCTATTTTATTAGTTCGTTCAAACATATACCCATTCTCATTATCATTGCCATTAATTCTTATAAAACAAACAAACCCTAAAATAAAAGCTCAACCAAAAAGTTTTTCAAAGAGGTTAAAGTTTATTGAAAATAAAAGTTTTAGCCTTAAGTTAAAACATATAACTACAACTTCTAGTCTCAAGAATAATAAAAGATAATCAATATTACTATTGTCCAACAGAGAAATGATCATTAAAAACACATAATTATTTAGAGACAAAAAGATATCATCTCAGTCTTTGAATCATCAAGATCAATGACCAATATTTAACAACAATTCATTAAACATAATTTAAGGTTTACCATATTCATATCTCACATCCATGTCCCATTTACAAACACAAAGACACATTTTACTCTCTCCATTTCTCTCTTTCCATTAACCCAATCTCTCCATTTTCTCTCGTCAACTGCCCAAATTGTCATCTACAAGCGTGAATCGATCTAAAATAATGAAGAAATCAAGCGTTGTTAATAAATCTGGCGTCAATTTACCTCAATCAAATTTGATTGCAATTGAACCGCTTCAATTCGTCGGGAAAGTCGATGAATTTCGTACCTATTGTAAGTTTTTTTTTCCACCTTATTATTGTATTTGTTGTTTGATTTCATCATTGATTCTACCTTTTTTTTTCCTTCGATTTTGACCTAATTTTGAGATTTTGGGAATTTTATTTTCTTTATGTTTTCTTTAAAGTATTATCTGTGATGTAAAATATTATTTTTTTCGTGCAAAATATCACCTTGAATTGCAATGGGGTGTCTTTCACCTCGTTTTATGTTTGATGAGTTGAAGAATTCTGCTTCTAGGTATGGAAAATTTGTCTTTATTTCTAATTGGAAAAGTATGCCAATTAAGTCTCTTTAGATTTGAAAACCAAAACTATGTTTAAAATCTCAGAGTTAAGGGTGTGCATTAGATATGAACTAAATCAGACCGAAACGAAGTGGACGTGATTTCTGGAATTGTACAAAAAAAATCGAAATCTGAAGTACAAGCCAAACCCAATGTAGTTTGTTCCAAATCTTTAGTCCTTTAATTTTTCCCGCCCTTGAGGGATTAATTAACTTGTTCACTTACTGTAGTAATCAAGAGTAGTTTTCACATGTTGCTTTTCAATTCTTCTAGTGGCTCAAACCAATTCTAGTTTCTTATGATACAAATTACAATTAATAATAATCTAATCTTATATAATATTCAGGAGACTATATGTATCACCAAATATTGTAATATTATAATTATTACAATATTTATTTTAAAGCGTCTTCTTATAAGTCAATTTTGAAGAGACTTTCTAGAAAGCTATGTTTCGGAAATTATTCTAACAAACTCTAATGACTATCTTGTTTAAAACGAATAATATTTGATATGATGTAACAGACATGTGTGTGTTTTACCTGATTAGCTGCAGAGTAAGCTGCAATGAAGTCAAGATATTTTTTGCCTTCCGGATCCCAAATAGTTGATCCTTTTCCATGAGAAAAAACAACAGGCACATGATGATAATTGAAATAGGACAAACAAGTAGACGTTTTAGTTTAGCTTTCATTTTTTTAGACCAACAGACGCTTTAAAAATAAATGAGTTTTGGTTGATGAATGAGCTCCTATGGAGGGACTTCTTCATTCAAGTATACTAACTAAATGGGTTTTTGTATACGGATGGTGAGAGTTATCTAATATTTGGTATTTTTTGTGTTTATTTGTTTGAAAAATGCAGATTCATCACCAAGAAATACAGCTTTGCGAAACAAAATAACGTTGCTCCAGTCACAACTTGTACAAGTGCGGCCGCATGAGAGAAAAGTTACTGCTTTCGTATCTTTTATTTGGTCTTAAGTCTTAAGTAGGAATTATTCGATCAAATCTTGTTCTTTTTTTGTTTCTTTAGAATGTAGTGCCATCAACATCCTTCCGTTCTTTTGAGTTGCTTACTTAATTCGACTCTAAAAGCATATATTATGTGTAATACATTGGATGAGTTTTAAATTCCAGACTACTGAAATGAGCAATTCAATCATGTGTTTATGAATACACAATTTCTGAATGTATGAATCGAATTGAATTTTTGGATTGTGTTCAGACAAGTACGACAACAATGTGAAGTATATATATATATATATATATATATATATATATATATATATATATATATATATATATATATATATATATATATATATATATATCAAGTAATTTGTTATAAGACTTTACATATGGACTTTACCTCTTGCGATATCCCTATTACATGTATATCATATGAAATATGATATGTATATCATATATATGATATGTGATATATCATATATGATATGTCTACATATCATATATGATATAAATATAAATAGGCATATCATATATGATATACCTATCATTTTTTCATATAACTATCACATATGATATAAATGTTACATGTAATAAGGATATCATATATGATATACCTATCATATATGTGATAGGTATATCATATATGATATGTCTTTTACATGTAATAGGCATATCTTATATGATAGGCATATATGATATGATATGCCTATGATATATGATATACCAACAAATACACCGTTAAGAAAAAAAGCTTTTACAAATTGCGTTTATTTGCGGCGTGCGTTACAACTTTTTGCACATTGGGTATTTGCATGCTGTATTCTTTTGGTGACTGAAAAATAAGGGAACATATAACCCAGCCGACAAATATGATTTATTTACATTTGCAGCTCGGAGAATTACACCGACTTTACAGAAAACAAAAGGAACTAATGGAAGAATTTAAAGCCACGTTAAGTGGGAAATCCAGTGAACAAATGGAGTCCGCTCTGAAAACAGTCAAGCTTCAGGTTGGAAGGGGTACAGATGATGCCCCTGTGACACCAGAAACTATGGACCCAACTATGGCTCAAGGAAAACAGGTAGACCAAACGAGGTTAGCAGCGCAGACATTGGTGGACATGTCATCTCCACTACATTGGTTCGCCAACATACTTACTTCGGTTAAAGATGATGCTGACTTGACATTTCTCAAGAAAAAAGCTCAGAAGAAACGTGTGGCTGTCAAGACGACTCGACAGCAAAAATCCCGTCAGATGTAAATACCAAGTCCGCATGGCAAACACCCTACAGAAAAGAAGCTAAAGCGTACGTATGTGAAACCAAAGGCATGCATCTGCAGTTGGGGAAAGATCACCAAAGGACGTAGAAGCCCAAGAGTCCCAGATAAATATATAGGTTTGTGGATAAAGCTTTATACATATACTTATATCTACAATAACAGCTTTACTTAACTAAAACTCTTTGTATGTTCATGGGATGAATTCCCATTTTATGTTATCTAATTGCTAGATGCTTAAAAATATCTTTTTCAGTTAAGATTTATCGCATAATGATCAGCAATTTCTATATTAGTCGCATAATATCTTTTTCAGTTGGATCTATTTTTTCAAAAAGGTTGCATATTAAGATTTTTAAACTGGATGTTTTATATGATTTCATAGCTACATATAACTAGAATACATAGATATAGATTCATGTACTTTCGTTATACTGATGCCCACTCTCATATCCCTTTTACACCGTCACCCTTTCCGGGAGTCTTTATATCTCTACCTCTTTAGATACTCTTTGGGCAGAGGCATGATTGTCTACATCTCACATCACTGTATCCGTCTTGATGAGATTGGTAGTTGTTGCTGTAAATAGATATATGTAGATTGCCCACTCTCATATACCTGTTTGTCCACACCGTCACCCTTGTAGAGAGTCTTTGTAACTGATTTTGATTTTTATGTTATATTCGTCAACAAATAAATTGTTTTTGTCTTTAATATTTTTATAGAATTATTAACTAAAATTTTAATACCCACATTGTAAACCAAAAAGCTAAAAATAACTAAAAATAATTTCGATTGTAGTGAGTGTATCGAGAAAGAGGAAACAACGTTCATTTGGGTGTAATTCGTTCGTTTTTTTTACATAAATAGAAACGATGTTTAGATTTGATCAAACAAACGGCAAGTTATATCTCTAGTACCCGAGCTTCGTAATTAGTTTTCCATAATCTTACACCTATAATTAAATATATACATATAAGGAGTTTACCAATATCAATAACATATAAAGTTATACGTATGATCCTAAAATTAGATTAAATAAAAAAGCTAATATTTGTGAAAATGTGAAATTCATTTAATGCATTATAGTTTTTGTGCATCATGTCATTTATGTATGAGATGTGTCATCAAACATGTCATTTGATACATAAAAACTTGTTACGTTATATGATGCATATAAAATTAAATAAATAAATATGAAGCAAAAATATGATATACGAATGACGTGACAGGACATGTACGTCATGCCACATAGCCACGTCGGGTAAGGAACGAAAACACACTCGTGTCTTTCAAATCTTAAAAGTTGATAATGTAAAGGATCAAATAGGCTAAAATATGTTTCATGTCCTTATAAATCTCAACAAAATGGTAAAGTGGAATATTTTATATTCTTATTCTGTTGACAAGCTTATTCATGCATAAAATTAGCTAAATTAGACAAATTTAATAAATTCAAGTGAAGGCTAAATAACCTAGAAGAATTACCAACTTTTAAGATTAGAAACATTATGGTATATTTTTATAAAATGGTATAAATCGGTAATTATTAATGATTTAATTGATTAATTGCTAATCATCAAAGGGGTAAATCTGGTATATTATAAAACTCAAACATTATTGAGTAGTTATAGACAAGAACATAGTGATAATTAATGCTCTTCAACATATGGGTGTTCATAAAACCGATTTTATCGAAAAACACCGAAATAACCGATTTAACCGAACCAAATTAACCGATCCAATCAAATAACTAATGATTTGGTTAAGATATTGTTGGGAATAAAACTGTTGAAATTAACTAAGTATGGTTACTACTACAAGTTACTATTGCTTGGTTCATACTACTTGCAGAAAGCTGGTTACTATTGCGGAAGCTCGTTACTATTGCAGAAGCTCGTTACTACTGTCCGTAACTCATTACTACTGCTTGAAGGTTTTGAAGAAAAAGATAATTCTAGAATAGATTTGTGGTTATCTTTTTCTTAATTAGAATTGTATTCCAATTACAATTTTTTAGTCGTTTCCTAGAATAGTTAGGTTTAGCCTCAAGGTCTATATATATATATATATACATAGATCCTTGAGGCTGGTGATATTCGTTATTGTTCTTATTCATATTCATATACAATATTTATTTAATCACATAAGTTGTAATATCAAGGTGTTTAGTCTGCTGCTAAACTTTTTAATAGATCAAGATCTATTCATAGTATTGTGGTTGTGTTTACATAATCCATATCGATCCTGACAAGTGCTATCAGAGCACATGAGGTGCTCAAGATCTACTAATCTACAAGTTCTATTGAAGCCTTAACAAGAAAAAAAAAAGATTACCAATCATGACTGATGTGGTAGTGAAAAAAGTTCCAGTTTTGAGCTGTAACGACTTTGATCTTTGGAAACTAAGAATCAAGCAACATATACTTCTATCAGACTATATGGGATGTTATTGTTAATGGAAACAAATAAGCCATTACTTTGGTTGCTGATGGTACACTTGGAGTTGTTCAACCTCCATCAACCGACCAAGAGAGAAGAGAAAAGTAGACAGAAATCAAGGCTCTTAGTACTCTATTAAATGAAATACCTAATGAATATCAATCACAGTTTGTAGAGTATGAAGATGCAAAGTATCTATGTGCAGCACTTGAGAAGAGATCTAGTGGAACAAAGTGTTTGGAAAATCAACGATTTAACCCAGATTAATAAATATGTTTATTAAAGTCTTACTTTTTGAGTCTGAGTAACTTTGAGTCTGAGTGACGAAAAGAGACTAAGGCATTGTGGATCTGACTACTCAGCTCCATAATGAAACGTAATACGTTATTTTAGGTATGTTGGTTAGACTAAATCTTCTATCCTTTTAGAAGATTTACTAGGATTCGTACTTATCAAGCTCACTATTATTGTGTATAAATAGTGAGCTTGACTATTGTAAACGTTGAACTTTTATAATCTAATAACTGTGTGTTATTCTCATTACTTCGTTATTATATTTCCGCTATAATATACTAAGAAACTGAGTGATTAAACGGTTCGTAACAATTAACATCTAAATATTATTTGTAATTGATTAGCTAGTGTTTGAGATCTTATTGAGACCTAACAACTGGTATCAGAACAAATAAGATTTAAATTTTAATAAATTAACCAATCTTAAACGATCAATACATAAAATCTCAAATACAATGTCATCATCTTCATCCAATACACCTTCTATGGCTGGAAAAGGTATTCCCATTTTCAGTGGTCACAACTTTGCCCGCTGGAAACTTAAAGCCGAGTGGCATCTTTCCGGAATTCATGAAGAAATGATGAGAACTGTAACAGAAGGACCAATTATTCCAGGAAAACATATTGATGAAGTCAAGGAAGGAGACAAAGTTGTTCAGCGTGCAAGGTGGGTTCAAACTCCTAAATCACAGTGGACAGATCTTGATAAACTACTTTTCAATCTAGATCCAAGAGCAAGAAGTATCCTAGGAAACACTGTGTCTGAGCAGATATTCTCAAAGATTGATGGATGCAGATCTGCTAAAGAGATATGGGATACTTTAATTGTATCTTATGAAGGCGTACCAATTGTGAGAGAGAAAAGATTGAACAGTCTAATTAGAAATTATGAAAATTTCTACGTGAAAGATAAGGAAACCTTAGCTGACGTGCACACAAGGTTCCAAATACTGTTGAATGACCTATCAGCTCTAGGAATGATGAAGGAAGATGATGAAATTTGCAAGAAGTTTGTTGATATCTTTCCAAACAAATTTGAATCTGTTATCACATCTCTTGTGGTTAGTGAAAAATTTTCCACCTATAAGCTTCCTGGCCTCTTTGGATTGTTGTTGAACTTTGAAGAATCTCAAGAGAGGAAAAAGATAAACAATAGAAGAACTACAAGAGATCCTGAAGCTGCATTGGTTGCAACTAGCAAAAGGAACAAAGAAATCTATTCTAAAGCTGACTCATCTGAATCTGAGTCAAACTCATACTCAGAATCGGATTATGAAACTGAAGTCAAAAAGCTGAAGAATCAGTTGGCATTGTTAACCATGAAGCTGGAACAGAAGACTGGTTACAAAGGAAAGAAGCCTTTTGATTTAAAGAAGGTTAAATCCTTAAATGCAATGAATATGGTCACATGGCTGCTGACTGTAAAGTAAAAAATGCTCAGACTGAGCACATGGATGAGGTTGCTGAGAGGGCTCAAAGATACAGAAAGAAGTATATTAAATACAAGAAAGGCAACAGCTCAAATACTCAAAAGCCTCAAACTGAGCAAAAGGCATTCTTTGCTGAAGAATGGTTAGATGAGGAACTGTCATCTGATGAGGATGAGGAAGTGGTGGATAAGTGCTTGATGGCCTTCAAAGAGGAAGTGACTGAAACTGAGAAATCTGCATCTCAGTTCGAGAAGGATCTGAAGGAAGCTGAGAGACTGAGTTGCAACTCAGACTGGAACAAATCAAAGCTTTATAAGGTACACAATTTCAACACTTATACAAATGAACAAAAACTTCAAATGTTTGAGTATATCTTTATTGATTTGACCACCACTTTAGAAGAACAATCTGAATTCAAACAAAAGATTAAAGATCTTGAAAATGCTTTGAAAATTAAAGATGATAAAATAATTGAACTAGAAAGTTATAAAGTTCTTTTAAATGCTCAGATTGAAGCTTATAGTGATCTTGCAAAAGAAAATTATAAATTTAGAGAAGAAACTGAGCATTATAAAAGGATTTGTAAATCATGGTGCATATCATCCTCAAAAAATGAAGATTGTTTGAGCGGACAGTTACCCAAACAAGTTCAAGCTGTGTTGGGTGAGGACTTCAGTCTGAAGATGCATATGAATGAAGAAGAAGAAGAAGCTGAAAAAGCTGAAAGAGAAAAAATTATTTTCAAACCAGAAATTCTTCCAAACACTTTCACTTATATGAAAAGAGAAAAAACTATGATGTCAAATGCTTTTGTCAAACCTGTAATTTCTCAAGTTTTTAATAAAAGTGATTCTTCAACTTCTTCTCAATCTGAATGTGTTAATTTAACTGAAACTGATACAAACGTGCATGTAGTGAACAATTCTTTGCATATAAATAATGTCTTACCCAAGGTTGTGAATAAACCTAAGATTCAGAGTCAAGTCAGTTCCAAAATCCCTAACAAAAGTCATGAAAACAAAACTATTGATAAATTGGGAAATCAATTGTTGGAACTGACTAAAATCGTAAAAACTCTAGTCAGAAATAAATCACCTCACCACATCAGGCCAAAGACACCTCCTAAGAGGGCATGCTATAATTTTGGTGAAAAAGGACATGAAGCTGTGTTTTGTAAGAAACTGATTCAGTGTCCACCACAGAAAAATGTTTTTCAAAAGTCAGTCTCACCAAAACCTTGGTCAGCTCCATCCATACAGAAGTCAGTTTCACCAAACTCTAAGTCAGTTTCATCAAAGTCAGTCTCACCTCAAAAGCAAACACAAATATCTCAATCTAAGCCAAAGTCAGTCAAAAATACCAAATCTAAGTCAGTTTCATCTCAAGTCAGTCTCAAATACACTCCATGTAAATACTGTGGTGTCATAGGTCATTATTCAGTTAACTGCATGAAAGAACTCAATAAATGGAACTACACTAGCTCCAAAACTGAATGCAAGATTGAACCTAAACTTAAATCAGTTTCAGTTCATGGATCCACTCTAAAGTGGGTACCCAAAAGGAACTAATATTCTCTGTTTCATGTGCAGGACTCTACAAAATGGTATCTAGATAGTGGAGCTTCAAGGAACATGACAGGAATGAAGTCTTTTCTACAAGACTATAAAGAAGAAGCTGGGCCTCAAGTGAGATATGGTGATAATGGGGTGTCAATGACACAAGGATATGGAAAGATACATGCTGGAGCTGTCACATTCAAAAGAGTTGCTTATGTCGAAGGTTTACAATACAACTTACTAAGTGTAAGTCAAATCACTGATGAAGATCATGAGGTCAGATTCAGAAAGCAAGCAGGCATAATCTACAATGATAAAGGGAAACCATTGCTACTTGCCAAAAGAGAAAGAGATGTATTTTTCCTGGATCTGAGTACAGCCAATGATGAGGCCGAGACGTGTTTGTTTACTGAAACTAAAGAAGAACTTAATTGGCTATGGCATAGAAGATTATAACATTTAAACTTCAAAAACATCAATGCCTTGTCAAAAAGTAAATTGGTTAGAGGACTTCCTGAGCTGACCTATACCAAAGATAAAGTTTGCTCAGCTTGTGTGCTTGGAAAGCAAACCAAGACTCAATTCCCATCCAAGATGTTGCATTCAATTGATGAACCACTATTCATGCTACATATGGATTTGTTTGGACCAATTGGGATTGAGAGCCAAGGAGGAAAGAAATACACCCTTGTGATTGTCGATGAATTTACTAGATTCACTTGGGTTATATTTTTACGGGCTAAAAGTGATGCAGCTGAGGAAATCATCAGTCTGATCAAAAGAGAACAGCGACAGAAGAATACTCTTATTCGACAGATGAGGAGTGATCATGGAACTGAGTTCAAAAACTCAGTCTTGATAAATTTATGAGATCAATTGGGAATAGTACAAAACTTTGCCTCAGTTCGAACACCTCAACAAAACGGAGTTGCAGAGAGAAGAAATAGAACACTAATTGAAGCTGCCAGGACTATGCTATGCTATGTAAACATGAAGATAAAATTCTGGGCTGAAGCTGTGAACACTGCTTGCTTTACACAAAAAAGATCCATCATCGTGAAGAGACATGGGAAAACTGCATATGAATTGTATCATAATAAAGTCCCTTCCATCCATTATTTTCATATTTTTGGAAGTCGATGTTATATTCTTAATCAACGGGATTTGCTGTGTAAGATGTCTCCTAAAGCTGATGAAGGATTGTTTGTTGGATAACCAAGCATCGCTAAAGCATTCAGAGTCTACAATGAAAGAAGGAAAGTTGTGGAAGAAAGTATCAATGTTACTTTTGATGATACCACTCAGTCTGACAAAGATGAATCGTCATCACAGACTGACATAGCCACTATCAATCAGCTGTGTGATGAACTACTAGTAACAACGTTTGAAGCTGACTCTCATGATGCAGATCAGAATGACGAAATAGCACATCAAAATCAAGAGTCTGAGAGTGAACCTGATGAATCTACCTTCCAGAGTGTCCCTGTTATTGAAACAACTGAGTCTAATGAAACTGATGAAACTCAGACTGACACCCCTCAGTCTGACCAAACTCAGATCCAAAATACTCAGCCTGATGACACTCAAACTCATGATACTCAGTCTCAAGCAGCTGCAGTTCCCCAAAGTGAGATAGGAAACATCAAGACTCTTAAGGGACATCCCATATCATCGGTAATTGGTTCATTAACTGAAGGAGTCAAAACCAGACGAAAGAATGCCACAGCTAACTTTTGTTTTTATACAAACTTCTTGAGTTTGATGGAACCGGAGAAGGTTGAAGAAGCTCTATTAGATGAAGACTGGGTTGATGGTATGCAAGAGGAACTTGGAGAATTCATAAGAAACAATGTTTGGATAAAGGTCCCACGTCCCCTGTTTAAGACTATCATTGGACTTAAATGGATATTTAGAAATTAATATGACAAAGATGGAGTGGTGATCAGGAATAAAGCACGATTGGTGGCTCAAGGATACAAGCAGGAAGAAGGCATTGATTATGATGAAACTTTTGCTCCAGTGGCCAGAATTGAAGCAATTCGCTTATTCTTAGCATATACAGCTTTTAAAGATTCTTGGTATATCAAATGGATGTGAATAGTGCATTTTTGAATGGTGATCTACAGGAGGAAGTCTATGTCAAGCAGCCTCCAGGTTTTGTCGATCCTAATTTTCCTGATCATGTTTTTAAATTAAACAAAGCATTATACGGTCTCAAACAAGCTCCTAGAGCTTGGTATGATACCTTATCTGACTATCTTCTCAAAAATCATTTTAAAAGAGGATCAATTGATAAGACACTTTTTATCAAAAAGGAAAAAGGGCATGTGATTTTGGTACAAATATATGTTGATGACAATATATTTGGATCCACAAATGAAAAGTTGTGTACTTGGTTTTCAAATCTCATGTGCAGTGAATATATAATGAGTATGATGGGAGAACTCACGTTTTTCCTTGGTCTACAAGTAGAACAAAAGAAATATGGCATTTTTATAAATCAAAGTAAATATGTCCATGATTTAATAAAGAAATTTGGTTTTGAATCATGTTCTCAAATGAAAACACCAATGAGTACTTCTGATAAGTTGCATAAAGACTCATCTGGCAAGTCAGTTTGTCAAGCTACTTACAGAGGTATGATTGGCTCTTTACTTTACTTAACTGCTAGTAGACCTGATATCATGTTCTCTACCTGTCTATGTGCACGTTATCAAGCTGACCCAAAGGAATCCCATCTTAAAGCTGTCAAAAGAATTTTCAGATATCTTAAGGGTACTCCAAATCTTGGCCTATGGTACCCTAAAGATTCTGGTTTTGAACTAATTGGCTACACAGATGCAGACTATGCAGGGTGTAGATTGGACAGAAAAAGTACATCAGGGGGATGTCAGCTTCTGGTAGGAAAACTAGTCAGTTGGTCAAGCAAAAAGCAAAACTCAGTTGCAACGTCCACAGCTGAAGCTGAGTACGTGGCCGCAGGGAGCTGTTGTGCACAATTACTATGGATGCAACATCAATTGGCTGATCTTGACATCAAGATTCAAAACACTCCAATCATGTGTGACAACAAGAGTGCTATTCAAATAACTGAGAATCAAGTATTTCACTCCATGACAAAACACATTGAAATAAGACATCATTTCATTCGAGACTGTGAGGAGAAAGGCAAAGTCAGACTGTAGTTTGTAGTCACCCATGATCAATTGGCAGACATCTTCACAAACCCTCTAAGTGAGGACAGGTTTTTCTATCTGTTAGGGGAACTGGGCATGTTGAATCCTTAATATGTCAAAAGAATATAATTTCAGTCTGACCTTTTAGTCAGCTCGAGACTTTTCAGTCTTACCATGTGCTCAGACTGAATGTAATTTTCGTAAATATGTTTTTTAATTTTTTTTTCTTTAATTTTTTTTCTCGTTAGTCTGTAAAGTTTTTTTTAAAACTCAGTTTTTTTAATAATTTTTCTTAGGGGTCAGTTGCAAATATTTTTCAAACTCAGGGGTCAAAATTGTCAATAGTGTCAAACTGCATAGACTATATGGAAAGTTTCCTAACTAAATTCCTATAATTTCGCTCCCTTAGTTTAAATTAAACTTAATTTCAAATTTTAACCTAATTCTTATTTTCACTAATCCTTTTCTTGTACTCTCTTTAATGGCGGATATGAACATGATTCTTCACGTTACTCCACGGATGATTCCTGGTGCTGATTTTCACAGTCGGGTTCAGATCAAGGATAACAATAGGGTGGCCACTACCGATATTCCCGCCAATCGCCAAAACAGGGGCTTTGAACAACTGTGTCAGTTCATGCAATCCCATCCACTTTACGGTGCGTACTTTTGTGAAACGGTGATGTATCCACCAGTTTTATGTGAGTGGTGGTACACCTGCACCGCCAACGCTGATCAGACTGAAATTACTAGCACATATAATGATGGAAGGCACACCCTTACCATTACTGAGGAGACCATTCGCGCGGCTCTATTGCTGCCTACTGCTCTTGAAGATGGTGAAGGGGGATTTCAAGCCACACTGACCAAGCAGCAAGCTCGAGCTGAGGCATTCCCTCTCATTGGTCAGCCTGTCATCCAGGGAGTAATCGAATACAAATTTTTCACAGGCAGATGGAAATTCATCTTTTCCAGTATTACACGGTGTTTGGGGGGTAAATCTGGGAGTCTCAATCAAATGAATGAATTCGAGACCCATCTCTTTCATTCAATGGTCACGGGAAGACGAATCTCTTACTCACAACTCTATTTTGACGAGATTCTCTCCCTTGTTTTAAAATCCAAAAGACCGAATGATGTCCCATTTATTCGGGTACTCTCACTCAGTTTTGAGGAGGCTCTGGGAAAGGCAGCGTATGAGTCACTTGATCAAATTTTTTATGTGTGCCCTCTTCCCAGACTGGCCTCTAAAATTTTCATGTACATCAACATCACTGAAGCTGAGCCAGGTTTGACACCAGTTATGCTTCAGTGGATTGATAAACCTTTTATTGATCCTGAAATCACCGAGTCTGACCATTCAGACTCAGAAGATCACAGTGAAGGAATTGACGAGAATTTGGAGGCAAACATTCCTTTTACAGATGTTGAGGTGGGAATGGGTGGGGCAGGGCAAGCTGAGGCAGACTCAGGTATGAAAATCACTCTTTCTCTCCCTCAGTCTGAGGTGCAGTCCACTCCTCAACTTGATGTCTGAGCAACTCAAGCGACCAATCTATTGAAATCACCAAGTTCTTTCGAAAAAGCACTCACATCAAGCCCCACTCTAAATCAAGCACTAATGGACTCACTTTTCCATGAGGCTGAGAGTTCCAAACTCCCCTCAAGTGCTGTAGATCAGTCCATCCTCCCTCTGCTAGAGCAAGAGGTGGAACTGACTACCCAGACTACCCAAAGCCAAACTAGAGTAGTCCGCTTGGAGACACAAGTTGTTGCTGCCACACTGACACATGTGGTAAGCATTGAAGACGATATTCCACTCCTGAATATCCCTGTACTTAGTATGGGACAACCCCCCCTCAGTTTCAAAGCCTATTCCTAAGGCAGTTTTCACTAGCTCTGTGCTAGTTCTGTAACACCCGAGACCAAATACACTCTATTTTTTTTTTTTACAAAACATTTATCAATCATTCTAAGGTGTTACTTATTTCATCTCTTTAGTCAACGACAATAGTCTATTAACATCTCATTTTACAATTTGGAGCGGAAGCTCTTACAAAAACATTTTTTATAAAACATATAATCTCTATAACGGTCCCCTTCCCTTCTTCTTTAGCTTGCCTTGCCATAAAACTCAATTACCTACAAAACATACAATTAACATAATATATTAGCGTTAAGCTAGTGAGTATACCTTACGATTATGTTAATTACATCTAACACGACTACTTTAAAAATCTATTCTTTCTTTCTTTCTATACAATTACTTCTTTTCTCTTCCCGACAATCACATTGTCGTATCTAACACTTCTTCTCTTTCCCGACAACTAAATGTCGTATCTAACTCTTCTTCTCTTTCCCGACAACTAAATGTCGTATCTATCTCTTCTTCTCTTTCCCGACAACTAAATGTCGTATCTATCTCTTCTTCTCTTTCCCGACAACTAAATGTCGTATCTATCTCTTCCTCTCTTTCCCGACAACTAAATGTCGTATCTATCTCTTCCTCTCTTTCCCGACAACTAAATGTCGTATCTATCTCTTCTTCTCTTTCCCGACAACTAAATGTCGTGTCTATCTCTTCTTCTCTTTCCCGACAACTAAATGTCGTATCTATCTCTTCTTCTCTTTCCCGACAACTAAATGTCGTATCTAACTCTTCTTCTCTTTCCCGACAATTAAATGCCGTGTCTATCTCTTCTTCTCTTTCCCGACAACTATCTAATCATTCTTTTTCTTATAACAATTTATAATATACTTCATACACATAAAATTCTTCTAATCATCAAGAATCAATTATAACATATATATATCTCAAAAATATTATTCAAACAACAATAATAAACATTAACTACCTCTATACACAAGTCTACACATAACTAATGAGTTCACATCATGTGTTCAACTCATTAACTTCATAACCCATTTAACTACATATCTTATCATTCACATTTATTAAACTTTCTCAACAATAAAGGTCTCCCGACCCAATTCTATAAACGATCTACTAGCTCGGGTCATTAACCTATTTATATTCTATCTCTTTCTATAAACAATCTACTAACTCGGGTCATCAACCCATTTATATTCTATCTCTTTCTATTAACAACCTATTAACTCGGGTCATCAACCCATTTATATTCTATCTCTTTCTATAAACAATCTACTAACTCGGGTCATCAACCCATTTATATTCTATCACTTTCTATAAACAATCTACTAACTCGGGTCATCAACCCATTTATATTCTATCTCTTTCTATAAACAATCTACTAACTCGGGTCATCAACCCATTTATATTCTATCTCTTTCTATAAACAATCTACTAACTCGGGTCATCAACCCATTTATATTCTATCTCTTTCTATAAACAATCTACTAACTCGGGTCATCAACCCATTTATATTCTATCTCTTCACTCGACAATCAAATTGTCGTATCTATCACTTATACATACCCTCGCGGTATGTAAAGTTGATACTACTTCTTCTCGACTATTTAAAGTCAACTTCTTTTCATTATAACAATTTATAACATAAATAATCATAACACAAACAACCATAACATGAATAACCACCGTAATATAAAGAACAACCATAACAAGGCCTCTACGGTTTAATTCTCGTTATATACTAAATTAATATATACTTTATCATTAACTACAAAATATATCAAGACTAATTAAAGTCTCATCTTTCTTTTCTTCCAACTATATAAAGTGTGTTCTTAATTCTTTCCGACTATCAAAGTCGTATACATACCCTCGCGGTATGTGAAGTTGATTCTACTTCTTCTCGACATATAAATGTCTTCTCTATTCTTCTCTAACATAATAATATGTTAGGATATCATTCTCATACTTAAACTACCTTAAAACTTACTAAAAACTGATATGGGCACTAGTTGCTCCGCAACTAAAACAGTTGCTCCGCAACTAAACAATTCTGGAAAATCACCCTTGGCTACTGAGTGCCAGTTGCGGCGCAACACATACCAGTTGCGGCGCAACACATACCAGTTGCGGCGCAACTGGGCCAGTAGCAGGGGTGACTTCCGTTTTTGATCGTTTCCTGCACTTACATGTTAGTTTACGGCACTTCTAGTTCTCATTTCTACTA
This sequence comes from Senecio squalidus, assembly GCA_910822075.1. Classification (NCBI taxonomy): domain Eukaryota; kingdom Viridiplantae; phylum Streptophyta; class Magnoliopsida; order Asterales; family Asteraceae; genus Senecio; species Senecio squalidus. The sequence goes on along the minus strand of CAJVGC010000432.1, from coordinate 16,305,438 downwards.
ACAACTCAACCATATATATAACTAGTATATAAATCAACTCTCCAATACATTTACATACAAATATAAACATTCAACATATATTAAATAAGCTTTGTATACTCACCTCGAAGTCGGATTAAGCTACAACATGTAAAGCTCTTCCCTTTTTACTCTCCTTCTCCAAATTTGCGTTTCTACAACCAAACACAATTCTTTCTTTCAATACATCTTACATACATATAAACATATGTATTAACCTCATTACAACTCTTTCTAACTATTTCTAACTCTTTCTAACACTTTCTAACACTTATGGCAAATTCTACCCAACTTGCCACTCCTTGGGTCTTTTGACCCATTTAACTCTCTAATGCACAAATAAGCATTTTAACTCTTTAAACACATTGTATCAAACATAAATAACACATTACAAATAATCTTTTCTTCCCTTTAACCATTTCTTACCCATTTGCCACCTCTAAACGGGTCACATGACCCGTTTGGCAACTAACATAACATACTTAACACCATTTTTCTCAAATACATATTCAAGTACATTTAACTTATCTTTTCTATCATAAACATGATAATAATCATTCTTATCATTAATTCTTTCATTCTAAATCATTCTCATAATAATAAACATTTCTACATAACAATTCATCTTTTCACCCATTTAAGCTAAAACATGAAATCTTATAAAATTTCATATACATAAATCTTTCAATCTTCTAAACCTTTATATATATTATTAATCATCAAATAACATATAAACAAAGCTTAATTCTAACAATTCTTCAACTTTCATGATTATCCCCAAAATAATCAAACATCTAAATTAACCAAATTAACCATTTCTATCTTCAAATTAAACATCTAAATGATGTTATAACACATAATATAAACTCAATTTCATCAAATAACTTAAAGTATATAATCATACCTTCTTTTTCTTCCATTAGAACCAATATTAGGGTTCTTACACTCTTAATCTTCACTTTAATTGATGAATTCCTTATTATTTAGCTTCAATTTGATGATTTCTTCTTCTTTGATTTCATCTTCAATCGACTCACACACATAAACACCTAGAATAATCTGGAATTGCCACCTCAATATCCATCTCATATCCATTTCTCTAAATTACACCCTTGGTCCCTCATCTTTCAAGACTTTATTAAGTTACTTACTTAACCATAATATTTAACAATGTCAATCCTTTCCAACCAAGGCTAACTATTTCTCTTACAAATTTAGTCCTTCTCCATTTCTAATTTCTATTAAAGACTAAAACATAACATATATCTATAAAATATTCTTTATCCGAAACTAGGATGTTACAAATCTTCCCTCCTTCTAATGATTTCGTCCCTGAAATCTATTCTTCGAACAAACAAGAATAAAATTTACTTCTTTTACTCTCCGGATTCTAAATAAAATCCGATCCTTTTCTATTAATCCAAAGAATTTTAACTACTTTGATTACTTATTCTAAAGTTACTTCACTTTTTAGTCAAAATAACTATTGTTTCCAACATAAATCAACTTTTCATCGATTTCTATATCATATACTATCTCGAATAACTCTAACTAATAAACATATTTCTAATTCTTAAAACAAAAATTTCTAAACGGCCCAATTAATCTTGGATTAAAATTCCATCTCTATCTAAATCATATTACATATTGCCGTAAAGAAACTTCTAACACATTTTCTCTAATCCTCTTCATATAAAAATAACATTATCTTTCTAAAAGCTTGGCTAATTTCATTAGCCATCATTGCTAAACATCCAATTCTATCTCATTCTTTATAACGACTACTTCTTCTTTCTCAAATTCTACTAACAAAATATAAAAATTATAATATACGCAATTATAATTATAGCATATACTTCTAGCATATACTTTCTAACCTTACTTGCCATTCTTCTAACATTCATCAACCAAAACGGATATACTCTCAAATAACATATTCAAAATAAACGTTGGTCACACGTTAACTCTAAACACATCAAACTCATGTACACGCAATACTTAATATTGCATATCTTAAATTAGAGCATTATAAATTTCTAACAATAAATCTTACTTCACTTACAAAAACGTTACTTACTCTTATCTTCTTCGCAAGGCAAGCTTCTTCCCCAATGATCTTACATTACAAAGCCTCAACTTGGGTTCAAGTATTGATTAGATACTCGACTCACACAAGTCAAGGCTCTGATACCAACTTGTAACACCCGAGACCAAATACACTCTATTTTTTTTTTTTTTACAAAACATTTATCAATCATTCTAAGGTGTTACTTATTTCATCTCTTTAGTCAACGACAATAGTCTATTAACATCTCATTTTACAATTTGGAGCGGAAGCTCTTACAAAAACATTTTTTATAAAAGATATAATCTCTATAACGGTCCCCTTCCCTTCTTCTTTAGCTTGCCTTGCCATAAAAATCAATTACCTACAAAACATAAAATTAACATAATATATTAGCGTTAAGCTAGTGAGTATACCTTACGATTATGTTAATTACATCTAACACGACTACTTTAAAAATCTATTCTTTCTTTCTTTCTATACAATTACTTCTTTTCTCTTCCCGACAATCACATTGTCGTATCTAACACTTCTTCTCTTTCCCGACAACTAAATGTCGTATCTAACTCTTCTTCTCTTTCCCGACAACTAAATGTCGTATCTATCTCTTCTTCTCTTTCCCGACAACTAAATGTCGTATCTATCTCTTCTTCTCTTTCCCGACAACTAAATGTCGTATCTATCTCTTTCTCTCTTTCCCGACAACTAAATGTCGTATCTATCTCTTCCTCTCTTTCCCGACAACTAAATGTCGTATCTATCTCTTCTTCTCTTTCCCGACAACTAAATGTCGTGTCTATCTCTTCTTCTCTTTCCCGACAACTAAATGTCGTATCTATCTCTTCTTCTCTTTCCCGACAACTAAATGTCGTATCTAACTCTTCTTCTCTTTCCCGACAATTAAATGTCGTGTCTATCTCTTCTTCTCTTTCCCGACAACTATCTAATCATTCTTTTTCTTATAACAATTTATAATATACTTCATACACATAAAATTCTTCTAATCATCAAGAATCAATTATAACATATATATATCTCAAAAATATTATTCAAACAACAATAATAAACATTAACTACCTCTATACACAAGTCTACACATAACTAATGAGTTCACATCATGTGTTCAACTCATTAACTTCATAACCCATTTAACTACATATCTTATCATTCACATTTATTAAACTTTCTCAACAATAAAGGTCTCCCGACCCAATTCTATAAACGATCTACTAGCTCGGGTCATTAACCTATTTATATTCTATCTCTTTCTATAAACAATCTACTAACTCGGGTCATCAACCCATTTATATTCTATCTCTTTCTATTAACAACCTATTAACTCGGGTCATCAACCCATTTATATTCTATCTCTTTCTATAAACAATCTACTAACTCGGGTCATCAACCCATTTATATTCTATCACTTTCTATAACAATCTACTAACTCGGGTCATCAACCCATTTATATTCTATCTCTTTCTATAAACAATCTACTAACTCGGGTCATCAACCCATTTATATTCTATCTCTTTCTATAAACAATCTACTAACTCGGGTCATCAACCCATTTATATTCTATCTCTTTCTATAAACAATCTACTAACTCGGGTCATCAACCCATTTATATTCTATCTCTTCACTCGACAATCAAATTGTCGTATCTATCACTTATACATACCCTCGCGGTATGTAAAGTTGATACTACTTCTTCTCGACTATTTAAAGTCAACTTCTTTTCATTATAACAATTTATAACATAAATAATCATAACACAAACAACCATAACATGAATAACCACCGTAATATAAAGAACAACCATAACAAGGCCTCTACGGTTTAATTCTCGTTATATACTAAATTAATATATACTTTATCATTAACTACAAAATATATCAAGACTAATTAAAGTCTCATCTTTCTTTTCTTCCAACTATATAAAGTGTGTTCTTAATTCTTTCCGACTATCAAAGTCGTATACATACCCTCGCGGTATGTGAAGTTGATTCTACTTCTTTTCGACATATAAATGTCTTCTCTATTCTTCTCTAACATAATAATATGTTAGGATATCATTCTCATACTTAAACTACCTTAAAACTTACTAAAAACTGATATGGGCACTAGTTGCTCCGCAACTAAAACAGTTGCTCCGCAACTAAACAATTCTGGAAAATCACCCTTGGCTACTGAGTGCCAGTTGCGGCGCAACACATACCAGTTGCGGCGCAACACATACCAGTTGCGGCGCAACTGGGCCAGTAGCAGGGGTGACTTCCGTTTTTGATCGTTTCCTGCACTTACATGTTAGTTTACGGCACTTCTAGTTCTCATTTCTACTAACAACTCAACCATATATATAACTAGTATATAAATCAACTCTCCAATACATTTACATACAAATATAAACATTCAACATATATTAAATAAGCTTTGTATACTCACCTCGAAGTCGGATTAAGCTACAACATGTAAAGCTCTTCCCTTTTTACTCTCCTTCTCCAAATTTGCGTTTCTACAACCAAACACAATTCTTTCTTTCAATACATCTTACATACATATAAACATATGTATTAACCTCATTACAACTCTTTCTAACTATTTCTAACTCTTTCTAACACTTTCTAACACTTATGGCAAATTCTACCCAACTTGCCACTCCTTGGGTCTTTTGACCCATTTAACTCTCTAATGCACAAATAAGCATTTTAACTCTTTAAACACATTGTATCAAACATAAATAACACATTACAAATAATCTTTTCTTCCCTTTAACCATTTCTTACCCATTTGCCACCTCTAAACGGGTCACATGACCCGTTTGGCAACTAACATAACATACTTAACACCATTTTTCTCAAATACATATTCAAGTACATTTAACTGAAAACTGGTCAGACTGAGGACCATTATGAGACAGATTACAGTGACATATCAAGTGAATCTGAAAAAGAGGATCAAAGGAGTGACAAGGATGTAAAAGGAAAAGCTGCAGTTGATACTGACACTGAAACTGATACAGAAATGGAAGAGCCAAGTGTTCAAGCTGAGGCGAAAACTGAAATGGAAAATCCACATGTTCAGACTGAGACATCAACAAAAGAAAGACAAGCTGAAGCTGAAAAATTAGCAAAACTGCAAAGATATGCACACAATGATGGGATGACAGTTGAAAGCTACAAGGAATATGTCAAAGGTCTATACATGGAGAAGTTTGATGCCAAACCCACAGAAACACAAGACCAGTGCATGAAAGCTGCCGAAATACTTGAAGCTGAGATGAAAGAGGAAGAAGAAATGGCAATTGATGAAGAACAACAGAGGATAGGAGCTGACAGACAAATGGCTAAACAAGTATTAAGGGAAGAAGCCTAAACTGGACTACATTGAATCAAATTTCATTATGAGGAGAAATGCAAACAAGATCCAAGACTTGGATTGTATTGATACTGGTGGATCTGATCTCATGCTGATATGTTACCACAAAGGGGGCTCCTTCAGAATTGGGGTACACAGAATGCATACCTTGGGATTAGAAGAATGGAAGGAAATCGCCAGTCTGAGCCCAAGAATAAACAACATTGCACACAAACTTGAGGTCAAAAGAGAAGCAGTCTCAAATGTGAATGTTGCCTATTTACTGAAGCTGATTTCAGATGAAGACTACAGAGCATTTTGCACAGTCAACAGAGTGAGAGTTGGGGCTAAATCACTTGGTTTGGAAACAAGCAGTCTACATCCAGTTCCTAAAGGCTTAATCTTTCAAGAAAGAACATATATGAAGACTGATAACTATGAAGGCTTGTGTTATGTTGATTGTGGGGGAGAAGAATGCTTTCAAGCTAAGGACAGATTGAACATGTCCTCTATATATCATTGCATTGCTCTTCTAAGTGAGTGTGAATCTGACCAATGTATTCCATTTCGCATGAAGCTGATTAGCTGGTTATTTAATAACCTTAGAAGAATTGAAGAAATGGGGACATTGATGGACAAAGTAGAACTGATCAAGAAAGAATATCAACTACTGTTCAACAAGTCAGATGCTGAAATGGAGAAGTTGCTTGGATGGAAAACATAAAGATTACAGTGGGCTAAAGAAGTGAAGAAGCCTAATCCATGGGATGTGCCATTGAAGCAAAAGAAAGCCTCCAAGAGAAGAAAGTAATTTTTTTTTTTTTTACAAACTGTTTTATTTTAATTTGTGTTTAAGTTTGTGTTTGTTTTGGATGTGTTCCATTGTAAAAGACTTTAATCTAAACAGATAGGGGGAGATTGTTGGGAAAATCAACGATTTAACCCAGATTAATAAATCTGTTTATTAAAGTCTAACTTTTTGAGTCTGAGTAACTTTGAGTCTGAATGACGAAAAGAGACTAAGGCATTGTGGATCTGACTACTCAGCTCCATAATGAAACGTAATACGTTATTTTAGGTATGTTGGTTAGACTAAATCTTCTATCCTTTTAGAAGATTTACTAGGATTCGTACTTATCAAGCTCATTATTATTGTGTATAAATAGTGAGCTTGACTATTGTAAACGTTGAACTTTTCTAATCTAATAACTGTGTGTTATTCTCATTACTTCGTTATTATAATTCCGCTATAATATACTAAGAAACTGAGTGATTAAACGGTTCGTGACAATTAACATCTAAATACTTATTTGTAATTGATTAGCTAGTGTTTGAGATCTTATTGAGACCTAACACAAAGAACACAAAGAAAAATAAGAAAGCTCTTCTCAAACAGGAGTATGAAAACTTCAAGGCTCTAAAGGATGAACGAATGACTTAGACCTTTGATAGATTCAAAAATCTTACTGGAGAATTGATTAATGTTGGAGTCAACATGGACAAAGATGATCTAAATAGGAAATTTTTTAGATCATTGGGAGATGAATGGACAATCTATACTGTCTCTTATAAACAAGGTGATGTTCTAGAAGAGATGGAACTAGAAGATGTGTATAATACATAAGGGTATGTGAAGCAAAAGTTGAAGAAAACAAAGGGAACAACAGTACTAACAACTTTAATACTGCACTTGTCACACCAATTGGATCATCTCTTAATGACAACTCACATATGTTACTTTCGAAGCATTCCATTCAAATTATACATGCTAAGGACTTACAAATGAAGATCTTAAACAAATACATCAAGATGACCTTGAAGAGATGGATCTTAAATGGAAACTTGTCATGCTTTCAGTAAGAGCTAGAAATTTTGTGAAAAGAAATGGAAGAAGATTTAATCCAAGGAGTAATGCCAGGGTTGGATTTGAAAAAAGCAAAGTAAAGTCCTATTAATGTAGTGAGCTTGGACACTTTTCGAGAGAGTGCAAAAACAGGTCAAACAACAACAGCAACACAACAATAACAAATACAACAGAAATCTTCAAGAAACTTCATCAAAAACTTTGGTCACACAAGATGTTTTTGGGTATGATTGGAATAACATAGCTGAAGATACTACTCGGAACAAAGCACTGATGGCCCTCACAACTTCAACAAAGGACACTTCAACATCTTCTCTTCCAACTGAGGTACAATCTAAAATTTTCTCTCCCGAATATCTTGAAATAATATCTCAATGTAGAAATCACAATCAAGTAATATGTGACTCAATTAAAACATTAGAAGAACAATGAAGGTCTGCAAATAGAGGGACTGAAAACTTAGAAGCTAAAATCAAATCATATAAATCTAATGAATTAAGTTTTCAAGATAAAATCAAGTTTGTTGAATGGCAAATAGATGATCTTTCAATCAAACTAAAAGAGGCTAGGAGGAAATAAAACATTTAAAAGAGGAAAAGAATAATGTTGAATTAAATGTAGGAAAACTTGAACATGCATCAAAGTCTTTAACAAACCTGATAAATAAATAAATTCATGGAAATCCAAATCAGGTATAGGTTATAGAAAAGTAGCCCCTCCATTTAATCAAGCCTACATTCCTCCTACCTTAGATGAACCTATGATACCTCTCTCTCTTAAACCCCTCCTAAAGAATCATTCAGTGTTGATCCAATCAATTATGAAGAAGTTTCTATTGAGGATTTGGTTGAAGAAAGTCAAGTTAAAGTTGTGAAGAATGTGAATATACCAATAGAAAATCACATTATCACAACTGAAGGAGTCACTCAACAAAATTCACAAAGTCTAGTAGTGTCTATTATGCCAGTCAAAGATCAAAAGTCAAACAATTGCGCTTGTGAATGTTGCGTAAAGAATGAAACAAATAAGGTTAAAACATGGAAACACATAGAACCAAGAGGAAATAAGAGAAATCAAAATCAATAAAGTACAATCTTTTAGAAAACCAGTGAAAGTATGGAAGAAACTGTTAAAAAATCTTTTAAAAAATCTATTTTCACAACCCTATAAATCAAAGTGAAAGTATGGAAGAAACTGTTAATACTGCAAGAGCTGAAATAGTTATTGATACTGCGGTAGTAACTGAAACTATTGCAGATGAGAAAATTGCTACTGTTGCTGGAGATTCTTCAAATGAACCTACTAGTGAAGAAAAAACTTTAGCTGAAAATATATTGAAGATTAAAAGTGAAGTGATACATAAGAGAAAGCTAGAGAAAGCAACGAAGCCTAAAGAAAAAGGAGTTGCTATTCCTTCTGTGCCGACAGATGAACCCAATACGATTACCGACGGAGAGGATTATGTCTTTGATGCAGCTGCTCCAAATGGAGTTGTTCCAATTATTCCACATGATACAAGACTTAATCCAAGACCTCTTACCTATATAGGAACTCAAAGGATTAATCCAAATGATGTTCAGATAAAAGATAATGGTATGAAAGTGGTGGTAGAAGAGGAACCAGTTAAGAAAGCAGAAGATGCCAAGCAATTGAAGATAAATAAGCTTGTGGCTTTGGAATTAGCTTCTAAAACTCTTCAAGTGTCTAGTGATCCTGTTGTAGCTAAAAAAGTTCATGCAAAGAAAAGAATTTGAAAGAATTGAAAGAGAAGAAGTTGAAAGAATGGAGTTGATTAGACTGCAGAATGAAAAAAATCAAGCATATTGAGAAGGAAGAAAAGGCCAAGAAGAATAAAAAGAAGGTTCAAAAGGAGAAGATGGATAATGATAAGCATAAGTTTGTGAAATTTCTAAAAGATAGAGGCTACAATGGTAAATATATAGTTCCCATGAACTTTAGTAACGTTCTTGGTTTAAATGAAGTGGAAAGAAAGAAAGATAAGGAAGATGTGGCTCAGTTAACAAAACATCAAGAAAGAGAAAGGTATGAGTTGTAGAGACTTATCAAGAGAGCACATGAGATAGGAGCAAGAGTCTTAAATAAGAAAGGACATGTGATTCCAAATCCTCTTAAACTTCAACCTGTGATTGATCTTGAGAAAAACAAAAGAAAGAAGTCTTCATCTACAAGAAAAAAATGTCAAGAGACAAAAGGTTGTGAAGGAACAAGAAGTGTTGAATAAAGATTCATCTAAGCCTCCACAGACTGAGAAAGAAGATACATCTACTCAAATTGTATTGTAGATTCATCTGAGATTGTGGAATAGAAAGGAGATGTAGAGATCTCTCCAGATGATTGTTCAACCTTAATCATTCATCAAGATGCTTTGCATGTTGAACCATTGGCCATAGAACAACCTAATATCATTGATTGAGATTTCATGGGGAGATAACAAATAAACTTATTTAGTGTCTATATCTAATATCAAGAAGTAGAAAATGCTCACTTTCTATAGAATGGTTAAAGATTTTTCCAGAAAGGATTTTATCCAAATTCATCAAATTGGTTTAAGGAAGTATTCTAACAACAGAGGATCATGTTCTAGTACAGACTTGGCTGTAGATTGGTTGAATGGCATGTTTACCCCTGAGGTTGATATGTTCAGTAACATCTTTTATAGAGGTGGTTATGATCTAGTGGTAGAATGGATCTTGTATGAAAGAAGTGGGGTTTGTAGAGATTAGAATTAGTTAATATGGTTTCTAGAAGGTAATTCTTCGATGAAATGAATGTTTAGGTAAGGGGTGTGATGTAATAATATGATTTTTGGTTGATTATAATACCTAACAATTGGTATCAGAGCAGGATGCTCTAAAAATTCTAGCTTAATTCGAATAGGTCCATACGAATAGAACATTCGAATAAGTCTACACGAACTTTTTCATTCAAACAGTTTTTTAACTAACACGTCTATTCATGCTAGTACATTTTGAAGTCGAATTGTTTATTCGTTTGAAGACTGTTTGCATTCGTTTGAAGATTAGTTTGAAAAGAAGGTTGAATGATTGATTTTTCACGTCTCTAATGTCTCTCACAATCCTGATTCAATATATATATATATATATATATATATATATATATATATATATATATATATATATATATATATATATATATATATATATATCTTTAATATATAATAAAAGAGAGGCCTTAAATGCCACATGGCGAAGTAAGGACCCTTAGATGGGTTAACTTATTTGATTTCAACCGTTAGATCAAATTGATGATGTCATCAAACACTATTTTCATTTTAGTTGTCCCACATCGCTTCAGATATGAAACTTTTTCATACTTCTAGCCTATATATATCATATGCCTTTAGTTTTTCCTACTTTGTCCCACATCGCTTCATGTATGAAACTCTTTATATAATAAAAGAGAGGCCTTAAATGTCACATGGCCAAGTAAGGACCCTTAGATGGGTTAACTTATTTGATTTCAACCGTTAGATCAAATTGATGATGTCGTCAAACACTATTTTCATTTTAGTTGTCCCACATCGCTTCAGATATGAAACTTTTTCATACTTCTAGCCTATATATATCATATGCCTTTAGTTTTTCCTACTTTGTCCCACATCGCTTCATGTATGAAACTCTTTCAGACTTCTAGCTTATATATATCATATGCCTTTGGATTAAAATATAGTTCGACGGTAATTATCTGGTCAATCGGGTCAAACCCGAAACCCGACAAACTGGAACTATTCTATCAGAAACCCGACCCTATTTATGAATCGGGTGTTGCCTTAAATGTCACATGGCGAAGTAAGGACCCTTAGATGGGTTAACTTATTTGATTTCAACCGTTAGATCAAATTGATGATGTCATCAAACACTATTTTCATTTTACACCCTTTTACAAAACATAATTACATTATCTCTTTAATTCCAATCTCTACTTAAATAAAAACAAAATTCCAATTTACTTAAAAAAATTTCACTCAATTTGAACTATGATTTACATTATTTTTATTTAAAATCTCCTAATAAAAAAATATTAAAACATGTGTATAAACGTAAAAGTGTTTATGTTATTATAACTATAAACAACATGTGTATAAATGTAAAGGTATATATATGTTATTATACGTATAACATTGTCTTTTTATAATAACCTAAAATCTACATAAACATAAAGTTTACAATTCAATTTTTATTTTTTTCCGCGCTATCGCGGGACAATAATCTAGTATATATATATATATATATATATATATATATATATATATATATATATATATATATATATATATATATATATATATATATATATAAAATCATTTAATAAAATTGTCTTTATAGTTTCTTTAAATAAAAATATAATTTCTTTATTTGGTAATAGACTTGGATGGACTTGTCTTAAATGCTAAAACAAAAGAAAACAAAAGTTTAGAATAAAAATATTCCAACTAAGATTTCTTACATGAGAGTATATCAGTCACCGTACAAGAAGAAGCTGCACTCTACTCTTTTCTCATTCATTTTTCTTCAATCCATTTGCTATCTATACACAAAATTCTTTAGCTTCCCCAGAAAACATCATCCTTTTAATCCACATTTTCTTCTTTACTTCAAAGCTGGTGGGTGAGTTCACGCAAAAATCCCTTATTCAATTGCCTTCAATTTTTATCTCATGTTGTTGTATACATGAGATTACGATCTATTTCTTTTCTTTGATCTATAATATCTTACTTATCGTTTTGATTGATTTTATTTATTTTCGTGAAATTTGTTCATACTATATAATATTTTTTTTTTATCAATCATATTTTTGCATGAATAATTTCTCTTGATTGTGACTGATTTGGTGTATATAATGTTTCGATTTTTTTACTAGAATTTTTGTTTTTGATCGATTTTCCCCAATTTTGGTTTTATTTAAGGTTTATTAATCAATTAATTTATGAACTTGTCTGTGTTTTAGATTACTATGTAGATCCATATTTAAAGCAATTAGTTGAATTGTAATTATGAGTAATTATACTTAAATCATATGTAATTGTACTTAAATCATGCTTGATATATCATTAAAGATTAATCAATTATTTATGTCAAATAGATTTATTAGTATCTAAATTATTGCACCATGAAAATATGTTTTTACAATGATTCATATTTGATAATTGTACTTGGCTTGTCTTTCTAACTGTTTTGTATTTTATGCATTATAACCTAGTGAATGATCAATTGTGGATATAGTATGCCAATTCATAGTTTCTTGAATAACGTTTTGTAAGCGAATAGGGTGTTATGTTCATGGCAACGTTGCTATATGCAAATAATGTCGATCAAACTTCCATATGCACCATAGCTGGGATGGTGTCGCCTAGACGTCATGCTACTAAAACAACGTACATGCCTACATTGCAATGCAATCCTAGAATTAGTTACGAATGTAATTCCAATATAAGTTTATTGCAGTTGCTATATCGTATCTAATAGCTACGTAATAACCATGAAATGTTCTTTTGAACTAAAAGGTGCACATGAATTTTTCATGGTTTTAACTTTTAAATTTCCCTTAACAGGATAGTTTTTCATGGTTTTAACTTTTAAATTCGATATACTTGGAACCACGTATCTTAAGTTTTATATAGGTTCATCGATATATATTGATGTCTTGCGGATAATATTTAGAATATATTTGGTTTCGCTTATATGCTTATTTGAGACAACCTAGTATATATAGTTGAATTTTAGCTTAATTTGTACTGTGAATGTCTTTATTTGTTTACTCTTGGGCTTTATTTGGTAAATATAATCAAACTTTCAGTAACTGTGTAGCTTTATTTGTACTTTAAGTAAACTTCTAAGTTTGAAGGTTATATTACTAGAAAAATGACCGCTGCACATGACCCCTGTCAAGCGACTACATCATATGGCGTGAACTGCTCTGCAACGTTGTCGAAGGAATACATCAGATCGGTCATGGTCAAGCATGAATCTGTGTTCCAGTATCAGGTATAACCCACTACAATAAGTTAACTAAACATATTTTCCTATTACTGTCACACACTTAAAGGGGGCAGGATTGTGAAGTCCATGTTTCCTCTTCGGTAAAAAATTAGTGAGAAATTAGTCTGCGTATTTCCTCACTTATTAGTGGGTACAATATTATTTTTCCACATTTAGTTTCGTAGGATTAAATATGTTTTTTACACGTATTAATACGAGAATATTTTCTAGGTCCATAAGCGTAAACAACTTAACATAAAAACTACTTCTTTCATTACACCGTTAAGAAAAAAAGCCTTTACAAATTGCGTTTATGCGGCGTGCGTTACAACTTTTTGCACATTGGGTATTTGCATGCTGTATTCTTTTGGTGACTGAAAAAATAAGGGAACATATAACCTAGCCGACAAATATGATTTATTTACATTTGCAGCTCGGAGAATTACACCGACTTTACAGAAAACAAAAGGAACTAATGGAAGAATTTAAAGCCACGTTAAGTGGGCAATCCAGTGAACAAATGGAGTCCACTCTGAAAACAGTCAAGGTTCAGGTTGGAAGGGGTACAGATGATGCACCTGTGACACCAGAAACCATGGACCCAACTATGGCTCAAGGAAAACAGGTAGACCAAGCGAGGTTAGCAGCGCAGATATTGGTGGACATGTCATCTCCACTACTTTGGTTTGCCAACATACTTACTTCGGTTAAAGATGATGCTGACTTGACATTTCTCAAGAAAAACGCTCAGAAGAAACGTGTGGCTGTCAAGACGACTCGACAGCAAAAATCCCGTCAGATGTAAATACCAAGTCAGCATGGCAAACACCCTACAGAAAAGAAGCTAAAGCGTACGTATGTGAAACCAAAGGACGTAGAAGCCCAAGAGTCCCCGATAAAAAACCTATGTCTACTTTCCTAAACCTTTATACATATACTTATATCAATAACAGCTTTACTTAACTAAAACTCTTTGAATGTTCATGGGATGAATTCCCATTTTATGTTTTATAATTGCTAGATGCTAAAAAATATCTTTTTCAGTTAAGATTTATCGCATAATGATCAGCAATTTCTATATTAGTTAGTTAATCTATTTTTTCAAAAAGGTTGCATATTAAGATTTTTAAACTGGATTATTCATGTTTTATATGATTTCGTAGCTACATATAACTAGAATACATAGATATAGATTCATGCACTTTCGTTATACTGATGCCCACTCCCATATACCCTTTTACACCGTCACCCTTTCCGGGAGTCTTTATATCTCTACCTCTTTGGGTACTCTTTGGGCAGAGGCATGATTGTCTACATCTCACATCACTCGTATCCGTCTTGATGAGATTGGTAGTTGTTGCTGTAAATAGATATGTACATTGCCCACTCTCATATACCTGTTTGTCCACACCGTCACCCTTGTCGAGAGTCTTTATAACTGATTTTGATTTTTATGTTATATTCGTCAACAAATAAATTGTTTTTTTCTTTAATATTTTTGTAGAATTATTAACTAAAATTTTAATACCCACGATGTAACCCAAAAAGTTAAAAATAACTAAAAATAATTTGGATCGTAATGAGTGTATCGAGAAAGAGGAAACAATTTTCATTTGGGTGCAATTCGTTCGTTTTTTTTTTACATAATAGAAACAGTGTTTAGATTTGATCAAACAAACGGCAATTTATATCTCTAATACTCGAGCTTCGTAATTAGTTTTCCATAATCTTACACCTATAATTAAATATATACATATAAGGAGTTTACCAATATCAATAGCATATAAAGTTATATGTATTATCCTAAAATGAGATTAAATAAAAAGGCTAATATTTGTAAAAATGAGAAATTCATTTTGTGCATCATAGTTTTTGTGCATCATGTCATTTATGTATGAGACGTGTCATCAAACACGTCATTTGATACATAAAAACTTGTTATGTTATATCATGCACATAAAATGTAATAAATAATTATGAAGCAAAAATATGATACACAGATAACGTGACGGTGACATGTAACGCCATGCCATGTAGCCACGTCGGGTAAGGAATGAAAACACACTTTTGTCTTTCTAGTCTTCAAAGTTGGCAATGTAGCGGCTCAAATAGGCTAAAATGTGTTTCATGTCCAATTAAATCTCAACAAAATGGTAAAGTGGAATATTTTATATTCTTATTGTGTTTGACAAGCTTATTTATGCATAAAATTAGCCAAATTAGACAAATTTAATACATCCAAGTGAAGACTAAATAACCTACAAGAATTACCAACTTTTAAGGTTAAAAACAATATGGTATATTTTTATATAAAGACATATATTAAGAATTATTAATAATTTAATTAATTAATTGCTAATCATCAAAATGGTAATTCTGGTATAGTATAAAACTCAAAACATTACTGAATATCTATAGAATCGAGAAGAACATAGTGATAATTAATGCTGGTGTTGATAAATTTGATTTTATCAACAAATAACCAAAATAATAGATATAATCGAACCAAATTAACCGGCCCATTCAAATAACTAATAATTTGTTTTTGACATTTTAATTAATCAAATATCATGGTTTGATTATGGAAATATCTAAAAGCCGAACCATATTAACCGAACCGAACTAAATGTTTTAATAATAAATATATAATAGTAAGTGTTTATGTATATTTAGCATTAGTGAATATAGTTTAGTTAAACCTACCATTGACAATTTTGTAAGAAATCTTATGGTTGTGTCTTCTCCATTTCCCTTTTAGAACCTATCATTGACGTAAATAATTTATCAAGAAAGGGGACACAAAGTTCATTTGGGTGTAATTCGTTCAATTTTTTAAAAAATTATAGAAATGGTGTTAATATTTGATCAAATAAACCCCTAGCTATATCTCTTAAACACGGAGCTTCATTATTAGTTCTCTGTAATCTTACACCTATGATTAAATATATACATATAAGAAGTTTACCCATATCAATAACATATAAAGTTATACGTATGATCCTAGAATGAGATTAAATAAAAAGGCTAACATTTATAAAAAATAGAAAACATCTACTGTATTATAGTTTTTGTGCATCATTTTACTTATGTATGATACGTCACACGACGTGTCAACAAACACGTCATTTGATGCATAAAAATTTGTCACGTTACTTGTCACGTTATATGATGCATATAAAATTTAATAAATAATTACAAGCAAAAATATGATATACGAATGACGTGACCGGACATGTACATCATGCCACATAGCCACGTCGGGTAAGGAACGAAAACACACTCTGTGTCTTTCTAATCTTAAAAGTTGATAATGTAACGGCTCAAATACGCTAAAATATGTTTCATGTCCTTATAAATCTCAACAAAATGGTAAAGTGGAATATTTTATATGCTTATTGTGTTGACAAGCTTATTCATGCATAAAACTAGCTAAATTAGACAAATTTAATAAATCCAAATAAAGTCTAAATAACCTAGAAGAATTACCAACTTTTAAGATTAGAAACAATATGGTATATTTTTATAAAAGGGTATAAACCGGTAATTATTAATGATTTAATTGATTAATTGCTAATCATTAAAGGGGTAATTCTGATATAGTATAAAACTCAAACATTATTGAATAGTTATTGACAAAAACATAGTGATAATTAATGCTCTTCAACATGGGGGTGTTCATAAAACCGATTTTATCGACAAACATCGAAATAACCGATTTAATCGAACCAAATTAACCGATCCAATCAAATAACTAATGATTTGGTTACTACTGCAAGTTACTATAGCTTGGTTCATACTACTTGAAGAAAGCTGGTTACTACTGCAGAAGCTCGTTACTACTGCAGAAGCTCGTTACTACTGCCCGTAACTCATTACTATTGCTTGAAGGTTTTGAAGAAAAAGATAATTCTAGAATAGATTTGTGCTTATCTTTTTCTTAATTAGAATTGTATTCCAATTACATATGTTTAGTCGTTTCCTAGTTTAGTTAGGTTTAGCCTCAAGCTCTCTATATACAAAGATCCTTTTATTAAGAAAAACATGTGTCTTAGTCTTTCATTATTTGATTAATATATTGAGGCTGGTGATATTCGTTATTGTTCTTATTCATATTCATATACAATATTCATTTAATCACATAAGTTGTAATATCAAGGTGTTTAGTCCGCGGCTAAACTTCTTTAATAGATCAAGATCTATTCATAGTATTGTGGTTGTGTTTACATAAACCATATCGATCCTGACAAGTGGTATCAGAGCACATGAGGTGCTCAAGATCTACTAATGTACAAGTTTTATTAAAGCCTCAACAAGAAACAAAAGATTACCAATCATGATTGATGTGGTAGTGAACAAAGTTCCAGCTTTGAGATGTAACGACTTTGATATTTGGAAACTAAGAATCAAGAAACATATACTCTATCAGACTATATGGGATGTTATTGTTAATGGAAATAAACAAGCCATTACTTTGGCTGCTGATGGTACACCTAAAGTTATTCAACCTCCATCAACAGACCAAGAGAGAAGAGAAAAGCACACATAAATCAAGGCTCTTAGTACTCTATTAAATGAAATACCTAATGAATATCAATCACAATTTGTGGAGTATGAAGATGCAAAGTCTCTATGTGTACTTGAGAAGAGATTCAGTGGAACAAAGAACACAAAGAAAAATAAGAAGCTCTTGTCAAACAGGAGTATGAAAACTTCAAGGCTCTAAAGGATGAAAGAATGACTTAAACCTTTGATAGGTTCAAGAAGCATATTGGAGAATTGATTAATGTTGGAGTCAACATGGACAAAGATGATCTATATAAGAAATTTCTTAGATCATTGGGAGATGAATGGAAAATCTATACTGTCTCTTACAAATACGGTGATGTTCTAGAAGAGATGGAACTAGAAGATCTGTATAATGACATAAGGGTATGTGAAGCAGAAGTTGAAGAAAACAAAGGGAACAACAATACTAACAACTTTGATACTGCACTGGTCACACCAATTGGATCATATCTTAATGACAACTCAAATATGTTACTTTCGAAGCATTCCATTCAAATTATACATGCTAAGGACTTACAAATGAAGATCGTAGTAAAATAAATTGTTGGGTTATAGTGCTGTTACTACTGGTGAAGAGGGTTTATACTGGTCACTATGTAAGTTTCTACTGGTGAGTATTACTGGTGAAGATGGTTTCTACTAGTCATCGGTCGGTCAAGATTACTACTGTTATACACTATTACTACTGCTACTGCATGGAGTGCATGAAGTTTCTACTGGTCAAGTTTCTACTGTCTTGTTGATAATGTTAGCGGATTGTTAGCAGATAATAATGGAATAGATTTAGATAATTGTCAAGTAGATTCGATAGAGTTGTAACCCGATTATGTCTAGGGTTTATTAGCCTCAAGGTCTATAAATATAGATCATTATATCGTTGTAAATATATATGTCTATTCAGATACGTTTTTCTAATAGATTGGGGTTGTTGGTGGAATTCTTGTGTTCTTCATTGTTTAACGTTTATTCATTCATATTCATATAAACTGTTAATCACTGATCCTTGTTGATATCAAAGTGTTGATCCGCTGCAAGTTCTTTGATAGATCTAGATCTACACGTTTGTTAAAATACAAACCTAGTTCGACAGATCCTAACAAGTGGTATCGGAGCACAAGGTTGCTCTAGATCTACGATCAAAAAGGCGTTTAACAAGTTTTTCACAAACTAATCCAAGATGTCTGATCTCATTGAAGGCGTTCAAGCAAATAGGGTTCCTGTACTCACATCATCAAACTATGATATGTGGAAAAGTCGTATCTATCAATACATGCTTCAAACCAATTATTCCATGTGGCAATTGGTGAAGCATGGTGCCAAATCTGTTCCACTACTTGGACCAAATATCAAATCGAAAGGAGCCGGAAGGTTCATCTCAACCAGTTACTGAGCAAGAAAGAAGAGATACTCGTAATGAATGTCAAGCTTTAAGTACCTTACTTATAGCTATTCCTAATGAATATCAACATCAGTATAGAAACTTTACTGATGCTAAACTTCCATGGGAGGCTTTGGAGAAACGATTTGGAGGAACAACAAGCATTAGGAGGAATCAAAAGGATCAGTTAAAACAACAGTTCGAGAACTTCACGTCTGTGAAGGGTGATACTTTATCTCAAACTTTTGACAGATTCAACAAGCTGATTGGTGAGCTATCTAGCATAGGAGTAAACACTGCACAAGATGACATCAATAGGAAATTTCTCAGAGCTTTAGGAGAAGAATGGACGATGTACATTGTCAGCTACAGACAAGGAAACGCACTTGACACTATGGAGATTGATGAGCTATATAATGAGCTACGTGTGTTTGAACCTGAAGTTAAAAGACCAACAAGTTATTCAACCCAGAATGCAGCTTTTGTTACTACTAAAAGCACTCCATCTGAAACTGGTTTTATATCTAAATAATCAAAAGGAAATCAGAATGATGAAGGTTGTAGGGAAGCTTTCTTCGCTAGTCATGAAAATTATGGACTAGTAATTAAAGACTTGGAGCAAGTGAATGCTGATGATCTGAAGGAGATGGATCTAAAGTGGCAGTTTGCTATGCTAAGAGGTTCATTCAAAGTACTGACAGGAACAACTTTGCAGTTAGAAGAGGTGATAATACTGGATTTGATAAAAGTAAAGTGAGGTGCTATGACTGCAAGAAACTTGGACACTTTGCTAGGGAATGTCCAGACAACAAAGATGATAATGAAAAGCAGCCAACTCAGCACAACTCAGCAGCTTCAGGCAACAATTATCGAGCAAGAACATCCAACTAAACTGCTTTGGTTACTCAGGATGGATTAGGGTTTGACTGGAGCTTTCAAGCCAATGAAGAGATCACAAATCAAGCTCTCATGGCAGACACTGTTAAAGATGACATTCCAACTGAGGTATTAACTGAACTTTGTACTCCTGCATGCATTAAACAAATTAGGGATTATAGAGAACATAATAAACTTGTTTGTGAGTAATTACATAAATTAGAAGAAAGGAGAAAAGAATTGGCAAAAATAATTGTTAGTTTTGAGGAACAAGTGAAAGCATATGTTAAGAATGAAACAAAATACCAAAAGGATTTAGCAATTGTTAAATGGGAAAAGGATAATGCTCTAGCTAAGGTGATCAAAGCAGATAAACAAGTTCAGAAAATTAAGATTGAAAATGATCAAATTAAGCTTAGTATCAAGAAGTATGAAAATGCTTCAAAAACTGTTGATCAAATTCTCAAATCCCAAGTGCATGGTAACACCAAGAATGGGATTGGGTACAATAGTGTGTCACCACCATATAACAACAATTATTTTCCTCCTAAGGTAGAGTCTAGTGAAAAACTTAGTGAGGAAGAAATTGAAGTCAATACACATGATAAAGAAGACCCAATGAAAAGTAAAATCCTTTTAACAAAAACTAGAGTCAATGAGAAAATTAAAGAACAAACTGTCCAACAGGAGAAAACAGTGATTCTGATTCTAGTCAATGTCCCACTTTTCATCAAAATCTCAAAAACATACCCCATGTTTATAAAGAAAGAAATTGGCATTACATCGATCAAAATCAACATGTCTAAACATTCAAAGCCTAGTAACCCTTATTCGTGTATGAGTAACAGCTTGTTCGAATAAAACTTGTAAGTATTCGAGTAAATCTGATGTGTTCGAGTATATACACTTCGTGTCCGAGTAAATCTCCATGTTCGAATCAGCCAAATTTCATATGTGGTCAACCTAAGTTGTTCGTGTACACATACATGCTATTCGTGAAAAACTCTTAACCAATTCCTTGAACAAACTTAAGATATCCACACTCTACTCAAATTACCAAAAATTAATACGAATGATCAAAATTTTACACGAATGAGCAAAATTTTCCACGAATTGCTAAAAAAATCCACACGAATGAGTCATACGAACCACTTTTATACTAACATGAATCACTTTCCATTCGAATATTGTTAGGAATAGAATATTCATAACTTTGTATTTGTAGTCGTTGTTAGGGGCTTAATTGTAATATGTGAGAAGTCTTTGTAAAGTCCCCACACTCCTATAAATAGGAGTGTGGGGTGTGTGTAACGTTGAAGAGATTGTGCTTAATTGATAAATCATACTTTCTCTCTCTAGAATACTTTCTCTCTCTAACCTAATCAGAACCTACAATCGGTATCAGAGCGGGATACTCTCTAAAGTACCCGTTCGTTCGACTGGAAATAGATCATTAGACTGCAATATCAACATACACGAATTCAGTTTGCATTCGTGTAAGAAGATTTTTGAGTCTAACAACCTATTCGTGTGATCATTCGACTAGTATTTCAACACGTTAGACTAGTCCATTAGACTAGGATTTCAACTGGTTAGACTAGTCCATTAGACTAGGAATTCAACTGGTTAGACTCGTCCATTAGACTAGGATTTCAACTGGTTAGACTAGTCCATTAGACTAGGATTTTAAGTGTGTTAGACTAGTACACCATTCGACTGGTATATCAACATACACGAACTACAAGTGCATTCGTGTAAAGGGTAAAATCTTCAAGTATTCGAACTACTTGGCATTCGACTAGGATAAGTGGTGAACGAACTAAGTGTTACTCGGTACTCGACTAGGATTCTCACACGAACAGGAGCCTTTTCATTTCGGAAATTGTCTAAGTGTCCATTCGATTATGAAATCAATACACACGAACAACTAAATTCGAATGGTTATTTAACTCATTCGACTAGGATTCTCAAAAAAACGACTAGGAGTATCTCGGAGTAATCTTCGAAATAAGTTCATTAGACTAAGTGTGTTAGAATAGGAATTCGACTAGGATAAGTGGCATACACGAACAGAAAGATAACCTATTCGAACTCATCACACGAACTCCACATTCGAACTCACCATTCGAACTCACTTTGAACCAACACGAATTACTTCACACGAACATAATTCAAACTATTCGAATACATGCTTTAATCTACACGAAGTCGAACTAGTATACGAACAGAAACTTTTACAAAGAGTATAAAACGATCACGGTCAATTTTTGAAAACAAGGATTCCGAGACTTTCAAAAAACAAAAAAAAAAGTGAAGTTTCGCGATTCCACGTTTTCACGTTAGAGACGAAATCGAAAAATAAGAACATTTTAAAGAGAGCGATTTTTATTTTTCCCGGCAGTTTTCGGATACCAGTTAAGCTTACGCGACGAATTTTGACGACATTCAAGCATCGGAAAAATACGAGATTTATATTTCCGGAATCGAAACTGAAAATCGAATTCAACGGTATTATTGTACTCGATTGGTTCAATAGGTTTCGGGAAAAAGATTGTACAAGCGTGAGATACCACGGGTGAAGCTTATCCGGATTTTTCGTCAATTTTTCAACATTGAGAAATTTTTCTTCAACTTTTAAGGGATTTTCGCCACCAAATTTTCATTATGAAGAAAGATTTTACCGGGAATATTGTGGATCTCACAATCGACAACGATGACGGGCTTACATTTTATTGTCCTCCGGACCAAGCTTGGACAAAACTAGAGGAGCTAGAGAAATTGTGTGAAGACACGGGGAAAATATTGTCTCCTAATAATTGGAACTGTCATGAAAGATTGGATCGAAAGCGAGATGTTGCTACACGTGCACGAGAATTTTTATCGACGATATCGCATTCCAACTTATCATCATCACGTCAGGACAACATCACAGAGGTAGATTCTTTATCTCGGTCTACCCTTGATAATAAGATCATTGAGTTGGAAAAGAAGTTGCAAACTAACACCGAATTGGTTTTAAGGTTTTCAAACGAAAAAGCTAATCTTTTAAATGAGAATTCTAAGTTTTCAAATGAAATTCAAGTTTTGGCATCTCAAACTCAAGCTTTAAAACTTACCAATTCCAAACTCGAAGAGTTTAAAGAGTCAGCAACTTCTTGGAAGGGAAATATGATCAGCGTGTGATTAAACTTCAAAATCTTACAAATGAGACACTAAGTGCTAACGATAATCTTAAGCTTTTAAGAAAACAAATTGAAGATTATCAAACGGAAATTAAATCTTTTCAAATTGAAGTTGAAAATCGAAATTAAAATTTAAAGCCAAATTGTTTGAGAGAACAAACGAATGAACTCATTTTTCCAAACAAATCAAAAGAGTTTCGATTTTTCAATCCACAAGAAGGTTTGGGTCATTATAATCCAAAATATCTAAAGAAAGCTATGTATAATGCTCCCGGTCTTTACGACACAAAATATTTGGGAAAAGCAAATATTACCATGGCTTTCATGATCATCAAAAGAATTTGAAGAACAAGAGGATGCAAAAAGACCATTTTTTAATAAAACGCAATTATCTTTTGATTACAAATCGTTAAATGAGAGTTACAAAACTATGAAAATTCCTCTTTCGGATGATTACTTTCCAAGTTATACCGAAAAGGAACTTCATTCCTATGATATTATGAAACAAGTTGTTTTTCAAAAAGTATACGTCCCAACTCTTATTTTAGAAAAACAATTTTCGGAACTCGAGCAAGAGTTGGAATGTCGAACTAATTACTTTGAGAATGAAAAACGTAACTTTTTAGAGAAACTTGCGTCTTTTGAAAAAGCAGCCCTTGATAAATCTTCAACTTCAAATGAAAAATCTTCATTGGAATCTTTCTCCTCGAATGAACAATCTATTGCTAAGATATCATTTCTTCAAAATGGATTACATTCAAAAGAAAAGGATATCGAGGCTTTAACACATAAGATTGATTCAATGTGGAAAATGAATGGTCCGGTTTTACCAAAAACCCCAAGCATTTCACATGAGGAGAAACGGAGATGTAAAACTCGAGAAAACGATTCGAAAAAGGATGTTAAAGTTACATTGAAGGTTTAAAACGGTAAATCTTCAAAAATATTTTCAAAAGTGGTTTCTCCGAGTAC
This sequence comes from Senecio squalidus, assembly GCA_910822075.1. NCBI lineage: Eukaryota > Viridiplantae > Streptophyta > Magnoliopsida > Asterales > Asteraceae > Senecio > Senecio squalidus. Next base: position 16,281,143 of record CAJVGC010000432.1, on the reverse strand, counting down.
TAGTTCTTTTCCGAAAAAGAATCAAAAGCATTTTCCGAAATCACAAACAAATGGAAATGTTACAACACCGTTGAAACCTTCGAGTTTGAACTCCAAAATCGTCTCAACCAAACATGTTGAAAAGAAAGCACTTTGTCCTGCAATGAACAAAAAGGAAACGAAACCGTTCACTTATTCAATACTCGAGTTATTTGAATTTGCACCATCACACTTTAAATATTCGGTGCAAAAAGTGAATAGTTTTCTTCCTTAATTTAAACAACGAACTTCAATGAAATAAAATGGTTGTATACCAAGACGCTCTTCACCAACTCTTAAACAGAAATGGATTCCAAAATCTCCACCAATTTCAAAAACAAACACACCGATTGCAATATCAACTACTTCAAAAGTGTGTTTACCGGAGAAATGGAATTCATATTCTTTGCACCTAGCTAACCAAAAAGGACCCAAAATGAAATGGGTACCAAAAGCAGTTTGTTTTGATTGTGCAGAACCGTAGATCATCAAGATGACTCCGGAATAACTCAGTTTCGGACTCGAACTTAATGGAGTGCTTACACGAGGTACAAAATTACAAACTTAGTTTATCACTTGAGAGATGTAATATTTGGAAGTGTTTAGTAGCAGATTTTTAAATCTCGACTAGAACTATCACTTTTGAGTATTATTATCTTATATGATATTTTGAGTTTGTTTAGGCTTTCAATTATTTCAAATTGAAACCCGTTCTAAAACCGAAAAATTACGATTTTTTTTTTATGATGAATGTGAATAGTAGCGGATTTTCAATCTCGACTAGAACTAACATATTCAAAAGGTCAAATATTTTTAAAAAACACTTGTTTGATCAAACATGGAGAATCAAACTTTGAGGGGGAGTTCATACAATCATTTTTCGAACTACCTCCTCAATCTTTCAAATGAGCTTCAACGAAACAATTTTTCAAATAAATCTTTCGAAATGCAATATTCGAATGTATTTTCGAAAAAGACTTCCCATAACCAAAAATTTTGTCATGCATATGTTGAAGGGGAGCGTCTTTTCAAAAATATTGCAAACCTTCAAAGTTACTTTGGAAATGTTTTTCAAAAGAATTTGGCAAAATGTTGATGCACCTTGAGCGATTTTCAAAAAGATATATTTTTCCTATAGTCCAACCAGAGTCGGAGGGACTTATCCAAGGAATCACTTTCGAATGTGAGGGTTATTTAGGTCTAGGATTGGAGGTTAAAGGTGCAAAATCAACAAAAACATCGTTTTTAAAATGCCATAATGAGGGTGGAGTTGAATATTATGAGAGGTTGAGTGAGGAGTGTGTGATACGGTTAAAACAATGAGAGACCGGTTCTTAGCCGATTAAATCGCCGGGTAGCCAAGTCTCTATCGAATTTCATGTGTTGATTTTCTATATTGAAAAAGACATCATGGACCCAGTGATGCAATGCACATATACCTCACCGCCACTCAAATTCTTCACAAGAATTTGTTTCAATATACACGGAGAATTAACACATTTATATCATATTCTCACTCGGAGAATGTTGATATTGAACAAGAGAAAATCAACTCCATTTCTCGAATTCGTTTCATGCACTATTGAGTATAGCGCCAAAACTTTAAACATTTTCTAGGACACGAACGAATCTTCAAATAGCATATCTTTGTGATATAGCTCGGAACATTTGTAGTGGTACCAACGATATTGGTATTTCACAATGATCGATTGGAAATCCTACCATTGCTAACGCTTTTCCAAAATTGAACGTAGGTCACACAATCGACTTCTTTTGTGGTTTTGATTGTTGTGTTAACGAGCAATCTAAGTGATCTTGTAGTTACTTACCCATTTTCACGCTCATGGACGCTATTTGACAATACTATTTGGGTACACGTTTACATGATGATTACAACGAGTCATAATCATCATGAGGGGGAAGAACGTGTACCAAAGGGAAAAACGTGTGTAAATGGTTTTCCAATGGGAAGAACGTGAAGTAAAGAAGAATGTTCATCATCAAGCTAAAACGAAGTAAAACATCAACTTTCAGATAGTTGATTTCAAGTATGAGTTGAGGAGGAGCTAAATGAAAAATCAAAACGTCAAGGATTTTGGAACGATTGATCAAACAAAAGAAGCTTCAAACAAAGAAATCCTATCAAGCTTCTTCAAGTTGAACGATAAAGTGAAACTACTCAACTAAGGGGGAGCACTCAAATAAGGGGGAGCTTTCCACTTTATGGTTCAAACGGTCAAAGGAAACGAATGTTATGTTCACATAGGAATCATGAAATCAAAGACTACAAGTCTCCATAAAACATTTGTTTGAAATGAAAGATTCTTCAAGTCAACTTTCAAAGTGTGCTTTACGCGATACAAAGATTTAAACACTACTCTGATGAAATCTAAAGTTGAATTTGAAGACCACGAAGACAAAGGAGGTAATCATTAAGACTATCATCCAAGGTTCGCCAAAAAGAGCTTTTGGATGATTAGGCTCTTAAGACTTCTTCAAAGAGCGAGACCTTCGAGAATACTTCATCAATGACATGTACAATACAACATTAAGGTCAAGCTTTCAAAAGAAAAGAAATATCCTTCAAGCAACTTATCTTTAGATACAAAAAATATCAAAGATTACAACAAACTACTCTGATGAAATCCAAAGTTGCAGTTGAAGATCAAATTAAGCATCTACACGGTCAAGATAACAACAATGAAGATGCTTAAAGACAAAGACTTCATATTTTGAACAACTACAAATAAGGGGGAATTGTTAGGAATAGAATATTCATAACTTTGTATTTGTAGTCGTTGTTAGGGGCTTAATTGTAATATGTGAGAAGTCTTTGTAAAGTCCCCACACTCCTATAAATAGGAGTGTGGGGTGTGTGTAATGTTGAAGAGATTGTGCTTAATTGATAAATCATATTTTCTCTCTCTAGAATACTTTCTCTCTCTAACCTGATAAGAACCTACAAATATCCTATTCATGTGAAAATATTTCCAGCCGAACCATCAAGTTCTTGAGATCATCCTGCTCTGATACCAATTTTTACGTATGAGAATCAATAAACAAAATGAAAGTCAACAAAAAGTCATATATTTCATGTACACACCTCACCTATTTATAGGGGTGTTTGATCTAATACTTACATTTTCTACCTTCTAGAAACCATATTAATACATTCTAACATCTACACTTGCTTACCACACGAACAAAACACCATTGTTGTGTGTGTGCTTGGAGATTGTATATGACGAATATGGTGGTTTGGTTCCAAAATCAGGTCGTTGGGGTCAATTAAATAGAGGGAGTGTAATATTAAATGACGATCCTGCCATCTTCTGCTAAGCACATGATAAAAGTTAACGTTTGAGTTAGACGGACGTTCAAATTAAGGACTGAAGGCGTGCAACTTTTCAAAACAAAGGATGACCACTGTAATTTCAAAGGTGGAAGGATAAAAAGTGTCATTTTGCCAAAACCGAAAGAACCATCTGTGTAATTAACTCTATATATTAATTAAAAGTGCTACTGTTCACTAAAGATTTACTTTGTAAATTGATATATATATATATAGTAAAGTAAATAGTAATAGTAATGATTTTCTTAGAACAAATAAAATAGTAATATAGACTTCTAAACGAGACAAATAGAATAATTTGTTACTATTTAAGGTTCGAGATCATAAAAGATACCTAAATAATGTTAATTTGAGACAGAGAAAATAAGTTACAAATCTCCATCTTTGTAAAATCCACTTCAACTTATTTTTATTAAAAATAAATTATTTTAAAAGCTACTAATGTATAAAACGAATAAACTAACATAATTACAAAAAGTATTAAATTTTTTTCTATAAAATATCCACTTAATATACTTTTGAAAAAAAAAAATATGGATCTTTTTACGGGTTTGAAATTTTATATTATAAAATCACAGGTTAATCACATGGTAGATTGAATTATAATTTTTAGGTTGTTTCTTTTCGATTCTAGTTGAATTTACATCATATAACATATTTAAGTTTTGAAATCATATAATTTTGGGGGATTTTTATATGTTTAATTGAAATATATATCACATAACGATTGAAGTTTTTTAAATCCACATTTGATGTTAAATCATATTCGACATAACTTTAGGAGTTTAAACATTCGTTCAAAAATGAAAAAATAAAATAAAAACTTGTTAATTTTTTTTCCGGGTCTAGATAATATTTAAATTATATAACATATTTGTATTTGAAATTTATCCATTAATGTTGAAATCAGATTTGATTTTAACTTTACGATTTCAATAGTCATCCGAAACCTTAAAATAAAGTCGTCGAAAGTATAAAACCATCACCCCTCTAACTAAAATAGGAACATGATGACCGTAATGGTGTAATTTATTTCGTCCAGCGATTAACGGATATTAAATAAATTGCTTTAACAAATATTGTATGAAAGAATTTTGATTTAATATAAGATTAACTTGAAGAAAATAAAGTGTCAATATTATTAAATAATTATTTATCTACTATTTAATCACTGTTTCTTATTTTAGATAGTAATCAGTTTTAATTTTAATTTTAAGGGGTGTTTGTTTCAGCTTATTAAACTGGTTATAACCTAATAAGCTTATTTTTTCCGGCTTATGATTTTATGAAGCTAAACTTTTGGCTTATTTAAAGTCATAAGCTCAACTTGATAAGCTTATAAGCCGAGAAAAATGGGCTTACGAGTTTATAAAAATTACATAAGTTCATAAGCCGGTTATATAAGCCGGAACAAACACCCCCTTATCTGTAAAAGTTTTTTATACTATAATTAGAAATGATCAATTAAGACCTATAATTTTTTTAAGACTAAAAGACATCATCCTGGCCATTCATCAATTTTAATCTAATGGCTAAGATTAAAAACCAAAACTCACTTTTCTTTTATTTTTTTAAATTAAATTATCTTACAAACCGTTAATCGTTAGACGAAACAAAATATACCGTTGCGATCGTCTCGCTTTTATCTTTAATTAGAGCAGTGGTGTTATATACTTTCGACGACTTTTTTTTTATTTTTTTATTTTTATGGGTATTGAAATTGTAACAATAATATCACATGTGATATTACATCAATATGTACATATTTATAAAAGAGAATTACTATAAAATGTATAAACTAACTAAATTTAGAAAAAAAATCGAATTTTAACTAGTTTTATTTTTTCTCGTTTTTGACATAAAATATGATATATTAAAATCACATATGACTATATCATATATGATATTACTGTAAATCATATGTGATATGAATACAAATCATATGTGATATTATGTATGTAAAATTTCAAAAAACTCAAAAGACAATAACACGCATGATTTTAACTCCAAATATCATATATGATTTGAATTCATATCACATATGATTTACAGTAATATCACATATGATATAGTATTATCATATGTGATTTTAGTATATCATATTTTACATTAATATCACATATAATATAGTATTATCATATGATATATCACATATGAAATTGTGACGATAATATCACATGTGATATTACATCAATATGTACATATTTATAAAAGAGAATTACTATAAAATGTATAAACTACCTAAATTTAGAAAAAAAAAATCGAATTTTAACTAGTTTTATTTTTTCTCGTTTTTGACATAAAATATGATATACTAAAATCACATATGATAATACCATATCATATGTGATATTACTGTAAATCATATGTGATATGAATACAAATCATATGTGATATTATGTATGTAAAATTTCAAAAACTCAAAAGACAATAACACACATGATTTTAACTCCAAATATGAATTTTAATACACAACAATGTCATACAATTTATAACCTATATGGACCAGGAAAAAAGTTTGAAATTTGAGGATTTTTTATTTTTTCGTTTATGGCCAAAATTTGAAATTCGTAAGGCAATATCACATGTGATTTGAACACTAAATACGAATTTCAAAACATAGATTTGTTATATTACATACATTCAACTACAATCAAAAAGGAAAAAACAAAAAAAATAATATGTCAAACTACTGATATCACATGTGATAAAACAGTGATTTATAATTTCAAAACCCGTAAAAAAACCTGAAAATAAATTTCGTTAAAAGTATATCGAGTGGGTGCTCTATAGAAAGAGGAGAAAATACTCTTTTTTTAGTGGTGCAATTTATTCGTTTAATACATTATTGTTTATGAGATGATTAATTTTTAAACAAAAATAAATTATGATTGATTTTAAAAATAGAGGAATGTAATTAGTACATTTGATTTTAATTTTTTATTATTGTTTTTCTTGATCTTAACCCATACTATAATATAGAAAGTTGAAATTTGTGGTCCTAGAAGATGGAATTTAGTGATCAAAAACAAACAAAAACCTACCGGATGTAATCGTGACTACCTACGTTGTCTGGCGTAGGTTCCTGTACTATACCAAACCTTTTTACAAGACAAGGAACTGGATCATCATTTTATAGTCGATCGGGTAATTATTTTATCTAATTACATTTATAGTCATATTGTTATTGCTTTAAATGTTTATTTCCTCTTCTGGCCTGTTTGAGTAATTAGTTTTGAATTTTAAAGCAAAAGAATTTTCACTTCAAACACAAAAACACAATCAAATGCTATCATTTTATTATAGTTCAATTATATAATTACGATTATTAATCCTTTCACTTTGTTGCAACACCCTTTGAAATTGTCAAGATAATTGCATGTTCAAGTCTCATAAATTTGTGATGTGTAATGAACATGTTTATAGTCTTTGCCGAAAAAAAAAAAACAAGGATATAAAGAGGAGAAAATAAACAAAATATCTATCTCACACCACTTTATTTTAAAACTAATCATTAAATTTGCGGAACTGTTTTCGTCGCGAGAATTAAATATGTTGAAACGAGTGGTTTTAGATTGTACACGTTTTCGCGTAGGGTTCATTATTTAATATTCTGACGCCGTACTTCCAAATTTGATTCTCGGGACAAAAGGTGAGGTTGAAATCTTTTACGAATTTGGTGATTATTTTTAAAATTTTGTTGTGTCAGGAGACTATATCTAATGAGTGATTATAATTTATTGATTGTGATTTATCTTTTGAAAATTTTAGATTTTACAGGAAATATTAATTAATGTGGAGTTTTGCTTCAAAATCCATTGGTGGTACTTGTGAACCACACAACTCCCCAAGAGCTAATCAAGAGTCTTCCGACTCGTTGTCGGATGATGAGATCTCTATCAATGATGGCAGAGATGAAGGTTTAGAATGCCCAATTTGTTGGGAATCTTTCAATATCGTAGAGAATGTGCCTTACATATTATGGTGTGGACACACACTGTGTAAAAACTGTGTCCTTGGACTACAATCGGCTATTTTGAAACTTCCAAATCTTCCTATTCAACTCCCATTTTTCATTTCTTGTCCATGGTGCAATTTGTTATCCTTTCGGTTAGTTTACAATGGGAATATTAACTTTCCTCGCAAGAATTACTTTCTTCTTTGGATGGTTGAAAATCTAAATGGTGATAAATATAAATCTTGTGACCATGTAACCGATAATGATGCTAGCCAATTTGCGGGTCAAGGTCAAAGTATTCAAGATTCTACTGATATAAATCGCAATGCAGAAAGACTATGTATGTCTCTCCGCAAGTCGTTAATCCTTTTTGTCAAGTTGACAGTTAAGTTCCCATTGGTTATTATGTTCCTTCTTATTGTTATATATGCTATACCGGCAAGTATAGCCATCTTAATCATGTATATTCTAATCACCATTCTGTGTTTTATCCCGTCATTTCTTGTTCTATATTTTGCATATCCTTGTCTTGATTGGCTTGTAAAGGAAATCGTCACATGAGTGTTGCAATTTCTTCTCGTATTACAAGAACGTTTGAACATTTTGGATGTATGGTAGATTTGTCGGCAAGTGTCTTCTCTGTTTTCTAGTATATATTTGTAAAAACTATGGACTCCTAATTTCAACTTCAAGAAGAATGTTTATGAATGTAATCCTAAAGTGTTTCTTGGTTATGTCTTGTGTAACTCCTTTTCTTGTGTTTCTAATCTTGAAAGTTGATAATTTTTACGGTTCAAGTAGCCTAAGTACCGTAAGTCCGTAACTAAAACTAACACGTTGAAACAACTTTATATGCTTCCAACATATGTATCTTCTTTCATTTAAAATGTCAGAAAAACGAAGATAACCTAAAAGGTTTTTGGAAAAAATAAAAATTTCCTCGGTTACTCAACTTATGCATGTCCAGATTTGGTATAAATAAAACTTGATACATGCCCGATGACTTTCAAATTTGTTCTAATGATAAGGAGACTTTAATAAAACAATTTGTTGCTTATTTCTTATAAAATCAAGAAACTAGAAAAAGGAAAGGAAAAAAAAAGTAAAAAGAAAAAAGTATTGACGCGGTCCATTTAGTCACACATAAACATTGGCGTCTCAAGTAATCTTGAAATGAGGACCCAACTAGGTCGAAATGGAAAAATATGGAAAGTGGCAAGATGGGCGGGTTATGCAAGTCACAGAATGAACAAATTTGAATGAAAAATTTAAAAATTAAAAGTATAATGTGATAACTTATGTCACATTTTTTAGGGTATCGTAAATGGTTGGTCTTTCTAAAAGTAGACAAACAAATATGTGTAAATGGTTGATCTAGCATGCATGGTTTGGGTGTTCATTTCAAACTTCAAACCAAACCCAACATGTTTCCTAAAACAAACCCTCTCAAATCTTTGTTCCATCTTCAACAAAAAGGTATATATCTATCTATTCATCATATGTATTCCTTTCAACATTGTGTTGTGAGTCTCAAATCCGATTGAAGATTTTCGTGATGTTTTTTGGTACCGAAACGTAAAAGATTGGGAGTACATGTGTTTTTATTGATATGTTATGTCTTCTTTTCAAAAGATTTAGGTATTTTTTCGATCGTTGGTTTTGTATGAATTTATAGCATATAAGGGTGACCAATAATCCAGTATCAATATAAACTATGTTAGATGTACGCATGCATATGTGTTTATCTTAATCATGAAAAGATTATTCGATCTTTAGCCAATTTACATGATAATTAAGAATCTCAATAACACATGTAAATCATGATTACCAGTAAAGTTAGACACCATATATATATTTATTTACTTAAAGAGCAAATCATAAGCTAGATAATGCAAACTGGTTAGCTAGAAATTGAAACATGGGTGTACTTTCGGGTACATGATTAATGTACATGTTAACAAGTTGTTTTATATATATAGAAAACACATTGCTGAACAAATTCTGTTGCAGTGTTCATGTAGGCTTTAAATGGTTTGCATTGGCATGGAAAAAAATGTGCCGACTAAGCACTCAAGAAGACACTCAACAGGAAACTTCTACCTTGAACCTACAGGCTATGAAGATGTTCTAAGTCGATATCTCAGCGGTCCTTTTCCTTCTTGCCACGACCACTGCAAACCATCTGGGTTCGATCTCCCTCCTGAACCCAAGTCCACAACTTCTGTTAGAAGATCAAATAAACCTAATGTTGATTCTCTGCACGGTATCAAAAAACAGTTTACACACATTCCAAAATCTCCAACAGAACGCGTCAAGATCACCAGCATTTCACTTCCTAAACACCACGCCAAACTACAGCCCGTTGAATTCAAAGCCAAAAGACAAGATTTGAAGTCAAAGTCAGCGATAAAGTCCAAGTCTGAGGAAAATGATCCATTTTACATTCCGCCTTCAAGAATTACCAGGAGATACAGTGACATAGTCCTACCCACCAATGATTTCGGTGATGTCCTTGATGCATCGGCTGTTGGTGGTTTGACCAGAAACAGAAGTATTAAAAGGAATGACAAGAAGTTTGAATCAAGGAAAGATTCAAAACCTGTGAAAACTCCTGGAATCGGAAAAATTCCCAAAAAGGTGCAGACTTTGAACAAAACCCATAACAATTCAACAAGGCCCGAGGTTGACAATGGTTCAAAAAAGTCAAATCCTGCTAATCACGTTGGAGAAGGAGTTCAAGGAAGAAAAGAAAAAACTCAAATTCTCGATTCTCATACTTCATCCAAGAATGAGGAAAGATTGTTGGAAAATGGTCAAAATGGAGGGCGAATTTCCTCAAAGTCAAAGAGAGATGAAAACCCAGAAAGTGAAAGTCAAAGCAACGGGAGTTTAGCATCTTCGGGACTGACAAAAGCTGAAAAACAGACACGAGTAGGAAAGCTGGCAAAGGAAAATGAAGATCGTTTGTCTCAGAAACACAAATTTAAGCAAGGAAAGATTACCGACAAACAATGTGAGAGTAGTGGTCCAAGAAAACATAAGTTTGCGAAAGGAAAAGTGTTGGATGTAAACCAAAATGGTCAAGAAGATAGTAAAAGTTTAAGAAGATTGTCTTCTGATGGTGAGGTACATAGTACCGAAAGCAACCCTGAAAATGTTGTTCTAAAATCGTGTGAAACGGAAGCAAGTAAAACTCATGTGCAAGGGAATAATGTTATTGAAGAGACTGCTAGCAAGCTTATAAAAACTAGGAAGAGTAAAGTCCAAGCTTTGGTTGGTGCTTTTGAAATGATCTCTACTAGTGGATTTTGAAGTCTGGTTAAAATAAAGGAAAACCGGTTTGAATCATTCTTGCAATAACGCAGAGGAGTTATGTACACAATGAGCTTGCAGTTCGCCTAGAGTTGCATCTTAGAGAAGAACCCATAATCATCGGTATGATTTTCATTTTTTCAAAGATTATTGGAGATCGTCAATTTGTTCACTGTTATAGAACTATGGAATGTTATGATGATTTACGTCGACTTTTTCATGTTTCGGCAAAGCAATTGTATCAAGAGAAAAACTCATTTGCAGATAAGAGTTTTCAACAACTTTGTCCTAAAAAATCAGTTAGCCGCTATTTTTAATAAGACAGATGCAAAAAAATCCAAGTTGGATGAAAAAATAATGGATACTAACTTGAATATGTTTTGACCTGTTACCCAGCACCCCATAGAAACCCATTTTGACTCTTTAAGAACGCGATATCTTCTGACATGGCAATTGTCTCGACCTATTATCAAACCCATTCATTTACCACCACTATGATTTATGAACTATACAACTTAGTAATTTGGAAAACTTTTATTAGCTTATTGACGATAAAAACATTTTTCAAAAGGAAAACTCGTATGCGAAACCACAGCCAAGTAAAAGCAAAAGCTTATGTTACCTTTTTATTTGATATGGGAAATGGTTTTAGAAAATAGTCATTTACAATTAAACCGATGATTCAGTTGAAAAGAACATCTCTGCTCTATCAATAAAGCTTTCAGGAAATCTAGAATAAAGCATCAAATTGGAGCAACTTTCTGAATTCGATTCACAGATCCTCATTGATTTGCTATTATCTTTCTGATTCCGAATCTTGATATTTCTACTATTGTTCCCAAGTGCACTACTTTTTCCTGACTGAGAACGTGTGATCCTTGAATTGTATCTGCTTGATCTCTGAGAGGAGTCACTATGAAGTTTTCTGGACTCAGGACCCGACTGAGTTGACTCAGTGGTTTCGTCAATAGGCTGGTTAATTTGAGCCGGGCCTGGTTGGAACGTTGGTGAGCATGTTTTGCAAGATTTGAGCAAGGAAAGAAGCATCTCTATGCTCAGTTCTTGCTGGACAACTCCTTTGTTCTGCTCACTCCCAAAGCAAGCAGCAACTAGTGTTCCAGCCAAGACTGGCATCAACTCAGGGTCACTGAAGAAAACGAATGGCAGATCGCATACCTGTGATACCGAATAAAGTGTTAGGATTGTGGGTCCCCCTCCCCCTTAATCAACTACAGTAATATAATAAAATAAAATAAAAGTAACCTTGTGAAGAATTGTGGGGCTCTTTCCCCATCGAAGAACAGCTTGATTCTCAGGGTGGAACATGGCAAAGTATCCGAGAAGCAATAAAGATTCTAGCAGAAGCAAACCAGTCTGAAACAACGAAAAATAAGTACCCAAAGATTTAGATCTTCTGAAAAATTAGAGGTGGTAATTTCAATCCGTTTACTTAAAAATAGGTAGATTTGGGTTGTTTTTATTATCCCTAACGGGTCAAATGGGTAAAATTTTAAACTTGGCAAAAAATAAAAAACAGGTGAAATGGGTCGGCTGGGCCAAATAGATAAATTTCCCAACTTAAAACCTCCTAAATCAACTTATATAATAAAATCACATAATTATTTTCACACGATAATTTTTATTATTTTATTTAATAGTATTCTAAAATATCAAGAAAATGGACGAAAAAAGTGTTGGTGGGTCGACCTAAACCAACACCCTGTATTAAGAAGTTATCGACTTTAACTTGTTCCCAACATACCACTTTGCCACATTTACGTGATCCTTCGGGATTTGGTCAATGTTCTAAAGATTACACCTTAAAAATGCTTTATTTCATAAAAGAGGAAAAGTATACGAGATTAATGATAAAAAAAAATCAGGCAGTTGCAAAAGATCACCTGATCGGTAGCGGCACCCCACTTGGTTGTGCAATGAGAAAGAAGATAACTCATCAAATGAAAAAATTCCATTTTTAGGTCTGGCCTTGCCTATTTATGTCAAAGTACAAACATCATCAGTTCAAGAGCTGAAATATATTCTGCGACTGTAAACCATATAGGTGATAAATAGAAGGAAAACAGAGTGTACTTACTAGCATCATCTGTATAAAGTTGATATCAATCAACGCTAAATTGTTCAAAACCTTGAGCACCCCAGTTGCTACTTCCTCAAAATTACTCGGAAGTACATAAGAACCCTAAAGAAAGCAACGTATAAATATGCTAGAAAGAAAGGAAAATGAAGAAAGAAAATGGTAAAGAAAGAAGTGCTTTATCAAGCCTATGGACATGAAAGAAAAATATGTCGCCTAAAATAGAATGTAACTGGTAATATATATTTTACATGCAATTTACCCTAATGTATATATAAACCATCGTTGACAATTTGTGAATTGAACAAGAAACTATATAATTTGAACTTTGTCTGAAACACTTTACAACATTTATAGATAACCACGGAAAGTACGCATTCTAGTCATCTATAATCTATAAACCATAATATACTCAAAACGGAAAAGGACATTACCTGTTCAGAGGACAATCTGTTGTTAGCCTGCAATAACACGGCCGTTAACAATGAGGGAATACAGACCAATCCTGTTTCAGATATAGCTGAAAGAAGATACGCCATAGGCTGCTGCTTATGTCCCAATTTTCTAATATTCTTCTCATCCTTTTTACATAAATCATCTAATGGCAGATCCTCGGGCACATCTTGCAACCATTTATCAGAGGATTCAAAATTTTCGCTTAAATTAAGCAGATAGCCACTTATTTCTGCATCTTCCACAGAAATTTCATTCATTGGCATTGTTTCAAGTGGATAAGATTCCCAGTCGATTGAGGATTTGACCCTATATCTGGAAGTCAAAATTACCAATAAATTGATACTTAAAATAATAGATGAAGGGAACGGAGAGCCTTCTACTTGAGGCCGATCATAAAGGGCAAAAAGATCTCTCAGTCTATGAATAACTTGATATGAAATCACAAGCTCTAATAAACCATCTTGCATTTGTTTTTGGCGTTCATCGGAGCTCGAATGACCAATAATGGCTGTGACGGTCCACAAAGATCCATCCAAAACTTCCGATATTGTATCAGCATTCTCAATTAGAGTTTTACCACCGCCAATGTTAGAAGATGAGGCTGTAATTTTAATGAAGTTCTCTAGGGCGGCTGATAGCATGGGTATCATTGGCGGCAGAAGATTTTCGGCTAAAAAGTAACTTCTGTTTGCGGGTAATGACAATATCACCTTCAAGAGTCTTAAGAAGTATATAGTCACTTGGCAGGCTTCAGGTTTGGATGTATGTGAAGCTGGCAAAGCCGATGCAATAAAATCAAGAAGACCAGCTTGGCGAGATGCATGCAGTTCAGGATCCTTTCCGTCCAAAAACTAATCAAAAATTTATGAAAAGGTTATTGTCAAAAAAATTAGCAAAATTAGTGAATCTTTGACTTATGCAAGATTACAGACTGCTTCTTTGACTTTTCAAGAAATGTCAGGGATTATATGGTATAAATTGTTAATAACTATTAAAATAAAAACAAATGTAATGTTCCCAATGAAATCCATGAAATGTAAAGGTAGTATGGATGAGCGTTTTGAAAGAGAGTGTGATTCTAAATGAAGAGACTCAGATAATCTACTATAACAAAGGGGCTGTGTGCGATACAGTTTGGATGCGCTGGTTTAAAGTAGTGGTATCCAAACAGTATAAACTGAATCAGATGATCAGTTTCAAAATGCAAATCCAAACACCCTTTACGCTTGGAAACTAGAAAGTTTGATCTCAACAAAATTAGATTAAACCTCTTTTTTTGGATCTAAAGAGTACCAGGCGTCTAGTAGAACAAAAGTCTCGATATACTAATAATATATGTATAATTTTTAATTGAAAAAGAAAAGAAATACCTTAATTATATCACCAGTCACTAACCCAATACTTGCTGCCCCTTCTTTTCTTCTCTGCCTATGTTGTTGAAGCTCGTAAAGCCACCTCCCAATTTTGGCTCGTGCGGTTCCTACAGCGGCTCTATATCCAATACTCGCACTTTCAGGATCCACGAAAGGCTCAGTTAATTCATACTTTAAATCCATAAGCCTTTGCCTAATTTTCTTACTCCTCTTTTTTAATGAGTGTTGTAATGCCATATTAGGTATCACAGTTCCTTCAACACTCGTTTGCTGCTGATCATCTTTGTTCAGAAAACGCCTTAATAAAGGCAAAGATTGATCCCTAAAATCCATTGAAGCTCTCTCCCTAATTTGTTCCAAATAAAACTTTCTTCTTTGTTCACTTTCTCTTAGCCGTTCGGCCAACTTTTGAGCCAAAAGCTCCGCTTCTTCTTGTTGTGCTTTAGCCAAAACCTCACGTCTCCTCATTTGATCCATGGCTTTCGCTTCACGAGCTGCACTCGATGCTTTTCGTTCTTCCTCTCTTCTTAACAAAGCTTCTTCCTTTTTTCTTTGCGTTTCTGCAAGCCGTTG
Organism: Senecio squalidus; assembly: GCA_910822075.1. Classification (NCBI taxonomy): domain Eukaryota; kingdom Viridiplantae; phylum Streptophyta; class Magnoliopsida; order Asterales; family Asteraceae; genus Senecio; species Senecio squalidus. The sequence goes on along the minus strand of CAJVGC010000432.1, from coordinate 16,266,006 downwards.
CATTTTTTCAGCTTCAACGAGCTTCTTTCTTTCCAAAACTGCTTCTTCTCGTGCCATGTCCTCTTTTTGTTTTGATTTCATATCTTTTAGTTTTTCAGCTTTTCTCAATTCCGAATCTTGATATTTCTGTAACAACATAAGTTTCTTGTTTTCTTCATTTAATGAAGTAATGAAACGGACTTCATTTACTTTAGTACTTTCATCACCAGCTCGTCTTGCAACTTGAGCTAAATAAGCTTCATGGCGTGTTTCGCTACGCTGGTGGCGAGCATGCATTCCTTCACGCATCTTCGTGCTACGTACAGCCTGCCATTCATTCACACGGTTAAGTTTTTTTGTGCTTTTTAAAAGCTTTTGTTGTCTTTCATTCTCTAGCTCGTTTCTAATCCTCGTAGCACGTGCATGCTTTTCTTCCGCCTCTTTCTTTAAATCAACTGATGTCTTTTTCTTCTTGTCAGGTGACATTAACTTATCATGTAGAATGCGGACCCGTTCTGTGCTTTTTCTACCCATACCTGGCGAATGTGAAAAACGTGAAGAAGATGAATACGGGGATGTTAAAATGTCTTCCCAGTTTCGTTTTTGCTTCCATGCATCCATTGACTTAAAAGACGATTCTTTAAGATTGTTTCTTCTTTCCCTGTCTCTTTCTGATATATAATTCGATTTTTTCAGTTGATCCATGGATTTAATATTATCTTTTTTTAAACCCGCCTTATCAAATTCCTTATTCTTTCCAGAGTCGGGATTCCTTTTTCCTCTACTCGAATTTTCTTTATGAAGAACCACACCTCCACTACGTTTTCTCAGCTCGTTTGTGGTTTCTCGAGAACCACTTGCCCTATCGGTTCTAGAGGTGTGTTTATTTGAAATTATGGTCTCACTTCTAGAACGATGGTTAGAATCAGTAATCCCATTTTTTCTAGAGTTGCTATTCATGGCTGCTCGTTCTTGTTGAATTTTCTTAAAAGCCTCCAGAGATGAAGAGAGTATTTCAGCTCTGTGTGGTGAAGTTGTCATACGTCGAACCTGCACAAAAAATCATGAATAAGAGCAAGTCTGAAATTCGATTACAGTAGTTGCACCACGTGTTGTATCAAATAGTGTTTGAATGTGTTTATGCTATTTAAATCAGATAATCAGCTATTTTACTGTTTTATAAATTCTGATTATTTAAGGCATTTTTAGACATTACTGAAGTTTTAAAATGTTAAATATGACATGACAAGTTATTTTACATTAACCATAATAATAGTTTTTTGAAAGTATTTGTAATCATTAAGACCAACAAGGCAACAAAGATCCTTTTTTCTAAGAGAATTATTAACATAGAAAAATGTGGGTGAATATTCTCTAAGGTTGTATACAGAGGGCTAAATAAGTAATTTCCGTTTTTTCTCAAAATTCTGTTTTCTTGAAACCGGTATAAAACTGATTATTGGAACCTTGAATAGTTAAAGAATCATAGCCAGAATCGCTAGACCAAAACACTAAAAACTGATTTCTGCGCCTTCAAGTAGCAATAATCAGTTTCATAACGCATATCAGACAACCTCTAAATAAATAAAACATCCTAACCTCCCATGAGAGTGCATGCGGCCTACGCTGCTCAGATTTCATTGTCATTGGTGGTGGATTATCACTTGATTTTTTCACATTTTCAAACTCTTCAACTCTACAATTCAGCTCTTTAAAATCAGAAGCTGCTTCTTCAAGAACAAGAACCGCCTCTTTCGTCTGATCAATATCACATTCAAGTTCACATAAAAGATATAATTCATCAACAGCCCGGTTAAGGTTTTCAAACAGAAAGCACCAAAGCCGCTGCCTAAACCGTTCCTTACTCTCACCTCCTTCAATCTCAACTCCAGCCAAATCATTGAGAGCCGGAACAGTCTTTTTATCACCTGATTCTTCGGAAGTAGACTTTTTGGTTATCGCCTTTTCATCTGACATAGATTCAGAATCTTGCAAAAAGCTGGAATCCGGGCTTGTAACTAAATTTTCTGAACCACTCGCTACAAGATTTTCAGTGTTAAAATTCTTTTCGAGTTCTTGAGACACATTATCACTTTCACCGACCACTTCCTCATGTACAATTTTGATCTTGATGTCTTCCGAAGAGACCTCTTTCACCTCTTCAAGTTCTTGAGATTTATTATTTTCTTCTACATTTGGTACATTTTTCTTTTCTTTTGGTTCGGTAGAAGGTCGCATACTTGAAGTTGAATCATCTTCAATAACCTCGTTTCCAATATCACCAAATTTTATGTCATCCAAATTACCAAATTTAATCTTTGGAAAAACAAAATTATCAATTTGAGGAGGCTCGTGATCATAACCAGTTTTATGATCATCAACATGGCTAACCACACACTTATCAAGGTAATTCACATCATTCTTGTCTTCATTCGAAACATTATTACTATTATTTGAATTGTCAGTATCAGGTGTGCTGGAATCTATGGTTATTGAAAGTGGTTCACTATGGCTAGCAATTGATGGACCGTTGTCATGTACATGAGGAGGCTCGTGGATCACAACATGTGGATTTTGTTTTTTAGATAGTCCTCCAACCCATCCTTGGAAAGAAAATTTTGAATTGCTTCTATGCTTCTGCAAAAGGAAATTAAAAAATAAGAAAGGAATGGCATATAGATATGGTATGAAATAAAAACAAAATCAAATTCGTAAGTTTGTAACTTACAAAATTGGCATGACAATGATCATATATATATATATATATATATATATATATATATATATATATATATATATATATATATATATATATATATATATATATTAAACATAGGTGTTTGTAGGGTAGTAATTTGCACAGACGGTGAAGTTTTTATGTGTGCACATGATAACGAAAGCTTAATAGCCACAGAAAAGAAAGGGAAGAAAACGATGGAAATATTCAAAAGTATAAAGGCGCTCTGCAAACACCACAGAAGAAGTTCAAATTATACATATAGACTTCTTCACGGATTGAAGAAACTTGTAAAAAACTATGTTTAGTTGTTCACACTTGCAGCACAAGAGAAAATTAGACACAAATAACCGTAAAAAAAAATCTCCCATGGAAGTGGGAATATAGAACACGTAGTGTTTGAAACTTTGAATGTGTACGTTTAGTTAACATGAATATCTTAGATATAGACAACTCTCTTTTCATTTCTTCTAGACAATATATCTACATCTAAATTGCGTAAGGAACTATAAGACGGTTGACTGTGACCAAAATTCAAGAATGGGAGCCCTTATAAGTTTTTTGTATACCTTGATCTATACTATAACAAAATTCTAATGAAACAAGTATTAAAATAAGATGAAACAATCTAAAATTTAAAAAAAGAACAATAGCAACAAAAAGTATTCAACTTTAATACATCTAAAATCAAACTATGGCTTGGGGAACGTTACTTCCACATAACTTTTTGTATTAATTAAAGACCGAGGTGTTCTAATTAGTTAAAGAAATCCGATACCTATATAATATTTCTCGTTTCTTCCAAAAATCTTTTCTCAAATCTAGGGTTATCTTATATGTTCAAACCACTATCACTTTCTAAATAAGCCTCATTAATTAAAACCTCAACAAATGACACGTGTATCGTAAACCACTATATAAAAAAAGGTAACAGAAATTCTGTAATAATAATTGGAACAAAACCTTTCTATTACAATGACGCTTAAAACTTCAAAAACAAAATGGCGGGCATTTGAAGATGCGGAGAACTAATTGTAATCTACAATATGAGGTATTCCCCTAATCTATGTACAAATTTCGGGACAACTTCAATTATATAGAGAAACCCAAAACCTCGTATTTCAAACATATAGCATTGAAAACTAATCCATAATAAACATGTCAATCAAATAATATTACACATTTAAAGATCAGTATAGCTAAAATTCATTGCTTGCACATTCGATCATTCGTAAAATAAACAAGATATAGAGACTAAAAAAAAAGAGACCTTTTTGACCTGCAACCATCCAGAAGCCTGATCATCTCCTTCTCCAGAATCTCCACTCTTTTCTTCCATAATCAAAATCAATCACTTACATTACCAAAAAGGGGGAAAATAAAGATGAAAAAGAAATGAACTTTTTCAATAATTGTTTATTAGAAAACACTAAAGATACAAACTTGACCTATATATCAAAATACCCAAATGAAAATAAACAAAACCCAGATGGGAATTGAATGTATTTTCAAGTTTTTATACAAAACCAGTTTACAGGATATTTATTTATTTATTAATTTTTATTAACTATCAACAAGAAAAGAAAAACAAATATATTAAGAAAATTGTAATTAAAAACCCATATGAGAAAAATGGGGTAAAATCAAAAATACTTTTTGATTAGGTAAAGATGATGAATTTGAGAAAACTGCAGAGAAGAGTAGAGGAGGGCTTTTGTTTGTGAGGACGAATCGGTTGTTTTTACTAATTTATCCTTGCTTTTTCTTGTGCCCCTGTTTGGTTTTAAGGGTATTTTTGGTCTTGTGTTTATTAAGTGGAATGTCACTATTTTGCATTATATGGACTTCTCTATTATAATAATTTTGTGTCCATAAATATTTATTCACTTTTAAATAGTTAGCAAACATGTCATATTTTTTATTTAAACCATTTATTTCCTTTTTATCTAAGGCAGATACTATTTAAGTCAAATTTCAATCGTTAAGTGATGATTTAGTATAATAAAAAATACATGATGAGTCGTAATCGTTGTAAGCTGATAATTCGTTTATTCTCTAAAATTTCCATCCCTATACTATAATAATAGTAAAGTATATACTATGTGTTTAATACATTAAAAGGAAATCGCAGAAAATATGGATAATTATAATAATAAAGAATAATATATGCAAGATTATATATGTGTATGACGTAATAGGGAAAACAAAAATTAGAAACTAATAAATTTGGTAAATTTTAGCCTTTTACAATCCTATGAACAATTTTGCGATTTTGTACGATCCTACTAGCAAACAATCTTACTACGATTATGTTCAATTTGATATCCTACCAGTCTAGATCGTTTTTGTCAGAATCGAGTATGTTATGTAAACTCAAACCTTAGATCAAGATCTATCAAAGAAATTGCAGCTGTTCAACACTTTGATATTACAAGTTTATGATAAACAGTTTTATGTATATAAGAACAATATGAACATAAACTTTTATCACCAAGCCTCAATGTGTTAATCAATTATGAAAATAACATACGTGTTTTCTATGATATATAAGGATCGATATATAGACCTTAAGGCTAACCCTAGCGAATATAGGAAACGTCTAAGTACGAATATATCGTTTACAATAATAATATCTACAGATAAGGAAAAATAATTACAAAGTCTATTCTAAAATTATCTTTTCTTGAACATATCTTCAGTGCAACATTAATCATTACGGGCATTAGTAACTAGTTTGAGCAGTATTAACCAAGTAGTCGTGCATTATTAACAACATCTATCGTATTAACCAAACAGTGAAGTATTAACCATACTTGATTAAATTCATCTTTTATATCCCAACAGTTTTGTATATGTGGGATGAGCTAGATTGCGATTTCGACAACCTAGTTAATAATAAGTGAAAGTTTAATGAGAAAACTTACCTTTTTTTTAGGGAACTATTAATAAAATATTTAATTATTTGTGATTATTTCTATTTAAATATAAAAGTACTAAATGTCAAAAATCTAGTAAAAAAAAAGGTTTATTGGCAGGCCTTCTCAAACCCGTGTCACTTTTGTGACCGACCGACCCAACCTCCACGAAGTCTTAGTCCCGTTAAAACACCCCTGCTGAGAGAGCCACGAGCATTGGTAGAAAATCTTCTTAGAAGGTCACCCACCCGAGTACTAGGTTTCGAATCCATGATCTCCCACACAAAGGTGACAATTGATAACCATTAAGGCAAGCCTCAAAGTTTGTCAAAAATCTAGTAAAAGTCTATATATATATATATATATATATATATATATATATATATATATATATATATATATATATATATATATATATATATATATATATATGTATATTCACATTATTTAGGAGGCATTTGGTTTTTACGCTACTATGTGTATGAGTTTCATAATATTTGGGTATGAGAATAAAAGATTAAACCCAAATGGCCATTGTTGTGGGTTTGATATCATTATGTTAAATCCATTACTCTATATATTAAATCAGGTGGGGGCTTTGAATTTCGTGCCCTTAATGGGCTTTAACCCGGTTTTGTTGGGCCTTTACGAAGTCCAGTCCATTGGTAGTGTTTCAGTAGTCCAGTCCACTGGTAGGCGACTCTTGCTCCAGTCCAGTAACTCGGTGATAGTCACTAATGTACACGTCGTCTGCCACGTCTTTTGCCAGGTGGTATTTTTAATCCGTGTCATGCCACGTGTTAGTATTTTTAATACGTGTCATGCAATGTGTTTTCGTTCTGTTTTTCGTCTGCCTCAGGTGTATTGCTTTTTTCGTTGTTTCGTTTTTTTTTTTTTCCCGTTTGTCTTCGTCGTCTTCGCTGTGGAAGTGCTTTCATTTCAGTTTGGAGATTTCTGTGTTTCGTTAAGGTATGTGATTTTCGTTTGTTGTTTTTGTTGTTTAGAAGTAATGCGTAGGTTACAAGCATTTTAGTATGGTCATAGCTAGGTTGGTGTTTTATGTGCTTCTTTTGTTTTGGTTGATGTTGGTTTACTTTCAGGTTGGAGATTTCTGTGCTCAGTTCGTTTTCGTTGAGGTATGTGATTTTCGTTTGTTGTTTTAATTGTTTAGAAGTAGTGCGTAAGTTACAAGCATTTTAGTATAATCATACCTAGGTTGGTGTTTTATGTGGTTCGTTTGTTTTGGTTGAGCTGTGTGATTTTCCTTTGTTTTTTTGTTTTGAAGTATCTTAGAATTGATATGATCTGTTGTCTGTTTAGCGCATAGGTTAGTGGCATGTTAGGATTGGTATACTCTGTCCTCTGTGTTTTACGTGGTCTTAGGTGCAGTGTTATCATTTGGTTTATGTGTTGTTTGTTTTTAGAATTTCTGTTCTCCTGGGGTTTGTTTGGAATGTGGGGTAGTGGTCTTGCTGATGGGGTTGAATGGCCTGTACCTTCGATTCAGTTGCGTCGTCGTCCTCTACGTCCACGACCTGTTTTGGCTGTTGAAAGTGTTCTGCCTACATACTTCGATTGTGGTGACGCAAGTAAATATTGTTCTCATTGTGGTGCTCTGTTTTGGTATGATGAACGGGTTGTATCTTCTTCTCGTATTAGTCGTTCGGTATATAATCAGTGTTGCAAGGGTGGTTCAGTCGTTTTGCCTGCTTCTGTCTTACCGCCATCAGAATTGTGTCGTTTGTATCAGAATTCTCATTTTATGCGTAACATCAGGGCATATAATTCTATGTTTTCGATGACTTCGTTTGGGGCTAGGGTCGACACGTCTGTTAACGTAGGTCATGGCCCTTACACTTTCAAGGTTTCTGGTCAGATTTCGCATTTCATCGGTTCTTTATGTCCTCAGTCCCCGAATGCTCCGCGTTGTTTGCAATTGTACATATATGACACTTTAAATGAGATTGAGAACAGACTTAGGTGTTTTACCGCAGCAAATAACGATGACGGGTTGAATGTTGATATTGTTGCGACTCTGTCTCGCATTTTGTCGTCCTGTAACGAGTATATCCGTACTTTTAAGAGGGCTGCTGAGATTGCGAATTTCAATAATGTGTACGAGTACGCAGTTAGGCTTTATAATAATGTTCCAGATAACCGATACGGTTTGCCGCAGCAGGGTACGCTTGGGGCAATTGTAGTTGCTGATGATGCGAATGCAAGTGTCTATGATATAATCGTCCGTTCGAATAATCATCATCCTTATCGTATAAGTAAATTGCATCAATCTTACATGCCTCTTCAATATCCGCTGCTTTTTCCTTTCGGTGAGGTTGGTTGGTGTCCTTCCCTGAAACTAAGATCGGCTCCTGGTACGAGACCGAAGTCTTTAACAGTCAACATGTATTATAGTTATTTGCTACATGATCGTCTTAACGTATTCTCTCTCTTGCTCTGTGGTGGCAGACTCTTTCAACAATTTCTTATAGATGCTTATTTATGTGTTGAAGACAGTAGACTAGAATATTTTCGTACACACCAGAATAATTTGAGATCTGAGTATGTTTCCGGTGTCTTTGACGCCCTATCAAAAGGAGATTCAGTTGGTAAAGAAATAGGTAAAAGAATTTTCTTGCCTGCTTCTTTCGTTGGTGGTCCACGGTACATGTACAAGCATTATCAGGACGCTTTGGCCTTGTGTCGTGTTTACGGCAATCCTCAGTATTTCATTACGTTCACGTGCAATGCTAGGTGGCCTGAGATCGCAAGATTTATGGACTTGCATAATGTGTCGCAGTCCCAAAACAGGCCAGATATCATTTCTAGGGTGTTTAGCATGAAAGTGGCGCACTTCATTAGGTTCCTTAAAGAAGATAAACCGTTTGGTGTTGTAAATGCGTGTAGGTTTTCTTTATTTTCTTTATATTTTTGCTTTGTCGGATTTTTATTTGCTCTTTTATTTTTATTGTTCTTGTACTTATATTGTATGTTTAGATTTGTATACGATTGAATTCCAAAAGAGGGGTCTTCCACATTGTCATACACTCGTGTGGGTCGATCAGGCTTCGAAAATTAGGGATGCCTCTGACGTAGACAGATTTGTTACCGTAGAACTTCCTAATCCGGTCACTGAGTCGGAACTATATTCTACGATAACGAGTTGCATGATACATGATCCATGTGGTTTCTTTAATCCAGGGGCTCCCTGTATGCGAGACGGGTTGTGCAATTTTTTTTTTCCAAAGCCTTTCTGTCCGATAACCTCCTTTGATAAGGATGGATACGTTCACTACAAAAGAAATGACACTGCTGCACATACGATGCAGAACGGAACCCGGGTACATAATGGATTCATCGTTCCATATAACAAAATTCTATGTAGTCGTTTCAATGCACACATAAATGTAGAGTATTGCGGGTGGAATATGATGATCAAATATCTGTTTAAATACATTTCCAAAGGAGTCGAGCGTGTGGCTTTTTCGTTACAGAAGGCTGACAACTCTATATCAGCAGATTCTAATTCATCTAAAGCTTCTACCAGTCATGGTTTCTCTACTGCTGTTAAGGAAGCGGTTAATGAGATTGAACAGTTCATCGACGGCAGATTTGTATGTCCTCACGAGCCGCTTGGCGGTTGCTCAATTTTTCTATTCACGAGAGACAGCCTGCGGTACAGGTCTTACAAGTACACTTAGAGCATATGCAGACTGTTACATTCGAAGACAATTGCGATTTACAAGATTTGACTCAGAGTGCTAACTTTGGTAAATCCACGCTGTCGAGATGGTTGATCATGAATAGATGGGATCCAGAGGGCCGTCTTCTAACGTATACTGAATACCCGTCATTCTTTAGTTGGAATGCTACCAAGAAAGATTGGTTCTCGAGAAGTAGAAATTCAATTACTTCGGTCGGCAGAATGGTATATATACATCCCACTGCCGGTGAATTATTTTTTCTGAGAATGCTTTTGTGCCATCAGAAAGGGTGTTGTTCCTTCAAAGACATTCGTACTGTCAACGGTGTCGTTTACCCATCGTATCGTCTTGCTTGTGAAGCGCTTGGTCTAATTGGTGATGATAAAGAATGGCTCACTGCGTTTGACGAGGCCTCACTTTGGGCGTCTTCCCCAGAACTTCGGAATCTATTCTGCAATTTGCTGTTGTACTGCGAAGTTAGCGATCCAAAGATACTGTGGAATAGCGCATGGTCAAAGATGGGAGATGATATCACCCGACTTTTATTAAATTCTACACACTCCCCGGAACTTGCTATATCCGACGAAATGTTACATCAACACATTTTATTCGAGTTGGAGAAAATACTAAACGCCGCAATACCGCCAAAGTCTTTGACTTCGTTTAGTTTGCCTCTTCCATCTTCTAATTTGCTTCTTCCGTTAACTAATCGTTTATTATTAGAGGAAAAACTATACGACAAATTGATGTTGGGTAAGCAGTATTTACAAATGCGTTCTAAATTAAACCCAGATCAGTCCAGAATTCTTAACAGGATACACAGCGACGAATTGTGTAATAAGCAGACTTTATTGTTCGTATACGGTCATGGAGGGACTGGAAAAACTTTTCTGTGGTCAACAATACTTAGCTACTTTAGGTCGATCGGTAAAGTCATTTTAGCTGTCGCTTCCTCTGGAATTGCATCACTTCTTCTACCTAACGGCAGAACTGCACATTCGAGATTCAACATTCCTATAAATTTGCTGGATACATCTGTTTGTAATATCAAGAAGAAAACACATCTATGTCAGCTGTTACAACAGACACAGATTATCGTCTGGGACGAGGCAACTATGATGGATCGTAGATGTTTTGAGAGTGTTGATCGTACCTTTAGAGACGTACTAGAAAAAAAAGATAAGCCGTTTGGTGGAATATCTATGTTGCTAGGAGGAGATTTTAGGCAAACCTTACCTATAAAACGAAAGAAAGGTCATCGAGATATTGTACTTGCAACCCTTCCAAATTCATATGTATGGCCGCATTTTTCGTTATACAAATTGTCTTGCAACATGCGTATCTCGACTGGCTGTACAGGCAATTCTCTACACACCAACTCAAAACGGTTTTCGCAGTGGCTTCTAGATATTGGAAATGGTGTCGCCGGTACCCTGAATGTAATGAATCCTCAATACGAGTCAGATCTTGAAATTCCAGTTGACTTTCTTATAACAGACGATGACTCTGGACTTCAGCAATTGATTGATTTTGTTTACGGCCCGACGATTCTTTGTAATCCGAGACCGGAAATCCTTTGTAGCCGAGCAATTGTATGCCCGAAGAATTGCACGACCGACGACATAAATAGTATGGTTTTAAACAACAGTCCAGGGGAACTTACTTCTTATTATAGCGCTGACTCGATAACATCACATACTCAGAGAATGTCAGACCTTGATTTACTATATCCGGATGAATACTTAAATCAACTCAACTTCCCCAGTCTTCCGCTGCACAAACTTGAGTTGAAACGAAACGTTCCAATCATGCTTCTACGTAATTTGAATAAAAAAAATGGCCTATGTAACGGTACAAGGCTTATTGTAACCCGTCTCCTGCCGACGATAATTGAGGCGGTAATTATGACAGGAACCTGTGTCGGACAAAAAGTGTTTCTTCCTAGAATTAAGTTTGTTTATCATGATCCCGAACTTCCTTTTGCCTTTAATCGAAAAGAATTTCCATGTAAAATTTCATATGCTATGACGATCAACAAGAGCCAGGGCCAATCACTACAACGGATTGGTGTATTCTTACCTTCTCCAGTATTTGGCCACGGTCAATTGTATGTTGCTCTTTCACGGGCTACTGCTCCGAATTCGATTAAAATCCTGATTCATGATCAGAATGGCAAATGTTCTAGCCATACGAAAAACATAGTTTACAAGGAATTCATCTCATATATTGATAGTTTAGAAAGCACATGACAGAGTCGCGTGTTTAGTCGTACATATGCATACCTGTGCAGATTCAACGTAGCATTATGAATATTTTTTACGGTCTCTACCGTTTACATTTTTACTTTAAAGCCATTTATTTATATTTAGAATTATCGTATTCTTATCAAATGCTGATAAATATAAATTTTACTTTGCCAACAGGGATACATGGCACGCATCGCAGATCTAGAACATGGGTGCGCGGGATCACTATTAGAGGTCAGGATTTTGCGAAAATGGACTCCACATTTTCGAAGTAAAGAGACATGGTTTCTTGCAGTTGATGAGCATGTATGTATTCAATGCCCATATTGTATGCTTTTTACATTTCTATAACTAACATACCTACATCCGTTCCCAACAATAGGGAGATGGTATTACGATCTTCGGAGAACAGCAAGGACAAAAATTTCTAGAGTCCAAATTCCGTCTAAAAAAATGTTACGTTCTGGAACTATACTCGTGTATATCAAAGGGTAATCAAAAACACGGTCCATCTCAGCGCTGATGAGGCGTCAAAAATTACAATGATAGCCGAGAAAGAAAAAATACCGCAATCATTTTTCGATTTTACATCTGTGGATCAGCTGAATACATTTCTTGATACGCCCACATATTTCCCGGGTAAATAAAGTTTAGAATTTCATTTATATTTCTTAATTCATTGAATGCCAAAATTATCGGGTATACACAAAATACAAGATAAAAACGAATTTAACATGAAAAATGTATATGCAGATTTTCTTGGGAGATACAAGAAACAGACGCTTCGAAACAAAAGGGATGGCGATCCATTCCTGCTGCAGACGTTAATGGAGACTGGGTAAAAAAAAAAAAACAAATCCTTTATGTTCTTATGAGTAGACGACGATTACTGTACAATCCCAGAATTCTCACTCTTCGTGTATACTGCAGCGGACCCGAAATTACGATTACCCTTTGGAAGGAATGTATGCAAGACTCGGAAAAAGTTAACGTTGATGCCCTGTCGACGACTACACCAGAGACTCTTATAGCAGTCACAAACGTGAAACCCACGACATTTTCAGGTACACGTGGCCAGCTTCATAGAAATACAATATCGTCGTATTTATAATAAATCCACTGATCTCGGCATATATTCAAACTATTTCAGGCTCCCTCAGGTTATCATCAACTGACGCAACCCATGTCATCATCAACCCACAACTGCAATCATATCCAAACCAACATCAACAAGTAGCGACCATAGGTACGAAGTCTCCCATTTTCCAGTTCAGACACCGTTATGACCTTAGAAGAACTTCAGTCAAAGCCATACGAAACAATCTCAGTTAGTACTCCAACTACTCTAATTACGACAGGAAATTTATCTACATACCTATACGATTATATATTCCCTAACAGTGATGTTACAGCGGAAAGTAATTGCCGTTGATGCGCGTATTATTGAAACCGATATTGGAAGCAGCTGGTACACCGCATCGTGTCCAGAATGCAAAGCTCAGATAGCAAAACGAAAGCATATATGGTTCTGTCCAAATCATGGACCGAAATCCGATCCCAATTTTTTGTAAGAAAATAAATATTAAATGTTAACCGTTTTAAAGCACCGTAATGCTGGACTAATATCACAATTTTTTTTGCATTTACAGTGTAAGGATCACGCTTTCAGACGGAACAATGAATTTGTAGACAATGACGACAGATTCATGCATGCAGAAACTATTTGGCCGCACGTGCAAAGAAACCATCATGGAGGACGGGTATGATGATCGCAAAACATTGCCTCCGTCGTTTAACAAAGAGGGCATGAAGACCCATAGATTCTACCTTGAAATGACAAAAAAATCTACCCCCAACAACATCAACTTCGTAGCTATTAACAAAGGGACATTGCCCGACAAGCCACCACAACCGCAAGCCATCGACATAGATCCAACAGAACCCGAAATTACACAAGCAATTGTAGAAACTACGTATACGACCCCGCCATCGCAAACACCTGCCACTCCAGATTCTGAAAAAAGGGATACGAACTCGGATACGACAGAGGCGACACAAAGCGAGCCGCCACAACCACAAGCCATCGATACAGATCCAAAAGAACCCGAAACCACGCTAACAATCGTACAAACCACGTACACAACCCCATCACCGCAAACACCCGCCACTCCGGATTCTGAAAAAAAAGACACGACCTCGGATACGAGAAAGGCAACACAGAGCAACAAACTCCCGGTAACACGACAATTATCGTTTCAATCACCAGGTAATCATATCCAAAAAATACCGTTTCGGTATCAAAATAATATGATCCAAATACCTACAATTTCATTTATGGCCACTGATAATATCGATGACAATAAAAGAGACTATTCCCACGACCCCAATATAACAACGGATGCCGGAGGAAAACGCAAAAACACGGAAAAAACAGGTACATTATCTCTACACGTTATACCAAATACATTACCTCCAACAAAATACTATTCTATTATGCAGATAAAATGACGTCCATCAATCCTAAAAAGGGAAAACGCAAAAATACGGAAAAAACAGGTACGTTATCTCTACACGCCATACCAAATACGTTAGCTCTAACAAAATACTATTATATTACGCAGATGAAATCACGCCCATCAGTCCTACAAAGCTTGAAAGATATCCAGATTAATTGACCCGCATTATGCAAACAAAGTTACAAGTCTACTTTTGTAATATATTAGAACGTGCGTAATCCCGAAAAACAATATGTAGTAGTATATGTACTCGTACTAAAACGATACTTTTAATGCTGACGTCTATTATGAACCACGATTTTCAGTGATGCAAACGAAACTATCTCGAAAATATAACTTCCACTCCAAAACGTTAATCACAAACTGTATACTTGAATCTAGATTTACAAACAAATAAATTTGTCCCTTCCAATATATAAAAAACATAACAATCAATGTTATATAATTACTATTTAAGATATATACATTAGATAGCAACAAAAAGAACATTACAATATCAAGGTACATGCACATAATGGTTGTACACTCATGTATCTTGAATCTGACAAACACATATACTTTGGTTACCCCAACCACACTTTAACATCATTGAAAGCAAGTATATATTCCAATGCAGAAAGTACAAACGCAATCTAGAAGAAAACGAAACCTAGGTTGAAAAATCATGCCTACGCGCAGGTCTTAAACACCATTTACTCTTCCCACCGACTCAGTTTCCAACTCCTTTAAACTTCCACCTTCAATATCACTGACTCACCAAGATCCACAAACAATCACCAAATCCACCGATCCATGTTTCGAAATCTTGATAAAGGTAAAATCGAGGTATATCTCATTTCAATATGCTATAATCGTAACATGTAGTTTACTTCGACTTCGAAACACTACCTTCAAATAAAATCACAGACTATGTTTGCTTTATTGTTTCACGAATTCATTATAACAAATGAATGGGTGTGTTGTAAATTTAGGTGCCGATTCCATGTAAAATCGGGAAGAAGTGGCGGAAACTTTCTGGGCGAGAAGAAAAAGAAAACGAGAATGAGTTCTTCAGAAACCAAGCCAAGACATACCTACGTAAACCTGGATTTAGGTATTGTTTTTATCGTCTCATAATTCAAATATATATTGGTTACAAACGGTATTGTCGTCTCAGTTCTATAAATCTGTGTAACAGTTGACGGATTCAAAACCATGTCATTGTGGAAGGAAAAAAACAGATCTGCACTTCTGTTTATCTCACTTTCAACAAAAACCGATAGGTAACCCAAACTCATAAATTCTCAAAACCAATAAAACGGTTGATTTCCCAATATAATAGAAGGAATTTTTTTTTTTTATGTTTCTAATAAAACCCCTAATTTAGTTTAACTGTTTCCTCTTCTACAGGACACGGTAACTCCGATAACTACGACATGCAACATCGCTAGGACGGGTTCAAAACCATTTTTTATGATTGTTTCTTATAAAAGTCCGATAACTCCAATAACTACGACATGCAGCTGTTCGACTTTCGGTAAGCCACAAACTCACAACTAATTACGACTTTTATAAGAAACAATTAAACTAAATCCAAGTTAAAGGTTGTTTGTTTTAAAGTAAATCCAAATGGCTTTTATAAGAAACAATTAAACTTACGCGAAAATAGCTACTGTTTTATGTAAGTAACTAAATCCATATGGCTTCTATAACGAATTAAAGGCTGTTCGTTTGTTTCATGGCTTTTATAAGAAACAATCAAACTAACTCCAGATGAAAATAGCTACTAAATCGATTTAACCCGAGCATTCAAAATTAAAGGTTGTTTGTTTTATGACAGTGTAGCATATGCGTCCGCCACGTGCAATCATTTCGTATAGGTACGCCTATCAAAACTCTACTTTTCTTTTAATGCATGCAAACACGAAATCCTAAAAAATAACACGATTATTTGGAAACAAAACATAAAAACGAAGAACACAAAATAAACCAAAGTTAAACAACCGCAAAAGATGAATCACGAGCTAGGATGGGGTGTTAGGCATTCTGAAGAGAGGTGTTTGGATTTGAATGTTAGGGTTTTGAGTATGGAAAATTTAAGAGACGAGTTAGTAACAAAAATATTCGTTTACGCGTTTTTTTGTGAACTCTTCACCCAAATTTTCCAAACTCAAAACCCTAACATTTAAATCCAAATACCTCTCTTTAGAATGGCTAACACCCCATCCTAGCTCGCGAGTCGTCTTTTTCAGTTCTTCAGTTTTTGGTTTCTTTTGTCTTCTTCGGTTTTATGTTTCGCTCTTAGATAATTGTGTTATTTTTTACGGGTCTCTACATTTTTAAAACCATTTGGTTTGCTGGGGGAAAATGGGAAATTCCAAAGTAAAACTCGCTGCTCACATGTTAATGAATTTACTTGAGGTTCGTTGGAACGAACATCAGTAGCCACCGAAACCTGAGGACGGAAGACAGCAGGTCAAACATTTGGGTGAAAAGTCTTTTCATCTATGTGTTCGACCTCCGGTATTCCGTTCTCCAGCTTCGCTGGATACTTATCCTCTTTCCAACCACACTCAACTGACTTCATTTATATGTAAGTACCAAGTTTAACTTTGGAATTTTCCATTTTCCCCCACCACTTCAAATGGTTTCGAAATGCGTGCCTCGATTTTAATAGTCCGGTGTTTTTTATGATTTTTTTTCAATGGAATGTAACTAATACTATTTTGTTTTTTTTTGCTGGTATCCAAAATGACAACTGCTCGGGAGAAACTTGAGGACAGATAAATCAGAGAAGTGCAAGGACGGATACTGACTCTTCAAGACTGATACTAGCGAACGTAACAAGAATCTTGAAATCGACGAACCCGTGCAACGCACGGGAATCTCACTAGTTACTATAAAACAAACACCCTTTATCATTACTTTTCTCATTTTCTATTCCAAAAACCCTTGAACAAAACACACCCTTGGGCTTTTGTTTAGATGTGCATATTTTTTCCGAATTAATAAGAATTTATATACGAATGTGAGTTGTTCACATAAAATTTTAGTTTTTCATCTTTATTTTTAATCTCCTATATTGTTTATATATTGTTTATATATAATCGAACTAAATCACATATTATTTAATATTTTTTGCGCAAAAATCAGCTTTAACATTAATCTTCTACTTATATATTATGTAATTGTTGTTTCTTATGGCTTAATATAAAGTTTAACATCTTATTCAAACACTTTCCTTTTAAATACTTAATAACTTTAAAAAAAAAGAGTGTTTAGTTAAAACCAACAATATAATATGTGTTGCTTTATCTATAATATATCTTAGTCATATGATCGTGTGTTTCAAACATTATGTATCCATTTACCCAGTGGTAGTTAACCATCCGGACAGAGATGTCAACTCAAATAGATCTATTCACATAGTTTTCGTTTAAGTCCATAACTAACTACTCATAATAGAAGACAAAGAGATTAAGTTGTTACGTAAGTATTACATACAATGTTGGTACTCGTGTCTAACATAAAACTATTTAATAAATATGCATTATCCCCTAAAAATGTTTATAAAATAATGAGTGAAAAAGGGGTATGAACTCACCTTGAATAAATTCTTGACACTTGACTTATGCAGAAAACGCTAAATATGAGTAGTCTAAATTAGGAGGGTTTTGGAAGGAATATATTTTTAGAAAGTTTCTCTTTTTAGTAAGTTTCTATATGTACGTATAATGAAAAAGTATTCATTTTTACGTATAATGAAAAAGTATTTTGTATCCCACGAACATGTATGTTCGTGGGCTTAGTAGTCAGTTTGGTTCACTCACGAACTTGCATGTTCGTGAGGCCCATAGAACCCTTTAGTGAACGAACATGTTATCCTATATAAAAAGATAACATATTAGGTTTATGGTTACACTTTTGGAGAAAACTCTTGGAATATCGATTGTATTGTTTATTGAGTGATTCGATAATAATACATATATTCAAAGGTTTGATAGTATTTACTGTGTTCTTATTACTTTACCGTTTACCTTATTGCATATCAATTGATTAACGAGATTCCGCCTCTTCATCAATTGAATTAACCTTGACTGATCATTTATTTGGGACCTACAATTGGCATCAGAGCGAACGCATTGTTTGCTCTCTATCGAGAATTGGTTCAAGGTTAATTCGAAAGTTATCGAATTATGGAAATTTTGGTTTAAGGATACGGCTGAGATATCAGGGCCCTTTATTAAAAAAATTAGGGTTTTTCGTGAACTGGCGGCCTAGTTCGTGAAGATTTAGGTTTTTGAATTCGTCACCAAGTTCGTTCGTTCATGGCTAACTCAAGTTCGTGGATCTCCTGTGAGTTTGTTAACTTTAAGTTAGGCGAACATCAAATTCGTTAACTCAAAGTTCGTGGATAACTCAAGTTCTTTGAACTGTAACTCTAAGTTCGGAAAACGTCAAATTGTTTGTTATTTTTAAAGTTTGTGGACCATTTAACAGTTCGTTAGAGGATTAAAATAATTCAAGTTCGTTCGTGGATTAAATTCAAGTTCGTTCGTGGATTCAATTATTCACTCTTTTGTCCGTCAACTCAAGTTCGCGACCTAGTTCGTAAGTGATCAAGTTCGTGATCAAATTCGTGATCAAGTTCGTAATCTAGTTCGTAATATAGTTCGCCATCAAGTTCGTAATGGAATCAAAATCTTTAAACAGTCCTCCCAAGTTGCTTAATGCCTCAACCTATTATGATTGGGTTGACAAGTTTGAATCCTTTTGTAGATACAACGATATACAAATGTGGCTATGCATTCAATACGAATACGTACATCCGACTTTCACAATTGAAGGAGAAGTTCGGAAAAGTCCTATCAACACCTTGTCAGCTGACCACAGAAAGGTGTTTGATTATGAAAATAGAGCATGGGCAAGTTTGAAGATGTCCCTTCCCACTGAAATGGTACATCTTACCAAAACTTATAGATCATCATACACACTGTTGAAAGCAATAGAGAAAACGTATGCTAGTACTGCTAAACAAAAGAAGAACAAAGGAAATATGCTAAAACGACAATTCGCTATTTTCAAAGCTGCAACTACAAAAAATTTAGAGGATACAGTCAACAGATTCTATCATCTTTCAGCTGAATTGGAAAATCACGCGACAAATGTTAAAGAAGAGAAGAGGGAAAGATTTCTGGAATCTTTGCCAAAGCGATGGGAAGTATACGTAAACCTCATGAAGGATGAAATTAAGGAGGAGGAAGATGAAATCGAAGATCAGTTGACTCTAGAGAAGATTATTGAGAAACTGAGAGGTGATGTGAAAAATCTAGTTTTCCGAAAAAATAACCTTTTACTAGATTACTACACGGGCAGTGTACCCTTGTCAGTTGTAAAATAGTATAGGTAAATATCGGGTTCGAAAACAGGGACTATTTATAATCGAGAATTTTAGTTTTGAAATAATAAGTAACAAGTAACAATTTGGGTTTTAGTCGTTGTAGACTTGATTATACTAACGATAAAAATACTTTTCGAATTCAAATATGGATAAAAGACGCTTGCTCGGACCGTTTACGAATGTGTGTTATTTCCTAGGTATGAAAATGTCGATAAACTTCTTATGTAAAATCCTAAGTTCCTTTCGAATACCGAATTTCTCCAATTACCAAACCATGCAACTATTCCTTTCGAATATAGTTAACACCTCGAGTAATTGTGCATAAAGTTCCAAGCCGATGAGTGAGAATTAACCTATAAGCTTCCTTTCGAATAGCTTACTAACTAATAAACCGATTTCTCTTAATTTATTAACTAGCGTTCGTGTTATTACTTACTTGTTTAAATCGTTGTTAGTGATTCCTTTCGAATACCACTAACTCTTAATCAACTAAAGACCGGCCGATTAATTCGCTCTTATTTTAGTAAAAATTACGGATTCCTTTCGAATACCCGTTTTTAGATTACCAAATAAAAGTATAAACAATTTTAACAATATAATTAAGATATTAATCCAAACGGATCCCCGATTAACCTCTACACATCAATCTAATTTCATACCCAAAATCTAACACACAAACGATCACAAATCCAAGCAAACGTTTAAGGTAATTAGCTACTCATAACGGTAACGAAACTAATCAAATAAATAAAAGACATGATTCAATTGCAATTAAAAATGAGAAAATAGTTCAATACCAAAATGTAGGTAACAAGTTCCAAGTGTCTCCAAAATAACTAAACGAAAATGAAATAACAATTGTTCGATTGAAATTCCGAAAAATGATTGTTCCTTCTCGAAAATGATGCCCAAAATGTGATGATAAGACTCAAAATGTGAATGAAAGATGATATGTTTCTGCTTCCCACGTTTTTCTTTTTGTAAGTGATTAACAACTTTTGGCTTTCCCATGATTAGAATTAAAAAAACTGAAACGTAACTGCCAAGTGCCTGAATGCGCCGCCATCTGCAACTATTGCGGCGCATTCGGCAATCCGAGCTTAATGCTTTTCCTCCCTTGCCTGAATGCGTCGCCATCTCCAACTCCGCCCACATTGATTTTCTCCTTTTGCATTTTTAAGTCCAAAACTCAATCTCTTTTGCTCCAAATACATCTAAACAACCTAAAACATAACTTTACACAAACATAAGCATAAAAGGGTCTTTCCATTACTTTTAGGACTCGAAACATAATAAATATCGCGATAAAATACTCGTATAAATGAGCGATATCAAACCCCCCATACTTAAGCATTTGCTTGTCCCTAAGCAAATCCGACTCAAAACTACTACCAAGTTTACAAAACATACAACTTAAGAAAAGATAAGGAATCACGGGCTTAAACATTTAACTAAATTCCGGTGTTAGAAATTAAAAATATGCGTGAAATTGCTAGATCGTAAAACCGACTACGAACATCTAAAGCTACTAAATTACTTAAGCAAACAAAAACCGCAATTTTCTTATGTTAACTCCTAATTCATCCCCTAGTTTTGATATGTCTAAATAACCACCCCTTTTCCCTCACTCTCCAACCTAAGTTAGAGCGATCAGCCTTTACGGCCGACCCCTATACCGCCTTGCTTTCGGGGGAAAACCTTAAAATATCACCTAAGCATTTTTTCTTCTTTTGAGTACTTTTTTTCTTTTGAGAGTTGTTTGGTTAGTCTTCATCTTTTTCTTTTCCTCTCACTTTTGTTCACTTCAAATATTATAGATTTATGTCTATATATTTTCTTTGAAGTGAACGGTCATAACGGGATTTGAGTCTTCGTTATAGTGAGGATCAATTTCTATTTTGTTGACGGGAAAGACCTATGGCCTTTTTCTTCGCCTCTAACTCTCCAATGGGCTTAAGTGATACTAGGATTCCCCAACTACCCCCGAAAGGGTGCAAGGACTACAAGGGCTCGGTACTAAGGATATCTAGTGGTCATCTAGATTTTAGATTTTTAGGGGAAACTTAAGGAACTAAAACTAGAAAACCTAAATTCTTATTTACAAATATTTTATTAACTAAAGATGTTCCTAAGCAATCTCACGTTAAAGTACCGGAATTAAGTTAAACGAACAAGCCCCTATCATCTTCCCTAACTACATTTAAGCGTTTTTTTTTTTTTTTTTTTTTTTTTTTTTTTTTTTTTTTTTTTACTCTAAAAGACTCAAATGGGACAAAAATAAACGTAATGGATATAAGGGGATACAACTAACTAATTTCCCGACTTCCCCCCATACTTAACTAACACATTGTCCCTAATGTGTTCCATCTAAAAGAAAACTAAACTAAACTAAGGGAAATTAAAAGAAAAATAAAAGTACAAAAATAAAATAAAATAAAGAAAGAAAAGAAAACTGTGCGGGTTGCTATGAGGTTGCGTGATTTCCGGACTCGACTCCGCACGTGCTGAACTTAATGCCAGACTTGATATGGTACACATCACAAAAGCAAACAAGTTAATTAGCACAATTAAAAATCCTAAACAAAGAAAAATAAAAATTGTTCCAAACATCAACCAACACAAAAGAAAAATAAATAGTTCGACATCAAAGTGCACAATAACAAACAACCAAACAAACTGCTTCCTTCTCACTGATATTCGTCTTCGGGAGGGATAGGTGGGTACAACGATGGCGGGCTGTATTCGGACCAACCACTCGAGGAGCCGGGAACGTTCTGATGATACTGGGTCTGAGTCAAATATTCCCAGGTAGGCTGGTACCTCTCCATGTGGTACTGCGTGTACTCCCCGAACCTGTTCACCTCACGTCGCGTCCTATCAACATCCCGCCGTATGTGAGACACGTCAGTCCGCGTCTCATCCATCTGTCTCCCAATACGGAACATCTCATTCATCATCAGCTGGTAGTCAAATGGGGCAGTGGGTGGCGGTGGTGCGTGTGATGATGATCCCTCAATAAAGCTGCCAGGTGCTTCCCGAGCACCCTCCTCTTCTTCCTCTTCATCCTCTCCTTCTTCCTCGCTGCCATCCTCCTCATCACTTCCAAAATCCCCCGGTTTTTCAAAATTCCCTTGTGTGTTAACTGCATGTCCTTTCTTCAAATCGGCCTTGGTGATAAGTTTCCAATCAATCGCTCGTGTCAAACCCCTCATATTCGCGGTTGTGTCAAGACCCAAATTCCTAGCTATGCGGGTGATGAAATGAACGCATAGCATCGCCCCATTAGCCTTCCTCCCCGAACCCCTTTCATTCATGTACTTCAACAATGCCCAAGGTAAATAAACGAAACTGGTAGGATCCCGTTGTGAAAATTGGTGCAACATCCAAAGGTCCTCCTTATAGACCTTGTCATGGTGGGTGGAGCGGTGATTAAATGAATAACTAAGCGCCTTTTGCAATAACCTGAGAATCGGAGAACTTATATCAGTTGCCTTGCTAGTGGTTTTGTAGTTTGCCCTCCCGGATAATTGCATCCAAACATTCTCTCGGTCATTATACAGGTTTTCATAAGTCCAACTCCCGCGCCCTGAATACCTAGACATGTGTGTATGCTCGAATTCTTCAGTGGTGAGCAAACCAGTTAAGACCCCAAATCGAGCAACTGAGACCCGATGCTCCTTACCCCCCAGCCTAAATTTGACTACCTCAGCGTGAAACACCATAACCCATTCATTTGGAAGCTTATCCACCTCTAAACTGGAGTAAAACTCCAAACACCATTCCCTGTAGACGGGTTCACGAATATCAAAAGCTCGTCTCCAAATGGGGATATCCCATGCGTCCTCATAATGTACGATTCTAGTAAGGAAATAGGTTTCGAGCTCGTCCGAAATGCCCAATCGATCAATTAAATCCCAATCCTAAAAGCGAGGTGGAACAATTGGTTTGTTCTGAAGAATCGCCAATTGGTTATTCAGTTGGATTTTCTATTAGCGTTACACCCGGGCCATTTCAACCACCCGTATGTTTCCTTTTTCATCAACTCGGATTCGACATTAGGCTTGTAGACTCTTCGGGTTCATACACTTCCTCCGCTTCTTCTTCAACAACAACAGCTCTACGTTTACCCTATATGCACAAAACATTAAAAACAAAGGACAACAAACATGTTAGAAGCAAACAAAACGAGAAAAAGAAAAAAAAATTTTTTTTTTTTTTTTTTATATATATACCACGGATCGTCGAATGCGCCTCAATGGACATAATGGCGGCGCATTCGGGGTAATGACAGCAGCGAAATTTTTTGTTATCTTGCAAACCGAAATCACGTAATCAACTAGCAAAATACAATAAATCGACCCTAATTAACCTTAATAACAAGCTAATTGACAATTGGAAACCTAATTGAACATTAATTGAAAACCTATAAACCCTAATTAAAATTGCAAAAATTAAGAAGTAAACGATGTTAGAAACACATACCGACTTCCCCATGAGTTGAATTGAAAGATTTGTTTGAAGATTGGTGGAGAAAAATTGAAAACCTTCGGTGTGTGTGTTTTTGTTTGAGTCGCCGATTGAGAGAAAAAAATTAAGAATGCGTTTGGTGATTGTGTTTATTGCGTCTCATAAGGCTGTTAAAACAATCGAATGGGCCGCAAACTGCCCCTATGGCGCATTCGGACCTCAGTAGCGAGACAGTGGCAAATTTTTTTTTTATTTTTTTTTAATTTTTTTTTATGACTTAAAACTAATAAAACTAATAAGAAAACGAAAAAGAAAGTAAAAGATACAACAAACCGGGTTTTCTCCCGAAGACGATCGTTTTTGGCTCGAGTCACTAGCTTGACTCCTCGTTGTGCCTTTAAACTAGAATGGGTAAAACCCATCCTCCAATGTCATCCCATTTTCCTCGTCCTCCTCGAGGTAAAGTTTCACTCTTTGACCATTCGCAATAAAAGACCCTCCATCGTCCGTTTCTAACTCCAAGTAACCTCCCGAGAAAACCCGTCTCACCAAATATGGACCCGTCCATTTAGATTTCAACTTTGGTGCTTTGAACTTGTACTTGGATTGAAACAACAACACTTTATCCCCCTCTTTAAATTCCTTGCGCCGGATTTTCAATCATGGACCATTTTTGTCCTCGCCTTGTAAAGAGTTGAATTCTCGTAAGCAT